>JASFXZ010000006.1:11896275-12524267 GCA_032209605.1 Mactromeris polynyma | reverse complement strand
AAATCAACGTAATTGCATATTCAAAATGTCATAATTAGTATATAGCGCTGTTCTTTGATGCATTTGTTGACACAAATAAATACCAAGTCTTTACCATCACCCGTACCAGTTATCAAATGTATCGGATATGGTAATCTAGTATAAGCAATCCAGGCTGACCAATATTTTGGGATGTGTGTACCAGTCTGTGTGGTGGTTTACAACCTAGTATAAGTTCAGTTTTATAAGCCTGGCATCCTAATATACCGATAATATGTATTCACAGTACATAGGTGAACTATACATGATACACGTACATTTTGTACCGATATCTACATACCCTGGCATACAATATAGCAGATATAGATACACAGTACATAGGTGACTTTGCCTAGTACACGTACATCTGTAACCAAAATATACATACTGCACATACAGTCTGAACATACAGTATATAGTGACTTTACCTAGCTACACGTACAATTGTACCCAATATCTACAATCCTGCATCCTAAATACCGATATACGGATATACGTGTTTCACAGTGCATAGGTGAATATACATGATACACGTACATCTGTACCCATATATACGTACCAACATCCTAAATACGGATAGACGTTGCGCAGTACAATAGGTGACTATACATTGATTACACGTACATCTGTACCCATATATTACTGCAAACATCTAAATACGGATAGACGTTCGCAGTACATAGGTGACATACAATTGTACAGCTACAGTCTGTACACAATATACAGTACCTACATCCTAAATACGGATAGACGTTCTCGGTACATAGGTGACTTACCATGGACACATACATGTGCGTACCCAATATATAGTTCGTTTAGCCTGCCTACATCCTAAATACGGATAGACGTTCACGGTCACATAGGTGACTTTACATGGTACACATACATCTGTACCCAATATATACGTGACCTACATCCTAAATACGGGATAGACGTTCACGGTACATTAGGTGACTTTACATTGTACACGATACATCTGTACCCAATATATACGTGCCATACATCCTACAATTCGGATAGACGTTACATCGTACATAGGTGATCTTTACATGGTACACAAACATCTGTACCAATATATACGTACCTTCATCCTAAATACGTATAGACGTTCACGGTACATAGGTGACTTTACATGGTACACGATACATCTGTACCCAATATATTAGCTGCCTACATCCTAAATACGGATAGACGTTCACGTACATAGGTGACTTTACATGGTACACGTACATCTGTACCCCAATATTATACGTGCCTACATCCTAAATACGGATAGACGTTCACGGTAAGGTGCATACTTTACATGATACATCATAGCATCTGACCCAATATATACGTACCCTACATCTAAATACGGATAGACGTTCACGGTACATAGGTGACTTATACATTGTACACGTACATCTGTACCCAATATATACGTACCTACATCCTAAATACGGATAGAACGTTCACGGTACATAGGTGACTTTACATGGTACACATACATCTGTACCCAATATATACGTGCCTACATCCTAAATACGGATAGACGTTCACGGTACATAGGTGACTTTACATGGTACACGTACATCTGTACCCAATATATACGTGCCTACATCCTAAATACGGATAGACGTTCACGGTTCATAGGTGACTTTACATGGTACACATACATCTGTACCCAATATATACGTACCTACATCCTAAATACGGATAGATGTTCACGGTACATAGGTGACTATACATTGTACACGTACATCTGTACCCAATATATACGTGCAACATCCTAAATACGGATAGACGTTCACGGTTCATAGGTGACTTTACATGATACACGTACATCTGTACCCAATATATACGTGCCTACATCCTAAATACGGATAGACGTTCACGGTACATAGGTGACTATACATTGTACGCGTACATCTGTACCCAATATATACGTGCAACATCCTAAATACGGATAGACGTTCACGGTTCATAGGTGACTATACATGGTACACGTACATCTGTACCCAATATATACGTGCAACATCCTAAATACGGATAGACGTTCACGGTTCATAGGTGACTTTACATGGTACACATACATCTGTACCCAATATATACGTGCCTACATCCTAAATACGGATAGACGTTCACGGTACATAGGTGACTTTACATTGTACACATACATCTGTACCCAATATATACGTGCCTACATCCTAAATACGGATAGACGTTCACGGTACATAGGTGACTTTACATGGTACACATACATCTGTACCCAATATATACGTACCTACATCCTAAATACGGATAGACGTTCACGGTACATAGGTGACTTTACATGGTACACATACATCTGTACCCAATATATACGTGCCTACATCCTAAATACGGATAGACGTTCACGGTACATAGGTGACTTTACATGGTACACGTACATCTGTACCCAATATATACGTGCCTACATCTTAAATACGGATAGACGTTCACGGTTCATAGGTGACTTTACATGGTACACATACATCTGTACCCAATATATACGTACCTACATCCTAAATACGGATAGACGTTCACGGTACATAGGTGACTATACATTGTACACGTACATCTGTACCCAATATATACGTGCAACATCCTAAATACGGATAGACGTTCACGGTTCATAGGTGACTTTACATGATACACGTACATCTGTACCCAATATATACGTGCCTACATCCTAAATACGGATAGACGTTCACGGTACATAGGTGACTATACATTGTACGCTTACATCTGTACCCAATATATACGTGCAACATCCTAAATACGGATAGACGTTCACGGTTCATAGGTGACTATACATGGTACACGTACATCTGTACCCAATATATACGTGCCTACATCCTAAATACGGATAGACGTTCACGGTTCATAGGTGACTTTACATGGTACACGTACATCTGTACCCAATATATACGTGCCTACATCCTAAATACGGATAGACGTTCACGGTACATAGGTGACTTTACATTGTACACGTACATCTGAACCCAATATATACGTGCAACATCCTAAATACGGATAGACGTTCACGGTTCATAGGTGACTTTACATGGTACACATACATCTGTACCCAATATATACGTACCTACATCCTAAATACGGATAGACGTTCACGGTACATAGGTGACTATACATTGTACACGTACATATGTACCCAATATATACGTGCAACATCCTAAATACGGATAGACGTTCACGGTTCATAGGTGACTTTACATGATACACGTACATCTGTACCCAATATATACGTGCCTACATCCTAAATACGGATAGACGTTCACGGTACATAGGTGACTATACATTGTACACGTACATCTGTACCCATTATATACGTGCAACATCCTAAATACGGATAGACGTTCACGGTTCATAGGTGACTATACATGGTACACGTACATCTGTACCCAATATATACGTGCCTACATCCTAAATACGGATAGACGTTCACGGTACATAGGTGACTATACATGGTACACGTACATCTGTACCAAATATATACGTGCAACATCCTAAATACGGATAGACGTTCACGGTACATAGGTGACTATACATGGTACACGTACATCTGTACCCAATATATACGTGCAACATCCTAAATATGGATAGACGATCACAGCACATATAGGACTTTTCCTAGAACACGTACATCTGTACCCAATATCTACATGATTGCATGTATATACCTAATACACCTTCATCTGTACCAAATATATGTACATTGTATATACTCGTATATCTGTATTCGATGTTCTGGTTAATATATAGGCGGCTAAACATAGTACAGAGGTACATTCACTCACACGCGTGAAAAAATTATTTTCATAAAAATGGATTATGTTTGCTCGAACTCGAAAAAAAACAACAGAGAAACATAAAAAACACCATCTTATTGATAGAAGTTTCTATTGGCTTATTGTTTAACCTTTTTCATGATGATTTAAGTCACAATTCACATATCAATTAGATTTCAAGAAAAAAAGTCCCTCATAAAATTATGCATTGACTATGATTAAAGGGTTACACATATAGGAAGCATTATCTTAATCGAAAATGAAATTATCCATCATATTATATAATTTTTTATGAAATGCGTAAATTTTATTTTGTGATAATATTTAAGGCATAATCAATTTGTGATCAGAATTAGAATATTATTACATATATTATACATATTGACTTGATGTCATATTGCAAGTATAACTATTTTTCTTCAGTCAAACGCTAAATATAATCAAAATTAGAACAGTTAGAACTTTTCCAATAGCTCTATTTCACTATTACCGAAAAGTTCCATTCTTATCAAGTAAATGTAATTGGTTTGGAATTACATGCATCTTCATTTCATTATCATGTGGAAACCTACTGAGAGTAATTCGGTGGAATGAACGTGTTAATGAATGTATACATAGTGATTACTAATCGAATTGTAATTTTAGATACATATTAGTTATAGTTTTTTGTCTGAACTAGCCTGGTTCACATTTAGCTGTATGTTTGTATAATTATATGCATATTATGCATGTGCGGAATAAAATAATCTAAATTGATTATGATATTTTTAGGGTTTCAGCTTTAGTAAAGTCAATATAACCATAATGGATATAATGGAAATATCGGTCTAGGTAGAACGCATATTAAATATTTGAGGCTTACTTAACATTTCATATAAACAAGCATGATTGTGAAAACTTATCATTGTATCATCAAGATATGGGTAGCTGTACCAAGTAGGCAGGTCATTGAGCCCATGAAATGGGTAAGCTAGCTGTACTCAGTATGCAGGGCATTGTGTCCATGATATGGGTAGCTGTACCCAGTATGTAGGGCATTGTGTCAATGATATGGGTAGCTGTATCCAGTATGTAGGGCATTGTACCCATGCTATGGGTAGCTAGCTGTACACAGTATGTAGGGCATTGTTCCCATGATATGGGTAGCTAGCTGTGCTCAGTATACAGTGAATTGTGCCCATGATATGGGTAGCTGTACTCAGTATGTAGGGCATTGTGCCCATGATATGTGTAGCTGTACCCAGTATGTAGGGCATTGTGCCCATGATATGTGTAGCTGTACCCAGTATGTAGGGCATTATTCCCATGATATGGGTAGCTGTACTCAGTATGTAGGGCATTGTGCCCATGATATGTGTAGCTGTACCCAGTATGTAGGGCATTGTGCCAATGATATGGGTAGCTGTACTCAGTATGCAGTGCATTGTGCCCATGATATGTGTAGCTGTACTCAGTATGCAGGGCATTGTGCCCATGATATGTGTAGCTGTACCCAGTATGTAGGACATTGTGCCCATGATATGTGTAGCTGTACACAGTATGTAGGGCATTTTGCCCATGATATGGGTAGCTGTACCCAGTATGTAGGGCATTGTGTCCATGATATGTGTAGCTGTACTCAGTATGCAGTGTATTGTGCCCATGATATGGGTAGCTGTATCCAGTATGCAGTGCATTGTGCTCATGATATGGGTAGCTGTACCTAGTATGTAGGGCATTGTGTCCATGATATGTGTAGCTAGCTGTTACCAGTATGTAGGGCATTGTGCCCATGATATGTTTAGCTAGCTGTACCCAGTATGCAGGGCATTGTGTCCATGATATGTGTAGCTAGCTGTACCCAGTATGCAGGGCATTGTGCCCATGATATGTGTAGCTAGCTGTACCCAGTATGCAGGTCATTGTGCCCATGATATGGGTAGCTAGCTGTAGTTAGTATGCAGGGCATTGTGTCCATGATATGGGTAGCTAGCTGTATCTAGTATGCAGGGCATTGTGCCCATGATATGTGTAGCTAGCTGTACCCAGTATGCAGGTCAATGTGCCAAGGATATGGGTAGCTATCTGTACCCAGTATGTTTACACCAAACGCTGCCATATAAATAATTAACTCAATATTTTTTCGGAATTGCTTACATGTATGGCGAAGTTGACAAAATGTCTGTTGGGACATTGTCATTTAATGCATACTATTACTGGCAGGGAAAAGATATACCGGTAAACATTTTATATATGGGCAGAGTGCGATACTATTTCATGCAAAGACATGTATATATCATGTGAACGACGACGATGACAATGTCGCAAAATAATGGTACGTCACAAAAATAACTCCATGCTAGCATGTTGCAAGATTTAAGTAGCGAAAAATGCGATATAGATGTGACTAGATATGTTAATTATGTCTACATGTTGTATTACATCGAAGCATATAAATATGATTTACTGTAGTCCTACATGAACACGCCATCATGATTAGCCTTGTACGCTTCCACTTACACATAAACTAGATTCGCGTTAATTGGTCAGTTAATTAGATGTAAAGTAATCGTTTACTAAAAACGTTTCAATTATATAGATGTGTTAAATAATACATAAAACTTGTACATACAATGTGGACTCAATCTGCCGTAGAACTTGACACGTTGTATGACATATTCAGCTAGAAAGTCAACAAGCCAATATGAATGATTTTCATTGCCCGCAGTCGTAGAACATGTGTCTTCAGCTGTTATTTCTGGTATATGGGATTGACCATCAACAGATAATGATGAATACGAGGTTGCATAGATAGAGGATTGATTTGTTGGTTTGTTAAACGTCACATCCCGACCTGAAAGTTTCACAATCATTCAAAAATACGCTTTAAAAGTTTAAACTAGAATGCGTCCATATGACACAGATGCCCCCACTTAAAGCCTTTGTCACAAAAGCAAATGCTATTATTCTGCTCGTATATCAAAATTACCAAGTGAACAAATGTACTGATTATGGTGATAAGTCAAGGGCCATAACTTTGCACTTACTGGGCGTATCCATACATGAATTCCCAGGTGCACAACTATACAGGTTGGTGAACATTCCTGTAAAGTCTTATGATTCTGGCTCATATATTTTTGGAGATATGAGTGACGCAAGATTGCATACTCTGTAGGCTATGTTTTAACTAAGTCAAGGGCCATAACTGTGCATTTACTGGGCACAGCCAAACATGAAACCCCAGATGCAAAACTACATATGCTGGTGATCATTCATATAAAGATTTATGACTCTGGCACATACAGTTTTGGAGATATGAGTGACACAAGATTGCATACTCTGTAGGCTATATTTAAACTAAGTCAAGGGCCATAACTTTGCACTTACTGGGCACAGGCAAACATAAAACCCCAGGTGCAAAACTTCACATGCTGGTTAATATTCCTGTAAAGTTTTATTAATCTGGCTCATACAGTTTTGTAGATATGAGTGACACAAGATTGCATACTCTGTAGACTATATTTTAACTAAGTCAAGGGACTTAACTCTGCACTTACTGGACACAACCAAACATGAAACCTCAGGTGCAAAACTACATTGACTGGTGAACATTCCTGTAAAGTTTTATGACTCTGGCTCATATTCTTTTGAAGATATGAGTGGCACAAGATTTTGTGACGGACGGAAGGACGGACGGACGGACGGACGGACAGACAGACCGACCGACAGACGGACAAGGGCAAATCTATATGCACCCACCCCCCCCCGCCCCCTTTCAGAGTGGGGTCATAAAAATGCATACATTTTCAATGCTTCGGTTAGATGAGACTTACGGGGAGGACTTGGCCTGTAGCTCGTACAAAATCCTCACGAAATCAATTTACCAATTGTTTTCAATGAGGCTATAAGTCAGTCGTCATTTTACACACATTCATCGCTTCATTTCACATCTGTTTTTTTTATCTTTGATTTTATAGCGTGCGTCATGGTATATTCTTTACTTCAACCCGTACTTGCGGTCATGGGCCTTATCGTGCTCGCCTCATGTGCACATTACGGAACCCGTAGGGCACACGTACAGGTTCGTGCGATCCAGTGGCTAAAGAAACGTAGATAACCCGTAGACCGCCCGTATACATGTGTCACAAGAGGGTGGTTTTGTGAGGAATTCCCCCGGACCAGGCCCGCACCGCTCCCCAATGACTTTTGTGTCCGGTACCACCCGCAGGTCCGACCGAGGCATAAATTGTCATAATTATGTTTGTGTAATATTTTGTTAATCATCGTGGATTTTGCATATTGCTCATTTAGATATTAAAAATGTGTTATGTGGTTTTGTATAATTATATACTTTTACATTGTATGATAGACAATTATGGACATATTTTCAAATTACTTAACACTCTAATAGGCCAGTCAAAATAAAAAAATTGGGGAAAAAAAATGCACAGAAATAATTTTTGTGGATTTGTGTCATATAAGGCATCACATTAAATATACTAAAAGTATAGGACAATCACACGGTGCAAAATGTGATTTTTGGGGTAAAATGGTTGAAAATTTAAATAAGAATGGGAATTTCTGGAATTTGCCAATAACTATGTCAAATCTTGCAATAAAACTACCAGAATTACTGTATTTAATAGATATTGAATACAGTACAAAATAACTTAAGTATAGAAACATTGAACAGTGTTAAATGTGATTTTTGGGGTAAAATTTAAAAAAAACCACAAAAAATGAGCATTTCTGGGATTTGCCTATAACAATGTCAATTTTTCCAATAAAACTACCAGAATTTCTTTATTGAATAGATATTTTATTACAGTACATAATACATAAAGTATAGAAACATTGTACCGTGTAAAATGTGATTTTTGGGGTAAAACCTTTAAAAAAGTAACCAAAAAGATGGGAATTTTTGGAATTTGCTAATAACTTCGTCACATTTTGCAATAAAACTACCAAAGTTACTATATTTAGTAGATATTGTATAACAGTACATAATACCTAAAGTATAGATACATTGTAACAAGTGAAATGTGATTTTTGGGGTAAAACCTTAAAAAAAATGACCAAAAACATGGGAAATTTATGGAATTTGCCAATAACCATGTCAAATTTTGCAATAAAACTACCAGAATTACTTTATGTAATAGATATTATATTACAGTACATAATACTTATAGTATAGAAACATCGTAATGTGTGAAATATGATTTTTTTGGGTAAAACCTTCAAAAAAATAACCAAAAACATGGGAATTTTTGGAATTTACCAATAACTATGTCAAATTTTGCAATAAAACTACCAGAATTACTTGATGTGATAGATATTATATTACAGTTTAAAATACCTTAAGTATAGATACATTGTATTGTGTGAAATGTGATTTTTTGGGTAAAACTTAAAAAAATAACCAAAAAATGGGAATTTTTGGAATTTGCCAATAACTAAGTCAAATTTTGCAATAAAACTACCAGAACTACTTGATGTGATAGATATTATATTACAGTTAAAAATACCAAAAGTATAGATACATTGCATCGAGTGAAATGTGATTTTTGGGGTAAAACTTAAAAAAATAACAAAAAATGGGAATTTTTGGAATTTGCCAATAACTAACTCAAATTTTGCAATAAAACTACCAGAAATACTGTATTTAATAGATATTATAATACAGTTCAAACTACCTAAAGTATAGAAACATTGTATCGTGTGAAATGTGGTTTTTGAGACAAAACTTAAAAAAATAACAAAAAATGGGAATTTTTGGAATCTGTTAATATCCCGTTCATTTTGTCTATGAAGTTTTCAGAATAGTTATTTTTAACTCATGTTATATTGCAAAATCCATACTTTAAATAGTTTATAATGTGGAATGTAATATTTATTTGAAAAATATATCAAAAAATAAATAACTAAAAGTTGCAATTTCTGGTATATTTTGCCTATTCCTGGATTAAAAAAACAAAACAATGAAAGTCACAGAAATGACATAAGCTACGTGTTATCTCTCAATATAACATATGATAACATTATGCTATCAAATCAAACAAGAAATGTGGTTTTGAGGTAAAAGTTCTGAAAACATAAACGAAAATGCTATTTTCCGGAAGCCATATGAATTTGATCACACAATTATATGATTATAATAGAAGCAATGTCGGTGTCTTAATGCAGCATAAGATATGCACAATGTGTTAGTCAAATGCCAAATCTGGGCTGATGGCAATCTCACAGCTGACTCCTTTGCATGTGAATCAGGCTGAACTACATTCAAATCCAACATTCTTGTAGCTACATGCTACTGTACGGCAGCCAGTTTGACAAGTGCACCATACAACTATCATTATGTGAGCACGAGCTGGGGCGCTCTTCCAGTTGACACTGGATATAGTTTGTTACCTACTAGTTCCCAACCCCCATTCTAGCGGGTCCAAATCATCATGTCCTTCCCAGTCCTGTATTATAGAGATACTCACAAACTATTGTACATAGATGCATCAGACGTAGGTGGTAGTTTGTTTGGGGTCCACATAAATTGATGTTATTGCAACCTTTTCAACAAACGTAAAAAAGCATACGATGTTCAAACTTTGCCCCGACTCCCTTTCATATATGCAAACTAATGCTTGTTCCCTGACCGTGTTCTGGCCTCCTTAGAAACTACTTCTGGACACGGATGAAAGTTGTGTGAAAAATATTATATTCCATCATGCAATTCTTGGATGTGACACTACATCAAAATTGTATGGTTTGAACATTGTATGCTACATCTATGTGTGTTGAAAAGGTTGCCAAGACCTCAATTTATGTGGATTTATGTTACAAATATATATTACATTCCCCATCATAAACTGTTTCTATAATTTATATTATTGATTTTGCAATATAACATTTGGTGAAAATTACTGTTTTGAAACTTTTACAGTGAAAATGAACGGGAAATTATCCGATTCCAAAATTTCCCCTTTTTTTTTAGTTTTACCCCAAAAATTACATTTCACACGATACAATATTTCTGTACTTAAGTTTTTTGTACCGCAATATAATTTATATTAAATACAGTAATTCTGGTAGTTTTGTTGCAAAATTTGACATAGTAATAGACAAATTCCAAAAATTCCCATTTTTTTATATTTTTTTAAAGTTTTACTCCAAAAATCACATTTCACACGGTACTATGTTTCTATACCCTAGGTATTTTGTACTGTTATATAATATATATTAAATACAGTAATTTTGGTAGTATTATTGCACAAATTGACATAGTTTTGGGCAAATTCCAAAAAATCCCATTTTTATTTAAATTTTCAACCATTTTACCCCAAAAATAACATTTTGCACAGTTTGATAGTTTTATACTGATAGTATATTAAATGTGGTGCTTTATATGACACAAATCCATCAAAAGTTTGTCTGTGCATATTTTCCCTCCTATTTTTCCACTGGTCTAATATATGTTTGGCAAATTCCAGAAATTCTCACTTTCATTTATATTTTTACTATTTTACCCAAAAAATCACCTTTTTCACTGTATGATATTCTGAACCTGAGGTATGTTGTAGAGCAGTTTAATATCTATTAAATACAGTTATTGAGGTAAATTTATAGCTAAATTTCGTCGAGTTATTGACAAACTCCAGAAATTCCCACTTTAATTTGTTGTTTTTTTCACCATTTTACCCCAAAAATCACTGTTCACAACATATGATGTGCCATTACTTAAGGTATGTTATGGTGCAACATAATGTCTATTAAAAACAGTTATTCTGGAATTTTTATAGCTAAATCTGATTTTGATACAGTCAAATTCCAGAAATTCACACTTTTTTTACCTTTTAGTACATTTTACCCCAAAAAAGCATTTTGCACCGTAGGATTTTCCTATACTTTTTTTTCCTTACACGGCAGATATTAAACAAAACATTTATGCCAAAATCATTTCTGTGCATTTTTTTTCCTATGTTTGCCTTTTTTTCAGTAGATTGACTGGACTATAAATGCAGATCTCATAATGACATATATCTGGAAATGAATACATTATTACCGATTCTTAAAAAGATATCTTGATTAGATAGCCAGAAACCTAGACAATATGATACCTCCATAAATCTCCACTTCACAAACTCTCAGTCTAATGTTTGGTTTGTCTAGAATGATTCTAAGATTTCTTGTCTTGACTGGTTGTCTACACATTATCTCCATTTCCCGCATTCCAGGACTATCGTCATGTTGGTAACAGGCGGAGTTGAAGTCGCCATTGTTTGGTCCTGGGCCAGTTTCCACACGAAATTTGTTAAAATTATCTGTAAAAAACATTTCAGCGGCTGTACATAAATCATTATATCACACAATCTTGACAATTACTGTAAAATTTAATCAATGTGTATAACTATCTTTTATTTACTATATATTTCGTACTCAGTTATGAGTATGTAATATAATTCCTCGAAGATAGCGTGATACATGTATTTACAAATATAATTATCAAGAGATTTTGGATGAGAAAATGCAAAACTTCGTGTGAGTGTTTTTAATAATTGCATTTACAAGACACCACACAGCATGTACAATTATTGTATACACTGTATGATTATCAATAGATGAATCTGTTTTTTATTTTATTACATGTTTCGTACTGAATCATACTTAAAAACAACCTTTGATTTTACTTTGTACGCATCCATTGTATTCTACAGATGTACAACAAACGTACGAGCCTTTTAACGTTAACATATATAACACAAACATTTCTGTCCCGGAATGGTTCTTATGTATGAACAATTTGATAACTATGTTTAATGTATGGTGGCATATTTCTCCCACCAATTAAATAAACTAGATAACTTATTAATTAACTAGACAATTGTGTGGTTAACTAGATAAGTATCGTGGTAAATTTTCATACCAGATAAATATCTTAAGTGGCAGAATTATGCCACCATAGTAATGACTTCGATATTTCTAGTAATAAGTTATACATACCGACATCATCAGGATGTATTTTAACCAACAGACCAACAATACGATAATCCCTGTTCCATTGTATTCTCCAATAATGGTTGGTGTTTATTTGCCCGTTAGTTCTGGCACATGTATTCACATTACCGTCAACAGCATTTATTGCATAATCAGTGATTATACTTGTACCACCCTTATTCTGTGTTTTCAAGTTAACTTTAGCTATGTTTCCTGATAATCAATTATACAGAAGTGAAATATAGGATCATAATTTCTGGTTTTAAATATGAAAATAGCATTTATATTAATTTCAATAAGATGTTATATATATTTCATTTACGACATAAACGTATATAAAATTATAAATGTTTGTTATAAATGTTTCATGCACTAAAACGGAAAACTACAAGCTTTTACATCTTCAACCTTTTGTAGAAGTTTTCTAAAATCTTCTCTTTACTGCTCTTATTCTGTATAATTTGAAATAATTCCGCATTCTGCTTTACCTACAAAGGGTCACCGATCACCAAATGTGTATTAATCGTTATTGTTTGACAACACATGTGACAACACATGTGACAACACATGTGACAACACATGTGACAACACATATGACAACACATGTGACAACACATGTAACAACACATGTGACAACACATGTAACAAAACATGTGACACCACATGTGGCAACACAACATTCATTGTACAATGTAGAATTTTATGAAGAAAATGTTTTCGTTATCTATAAAAGCATATAAGCAACAGAATATAACGATACTGATTTGCGAATATTTATACTCTACCAACAACACGGTGTTATAAAATGACAAAATGTGTCAGGTGTGTTGGTAAACTGACTATAAGCAAGTAAAAGTGCGTGCACATATAGCAGACGGTACACGGAAAATTGTCAGCATAAAATTAATTTAAAGTTTTAAACTTACGGTACTGGCATGCTGGTCCCATCCAACCAAGTTCACAACCACTGTCACATTCGCCCGTTGTTTGGTTACATTGTGCGTTATCCTTACAACGACAACGATATTGACAGGTCTGGAATGTTGGTAAGTTTCCAAACACCGTGCTACAATCTACGAAGAGAACGGGTTTTGAAAAACCTCTATGTTTCAATCTATCTCCTGAGGACACTATCTTAAATAAACAATGTACACTCTAACACACTTTCAAACGCTGAATTGTAATACGTACATACAAACATTTAACCCCAATAAGCACCTACAAACATAACACCACACCACGTACATACAAACGTTGTACCAAAGCCACAAACATACAAACGCTGTGCCCTCACACGTTCATTTAAACGTTGCACCCCAACACGAATATAAACATGTTGTATCCCAGTACTCGTACATACAAACGTTGTACCCACCACACGTACATACAAACGCTGTACCCACCACACGTACGTAACATGTACATACAAACGTTGCACACACGCTACGCTACGTACATACAAACGTTGTATCACTTCACGTACATACAAACGCTGTACCCATCACACGTACATTCAAACGCTGTACCCACCACACGTACATACTAACCCTGTACCCACCACACGTACATACAAACGCTGTACCCACCACACGTACTTACAAACGCTGTACCCACCACACGTACATTCAAACGCTGTACCCACCATACGTACCTACAAACGTTGTACCCAACACACGTACATACAAATGCTGTACCAAATACACGTACTTACTAACGTTGTACCCACCACACGTACATACAAACGTTGTACCACTCCACGTACATACAAACGTAGTACCACTTCACGTACATAAAAACGCTGTACCCACCACACGTAAATACAAACTTGTACCACTCCACGTACATACAAACGTTGCACACACGCTACGCTACGTACATACAAACGTTGTACCACTCCACGTGCATACTGTACCCACCATACGAACATACAAACGCTGTGCCACTCCATGTACATACAAACGATATACCCACCACACGTACATTCAAACGTTGTACCACTCCATGTACATACAAACGCTGTACCCATCACACGTACATATAAACGCTGTACCCACCACACGTACTTACAAACGTTGTACCCACCACACGTACATACTAACCCTGCACCCACCACACGTACATACAAACGCTGTACCCACCACACGTACTTACAAACGCTGTACCCACCACACGTACTTACAAACGCTGTACACACCACACGTACTTACAAACGCTGTACACACCACACGTACTTACAAACGTTGTACCCACCACACGTACATACAAACGCTGTACCCACCACACGTACATACAAACGCTGTACCCAATACATGTACATACAAACGCTGTACCCACCATACGTACATACAAACGCTGTACCCACCATATGTACATACAAACGCTGTACCCACCAAACGTACATACAAACGCCGTACCATCCACACGTACATACAAACGCTGTACCCATCACACGTACATTCAAACGCTGTACCCACCACACGTACATACTAACCCTGTACCCACCACACGTACATACAAACGCTGTACCCACCACACGTACTTACAAACGCTGTACCCACCACACGTACATTCAAACGCTGTACCCACCATACGTACTTACAAACGTTGTACCCACCACACGTACATACAAATGCTGTACCGACTACACGTACTTACTAACGTTGTACCCACCACACGAACATACAAACGTTGTACCACTCCACGTACATACAAACGTAGTACCACTTCACGTACATAAAATCGCTGTACCCACCACACGTAAATACAAACCTTGTACCACTCCACGTACATACAAACGTTGCACACACGCTACGCTACGTACATACAAACGTTGTACCACTCCACGTGCATACTGTACCCACCACATGAACATACAATCGCTATGCCACTCCATGTACATACAAACGATATACCCACCACACGTACATACAAACGTTGTACCACTCCATGTACATACAAACGCTGTACCCATCACACGTACATATAAACGCTGTTTCCACCACACGAACTTACAAACGTTGTACCCACCACACGTACATACAAACGCTGTACCCACCTTACGTACATTCAAACGCTGTACCCACCACACGTACATACAAACGCTGTACCCATCACACGTACATACAAACGCTGTACCCACGACACGTACTTACAAACGGTGTACCCACCACACGTACATTCAAACGCTGTACCCACCATACGTACTTACAAACGTTGTACCCACCACACGTACATACAAATGCTGTACCAACTACATGTACTTACTAACGCTGTACCCACCACACGTACATACAAACGTTGTACCACTCCACGTACATACAAACGTAGTACCACTTCACGTACATACAAACGTAGTACCACTTCACGTACATAAAAACGCTGTACCCACCACACGTAAATACAAACCTTGTACCACTCCACGTACATACAAACGTTGCACACACGCTACGCTACGTACATACAAACGTTGTACCACTCCACGTACATACTGTACCAACCACACGAACATACAAACGCTGTGCCACTCCATAAACATACAAACGATAAACCCACCACACGTACATACAAACGCTGTACCACTCCATGTACATACAAACGCTGTACCCATCACACGTACATATAAACGCTGTACCCACCACACGTACTTACAAACGTTGTACCCACCACACGTACATACAAATGCTGTACCAACTACACGTACTTACTAACGTTGTACCCACCACACGTACATACAAACGTTGTACCACTCCACGTACATACAAACGTAGTACCACTTCACGTACATAAAAACGCTGTACCCACCACACGTAAATACAAACCTTGTACCACTCCACGTACATACAAATGTTGCACACACGCTACGCTACGTACATACAAACGTTGTACCACTTCACGTGCATACTGTACCCACCACACGAACATACAAACGCTGTGTCACTCCATGTACATACAAACGATATACCCACCACACGTACATACAAACGTTATACCACTCAATGTACATACAAACGCTGTACCCATCACACGTACATATAAACGCTGTACCCACCACACGTACTTACAAACGTTGAACCCACCGCACGTACATACAAACGCTGTACCCACCTTACGTACATTCAAACGCTGTACCCACCACACGTACATACAAACGCTGTACCCACCACACGCACATGCATACGTTGTATCACTTCACGTACATACAAACGCTGTACCCACCACACGTACTTACAAACGCTGTACACACCACACGTACTTACAAACGCTGTACACACCACACGTACTTACAAACGTTGTACCCACCACACGTACATACAAACGCTGTACCCACCACACGTACATACAAACGCTGTACCCACCACATGTACATACAAACGCTGTACCCACCATACGTACATACAAACGCTGTACCCACCATATGTACATACAAATGCTGTACCCATCACACGTACATATAAACGCTGTACCCACCACACGTAGTTACAAACGTTGTACCCACCTTACGTACATTCAAACGCTGTACCCACCATACGTACATACATACGCTGTACCCACCATACGTACCCACCACACGTACATACAAACGCCGTACCATCCACACGTACATACAAACGCTGTACCCACCATACGTACATACAAACGCTGTACCCACCATATGTACATGCAAACGCTGTACCCACCACACGTACATACAAACGCCGTACCATCCACACGTACATACAAACCCTGTACCCACCACACGTACATACAAACGCTGTACCCACCACACGTACTTACAAACGCTGTACCCACCACACGTACATTCAAACGCTGTACCCACCATACGTACTTACAAACGTTGTACCCACCACACGTACATACAAATGCTGTACCAACTACACGTACTTATTAACGTTGTACCCACCACACGTACATACAAACGTTGTACCACTCCACGTACATACAAACGTAGTACCATATCACGTACATAAAAACGCTGTACCCACCACACGTAAATACAAACCTTGTACCACTCCACGTACATACAAACGTTGCACACACGCTACGCTACGTACATACAAACGTTGTACCACTCCACGTGCATACTGTACCCACCACACGAACATACAAACGCTGTGCCACTGCATGCACATACAAACGATATACCCACCACACGTACATACAAACGTTGTACCACTCCATGTACATACAAACGCTGTACCCATCACACGTACATACAAATGCTGTACCAACTACACGTACTTACAAACGCTGTACCCACCACACGTACATTCAAACGCTGTACCCACCATACGTACCTACAAACGTTGTACCCAACACACGTACATACAAATGCTGTACCAAATACACGTACTTACTAACGTTGTACCCACCACACGTACATACAAACGTTGTACCACTCCACGTACATACAAACGTAGTACCACTTCACGTACATAAAAACGCTGTACCCACCACACGTAAATACAAACTTGTACCACTCCACGTACATACAAACGTTGCACACACGCTACGCTACGTACATACAAACGTTGTACCACTCCACGTGCATACTGTACCCACCACACGAACATACAAACGCTGTGCCACTCCATGTACATACAAACGATATACCCACCACAGGTACATTCAAACGTTGTACCACTCCATGTACATACAAACGCTGTACCCATCACAAGTACATATAAACGCTGTACCCACCACACGTACTTACAAACGTTGTACCCACCACACGTACATACTAACCCTGTACCCACCACACGTACATACAAACGCTGTACCCACCACACGTACTTACAAACGCTGTACTCACCACACGTACATTCAAACGCTGTACCCACCATACGTACTTACAAACGTTGTACCCACCACACGTACATACAAATGCTGTACCAACTACACGTACTTACTAACGTTGTACCCACCACACGTACATACAAACGTTGTACCACTCCACGTACATACAAACGTAGTACCACTTCACGTACATAACAACGCTGTACCCACCACACGTAAATACAAACCTTGTAGCACTCCACGTACATAAAAATGTTGCACACAAGCTACGCTACGTACATACAAACGTTGTACCACTTCACGTGCATACTGTACCCACAACACGAACATACAAACGCTTTGCCACTCCATGTACATACAAACGATATACCCACCACACGTACATACAAACGTTATACCACTCCATGTACATACAAACGCTGTACCCATCACACGTACATATAAACGCTGTTTCCACCACACGTACTTACAAACGTTGTACCACTCCACGTACATACAAACGTTGTACCACTTCACGTGCATACTGTACCCACAACACGAACATACAAACGCTGTGTCACTCCATGTACATACAAACGATATACCCACCACACGTACATACAAACGTTGTACCACTCCATGTACATACAAACGCTGTACCCATCACACGTACATATAAACGCTGTACCCACCACACGTACTTACAAACGTTGAACCCACCGCACGTACATACAAACGCTGTACCCACCTTACGTACATTCAAACGCTGAACCCACCACACGTACATACAAACGCTGTACCCACCACACGCACATGCATACGTTGTATCACTTCACGTACATACAAACGCTGTACCCACCACACGTACTTACAAACGCTGTACACACCACACGTACTTACAAACACTGTACACACCACACGTACTTACAAACGTTGTACCCACCACACGTACATACAAACGCTGTACCCACCACACGTACATACAAACGCTGTACCCACCACATGTACATACAAACGCTGTACCCACCATACGTACATACAAACGCTGTACCCACCATATGTACATACAAACGCTGTACCCACCACACGTACATACAAACGCCGTACCATCCACACGTACATACAAACGCTGTACCCATCACACGTACATTCAAACGCTGTACCCACCACACGTACATACTAACCATGTACCCACCACACGTACATACAAACGCTGTACCCACCACACGTACTTACAAACGCTGTACCCACCACACGTACATTCAAACGCTGTACCCACCATACGTACTTACAAACGTTGTACCCACCACACGTACATACAAATGCTGTACCGACTACACGTACTTACTAACGTTGTACCCACCACACGTACATACAAACGTTGTACCACTCCACGTACATACAAACGTAGTACCACTTCACGTACATAAAATCGCTGTACCCACCACACGTAAATACAAACCTTGTACCACTCCACGTACATACAAACGTTGCACACACGCTACGCTACGTACATACAAACGTTGTACCACTCCACGTGCATACTGTACCCACCACATGAACATACAAACGCTTTGCCACTCCATGTACATACAAACGATATACCCACCACACGTACATACAAACGTTGTACCACTCCATGTACATACAAACGCTGTACCCATCACACGTACATATAAACGCTGTTTCCACCACACGTACTTACAAACGTTGTACCCACCACACGTACATACAAACGCTGTACCCACCTTACGTACATTCAAACGCTGTACCCACCACACGTACATACAAACGCTGTACCCATCACACGTACATACAAACGCTGTACCCACGACACGTACTTACAAACGGTGTACCCACCACACGTACATTCAAACGCTGTACCCACCATACGTACTTACAAACGTTGTACCCACCAAACGTACATACAAATGCTGTACCAACTACATGTACTTACTAACGCTGTACCCACCACACGTAAATACAAACCTTGTACCACTCCACGTACATACAAACGTTGTACCACTCCACGTACATACAAACGTAGTACCACTTCACGTACATACAAACGTAGTACCACTTCACGTACATAAAATCGCTGTACCCACCACACGTAAATACAAACCTTGTACCACTCCACGTACATACAAACGTTGCACACACGTTACGCTACGTACATACAAACGTTGTACCACTCCACGTACATACTGTACCAACCACACGAACATACAAACGCTGTGCCACTCCATATACATACAAACGATAAACCCACCACACGTACATACAAACGCTGTACCACTCCATGTACATACAAACGCTGTACCCATCACACGTACATATAAACGCTGTACCCACCACACGTACTTACAAACGTTGTACCCACCACACGTACATACAAATGCTGTACCAACTACACGTACTTACTAACGTTGTACCCACCACACGTACATACAAACGTTGTACCACTCCACGTACATACAAACGTAGTACCACTTCACGTACATAAAAACGCTGTACCCACCACACGTAAATACAAACCTTGTACCACTCCACGTACATACAAATGTTGCACACACGCTACGCTACGTACATACAAACGTTGTACCGCTTCACGTGCATACTGTACCCACCACACGAACATACAAACGCTGTGTCACTCCATGTACATACAAACGATATACCCACCACACGTACATACAAACGTTGTACCACTCCATGTACATACAAACGCTGTACCCATCACACGTACATATAAACGCTGTACCCACCACACGTACTTACAAACGTTGAACCCACCGCACGTACATACAAACGCTGTACCCACCTTACGTACATTCAAACGCTGTACCCACCACACGTACATACAAACGCTGTACCCACCACACGCACATGCATACGTTGTATCACTTCACGTACATACAAACGCTGTACCCACCACACGTACTTACAAACGCTGTACACACCACACGTACTTACAAACGCTGTACACACCACACGTACTTACAAACGTTGTACCCACCACACGTACATACAAACGCTGTACCCACCACACGTACATACAAACGCTGTACCCACCACATGTACATACAAACGCTGTACCCACCATACGTACATACAAACGCTGTACCCACCATATGTACATACAAACGCTGTACCCATCACACGTACATATAAACGCTGTACCCACCACACGTAGTTACAAACGTTGTACCCACCTAACGTATATTCAAACGCTGTACCCACCATACGTACATACATACGCTGTACCCACCATACGTACATACAAACGCTGTACCCACCACACGTACATACAAACACCGTACCATCCACACGTACATACAAACGCTGTACCCACCATACGTACATACAAACGCTGTACCCACCATATGTACATGCAAACGCTGTACCCACCACACGTACATACAAACGCCGTACCATCCACACGTACATACAAACCCTGTACCCACCACACGTACATACAAACGCTGTACCCACCACACGTACTTACAAACGCTGTACCCACCACACGTACATTCAAACGCTGTACCCACCATACGTACTTACAAACGTTGTACCCACCACACGTACATACAAATGCTGTACCAACTACACGTACTTACTAACGTTGTACCCACCACACGTACATACATACGTTGTACCACTCCACGTACATACAAACGTAGTACCATATCACGTACATAAAAACGCTGTACCCACCACACGTAAATACAAACCTTGTACCACTCCACGTACATACAAACGTTGCACACACGCTACGCTACGTACATACAAACGTTGTACCACTCCACGTGCATACTGTACCCACCACACGAACATACAAACGCTGTGCCACTGCATGTACATACAAACGATATACCCACCACACGTACATACAAACGTTGTACCACTCCATGTACATACAAACGCTGTACCCATCACACGTACATACAAATGCTGTACCAACTACACGTACTTACTAACGTTGTACCCACCACACGTACATACAAACGTTGTACCACTCCACGTACATACAAACGCTTAACAACTTCACGTACATAAAACTGCTGTACCCACCACACGTAAATACAAACCTTGTACCACTCCACGTACATACAAACGTTGCACACACGCTACGCTACGTACATACAAAAGTTGTACAACTCCACGTACATACTGTACCAACCACACGAACATACAAACGCTGTGCCACTCCATGTACATACAAAGATATACCCACCACACGTACATACAAACGTTGTACCACTCCATGTACATACAAACGCTGTACCCATCACACGTACATATAAACGCTGTACCCACCACACGTACTTACAAACGTTGTACCCACCACACGTTCATACAAACGCTGTACCCACCTTACGTACATTCAAACGCTGTACCCACCACACGTACACACAAACGCTGTACCCACCATACGTACATACAAACGCTGTACCCACCAAATGTACATGCAAACGCTGTACCCACCACACGTACATACAAACGCCGTACCATCCACATGTACATACAAACGCTGTACCCACCACACGTACATTCAAACGCTGTACCCACCACACGTACATACACACGCTGTACCCACAACACGTACTTACAAACGCTGTACCCACCACACGTACTTACAAACGCTGTACCCACCACACGTACATTCAAACGCTGTACCCACCATACGTACTTACAAACGTTGTACCCACCACACGTACATACTAATGCTGTACCAACTACACGTACTTACAAAAGTTGTACCCACCACACGTACATACAAACGTTGTACCACTCCACGTACATACAAACGTTGCACACACACTACGCTACGTACATACAAACGTTGTACCACTCCACGTACATACTGTACCCACCACACGAACATACAAACGCTGTGCCACTCCATGTACATACAAACGATATACCCACCACACGTACATACAAACGTTGTACCACTCCATGTACATACAAACGCTGTACCCACCACACGTACATATAAACGCTTTAACCAACCACGCGTACTTACAAACGTTGTACCCACCACACGTACATAAAAACGCTGTACCCCCTTACGTACATTCAAACGCTGTACCCACCATACGTACATACAAACGCTGTACCCAACACACGTACTTACAAACGTTGTACCCACCACACGTACATACACACGTTGTACCACTCAACGTACATACAAACGTTGTACCACTCAACGTACATACAAACGTTGCACCCACGTACGCTAAGTAGATTCAAACGCTGTACTCAACATACGTACATACAAACGCTTAACAACTCCACGTACATATAAATGCTGTACCCTCCACACGACATACAAACGCTGTACCCACAACATGACATACAAACGCCGTACCCACCACACGTACATACAAACGCCGTACCCACCACACTTACATACAAACGTTGTATAACTCCATGTACATACAAACGCTGTACCAAACACTCGTACATACAAACGTTGCACCCACGCTTTGCTACGTACTTACCAGCTCTGTACCACTCCACGAATATACAAACGATGTACACACCACACGTTCTTGCAAACTTTGTTATTCTCCACGTACATACAAACGCTGAACCAAACACTCGTACATACAAACGTTGCACCTACGCGAAACTACGTACATACAAACGCTGTTTCAACCACACGTGCATACAAACGCTATAACCAAGCCACGTACATACAAACGTTGTACCATACCATGTACATCAAAACGTTGTACTATTCCACGTACATACAAACGCTATACCCAAGCCACGTACATACAAACGTTGTACCACACCTCGTACATACAAACGCTGTATCATTCCACGTACATATAAACGCTATACCCAAGCCACTTACATACAAACGTTGTAACCAGGCCACGTACAATCAAACGTTGTACCACGCCACGTACATACAAACGTTGAACCACTCCACGTACAAACACCGTACACACCATACGTACATAAAAACGTTGTATCCCACAACAAAATAAACGTTGTACCCGTCACACGTACATACAAACGTTGTACTCCACAACACGTACATACAAACGTTGTACCACACCATGTACATAAAAACGTTGTACCACTCCACGTACATACAAACGATATACCCAAGCCACGTACATACAAACGTTGTACCACACCACGTACATACAAACGTTGTACCACTCCACGTACATACAAACGCTGTACAACTCACTTACATACAATCGTTGTAACTAGGCCACGTACATACAATCTTTGTAACTAGGCCACGTACATACAATCGTTGTAACTAGGCCACGTACATACAAACGTTGAACCACTCCACGTACATACACATGTTTTACCCATGCCACGTACGTACTAACACCGTACGCACCATACGTACATAAAAACGTTGTGTCCCACAACAAAATAAACGTTGTACCCGCCGCACGTACATACAAACGCTGTACCCACCACACGTACATACAAACGTCCGCTCTCCATACAAACTCGTACATTTATTTAATTGGGCTAGATTTCTGTACTTGTCAAACCATCTTTTACATTTTAAATGGTCACTGTTTCAATTGTGTTTCTTGCAATAATGTGTGTGCTTTTCAGTACGTTTCAATAGATTGTTGTGTATATAATTATATAACAATAAATGTTAATGCAACATCAACGATTCTGTTATTTATTTCATCCATTAATAAACTTAATACTATGTGTTCTGAGTTTGGTTTATAGATAGCACACATGCGTATTTCTGCTGACGTTTATTCTGTGGAACTGACCAGAGGTTGCAAAGTAGCGGGAATAACATATGATGCTGAGCATGCGATGTGTACATACAATCAACTATATAACAATGCATGTTCGTTATTACTATACAAACATATAGTTCAGGTGTAAACTATTTACCAGAAAGTTGTCAATTTGAAGAAACAAAAATTATGACAAGCAGTCACACATGTATCCGGTATGGCTAATAGTTTCAACGTTCAAGTTTCCGTTTGATATCTTCATTTATCAAGGTTTAATAGTGAGAACTGCATGCAGTGTTACATCCCATTTAGCAATAAAAACACATTTTGCAAATAAAAATTTTAAAATCGCTAAAAATGCATATACGAGTAGTACCTTAAACAGTTGTATATATGTATGATAATACAAAAAGTATATGTGCGAATCATATAACTCGTTTTGCAATAAAAAATTAAAATCTCTAAAACCGCACGTGTAGTGTCTTAAACAGTCGTATATATGTAAAATAATAAAATATTATGTGAGACTCATATTACTCATATAATATAACAATTAGACAATTTTAAAATCCCTATAAACGCAAATTTAAAACATTAAACAGGTGTATATATGTAAAATTGTACAAAATATATATACGTGCGAGACTTATAACTCATATTATACAACATTTTGAAAAAAATTCATCCGTTAACGCGTTTGCAATAAAATTTTAAAATCGCTAAAACTGCACGTACAGTGTCTTAAACAGTGTATATATGTATAATAATACAAAATATACATTTGAGACTCATATTACTCATATAATATAACAATTAGACGAGATTCTTTTTACAACGCATTTTGCATTAAAACGTTCATACCCTTCATCGCATTTTGCAATAAAATTTAAAAAATGCTAAAAACGCAAGTGTAATACCGTAAGCAGATATTATTAGTTATACAGGTTGTTGACAGGGTATATGGGGGAATATAACCTGTCTGTGTGCCATATTATATGAATCGCAGACAGGTTATATTCCCCCATATACCCTGTCAACAACCAGTATAACGAATTTATAATACTGCAAAAACGTGTTTTCATAAGAATTTAGTTAAACAAGCAATGTTTCGACGCCTTGCTCTAGATCTAAGAATTAGATCTGTGCATTTTTGCTTTTTGGTTCATGAAATTGTTTAGAGTGTTTTAGTCCTGTATAATATCAGTAACTAAAACGTATTCCTTTTAAAATATATCGGGAATTACTTGCTGTAGATCAAAATATATTTATTTCACTCACACGTTATATTGCCTGAAAATTAATTGCATTACCCGTAAGGTACCTCAATACACATGGTTAATCGCGCGCTTGCACTCTATTTTTTTATTTTCAAGCGTCTGATCTCATGGACTTTATCGAACTGAATTTTGCTCGTTTTGAATATTAATACTAGCACACGTGTAATCTGTTCAATATTTATTGAATCATGTGTGAATATCAATTGTCAATTTCTAGTAACTTGCAGACATCAAGAGATAAAAGTTTTCGAGTCGAGCCGTCAGCGAAAATGGTCACGAGGCGCATGAAGGGGAAATTAGTTCGGACGTCATATACTCTGTCAGCGCCGTGTATATAGAATCCTATACGCGAGCCTTTAACAAATGAAATTACTGGATTTTTCTTTGCAGTATTATAATTATATATGTACCGAAAATATACGTGCGAGACTTATTACTCATATAACTTAACATTTAGAAAATGTTCATCCGTAAACGCGATATGCATTAAAAAATTTACATTTAGACGAGATATATGTTCAACGCATAAAATTTTAAAATCGCTAAAAACGCATATATACTGTCTTAAACAGTCGTATATATGTATAAGTATACAAAAAAATAAAAAATTAAAGTAGTGGATATTTATTATAGTGTCACCCCTATTTAAAGTGCCGGCCACTTCTGACTCATGAGCACATTTACTTCCCGATTCCTATCCTTTAATGCCAGGTACCAGGCAGGTAGGCGCAATGTAACCATTATTTAACTAGCCATATCAGAACGGACCCCTCGCTCCCAAGGCGGATGCCTAAAACACTCGACGACGTGAGACTATATGTCAGACACATATAACCCGCATTAGATAACATTTAGACGTGATTTATGTTCAACGCAATTTGCAATAAACAATTCTCACCCTTTAACACGTTTTGCTATTCTGTATTACTTTCTCTAGAGAGCTTCTGAATTTATGGAGGGGAATGCAACTCTTTCCGGCAACAATGTGTCACTAGTCACCATCAACCCGTGGACAAGTACTATATGTTTACATGACATTAGTGTAAAATGTTTAGGTATTCTTAATATGAGTTATGTCGTACACTCTCGCGCGGACCTAATAAAGAGCATAGCCAAGTGCGCGATTTACAAGTCAACAAACATTTTCGTCGAATGTTTTGGCACTGATATTGGCACGACGTAATACTCTATGTGATGTTATCAATGAATATGTAAAATAATGTTTGAGCTCAGGTTCGCGTTCAAATCCTTGACTGTAGGACAAGTTAGTAGCCTACGGTTTTTATGCTTAGGATAATGCCCTGTATAAGTATTACTAGTATCTTTGGCGTAAATATTAACGAAGTGAGTAAGCATAATGAAAAGAACTGTTGCAAGGTATGTGATGGATATGAGACGCAGTATCCGAATTGTAGTTACTATGCATCACTGCTGACGCAATGTATATAGCAATGAATAAATAACTCGAGTATAAATAGACACATAGAAAGTGCACAGCCATTCAAAAAGCACATTGAAACATGAACGCATGCACCTAATTCAAAAGCAAAACAATCTCGTAATAGTTTAACATATGAAACATGTAACATAACTGCTATAATCTCTAATAAAAGGATTTTACTAAGTCATATGGAGGGGATTTCTGGAACTCGTCCAGGTCGGATCGAATCTGTTTCCTGTTACTCTGATAAATCATTAATATAACCACGTAAGCATTTATAATACTAAGCTGATTTCCGAATTAATTAAATTTCAATTTATACCAGATACAGATTGCAATCAAGACCACTTTCAAAGTCATACTGTGTAGATTTTATCAGCATGTACAAGTTGATGCGAGTTATCTACAGGATACAAGCATGTTTATCAGAGTGAATTTATCAAAGCATTCAAGTATTTACTATTTACATGTAATAGATTACCTACAAGAATCCGGGTTGCCTGAGATGTTTGTCATATCACTTAATAGCTTTCATGACTGTCTCTTGACAATATCTAGAAAGTTTTGTATCTAGATAGGCCAAAGTCAAAATTTGAAATCAATTGTAAATGTCAAATAGAGGTTAATATTTAAACCTTATGCTCGACTTCATCATTCACTTTTTATCTATATATACTGTTTTACCACAAAAATATATGACGGCCCGTAAATTTTAACTCCTAGATCAGCCACCTTATGTTTATTTAAGATGCATTTGGTCCATCTGAACGTAAAATATTAGAATCATTACTTATGCAATCTCATAATTCATGTCTTAATTATACATTGGCGAAATAAAAGTATATAATTTTATATTATTACTATTACTTACATGTTTCTGCAATGGAACTATTTCAGTTCAATCAACATGTATATAAATGATGAATGAGAAACTTACACAATTATATAAATACAAATGTAGACATGTTTTCACATACATCACAATCATGTGTAATTGTCTAAAGAGAACAAACCGCACAACATATAAAATGTGGTCATAGAACAAGAGAGCCTTAGTGTCGACAAGGAAAGCCGAAAGGGGGAGAAAATAACATCAACACAATCTCAAGTAAAATAATAACACATTGGGAAAGGAAACTTTAACATACATTTAAAACATATACATCGATGTACAGCCTTGGAACTGTCAGTAAAAAATCTGGGATTTAAATCGAAACTATCTATCCTCACACTTAAACGCTATATGGTAATTGTTTTACAATACATACACATACATTGACTAAGTGGGCAGTAACTAATTATTAAAAGTCATTAATCATTACGTACCTAACAACAGATAGACTTTGTATCATTCAGCACGAAGGAACAATCAGCCTTATACTGACCTTGCTCTCAATAACTAACCAATGGCATAATGCTAATGCTCTACTGAAAAAACGCAAGTGTGATATTTCAAACTGGTAATGTGAAATCCTACAAAATATATATGTGCTACACATTATCCAACGAGTTTGACTGTTATCCAACTAGTTGTGTATGAACTGTTGTATCAATGTGTTTTGTTGTTTTATAATACAAAAAAACATGTGTGCGACACATATCACTCATACTACTTTCCATATAAACAAGGTTGATTATCAACACATTATGCAATGAAACCTTTTCTATAAGTTAGCCTGACAGCCGCATCATGATGATCATAGTCAAGCGAGCATCGTATGATCTTATAGCCACCGCGCGGTACCTGTAAGGCGGCAATAAGGTAGCAATGGGCCTATGCTGTCACCACAATGCAGTTTTTGGCGGGAATTTAAAGCGCTAGCGCTTCTGAGAAATCATCACAAACATATTTAAATGGCTTCAAAGACATTTTGTCTTATACATGTAACTATATATATGTTCTACTGTGTATGCCTCGGAAGCGGGGTCTTTTGTTATTTTCCATGTTCGTTATTTGGGTAATGGTTGGATTGTGTGAGGTTGGATATTCCTTTATACGAAGTTTAAGCCCCAATAGCGTTTTGCCACTGACGGTACAAAAGTCGGTACCACTATATTTACTGATGTTTTATGTTTGGGTCTTATGTACCGTTTGAAATTGTAATTGTTTACACGCAATAAAGATGCTTTGGTTTTTTTTGTACAATACGTATGTGGCATTTTCTGCTTGATTTGTTTCATTCATGTTCGTAGATACTTTTATTCCTATCGTCAATTAACTTTGATTGAAACTGAAGTGTATGTACATGACTTTATATACTATACAGATTCGTCCGTGACTTATAAGCAATGTCCTGTTTTTGCGCCCACGAAACTCTTGTTGAACGGATCTCGTCTAATTCTAATTTATATGAATAATATGAGTCTCACATATACTTGTTGTATTGTTATTATATTTATGTACGACTGTTTAAGACAGTCTTGCGGTTTTAGCGATTTTTTATTTTCAAAACGCATTGACGGATATGAAATTTCTATTGCAAAATGCGTTCAAAAAGAATCTCGTGTACTAGTACTTGTTATATTATATGAGTAATATGAGTCTCACATTTATCTTGTTGTATTATACATATATACGACTGTTTAAGACAGTATACTTGCAGTTTTAGCGATTTGAATATTTTACTGCGAAACGCGTTTTTTTGCAAAACAGGTTGTAACATTGCATGCTAATCGGACATTTTTATTTCTAACAATACCTAGACATACTCCGGATAAGTATAAATATGGGTATTTCCCTTTAACCCTGCGTTACAAACAAAAATATACCGTTAACTTCGTGCTCGAATCGCAAAGTTAACAAAGTCCGGAACTACGCTGGACAAAACTTCAGGGGCCTTATTCACAAACGTGTATAGGCCCGTCTGAATCTTAGACATATTTTTAGATTAAGGCTTAGACTTATCAATAATTAGTTCAATTCACAACACTTCGTAGTCTATATTTCAAACTTAGACTTATTACGGTAAGTCTGAAATCCTAAGTCTACTTTTTGTAGACTTATATGGTTAAAGATTAATAAGGTTGCCGTCATATATTACAGACACTATTCCATAGCAAGAATATCGCTAAAATTGTTCATGTACGCTGCCAATTTAGCATTGTAATAAATAGTTAAATGTAAAAGGTCACCGCTGTTTAAATCCAGTGGGTGCGTATAGTTCCGATCGTAGTTTTATCAATCAGTTTAAAATGGGGATGTATACGAATGGCTATTTAGTATTCGAATATTCGGTCAACCTTCTGGACGAATATTCGACCTTCTTATTTAATAAAAATACATTTGAAATTCAAAGTTTAACTTTATGCTTATCAGTGATATAAACTGATCACTCAAGTGGTAAAAATCCCCGTGATTTCTAATAATTAATGTTGGTGCGTTCAGTAAATCAGTACATGCTATTCACGGAGAGATAAAAAAAGACGAATCTAGCCATTGTAGCAACAGCACTGCACAAAGCCCATTCAAATATGTTTGAGTTAAGATTGCATTATTTATAAAAATGGATTTTCCTTTTGACTCGGCAACTCGAAAGAAATAATGCGCGCAGGCATTATATTGTGTTGCGTTGATGCAAACATATACTAACGAACTTCCCTTCTCAATTTTAGTTTGAATGGAAATTCTTTATACGACAGATAAAATCATTTCAAAGCTTTTAACATGTAACGATTTAAAAGTTGTACTATACAGTTGATATATTACTTAAATGTAAACCATACATTTTAATTCCATGTACAATTTAACATACACTCTATTCTTGTTCCATCTTCAAATTATATTTTGATTGTCAGTTTTAAGTTTTACTTTGTGACTGTTTATAACTTTGATTCACTACTGTATCAGCTAGTATGTATGGACTCATCTTATACTCTATAAGATAACAATATATACTTATTAATGTATTTCATTATTTTTTCAGAAATGCCAGACAATTTCGTGTGATATGAAGTAGATGAATTGGTAAAGAATTTCATAACTGTTGTTGATTAATGTGAAATATTAATACCATTTTTGGTTACGAACGTTACGAATGCCTATAACCATTAGTAGCATTTTCGTTAAAACTTACGAATTCGTAGCGACTGCATGCGTACGAAACTATTGATAAAACGCTCTAAAAAAGACTTGCGATCGTAAGAACGTCGTAAGAAAATCTTACGAACATTTCGTGCGTAAGAACGTTGATAAAAAGGGCCCAATGCTTATATGAAGCACTTTCAAGTATGATGACCTGGTATGATGTGTGGTCGTGACCTTTGGAGGGATTGAACCAACAACGTCCGGGTCTAGTGGCCGACATCCTATCAACTACACAGCGACTCTCTTCATTGCTATTTACATACATGGACAATGATAAAATACGCGAGAGTGGAAGATTTGAGCTATATATGGTACATTCTAGCTTCATAACTGTTTTCAGGCAGTTCTATTTACTTGAAGGAAAAAGCATAACAACAACATTGAACACCATTTGTCTGTTTCTATGTCAGTGATCTGTAGAAACATGCGTGGCGCTATACACTTGAAATTTATACATTGTATTTAAATAAAATAATAAATATATGGTAATGATAGTTTATTTTTAGTTTCAGTAAAATCCCTCTAGATTTTCTCACATAAATAAATTGATTGTTACAAAGAATTTTGGATATGATTTTTGTTAAAATTAATTTCCTAACTTTCTAGAATGTAACAGATACTTACTACTACCACTGACACTTGTAATCCGAATTGACCATATTAGTACAAATAAACGGACAGCTAGCGCTTGTATAGCCATCCTTTGCACACCCAGGAACATCTAAATATCTGGTTGCTTGTCTACCCGAATTAATATCACAGAGCAATGCAATACACCACTTGATTTATATTTACTAAACTCTCCGATGAAACATTTACGTTCATCAATTGGTGGTAACAATAAAGTAGTAAATATATTGACTGTCAACTACTATGTATACATATAGAACCGACACACACACTTTGTGTGATCGCGATGAATTGAATGTTTATTTGATAACATTTGATATCGAGTTATAGAAAAATTTAAAAATTCCGCGTTTAATATCTTAAGTTTCCATTAACAACCGGAGCTCATGCAAACAACAAAATATGTATAGCACGATCATTTTACGAAACATCACAGGAAAATAAAACCTTGTGGGATTGTTTTACTGAGATAAATACATTCAATTATATGTCCTTTGAAATAAACTTAAACAATGTCGTACATGATTTAACTAAACACAATTAGTTTATTCTTCTCAAACATGGACATCAACGTCATGATTTTTATGTTCGACTTAATTACAAAGTATACGCGTTTTATATATTTCAGAGCCTATAAGACACAGCCTGAAATATCAATGAGGATTAGAATTTTAACTTTAAATGTGTTACTGCAAAATATACTCATCAATAAAAGCTGATTGGAAGAAGGGCAACAGTGGTCTATGCGCACTGTCTTGGCCACCTCTAGCTAGTGTTGACATTGTACAAAAAAAGCCTTCTTCAATGTTATTACTTCAAAACATCTAAACGGTTTATCAGATAGGATGACTGGGTTATTTAAATACTGTTACAATGCCTGGTTACGGTTTGGATTATATAAATGATAGGTATACGGACTGAACTCGACCTGGAAGAACGGAAATGCGGTTGAGTTTTAGCTGCCAACGTTTGCAGATTAGTTCCGTGTGTGCAGTGAATGCGATACGGTAGGTCAGGAACATAAAACAAAACAGCTTCGTAACGTGAGCAACTGTTAGCCATAACTGAACGCAGGGCAGGTGTACTGTATCACCGTGACCACCGTCTGCGCCGCATGTACGGCAACTTAAACAACGATACGGTATACTGTACGCTCCATTTCTGGCATTCATTGTTGATTTTGTAAACAAACGAAGGAGAGAAGAAACAAAATCAGTTCATGTTTGTAGAAATTTGACGTATTTACAAAAGTGGTATACACAGTACGAGCGAGATGATTAGAGTTCCCTATAGTAAAGTTATCATTTTGGCATGATTTATTGGATTTCATTTATCGACACGATCAATTTAAATACAAACGTGTATACAGGAAATGAGAGAACATATAACATAATACGAGCTGCTATGGAGCCGAAAGGTTTTACTCGCTTTATACAAAATTGAAAGGATTGCGAATGAAAACTAAATATATTGATCCCACTTTGTAGACTGTAGGTAAGACATGTTTGTGCGTTAAGCACCCTGATCATCTTGGCACAATTTCAAGAGACACATAATAGATACTATCACCGACAATTAGTGACGCATCATTAAACACAACAAAGATTATTTAATTCAGACATTCCATATCGATAATATGATTTGTAATGATATCTTAGAAATGAAAGTTTGCGTTTTAACTACGTGTTGACAACTGTTTTATTGAGCATGGTTCTTCCACGGCGCCGTTTTATAGAGCGTACACACGCATCTTTTTACATATAACGCCTTAACGTCATTATTGTATACCATCCTATGAATGAATATTTGTTAACTTGTTCAAATCGACAAACGAAATCCTTCGGTTTTCTCGAATGATTGAAGAAGCTTAAAGTTACATAAAAGTCGGAACCAGGGACAGAAGATCTTTTAACCAAATTGCCACCGACAGTTTCAAAACCATTGACAGCGTCACCGTCCAGAAAGGTATAGCAAGCCCCTGCATTTTCCCATGATTTCATTTACTGTGTGTCTTTTTGTGTTTATGTTATACTAAGTAATGCATCAGAAATGAAAACAAAATGTGTTGTAGTCGCAAATCTACAAAGGCGCTGTCTCGATCTATAACTAAGTGTTTACGGGTCAGTAGTATAGTGTCCTATCCGCGTTACCATATAAAAGTAGACTTGCGCGGAAAGTGTCAGAAATTCTAAACGAAATACTGACTTACTGAGTACTTAGTTACTTACCGTTTACAAATACATCTATCTCGGACGTGTAGTCAATGCGATTCTTGTCTTGAAAATGGTTGATAATTATGTATTCGAAACTATATTCAGGATAGTTTTAAATACTTTTATCCTCGATCTTTGAACGTTATAACGCATGTCTATGCAAAAAAAAACCTAAGATGTTTATAAATACCGGCCCGCTTATACAAATACAATAAAACTGTAACATGTTGGAGTATGTATGCGTGCATTTTAGCAAAACAAACAGTCGCTACTCAAGATGTTGTATATCATCCAATGTTTTGTCCAAACAGTGTAAATTGTGAAATATAACATAAGATATGATCATGATGATATTAAACTCAAGTAAAAGCTAGACTAAGTCCTTTTTGTGTCGTACAACTTGAAATTTCAGTTAGCAACTGGTGTGTGCAACTTACAGTATTGCAAGATATGGTGTCAAAAGTGTGACAAAAAATGTTCCAACTTTCATACCGCATAACATTCATTTAATACAAGATAAACATACTAACCGTTGTACAGTTTAAGAGCAAAGATGAAAGTGTGTATGGTAACAATTTAACGCAAATGTATTGATCAATGAACTATTAACACTTTTTTTCTTACAGCTACCTAAATATGTCTGTGTCGTCATTTTACTGGTTAATGACGTTCTCAAAGTGACAGACTTTCATTACATTTCCTTGTTTTACTCGAACTATGAAATTGTTGAAATAACATAACCACACATTTCCTGACTGATTTTCTTTATTTCTCGACTGATATTTTTCAATTGCATGTTTGTGTCAACATGATTATGTCTGTATACAACTGACTTCATGAAGCCCCAGAGAAAATAGGACTGTGTGCGTAACACGAAATTCCACAATTTTTCACGTCTGGGTATCGTCGGGATATCACCCTGTCGCCGAATGTTTCGGGTAGAAAATCTAGCACCATCTTGCATGAACCAGGCATTATTTATATTTTGATTTTGAAGTGCAATGAGAACGTTGATTTTAGGAGAGAGAGATACCGTTGAGAATTTACTGTATTGTTAAACACATATGGACCAATCACTCCGTGTAATGACATCGCACACCAAACTGTGTCGCCTTTTCACTGCGCAATGGTCTCTGTGTGAAACAATGCGGCTGTGCATTTGACTAGAGCCTAATATAATGCTTACTTACATGACTAGATAATGTGCCTCGTCGATTAACCAAACCTTGCGAAATGCATCAGCTTAATTGTCGGCTGCGTCAAAAATCAAGTCTTAGTACCTGGTCAGTGACAGTTAAGTTCTGAATTTTGTAAGGAAACAGCTTTATATCCTTCTTGAATATTTTGGGATACCTGTCACCGACGAGGTTCGTCTTACTGACGTTTGAAGCAGCTCCCGAAGTGAAATAACATTTCCTTCACTTCTACTCGACTTTGGACATCCTGATTTATGAGCTTCATCTACCGATCCAAATCTTTCAAATGTATTCACAATCTTGTAAATATGCTTCCTGCTCACGGTCATATTCTTAAAATTATATTTAAACTTCATTCGCACGTCAGATGACATCATCTAGCCACAACGTTATTACATTTTACAGAATCAACAGAGAATTTAACGTTTGGCCTTAAACATGATATACATTTTATCTAAATATTTCAAAATTTCACAAAATTGTGAATATTTCAAAGTGTTACTTTTCTTTTCGGACACCCTGTACTTTATCAAATTTAGTTCACAACCGCGTCATTCTAGTGTCAATATTTGAACACGTGGATGTGGGTGTTGATATTGTGGGAAATTTAAACACAAATTGTTTATTTAAGGTAGACATAATTCCTTCGCGGGAGAATGAGAAATGTATTTTAGAAATGATTGTAGCCTGTGACATCTTTTTTCCAACTACTAACAAACCTTAACCTTTATCCAGCAGCGGCGCGCTGACAGCAAAATAAGTTTCAGATAAATTCATTTCTAGAATAAAGATCAGTTAAAACAATTAATGTCCCTTTATGTTCACAATCGGATCACCAGGGTTACTGTTTTATATGTACGGAAATTGCCGAGATGTTGTAATTGAAGTAACCACAGCCAGCACCAACAAATTATTACTGATCTGGAAGGATTGTATCGTTTTGATGATGTTTTGAATTATTCCAAAAAATATGCCGCTAGTTATTGGTGAACAAAATATCAACCATTGTAAGTTTGTTTGTGAAAAATATGCATGCATCAGGTTAAAATGTTTGTAATGATGATGTAGCCTAACGTAATTTCTGTTTTTTCAGTTGTTACGTAGCGAAATCAGATCGTTGACGTTGCAAACCTTTTAAGAAAATTTGAACAGTTCGACACCTGCTCGAGTTCTCTTCCACATTAATACGAGAGTAGTACGAGACTCTTCTATTTAACAAAGTTTAGGCAAAATCTGTTCGATCTGTGTACGACTCTCTCTCGACTACTGAATAATTTTCTACGAGAATGTCCCAGTATAGGTGTGTCTAGACGAGTTATGGTAACATATGTTCGATTTTATGACGAGTAATTACAACTGAAATACGAGAAATGTTCTAGAAACGGCGACATAAGGCGATGTGTGTTTACATTCAGGTGGTACAGCATATCTGGATCAAAACCCAGTAGATCCTTCTATGTGGAACATTATAGCGATGGCCTATATGATGTTAGTGCAGGGGAGACGATGACTCAAAGTCAGCTTCTTGTTCCACAGCCACAATCTTTTTTTAACGGAGCCTTTTCCTTCCTCTTTGAAGGCACGACTGTATTAGTTGGATTCTTCAAGGGAACTGATGCTGATCAGAACATACATCCATTTTTAATGGATCACTACAACTTGCAGGAACTCGCAGCAAAGCCGATGACATGTCGAAAAGAACACATAAAAACTTAATACACGTCGAACGAATCTCGAACAGAGATTGTAATCATGTCCTCCAAACTCAGCTATCTCGTAGTGTGTCAAACGACTCTTTACTTGGCGAGAGGTAGCGACAAGTGAAGACATGTCCACCTTAAGTGTTCGAGTTTAGGCGACATCCCAAAACATGTTTTCGATGTGTGTACGAGACGAAAACTCGCATGACAACATTAAATCGTTTAAAACTATCTCTGCTGCTTTCCGAGTACTGTCTACATAATGAGACATCTCGTCGTCATAGGACAACATGAAATCTTAGTCGAAACGCGTGACAGTGTGACACTGGCTTAATTGTAATATTTACAACAAATACATTTCTTGGTTGGTCTCTGTTTACCTTGTGGTGTGTATGTACGTATTTTTCATGAATCCTGAAAATTCTACCATTTTCCGCGTTTAATAAAAATGAAGATATGGGTTGTAGGTAAATTATTTCCTGCAATCATTTCACCAGAACAAATACCAGTCAATATTTATTTATAATTAAAAGTTCAACATATAAACCATATATTGTTCTAAATACAAATACGAAAAGTTAACGATGCAACAACTACTAACTTAAAGAAGGTATCAACTTGTCATAATTACTGAAATAATTCGCGTGTTGCAAATGGAGCTAAAAAGTATTTCACCTGTTTTCACGTCTGTAAGAGGATGATATGGGCAACTCGAGCATTCACAGATGTTTCATAAGCCTGTACCCGTTTAATGCGCTATTTTCAGGGGTGTCTTGATTATAACATCCATTTTCATGCTCGAATGATAAATCATTTTAATTATTAGCGGTACGCGCTGGAGCGATGCGTACACCATTGATACAGTGCAATCTGATATTAAATAGGCGCCATCGCTCTAGAGGAGAACAGCAAACAGTAAAACGGTTATCACACCCATCACTCTGCCAGAAGAAAAGTGCGAGATCGACAAAGGGTACGTATACGCTATTTAGTTGCGTTTTTGTTAATTTTCAGAGATCTTCAAACTTGTATAATTTCATGAGTTAAGCCAAGTAGTCAATGTCAAATAAGAAAATGTCGAACTTTCCACATACATGCGTACGTATAAACTGTTTTCGCGGTAAAAAAATATGACACTTACTCGCACACAAGTGGTATGTAGATATTGCTTGTACGTTTTCTGAAACGATACGCATAAGTGGTTCCTCTGAAAATCAATAAAAACGCAACAAGATAGCAACTACGTACCCTTTGTCGATCTCGCATATTTTATCTGACACAGCCATCAACCAAACAGAACTGCCATCAATACAGCAGGTTGTAAGGAGTGAATTTCTCAAAAAGAACATTTCACAGTTAAGTCGTAAATAGAATGCTCGATATGGTAAACAATTACATGTCTATTAAACTATACAATCCAGCTATTATTAACTAATTTTAATGTGTGCATACTCGACCAAAGTAAATAACATGTTTATCGTATAAGGTGTGTCATAATACCTGCCCAATTCCATGTTACTAAGTATATGGCATTTCTTAAAACAATTTAGACTCCTATACATGAATGGAAGCTTTTATTAGGCCACATGATGTTAGAATTTGATTTTGGATAACTACCACATGTATGAAAGGATTGTGTTGGACAGAGCCTGTAGTCTAGTAAGGTTAATATTGCATATAAATACTATTACATATACGAGTACTTAGGCAGTTCTGCATGTATATATACTTAAATTAAACTCCAATACAGAGAACATGGATGGAAACTTTTATTAGATCACATGCTGTTAGAGTTTGATTTGGGATAACTACAACGTGCATGTTAACTTTGTTAGTATATACTTTATTACAAAACTCTATAAAATATGTAACAAGTTATAACATACATAATGTATACAAAAAATCCGTGCAAATAAACAATACTTTTAAAATAAAGTAGTTTTGATAATTAAGGATATTTTGGCAGTTGCATGCATAAAAGTCATCCAGATATATCACAAGACAGATTCCCGTCTCTATGGTAACAAATTATGCTTAACTTTGAAAATTATCATACTATACATGTATACTCATATACTGATAATTGTGTTGATATCTATCTTTCACAGAAGACAATATTGTTACATGAGTGCCATATTTTCGGATTAATAGACAAATATAATATATCATTCAATCTTTCGAGTGTATATAATACATGTAATTTCTATTGCGCAAAAGATCCCAAATTAACCCCGAAGTTAAAAAAATTATTATTATGCTTTAAAATTGGCAATGCCTTTCTATATTGAATATACTGCCATTTCATGAAGATAATGGTACAATGTTTTATAAACTGAGTTTGAGATCAGTCTCAGAACTCAAGCTTTTGATGCTTATTTTACCTCGGTCTGATAGTTTATCATTTATTACACCGCATTTTGAGGTAGTTTTCTTTAATTCAAATTTATAGCCTTGCGCCCAGGTCTTGCAATTCGAGATTGAGACGGAATTTGGTTGAAGTATATGCTACAATGTGTCACCTCATGAAAGCTACAAAATAATTGAAATTAATTGCATGTATACTGAAAGATTAAATGAGATCCCACATAATTATGATGTCCAAGAATTTTTGGTTACATCATCTAGGTATGCAACTGTAATTATTCTAATGAAAGCTCATAAAATGTTTGACCGGATATTCAATAAAAACTTAAAAGGATCTTTTTGTCCATGCATTTGTCTATATACGGGACCACTGAAGCACTATATAGCATTTGCATACACATTGAAGCTATCCAGGTAGTCTCGCATGACGTTGTAGCAATATTTGTACTGTTCCTGCAAAGGAAATACATACACTTACATTAAAGAAATGAAGTCAAATTAATATTTCCTTGATGAATAATTCATTGTTAACATATATCTATTTCTACATATTTCTACATGCTGAAAGCACAATGGTCAACTCGAAACATACACAGTATAAAGTAAAAGATTTACCCAATTATACTTATCAGTAAATAAGTACTCTATACATGGAACTTTTGGCCGATATCTTGGTGGTAAGCTCATTGGTGGTAAGCAATAGACCTCGCCAATATAAATATTTGCCAAAACTGAACAACATTATTTAGCACGATAAGGGTAGATCTGTATGAAGGATGATAAAGTTATATCAGTATAACAACGACCTTATGCGTGAAGCCTTATAAGTAAGATAAACAATACCGATTTCCTTAAGAAAAGCGCAATTAGCAGATTTCAATGAGTTTCTAATTGGCGATCTCAGAGACATGGTTTTATTTTAGTAAATGAATTGCGAATTCTGGACACCGTTAACATCAGAACGGTTAAAAATAATTTTGGACCTGAAGATTTAAAGACATACGTGTGTACGGTATTTTGGCAACCGAATCAGTCAACAAACATTCCATAATGCACAACGCATGATTTAAAGTAGTTCAAAGGGAGATAAACATGTGTACAGATGATTAAGTTCTGATCAGTACAGACCATTGGTGTTGACACAGAATGCGTTAGTAAGTGTAGGATAGCTTGCATGCCAAAGCTCTTGTAGATAACACAAATACAGAAACCATCCCAAAACTTAGTTAGGGATCGCAAGTATCTCCACCGAGTGCATATATAATAACGTATTATTCTGTGAACTACAACAGTACTATCCGAAATAAGAGATGATGAATACATCGCTTTACATACATTTCCTCTACAAATGTCTTCTTGTAGACCATAAAAAAACGCCGGGGCTTCGAACCCACTTTCTCAAGGTAGGTTATCAGAGTACTCTGGTATCAGAGTAAACTCAACGTATCTTTATAGCATACTCATGTTGTAAGTTTGCGTATCTGGGGTTTGTATTTGAAATAACTAAGTTATTTTTCTCAAAAGACACTTGTATATAATAAGACAACATTGAACTGGATTGAACATGATTGCAAGTCGGAATATACATACTTTTCTAATGAATTATAAATACCAATAATGTATATGAATACAACACCATTGATATCAGAGATGTCGGTCAAATCACAGTCAGAAGTCATGTGTAGGTACATGTAGTGACAGCATGTTGGCCACATTGTCAAGCTTTTAACAGTACTCTCCTATGGTTACTTTTATATACAGTGCGATCTCTCCAGGGCGTCCCTCCTTTAGACAATGGCCTTTCTTCAACAACAGTTATCAAGTAAGTGAGAATACTAACATTCTCTACAGCAAAAGTCTATCAACAACAGACAGATTGTCTGTTTACAAAATGAAACACCGTCATGCTTTAACGCAGAATTTAATCAAGACAACACTCACGAAATCTTCTATAATCTGTTTTCTTCTCATACGGCTCATCCGTACAGTTTCAGCCACAGCTATCTCACTATCAGATTTTGCCTTTTCCAGCAAGCACCATAACGTAGAAAACACGCCGCTTTTGGTAGCACCGTTCCTAATTAAATAACAGTAAAGTCATTATTTATACGGAAACAGATATCCATAAGTTTGTTTCATAATCTGATATCAAACACAGTTAAAGCTGACTTTAATATGACAAAACTCGGAATGCCGTATTCGCATTGCCATAATAAAATGAGAATAATGTCCCTGGTTAGTAATTCTTTTACGTCGAAAATACATGTTAATAATTTATGTTGATATACTTTGATTTATTTAAAAAAAAACGCAAGATTTGGCATAATATGCCTTACATAAATAAATATGTGGTCCAGGAAAGATATATTGCAAGCATACTTACAAACATTGAACAACAATTGGCGCATGTCCTCTAGAAGTGTTGCTGTTTTCGATATCGGATATAAGCCGCAATGTAGACCCAGTGTCGATGGGTGTGGATTTGTTCTGGGGCCAGGATTTGAAATGAAACTGTTGAAATTCTTTTTGTTCCGTCTTGAATGAAAAATGAAAATATTGCTGTCATTTTAGATAAACACCACTCAGACCACTTAAGCGTGAATTCAAAACTGTATGCATTGTTTGTAACAGAACATGTTTTATGTCAATATAGGATTAAGCTCGTATCACCATGTGGTCCAGTAAATGGTCTCACTGTGCACATTGAAAGATTGTGCTAATCTCAGCATTTCTGGAGGTCTTAATACAGTTGGATTGACAGTGGGACGGTATAATTAGGCCATGATGTACTATATTCTATGATTGCTAGCATACACCCACCACTGGAATGTCGCATGTTCACAAGGAAAGAGGTGGCCAAGCAACTATCCTATTAAGAAACCACAGGTCTCCTTCATATTTTTACAATACGATTATGTAATATTTCTGAATCCTCAATAACTAGAAGTATTACTGCATAGCTATTAACATACCCTTCCATTTAATGACATAACTATTCTCCTTAGGACGTAGCAATCTTCAACTCTCTCATTCATAAGCTCTGATGTGAAAATACCAAATTGTTTAGATGTTGATGTTGTCGGCAAGTAGGAACATTTCTGTAAAGCACATATTTTCACAAATACGAGTATATATTTGGCAAATGAATAATGCGAGAAAAATAGAATACCAATATTTTAAAAGAAGTTGTTTTCATAGCTCGGGAGAAATTTAGATCATTTTTGTATTTATCTTACTGACGACTGTTCGATCAAAAATAAAAACAGAAATGTGCCCATGTGAAACAAGTGCTGTCTTAGCTATTGAACTGCTTCAGTTAAAAAAAGCCAAACTGTATGGCAATGGATATTCAAATTATTAGGTTACACATGTAACTTTAACTGTATACGTAATGCATATAATAGACAGACAATGACATGGTCTGAGAAGTAGATATACAGTCAGAGATATATTTTTTAGGATCGACACAAACATTATTTTGACCACTGGATAAGGATACATCTTAACTTACTTTCCCATTTTTATGAGGAACATATATATTGCATTCATAATGGGCAGAGTAGTTAACGTTAAAAGTACATACAAGTGTAAACAGTCATACTGGACGTTTCGGGACGCTGCGACACTCTCTGATGATCATATTCTAAATACACATGGACCGATACGTTCTTTTAACAAGAATACACAATGATATGTTTACCTCTGGTAAAGTCTCTTCTAACAAGACGATAGTTGTAATATTGTATTCCCAGATCATTCGCAAGAAGTCTATAACCGTGTTTTCCAGTGAAAACCTGTGTCAGTATCAACCTGTCACGATTTCTGAATGTCTGCAAGTGTGTAATCATATGTTCAATGTCTAATCAAATACATTAATGTTTGGCAAACTATTTGTTTTATATTTTAAAAGATTGATATTGTGATTTATGCATTTTAAAAATGCGAATGACAAATTTCTGTTTAGCATCAAGTAAGTTGTAACTAGATGGTACAATGTAAATGCTATATTTGGCAGTTTCAAGATAATTTTGCGATTTTGTTTATCAAGTTCTGACTGAACACGTTTTTTATATAACACATAACAGATGAAAATGTTTCTTTGAAATAATTTTAATCCTGTATTTTCCTGAATATTACATTGACGATAAAGATCCGTGAGTATTTAAGCTATGTTTATTGACCGGATACAATTTTCGTACATTTTCCGTCATCTGTATATACGACACTGACCCGTGGAATATTTTGAGTTGTAATATTTCAGTAAGCTAATTGAATTTCTTGTAACATAGCACAGCAAATCAAGTAACTAAAAAAATACTGACCGGTATGTATGAGGCATTAATAAAATATTTCCTTCCCATAACAACCATGCTTAACCTAGGCCTATGAATATCCGCTGCGAAATAAACAAATGAAAACAGTTTATTGTGAAGTAAAATGATAAACGTACTACAAAAGACTAAGACCAATCATAAGAAAATTAAAACATTGTTTGCTAAACATATTTTGGAATTGTAGGACCTCGTTTATTCGACAATTTACTATCCGTTGGTATCATCCGAATCAATACCACGTCCCGATGTATCTTCTTATGCGCGTCGAATTGAAATGGGCAATTCGAAACTGTCTGTTATTTGAAATCAAATATGGGACCCGACTAATTCGAATGAACGAGGTCCGACTACATGTATTTAATGACTAAAAACGCCCATTTATTTTACTGTATTCATTGAATGTTTGAAAATGCCTTAGCTGATATGTAACTAATAAATGAAATAAACAAAACAATTCAATGTACTGCATGAACATGTATCACCAATGCAAAAACAATAACGTATGTCGTCATCTGACCTGGACTAATGTCCATGTCGCGAGATTTTTCGAGATTTTCTTCCAACTTTGCATCTGCACTTTGTGATCGGAAAACATTACAATAAACTTCTTCAGCATCTTGTGGATCTTCCTTTTCAATTTTGTATTTGTTGACATCCTGTAAATATTGCAAATATATGATTAATCTTTATATGCTTTTTAAGTACCTACTTTGGTCGGCCTGGTAAACTGAATTCTAAGAATGACCGACAACCTATCTACAATCAAAAGACAAAACTAAAGACGTCAAAACAAGATTGATGTGCATTTTATCTGTGATAAGTAAGTTGAACATTATACAATTACTAATACCAAACTCTTCATAAGACTTATAATCCCTGTCTTCAGGAGTATCATGTGATGGTCGATGTTGTAATGATATGAAGGTTATATCTGGAAAAGCAGTCGTTTACATGACTATGTTATTCTATTAACATATTTTTATTGAACTATCTATATTACCGTTATAACCCCGAAATATAAGTATAACCAGGACGATCTCATTATCTTAAATATATTATTAAAATATAAATTTAAGGTATAAATAAATGTTTGTAATGGTCCTTCGCATCTTTTTCATATGATGAGGTTAACAGTTGCTTGTGGTAGAACATAAAAGTAGTGGCTAGAATTCCTGCAATGCTTGATGTGTCAACTGAACTATTATTCAAATATGGTAAATATGTACAACACTGTCTCCGAACCAACAGAAAAGCTAGATTAAATAGTGAAGGTTCTAAGAACTACAAATTTTGGGTCACTACTAAAGAAGCAGTTTAGTAAAAGAATCTATTACCTCGAACTCTTTAATGAGTTTTTGTTTCGGTTGGCCATTGTCGTGAAACAGACTTTGGAATATTTCTGGGAAATCGTCATTCCGGCATACAGAACCGATGGGAATCAACACTTCAGCCACTGTTTCATGTACATACACATATTGCTCCTGTAATTAACGAATGGGACATGTTAATGATACTCGGTTACTTGTGAGTTTTGTAAACTGTAGGAGTGGTTTACGTACACTGTTAGGTTGTATTCCTACAATAAGGCTTATTGGAGTCAGCACATATTTATCCTGTTTGCTCATTCAATAGTGCTGACACAAGATGGTAAATATTTGCAAACTTAGTACACGGGCTATATTCTCAAACATGTTATGACTGAAGCTCACCTAGACTTTAAAGTTGCAACCGTGATATACCACCCTCTTTTATTCATTAAATCTAAACAAACGAAATTTTGTCTAAATGATTATAGTTATCAAATTTACATATTTGCCAGTTTTTATTTAATTTTTATCGTCACAACAAGGTAGGGTCGACATCTTTGCAGTCTAGTGACATATCAGTTTGATACAATATATTGTGGATGTAACTTGGCGGGAACAATTTATGCCGGCTGTAGCGTTACTAGTCATCCGTCTATCGAACTAAGTCTATTACAATATATCAAAATATACATATAGATGGTGTTCTACTTATAACTTTGATTAAACAGAGAACAAACATACCTTTGTTTGGACCATGTTCAGCCTTTGTTCTCTCAATGTGTTTACCGTATCTAGTATGTTCACTGCATGTTCGGCTGTCCCCATTTCATACAAGAAATCTAACGCAATAAAAGTTCCCGTACGTCCAACACCAGCACTAATTCATAAAAATAAACTTGGTGTGTACCATGCTTCATTTATTAAGGAAGCATACAACTAGAGCATATATGCATAAATAAATCACCATGGGAACAGCTGGGGGCATTATTGGGACTGAAGATTCATACGGGAGAAAAAACTATTTACATATGCACCTATCTCGAACAGATGCTTTAAAGTGCTTTATCTTTACGAATACTTATATGCAAAAGTTGTCTCCTAAACACGCAGCATTCCACATGTCCCCGGAATTATTATCGTTCTTCGCTTGCACCTTTATTATGGTCGAACGACTAAAAATGGTACATTACAACCTCTTTCTAGCAGTCCTACCTTGAGCAACATCATTTTTCAACAACAGTTCCATTATTTCATAAAATAAGAATCACTAGAGCAACAACCAGTCAACAACAAGCAAATCCTTATCTCACAAAGTGTTTGTTCTGGAGATGTTGTACTGTACTAATCATACCTGCAATGAACGATCCATGGAAAAGTCTTTGAAGCCTGGTTATATCTTACAGTACGCCAGAACTGTACAAGCGACAATGCCGTATCTGGGACATCTTTGTCCGGCCATGCTGTGTAATGGAACTGTAGCACTTCACGTTTCTCACCAGAACTTACCTATCAGAACATAAACCAATATAACACTTGTGACATAAAATGGAGAGAAAAATGAGTTAAAGCAGAACATTAAAACAATGTAAGGAATAAATCAAGAATGAAATTGAGCTAAAATGTGAAATGATATTGCAAGTCACTATTCAAAAACATGTATTCTAAATGTTTATAAATATACAGGTTTTAAGGTCGAATGAATTCTCATTTACATCATTTCAGCAAAACAAACACACCATATGAAACTGAATATTATCGAACCATCAGAAATCCTAGACAGGTATACTGTTGTATTTTGTAATAAAAAACTGTCAAATATCATGATAAATCTGTATACTTCTAATATAACCAAGTATCAAGTGTAAGAGATTGCACTTTCAAGTGTTACCTTTATACATTCAAACGTCCTAATGATAAAGTCGGAGTACGATTCTGATTTTACAATTTCCACTGAAATTTCTCCAAATATTTCTGTTCCCTCATCTGGCCAATATTTCATACATTTCAGCTAAATTAAAGAACACGTAATAAAAGGAAATAAAAGAAGTATTGTACTTTCAATGTTATGACAATGGTATTTATATCTAATATGAAACCTTTAGAAACGCTGCCAAACAATATTGTTTGAAGTGTATTTTGTGTACATATCCGGAAACACATTGGTATGCAACTCATTTTCCATAAACAAAATGTTTAGGAAGCATAGTAGATCAGAGGTAGAGCTTCTGACTCCTGGTCCGAAGTCATGGGTTCGATACCCACATTGAGCGCGGTTTGATCACGAATCAAAATCATCGAGAGTGTTTAATATAAGCTGTAAAACATAATTGCCCAATCGATGTAAAATAGGTAAGTTTAAACTATAACCAAATGTTTGAAGGAACAAATGTATATGTAATACTTTTAAAGGAATACCTTTCCAAGTTCGACACAGTTTGTCAACATTACAACTGAATAAACATTCTTTGACCACACCATCCTCCACATGTCGGACGTGGTTGTATCCATAGCACCTACAGGACAAACATGTGTATAACAACTACATGGTTATAATACAGCTTTCCTAATAACATGCTCACACGTGTTCAAAAAGGTAATAATCTGCATTTGTAGGAAATATGTCAAGAATCGGTTAATTGACACATTTATGACTGGATATGTAGAAATAGCATTGAATAACAGGTATCCATGTATTAACGTATTTGTAAGTTTGTCATATTCGAGTGTACATGTTATTCAAAACCATAACAGAATCTGAACAATAACACTGGCAGTGTCAGAATGAATGAAAATGGTAGGATCAAAGTTGTTTGTCAATCCATCAAACACGTTTGATTTATCTGATGTATAGACTTACTGAAAAACAAGCATCTTACCCTGAGCGGCAATATATTTGTTGGGAATATCATATCCCTGAAATGATAATAAAAGGTATAAAAATTAAATACATATTATATCTACAGATGTATAATAAATCTCTGGAATTGTTTCACGTAACAATCACCCATCAAAGACGAGATGGACGATCAGGAACATGTCTACGGTATTCATGCGCTTGGTTATTCAAATAAACTGAGCCACTTTTCTAATTTGTCATTCCGTATGTTTTTGCTGGGTATTGTCAACATAGTATATGGGTCAGTATGAGTGTTGAGACAAATTTAGACAATTTATGTTACAATGTAGAAGATTCGAAATAAAATGACATTATATAACTTGAAAGTAACTAATAAAGAGGTATTAGAGAGTAAAATTAGTAAAAATGCAAAACAAGGAAAAGAAGTATTGCGTCCATAAAATGCAATAAGTATGAGCGGTAATCAAACAAAATAAGTATATTTTCTTGTTAATAAATGATGTTTCCAACTACCAAAATCCCTTGCAGATTAAACTAAATTAATGTTTATAATGTGTAGACGGTAACATATAATGGTTCGGACTTACGTTTATATTACTTGCGTTGATGTACGTCGATAGCTCATCCCCGGGAATTTCTGGTAAATGGACCCTAGTTTCATTGTCTGAAATAACAGAAAAAAGTAAACAGACTTATTGGTACAAAAATACGGAATCGATAAAACTTGTAATACAATATACGCAATCTTTTCTCATTCGTTATAGCGAATAATATTTAAGTAGTCATCGGGAGTGATCAGTATAAGTTGTAAGAACTTGTTTCATAATCTATGTTAAATAAATAAGTATACATTTAAACTGAATAATATTTTTCGTTTCGAAATTATAACCTTTTTGAAATATTACAGCAAATAGAAGGCTTATTGGCGAATTATTGTTTCGAAAAAAATGTATTACTTACAACAAAAATAAAATAATGTATTTATATCATAAAAGATATAGTTCGAGAACACACTGCTAAATTATTTCAAATTCAAACTGTACTGTTAATATTAAACTATGGAAAGAAATAACAGTACGACAAAACAGAAATACAATAATGAATAACACGACTCCTGCATTAAATGCAGGACGAACCATTTAAAGAAATTTGGCAAATATAGCTGTTTATGTGTGTTTTATTTGACCAGTAAACACTTCGCATCCCCTTACATAATGTATAATAAGACAACATTTTCTGGTTATTGGTGAAATCACTGAACTTACAAGGATACATATCTTTGTATCTATTTTTAGATTTGAACTTAGGGTCACGTGCTTCAGACGCATTCAACTTCAGCCCGTATGGTAATTCCTGAAATACCAAAAGTGAACAAAAAATATTTTATGCAAACGTGTATAAGGAATATTTCTTAAAACCGTTAACTTTAATAAATCCTAAACTCATGAGAGTGTCACGAGTTAACTTCCTTACTTTACATACATACTATCGAATGGATAAAGTGAGTGAACTCATGAAAACATCCTGTGCCCTAACCCACTCCGAAACTCCTTGTACAAATGATAGAATACTGAATGTAAACAGAAAATAAAACCTCTAACCACGTCTCCTCACCTTAAAACCCCTATACAATGCCTCTGGATTTCGTTTTGCTGAAACACAAAGCTGTCGCAAGGCACTAACTTCTATATTATTCCTTTGCAGGCAAGAATTGTTATAAATATTGACGTCATTGGGAACGATAACGGCTTCACCTTTATCATCTTGAATAACTAAAATAAGGATAGGTTGTACATTTAATGGAGTGGGTGTCTCTATGCAAATTGTTTATTCGTGCTGTACCACATTATCAAAGTTTTAAACCAATCAGAAAAGACGTTGATTTAACGCTTTCCTCAATTCGCTTTTTGTGCAATCTGATGATTAAGAAATCGAATCTTCATCGTGATATTATTTCATAATTTTTTATGAGAAAATAAAGCTTATAGATTTCATGATACTTTAATACAGTACTTATGAAGCAACGTGAATTGAATATAACTCAATAATGTAAATTGCTGTAACATAAAGAGCAATGTCGATTTTTTTCGATTCTGGTGGCAATTGTCAGAAAGTCAGATAATACAAACACATAAATTTTGCCTTGTTTACGAAACAAATAGACATTTCCAACACGATTTGAGATCTAGGGGTGTACGTGTTGGCATATGGAGACATGCGACCCACCGTATGTAAGGTTTTAAATGATGGTTTGAAGATAAATAAAATCATAATCACCAGTGCTGTTAGTGAATGTACTACAATTCTCGACTTCTGAGTTTCGGCTGTAGAGAAATATGAGTTTCATTACATTCATGAACACAACCTCATAGCGCTCGTAGGTTAAGTCTTCATTTTACGAAGTTAAAATTACTAGTTAATCCAATTAAATGTTGTATATTTAGATAATAAGTAGCTACAAGGAACGTCACATACATATGACAGTGCCTACCCACGCAGATTCCGGGAAAACAACTATCAACAAAACACAATGCACTTATAGTGGACATTGAGGGAGGGGGGGGGGGTTAATGGATGGAAAAGATCACATGACGAGTCAAACAGCTGGCAGCATTAGGCCGAAACTGACCAGTAAGTAACCTGAACACTATATAAAGTGACAGAATTGCACAGGGGAAAGGGAAATACAAAATACATTCTAAACACAAACAGAAATAATAGCCACACAGCGAATTACAGCCTTGGAACTGTCAATAAAAATACTGGGGGTTTAAATCGATTTAACAGCTAGTTAATCTCACACTTAAAAGCAATTAACCATTACGTACATAACAATATACATAATGTAATTAATCCAGCACGAAGGAACAAGCAGCCTTATACTGACCTTGCTCCCCGTAACTAGATTAGTAACAACAGAATGTGAAATAACCTTAAAATGTCAAAGTAATTATGCAATTTAAAGTAAAGTCAACTTGATTATGTAGTGAATAATTAAACAAGTCTTAGATACTAGTGAAAGGGAAATGGAGTTTAAAACTTATAGAAATATGTCTATTAAGAAAACTAAAAGAAAAACACAAAAATACGACTGTACCCAATGAATATTAAGATGTGTTATAAAACAGTATTGTAGAGAGAAAAGTTTTATATATGACGTCATCAAATGTTAATGATGTCATAAAACTGATATATATACGAGAGAAAATTAAGTTGGTACAGAAAACGCCACAGAACAAAATGAAACAAGGACAACACCAACGTAAACCCGACAAAACATAGACGACTCAACGCAGTCCCAAATAGGCTGGTCGATAGTTTTAAGATACTCCATGGAACACATCATGTTGGTTCCAGAGCAAACTTTAATGCCTACAAAGTCCCGAACATAATCCCTAAAGACATTGTAATCAGTAATATCCTGCCACAGCAAGTACGGTTTACAGGTATAACTTCATTTAGTCTCTAAACATAAGTGTCGACGTGCAGTAAAAACAGGTGTGAAAAACGCTTGTTCGTACGCATATTGATAAAACGGACCCAATAAGTATAAGTCGGCTATATGTGGAGCACAGCTAGTTCCCATAGGAATACCAACTTTCTGTTGGTACATTGAGTTATCAAATTGGATAAAGTTATTATTCAGTAAAAAATTAAGAGCTTCACAGACGTCCTCACATGTCCAGATGGTAAAGTATGTGTAATGATTAGAAGTAAAAAAGCCCATACACCATTGCAGGCCAAATATACATATTGATTGCTTCCACAATTAAATGTGTAAGTTTGATATTAATAAATCACGAGGAAGTGAAGAATATTTTAGAGTGGATAAATCATAGGTAGAGAGATACGTGTAGCTCTAAAATGTAAAGATTGAAATTTATTCAAAACTTCCGTATACTTTTGTTATGCCCCAGTAAAGGTTTATACTGGAATTTTCAAAAGTTTTCTTGCAATATTTTACACCTTCAGCTTTAATAGTTGTTAAACAACTAGTGAGAAGTTTAGAAAGTTGTGAAGCTCGCACTAGCATTGAATCTAGCTTTATATGATTTGTTGTGTAGTTTATGTAACTTTTATTACATTTTCCAACAGATAGATAAAAGTAAAGAGGTTAAATGAACGAATCAAATGTATAAAAGTGAGAATGGGGTAGCACAAGGAATTTCACATTCACAGACAAAAACTTCCGACACAGATCGCTAGATCAGGGAATGCAAAAAACTAAATTTGTTCTTAAGACACGGATGCCCCGTTAAGGGATTTTAAAACGGGAAAGGGCCAAAACACCTCAAAATATTGATGGATTGTAACCGACATAAAACTTGCCCTGTATTTTATTATCTTATGCTCATGTGCCTATTATAAATTGAATCCACCCATTATTTTAAGAGTTATTGATTTGGAACAAAATGCACGGATGGACAGGGGTAAACAGTTATGCCCTTTCGCCGTTCTTCGAATAGAATGGGCACCAATAGAATAGGGGACACAAACTAAAACGAAGAGGTATAGGAACAACCAATGACTGCACAATGAGTAAACATGAAAAGAAACCTCACACCCTAGGCTCACTCAATATAAATACTAGCGGCTTACATCCGTTTGGCGGGATGTCAACCTCGCTCTTAAATCATATTTTTAATCTCCCACATTTAAGAACAATTGTCTGAGTTGATAGAACCTTACCTTTACCAAAACCACACAACAAGGCATACAAGATACTTAAACAAATGGAGGACATGTATGTAGTATAATAATGTAACTAAAGTAGAAAACAAGTATTAAAAAGAGGAAACCGTACAAATAAAACCATACGTTCGTTGACTTGACAGTTTATGATATGCGTTGTTTTTACGTACGAAACATTTGACGACTTGGGTCTTTATAATGTCAAGTTTTTCATGAGAAAAGTGATCATGAACAGAAGACAAGTATCTTACGATTTTGAATGCATGTTTCTTCTGCGAAATATCAAAATCACAGCTGCACAACCAGCTCCTCCTACAACCAGAACACCAGCTAACACACCAATGATCATTCCAGCTGATATTGATCCAGAACTGTCGTCTAACATTGCTAAAACTACAATGAAGAACACTATTAATTATAAATATGGATCGTGCAACTATGCCGATCATGATCGGGAAAGAAAGTTATAGATACTGGACTAAATGGATACTGCGCATGCGAAAATCAGGGTTGAATCATCCAAATACTGCGCTGTTAATGACTTGCAGTGCATCTCAAACCCGGCCCTCATTATATTAAGAAAATAACAGAAACATAAAAAACATAGAGAATCGAAACAAATCGGGACAATGTCCGATGGTTATTTACCTGTTACAAGAAAACATGGGCGCTTTGTGCGTAAAGCAAACACAATTCTAATATTAGTCTCCATTACTTGGCATGGATTTGACCCTTTCAAAACGACGCCCGGTCATCCACTATTCTCTTAGATTAGATTGCAAGCAACTAATACAATTTGACTCAATTGTGTTAAGTCCAATCATTAATACATATATATAATGCCTTATAAAGATAAGAATACACAAGAATGTATCCAACGTTGAATAATTTGTGGGGGCGGAACAATAAATCCTTGGATATACCTTTTTCACAAAGTGGACCTTCGTATCCTGTTACACATTCTCCAGGACAATCGCCAGTGGTTATATTACACTGAGAATTGTCGGCACAGCGCCCGCAAGTCTGTGCACAATTGCGTCCGTATGTTCCATTGTCACAGGCTGACGATAATAAACACATGTAACATGAAACTATGATCTATTTATCTGTCAAATACTTGGAACCCTTTCGCGAAAATCGTTATTTTTTACATAAAGCTACTAACAATTGCAATTAAACATAAGAAACTTCAGGTCATCAGTAGAGAAAGTTTAAAATATTAAAAGCAGGATGTAAGACATGGCTATGGTAAAGATGGTTCAATTTGACTACTTTCCACATCTAGTGTTGGAAGGAAGGGGAGCTGAGTGGGACTACAGGGTCTTCAAAAAGTTTGTTCACAAAGTTTGAATTTCGATAAAATGAAAACGATGCTATGTACACTGGCTTTATTTCGCATAATGAAAGATACAGCTTTTTCATGAATATCTGTTTTATATTGAACGCTCAAGCAGAAGTAAACTATTGATATAAAGCAACATACATATGGGACGAGCAGTTAAAGAAATACTAGAATTCAAACTTTGTGAACAAACTTTTTTAACACCCTGTATACTGTACTGTACCCCATAGTTAGTTGAAAAATCAATATTTGCCATAGTAATAGATATTAACCAATATAACAGGGAGAATATTATTGTAATGACTGATTTCTCTTGTCCAGGAGCGGAAATTATTGTCAGTAGGGATTGCAACTTGTTCATCTATGATCTTGTACATAATGTGTGAAATCAATGTACCAATGATATAGTCCGAGACATCTTAAGGTATATGTATTGTTTTGGTTTGTTTTGTTAGGTATCGACCACTCAGTTTGAAGATTGTGGGTTGGACACAACAACACCTCTTCGAAAGACATCATTAATGCTCTTTCCAGGAAAATGACTTTAGCGTGGTACGATTTGAATAAATTGCTACATATCTAACGATGAAAGCAAACACTAGTCTGTCTGCATACAAATAAAGAAACTGATTTGTTTTTGTATTCATTCATCAATACATACAGTCATGTAATACCAGTATCTATAATTTTTTCTACGGAAAATAGTCACACATTTATCTGTACTTGAATATCGTATGCAATTTGTTGTTAACAATGTATTACTTACTTTCTGTGCACAGGTTTAATTTATAGCCAAGTTCACAAGATTTGCACACGCCAGTTATGTGATCGCATGTAGTCCCATCTTCACAATTTCCACACACTTGATTACAATTGTACCCATAACTTCCGAATGGGCAGGCTGAAATATTACAAACAAAATGTCTTATTTTGAGATGATCCAGTGTTCTTACCAGACTTTCATTGCCACAAATGTAGTCAACACTATTCCGTCATGCATAGGCATGTAATGTATATTGCTTTGAGAACCAACAAATAACGCAATGCAAATCCAATACCTCTTTGAGTCTTTGCAGAAAATAATATGATACATTGCAGTAATCACGAATGTGGAAAATTGCACACTTTGGCCAAAAAAAAGGATCAGTTAACAGCACACTGGTATTTTTACTACATAATGCATCAGCTAGACATGGCAATTATACTTGAAAGGCGAAGACGTATAGTCAGACAAAATTTACCTGACAGTCATAAATACGTCGTCGCCTAAGTAAGAAGAGCGACTTTCAATACATGAAAAATCATCACGAGCCAGCTCGATAAGAACGATAATTGTACATGAAGAGAGCGGCGAAGTAAATCGTGTGCTAGTTTAATAGTCCAGTCAATCTACTGAAAAAAAGGCAAACAAAGGAAAAAAAATGCACAGAAATGATTTTGGCATAAATGTATTGTTTAATATCTGCCGTCTAAGGAAAAAAAAGTATAGGAAATTCCTACGGTGCAAAATGCTTTTTTTGGGGTAAAATGTACTAAAAGGTAAAAAAAGTATGAATTTCTGGAATTTGACTATATCAAAATCAGATTTAGCTATAAAAATTCCAGAATAACTGTTTTTAATAGACATTATGTTGCACCATAATATACCTTAAGTAATGACACATCATATGTTGTGAACAGTGATTTTTGGGGTAAAATGGTGAAAAAAACAACAAATTAAAGTGGGAATTTCTGGAGTTTGTCAATAACTCGACGAAATTTAGCTATAAATTTACCTCAATAACTGTATTTAATAGATATTAAACTGCTCTACAACATACCTCAGGTTCAGAATATCATATAGTGAAAAAGGTGATTTTTTGGGTAAAATAGTAAAAAAATAAATGAAAGTGAGAATTTCTGGAATTTGCTAAACATATATTAGACCAGTGGAAAAATAGGAGGGAAAATATGCACAGATTAAATTTTAATTCACATACATATACGATGTAGTCGTTACGCATTGTACGCATTCTTACATTTATTTGTTGAATATCATGTCATTTATTTGGTATAAACAATAATCCCAAACTGATGTCATAAGCAAAATAACATTATCATGTTTTGTCACGATCAATCAACAATGATATGCTTAACTGCCTACCTGCGTTGCAAAGTTCTCCCTTGAAGCCCGCTGCACATCCATTTTCACAGCGCCCTGTCGTGTGGTGACAGGTATTCCCTCCAGAGCAGTTTCCACAATTGCTAGCACACCCTTCGCCATACTTACCAGGGTCGCAAGCTTTTGAAATATACAAAAATATCAGCGTTATTTTTTTTGCGTTCTACTCCATTTTCAACATAAAAAATTAGTAATATAGAGTGGTTAGTTTTTTCCTGCAATTCATTATCAACCGGTACTAACTTGTCCTTCCATTCTGTTTTTACAGCGGACAAATTCTTTACTTAAATCAGATAAGGGAGACAAATGACGGAAGGACATGACCTGCCCCTCCCGAGAGCTAACCGGGTAGACTGTCACTACTTTAAACTAAATAGTTTCAGAAATGTAAATCTCAATCAGCACATATAACTTACTTAACTACTACTTAATTTTGTTCACATATTGAGTTAAAATACACCTGTGGATGTTCCTCTTCTGAAACATTTACCACAAAACCCACAGAGTCTAGTATTATTGTTTGTGTTATATTCTGATATTATAGAGGTATAAGTTTTCAGTCCATACTTATCGAATTCGTGTTGTAGCGAACATAAATTATGAGTTGCTCTAGATACAAATGCAATTCGTTTATATGAAGATACCTCTAATGTGATATCCTTGTTACATATTTTCGCCGAAAATATTAATTCTTGATATTTTACTTCGGAATAACAGCGACCAATGTACCCGAGTTATTTTTGCAGCATGAAACTGTTGTATTTTATAATGCTCTTTAATAAAGTTTTCAAATGAAATACGGTTCTTGCGTGATAAAGAGTTTGTGTGTCAATTGTACGTAATTTACGTTAACGCAGAAACATGTCAAGTGAATGAAATATTCAAACAACGCATTAAGTTGTCACATTTCTTCTGAATGAAATTCTTCTAAGCCGTGTATTCCAGTGTCCTTAAATGACATCAATGTTACATAACACTGGTCTGCTTCCGTAATGCCATGTAAACAACGTGATAGTCTTTAAAGTTTTAACACTATCTAACACAATGATTCCACACCTATACATACTTTTATTGCAATAAATCGTTTCCCATCCAGGCTGACATCCGCCATGGCATTCACCATTTGTTGCATTGCATGGAGTCTCATTTTTACATTTTCCACAGTCGCCAGAGCAATTCAAACCATACCGACCAGAATCACACGCTATTTAGTGAGACATTCAATAGCATTACGTGAATAAAATAGTTTCCAAATAACTCTATAAAACATTTGATCATTTAATTGTGGATCACATGATGTAAGACTCTCCGAATCGGTTATTCTGTCGTTATATTGTTTACAAACAGAAACTATGTATTCGTTGTATACTGAATACGAATGGTTATGGTGTCAATTGAACTGTTAAATGAGTGATTGACTAAACTTTTATATTTCATTTTATACGGGTTTTATCAATGAGCCCCTTCTGCACTAGTACGACAAATATGTGATTTATATCGTGTCCAAATAGTCAAAGTCAAAGAGGTGTTCTCAACGTACAACATATTGATAAAATTCGGAAGTTTTGACGTTAAAATCGCGGAGTGTAAGCACAATAATGAAACAGGGTACGAACTTGCATTGCAGAAAGTTGTTTGGTACCCCGGATCACATCCATGTTCACAAACGCCAGTGGCTGGAAGACAATGAGTTGTACCCAGACAATCACCACAGTCTTTAGTGCAACCATCGCCATAGCTTCCTGGTTTGCAAGCTGTAAGAAAGTGTTTACTCACGGTAAATGTATACATGTATATTCAAATAAGTATTATTCCTGATAATTAATATAAGTTTTCGTTATTCATACAACACGTAAAGTGAATGTAATATTCATGTAAAGTACAGCAAAGCTGAACATACCACCAGATGCCTCTTATATGCGGAAATGGTACAGCAATTGAAACGACAACTATGATCGCTAACAGACCAGTCCCTCCAAATACATAGAAAGACGTACCAATGGACGGACATAAAAGTAACCTGAGATACAGGCATGCATCTTCGTATGTAGGCTACGTAAGCAGTTATTATGCAGCCAGTTAAAATGGACAATATCATTTTACCTTCCTGACATAGTGGTGGTTGCCACCCAGAAACACAGCCCTCCATGCAGTGCCCAGAACTGATGTTACAAGGAGGAGCGTTCTTACAATGACCACATACTTGCGCACAGTTGATACCGTATGTCTTATTGTTACATTCTGATATGGAAAAAAAATATAATATATAAATAGATATACAAAATATAAGTGATTAATGAGTTAATGTTGACAAAAACGAAATACTTTTACATCACTAGTAGCAACTTTGTTATGTGAGACTTTTATACAATAGTACGATAACTTTTATATATTAGTATCATACATTACAAAAATGAATAGTTGTTGTTGTTTTTTTTTCAAATAAAAAATTTCTTCTTTAAATTAGAAAAAATGCAATATTTCATGACACAGCTTTGCCATATTACGTTAGGTAGTTTTGTAATTAGTAATAAAAAACATAACCAGTCACAAAATATAAACTACGAGTGTTTGTTATTTCACTTATTCATATACCGCTGATGAGTCAATTTGTAAATATCGTCTTAATGAAATATATCGATATTGATTAAGTAGTAGAATTCGGCATTGTTGCTTGAATAATCGCTGAACCGGTCGAACGATACTGAGTTGAGGTTACCTTGCGTACATTCTGGAGTATGCCAAGGTCCATTACAGCCATTTTCACAATGTCCAGTTACAACATTGCATGGTTCTGCTTCATAACAATGTCCACATGTATACTGACATTGTTTACCCCACATTGTTGCAGTACATTCTGTAAAGGAAGGATTCAGTTGTAACAGGAAACCTCACAGATAAAGACAAAACCTCCCCATACTATTTCCAGGGAGGCATCTGCCTACGAAACATTAAGAGTTTAAGTGGAAGTAAGGAATTGTCTGAAAGATTACAAAACAAACAACCTTGGATAATTGGAGGGGACAAGAAGGGGTGGAAAGGAGGGAATACATTACTTGTCAAGAAACAAGTTGACCCCAAGGACAGAAAGGGTGTGAACAAAACTATTAAAACAGATCAAGGAATTGTACATCGGGACAGGGGATCTAACATTTATCTAAAGGGAAATATAAATCATATAGCGATTTACAACCTAGGGACTGTCAGTAAAAATTCTAGGGGGTTTAAATCGATTTAACAGCTAGCTATCCTCACATTCACAATTATAAAACAAACTTTCAAATCGAAATGACTCAACGCATGAGAAATAAAATAAAAATTTAACTATGTTATTGAAGTGTGCCCAACTAAACTGTCAGATTCCCATTTAAACACAATATTTACATATTTTGTAAAAGACACCGCGTACAAACATTTATATTATTGTTTTGGCAGAAAAGGTATGTAAATGCGATTGAATGTCAATCAATTAAGAAATCTTAGGTTTAAAGTCAGCCAGACGCATTGTGTGTAGCTTTAAATACGATTCTTGGCATATGTTCTATTATTATTGTTTCCTTACCGAAGTTATTCATCTCAGGCACACTCAAACATTTTAATTCTCCAAGACGCTTAATCAATCGTAGGATACTAACATTGATCAGCGTTTTTAACATCACATGTGTATTCATTATAACCATAACAATCTGGAGAGTACGCAATACTATATTCATTTTTTAATAGTGTGAACTAATAGGCAATACGTCTTCTTCTTGTTAAGGTGTTAAGCCACGATACCAATTAAGTATGAATGTTTGATTGAATACAAGTTATATATATTCGCCATTGGAAATCGTATGATGGTTGTATACGACATACTAAAATATACAAATAAATGTCACGTATTTTTTTTAATACAGCAAAACTGAAATTTAGCGACCACTCACCAATATCACACTTTCTGTCCACCCCTGACCATCTTCCAGAACATCCATACGGACAATTTCCATCTTTCTGATATGTTCCTGTTGTCTCGGCAACGCAGTGACAGTCAGTTGTACAATCCCAGTCACATTTATGAAGTGGACATTCTGTATGGAATAAATCCCACATGTTCGGTATATGATAGGCATGTCTTTAAAACCTAACTTGAATACTAAAATAACACCAAGGTAAAGGACTCTACTACAGATGAAGTTCATCCGTACTAAAAAAATTAAGACATATGGGTATATTGTTCACGTTTATCAGCTATGCATTTTTATAAAATAATGTGTTTTGGGATCTGTTAAAATGTTTGTTAAAGTACATTAAATGATACATTGCATACTAAAAACAAAATATTGAGAATGGAACATAAAGTATCGTAATTAATATTAACCGTTTATTTATTTTGCTTTTGAAACGAATACTAGTAATCATAATTATATGTGTGCTAGTTCAAGTTGTCATACTTCATTCGCTAAATACAAGATTGGGCCATAACAATGCTGCATACAACTAAAGGGCTAAATATTTTACAAAAAAAACACAATTTGGAAATGTTCATGATTGTATTTATGGAATACAGATGAAGCACAATACCTGCAAATGTAACAATCTCACAAACTGTCAATAGAGTATTTGCGGCAGGTCTAACAACTTTAAGATAGCGTGCAGTGATTTGGTCGCCAAGGTCAATAATCATAGGTTGGTTCTGATCGGCATTTCCATTTCCCGAATCTTTAAATATTTCCCTATCACCTGAACTGACGTTGAGGAGGGATATTTTGTACCCGCTGTATTGATCGTCTAAATTACATATAGGTACACACAGGCTGTTTAATACTACGTCCGTGTAATGATCCGGTCTATTAGCTGTATTATTCAATTCAATAACTAAATTATATGTTAAATATCTTAGTTGGTTCGAACCAACGACCTTCAGGTTTGCAGTCTAGAGCACTACATACTGATCATATCGGGTACGATCTACAGAAGCATATATGGGAACCCCTGGTTGCATGTTCATGTCGTATATTTCGAAATGCCGTTAGGTGACATTTGCATGTATAATAGGCCTACAACGCGTCGTCAAGAGATCAGGCGAAAATATTTATATGTCTTTTATTTCGAAATTAAGGCATTATGCCCATGATTCATTATTACAAGTTACATTGTATGCTTATAACTACATACATTTTGTTACATCAAGAAATAATACATTTTTAATTACTGGTATACATCATTCTTATAGAAAACACATATGAACATATGCATCACATTGAACATATGCATGTTAATATGAATATAGGAAATAAGTGGTGAGAGAAAAGAATGTACATCAAACACCATTTAATTTATAGCAATCACAAATACTTAGAATGACTGAGGTAATGTAATACAGACTAAAATACAAGAAAAACCAACATCAAAAGAAAACCACACACAACAAAAATGATTTCAATACTTTGGGATAAAAGTGCATTTATGTTGTTTTACAATGATTGCTCTCTCAATTCGAAGCTCTTAAATAAATAAACTGATAAGTTTTTTACTATCTTTTCATTACTGGATTGTAGCAATTCTCTAAACTTTAGTATGTTTGGGTTTTGTCTATGATAAAGAGGGATATACTTGTTTCTATAGCTATTATAAATTTTACATTCGAATACAAAATGAAACTCATCTTCTAAACAATTGCAGAAAATACATTTCCTTTCATTTACTGGTGTTGTGTTGGGTTTAGTCCAACGACCAACTTCAATTTGTAATCTATGGGATGATACTCTAAATCTTGTTAATACTTTTCTATATATATTTACCTGCACTATGTCTAAATAAGGTTGAAATTTGAAAATAATTTGTATGTATTTGCTCTGCTTGATGATTCGATATCACTATTCCAATCCTGTAAATATTGATCTCTGTCTAACCATAGATAAAAATAATTTGTTATTTCCAACTGTTTGAAAATACCATGCATCACTAAACCCAAGTTTGTTTAGTATACATTTAACATTTCTGACCCAAGATATCTTATTTGGGTACAATTCAAGATCACATAACATCATATCATAAACAAGTCTAACATATTTAGTATCTTCAGTTGTCAAAATTCTTATCCAATATCTAATTGTATTAAGCACCATTTTGTTTCTTGCAGACATTTTTCCTATCTCACCATACACAAAAGTATTTTGAGTCTGCTTTTTAATACCCAATAGTTGTTTGTAATATTTTAAAAATACTCTTTCAATTTCACTTGTATTATAGCATCCCCAAATTTCACTACCATAGCTTAAGACAGGTTCTATTAATTTATCATACAAGTTAAGTTGATGACTAATTGATAAGTCTAAAAAATCTTTAATGTAGGATTTCATCTTAAAAGTTGCTTTCATTGCTTGACCGGTCAGTGCTTCAAAGGTATATTTGAATGAACCATCTGTAGAAAATACTATACCAAGATATGTAAACTTATTAACAATCTCAATTTCTTGTCCTTTATAAGTAAAGTTTGTATTTTGTCTCAGATTACCTCCTTTTTTAAAAATCATAATTTTTGTTTTGTTACTATTAACTGACAGTTTCCATCTATCACAATAATTTTCTAGTATATCTAAACCATTGTGTAAGCCTTCTTGAGACTCTGAAAATAAAACAATATCATCTGCATATAAAATCAAATATAACTTCAACATACCTATATCAATACCATCATATCCTTTTTGAATAAAAGTTTATTCTATATCATTGAGATAGATTGCAAACAAGAGAGGGGATAAACTTTCTCCCTGTCTAACCCCTAAATTACAGATAAAATCATCACTCAGTGTATTATTACATTTAACTCTAGATTTCACATGCGTATACATTGAATATATAACGTTAAAAATCTTTCCTCTAATACCTGTTTTCAATAGCTTATACCACAGTATATCTCTTACAACAAAATCAAAAGCTTTTGAAAAGTCAATTAATGCTACATATAGTTTCTTGTTCCTTATCAACATATGATTCATGACATTGTATAAAATGAATATATTGTCAATTGTAGACATATTTTTTCTAAAACTTGCTTGTGCCTCTATATAAACATTATACATCTCCATCCAAGCATTTAGTCTATTGTTCAATTTTTTTGTAAAAAGCTTGCCAAGAGTACTTAATAAAGTTAATCCTCTGTAATTGGATGGTTCTAATGTGGAGCCTTTTTTGTGTATTGGTATTATATGTCCTTCTGCCCATATCTCTGGAAAATGACCCATATCAAATAGTTTATTAAATAGTTGGTGTAAATAAATATAAATTTGTTCTGAACCATATTTAAAAAATTCATCTGGCCCTGCTGACTTATCACTGTGTAATTCTTTGCAGGCTTTTTTTATATCAGATATTCTAATTTCTTGATTAAGTTCATCAAACATACTATTGAGCTCATTTTTTAAATGAAATGTGATTCTGTATCATTTGTTGCTTTAAAGTAAGATTCAAAATGGGATATTGTTGGAGATCTTGCACTACCACTGCTATTTGTACTTAGGGTTTTCAATAATTTCCAATATTCTTTTGCATTTTTATATCTTAAACTTTCCAATTTCTTAGTTTGTTGTTTATCATACTCTTCTTTCTTATTTGCAGTAACTGATTTATACTTTGATCGATCCTGTACCATATTTCTTCTGTTAACATCACTCTTATCAAAACTATAGCTATTTAATGCCCTGTAAAAAGTATTTCTGCTTTCAATACAGTCGTTGTCATACCATTTGTGTTCGTTTTTATTATTGTTATCGTATCTAGGTAATTGCTCACTTTTCTGATCAGGCACTCTGATAGTTTTTTTAAATAATGGTGTACAAATACCATTTACAATATTACAGAATTGATCTAAATTTGAATTGACATTTTCAGCAGTGTTTATATCTGACAATAAATGAGTCAAGTTCTCTAAAGAACTTGTTATTATAGGATCATTACAAGCAGCATGATAAAAATCCTTTTTACTATTATCCCACTTGTATATAAATGGTATTTTCGGATGTTCATGTAAAACTTCAGCATTATTTGTTTGAGATTCATTGGTACACATAGACGTATCAATAGAAAAATGTATGCAACAATGATCACTAAATATATAAGGGTCATCAACTACAAAACTGCTTACTGAGTCAAACAAATTGTGTTTACACAATACATAATCCACTACTGAACTACCAGCAGACTTTACACATGTAAATTTACCATTCATTTTATCCTCACATTATCTACCATTCATCACTCTCATACCTGTTGTTTTGCAAAAATCAAGCAGAAACTTGACATTACTATTTAAGACACTAGTATCCTGACTATTTCTTAAAATAAAAACATCAGGGGTATAATCATCAGGCAATAAATCAAAATCACATAAATTTTCATATTGAACAAAGTCAGGACTGGTTCCAATTCTGCTGTTTAAATCCCCAGCAACTACATATTCACATTTACCATATTTTTGCTCAATTAAACACATAGCATCAATAATGAGATCAAATATACAATTTTCAACCGTGCCCTCTCTACTAGACCCTTGTGGTATATTATAGAGACCCATAAATATATCATTCTCAAAGTTAAGAATACATTTATCAATTCGTATCCACATTATACAGTCATCTTCTTTTTTAATAAGTTCAACATAATCTATAATTCTATCAGAAACGTAGATAATAATTCCGCCACTGCCTCTTTTACTGTTTCGATTTATTAGTTGTCTATCTAATCTGAATTGAGTAAAGTTCTTTACGTCACTATTTATGCTTTCTTTCAGCCAGGTTTCCGTTTATATATATTATATTATGTGTTATGTTATGCACCATTTAAATCCCACAAAATCACGTACTTGCCATATCAAATGCATAATCGTATATAGCGGCTGTTCTTTGATGCATTTGTTGACCCAAATAAAATTCCAATGTCTTTACATCACCCGTACCAGTTATCAAATGTATCGGGTATGGTATCTAGTATAAGCATCCACTGGACCAATATTTGGATGTGTGTACCAGTCGTGTGGGTGTTTACACCTAGTATAAGTTCAGTTTTATAAGCCTGCATCCAATATAACGATAGATGTTCACAGTACATAGGTGACTATACATAATATACGTACATTTGTACCGAATATCTACATACCTGCATACAATATACAGATATAAGTACACAGTACATAGGTGACTTTGCCTAGTACACGTAGATCTGTAACCAAAATATACATACCTGCATACAGTCTGATACATACAGTACATATGCGACTTTACCTAGCACACGTACATTTTTACCCAATATCTACATACCTGCATCCTAAATACGGATAAACGTTCGCAGTACATAGGTGAATATACATTGTACACGTACATCTGTACCCAATATATACGTGCCTACATCCTAAATACGGATGTACGTTCGCAGTACATAGGTGAATATACATGGTACACGTACATCTGTACCCAATATATACGTGCCTACATCCTAAATACGGATAGACGTTTACGGTACATAGGTGACTGTACATGTTACAGGTACATCTGTACCCAATATATACGTACCTACATCCTAAATACGGATAGACGTTCGCAGTACATAGGTGACTATACATGTTACAGGTACATCTGTACCCAATATATACGTGCCTACATCCTAAATACGGATAGACGTTTACGGTACATAGGTGACTGTACATGTTACAGGTACATCTGTACCCAATATATACGTGCCTACATCCTAAATACGGATAGACGTTTACGGTACATAGGTGACTGTACATGTTAAGGTACATCTGTACCCAATATATACGTGCCTACATCCTAAATACGGATAGACGTTCGCAGTACATAGGTGACTGTACATGTTACAGGTACATCTGTACCCAATATATACGTGCCTACATCCTAAATACGGATAGACGATCACAGCACATAGGGGACTTTTCCTAGAACACGTACATCTGTACCCAATATCTACATGATTGCATGTATATACCTAATACACCTTCATCTGTACCAAATATATGTACATTGTATATACTCGTATATCTGTATTCGATGTTCTGGTTAATATATAGGCGGCTAAACATAGTACAGAGGTACATTCACTCACACGCGTGGAAAAAATATTTTCATAAAAATGGATTATGTTTGCTCGAACTCGAAAAAAACAACAGAGAAACATAAAGGACACCATTTTATTGATAGAAGTTTCTATTGGATTATTGTTTAACCTTTTTCATGATTATTTAAGTCACAATTCACATATCAATTAGATTTCAAGAAAAATAGTCCCTCATAAAATTATGCATTGACTATGATTAAAGGGTTACACATATAGGAAGCATTATCTTAATCGAAAATGAAATTATCCATCATATTTTATATTTTTTGATGAAATGCGTAAATTTCATTTTGTGATAATATTTAAGGCATCAATTTGTGATCAGAATTAGAATATTATTACATATAAATATTGACTTGATGTCATATTGCAAGTATAACTATTTTTCTTCAGTCAAACGTTAAATATAATTGAATTCAAAATAAGAACAGTTAGAACTTTTCTAATAGCTCTATTTCACTATTACCGAAAAGTTCCATTCTTATCAAGTAAATGTAATTGGTTTGGAATTACACGCATCTTCATTTCATTATCATGTGGAAACCTACTGAGAGTAATTCGGTGGAATGAACGTGTTAATGAATGTATACATAGTGATTACTAATCGAATTGTAATTTTAGTTACATATTAGTTATAGTTTTTTGTCTGAACTAGCCTGGTTCACATTTAGCTGTATGTTTGTATATTTATATGCATATTATGCATGTGCGAAATAAAATAATCTAAATTGATTATGATATTTTTAGGGTTTTAGCTTTAGTAAAGTCAATATAACCACAATGGATCTAATGGAAATATCGGTCTAGGTAGAACGCATATTAAATATTTGAGGCTTACTTAACATTTCATATAAACAAGCATGATTGTGAAAACTTATCATTGTATCATCAAGATATGGGTAGCTGTACCAAGTAGGCAGGTCATTGAGCCCATGAAATGGGTAAGCTAGCTGTACTCAGTATGCAGGGCATTGTGTCCATGATATGGGTAGCTTTATCCAGTATATAGGGCATTGTGTCAATGATATGGGTAGCTGTATCCAGTATGTAGGGCATTGTACCCATGCTATGGGTAGCTAGCTGTTCTCAGTATGTAGGGCATTGTGCCCATGATATGGGTAGCTGTACTCAGTGTGTAGGGCATTGTGCCCATGATATGTGTAGCTGTACCCAGTATGTAGGGCATTGTGCCCATGATATGGGTAGCTGTACTCAGTGTGTAGGGCATTGTGCCCATGATATGTGTAGCTGTACCCAGTATGTAGGGCATTGTGCCCATGATATTGGTAGCTGTACTCAGTATGCAGTACATTGTGCCCATGATATGTGTAGCTGTACCCAGTATGTAGGGCATTGTGCCCATGATATGGGTTGCTGTACTCAGTATGCAGTGCATTGTGCCCATGATGTGTGTAGCTGTACCCAGTATGTAGGGCATTGTGCTCATGATATGTGTAGCTGTACCCAGTATGTAGGGCATTGTTTCCATGATATGGGTAGCTGTACTCAGTATGTAGGGCATTGTGCCCATGATATGTGTAGCTGTACCCAGTATGTAGGGCATTGTGCCAATGATATGGGTAGCTGTACTCAGTATGCAGTGCATTGTGCCCATGATATGTGTAGCTGTACCCAGTATGTAGGGCATTGTGCCTATAATATGTGTAGCTGTACCCAGTATGTAGGGCATTGTGCCCATGATATGTGCAACTGTACCCAGTATGTAGGGCATTGTGCCAATGATATGGTTAGCTGTACTCAGTATGCAGTGCATTGTGCCCATGATGTGTGTAGCTGTACCCAGTATGTAGGGCATTGTGCCCATGATATGTGTAGCTGTACCCAGTATGCAGTGCATTGTGCTCATGATATGGGTAGCTGTACCCAGTATGTAGGGCATTGTGCCCATGATATGGGTAGCTGTACCCAGTATGTAGGGCATTGTGCTCATGATATGTGTAGCTGTACCCAGTATGTAGGGCATTGTGCTCATGATATGGGTAGCTGTACCCAGTATGCAGTACATTGTGCTCATGATATGGGTAGCTGTACCCAGTATGCAGTGCATTGTGCTCATGATATGGGTAGCTGTACCCAGTATGCAGTGCATTGTGCTCATGATATGGGTAGCTGTACCCAGTATGCAGTGCATTGTGCTCATGATATGGGTAGCTGTACCCAGTATGTAGGGCATTGTGTCCATGATATGTGTAGCTAGCTGTTACCAGTATGTAGGGCATTGTGCCCATGATATGTGTAGCTAGTTGTACCCAGTATGCAGGGCATTGTGTCCATGATATGTGTAGCTAGCTGTACCCAGTATGCAGGTCATTGTGCCCATGATATGGGTAGCTAGCTGTATCTAGTATGCAGGTCATTGTGTCCATGATATGGGTAGCTAGCTGTATCTAGTGTGCAGGGCATTGTGCCCATGATATGTGTAGCTAGCTGTACCAAGTATGCAGGTCATTGTGCCCATGATATGGGTAGCTGTACCCAGTATGCAGGGCATAGTGCCCATGATCTGGGTAGTTAGCTGTACTCAGTATTCCGGGCATTGTGCCCAGGATATGGGCATCTGTACCCAGTATGCAGGTCAATGTGCCAAGGATATGGGTAGCTATCTGTACCCAGTATGCAGGTCATTGTACCCAGTATAACGGTCATTTAACGCAACACATTTTAAGCTGTATCCACTAAATGTGTGGCTATATACCCCGAATAATAGACTTTGTGTCCCGTTTATAAGTTGCTGAATCCAGACAAATTTTCCTATTCCGTTTGTTGCATTTTCCGCTATCACCTTATCAAAAACATTTATACCAAAACTATGTGTTTTACTCCAAGAACGGAAAACATTTGCGAATATTATTTATTTTCGACAATAATCAAAACAATGATAAACGTTTAAAAACAAAAATATTAAACAATAATACTAATACTAAGTAATTAAAATAAACAATAATTTAACCTCCCGTTCTGCTTACACCAAACGCTGCCATATAAATAATTAGCTTGCTCAATATTTTTTCGGAATTGCTTACATGGCGAAGTTGACAAAATGTCTGTTGGGACATTGTCATTTAATGCATACTATTACTGGCAGGGAAAAGATATACCGGTATACATTTCATATATGGGCAGAGTGCGATACTATTTCATGCAAAGACATGTACATATGTGAACGACGACGATGAAAATGTCGCAAAATAATGGTACGTCACAAAAATAACTCCATGCTAGCATGTTGCAAGATTTCAGTAGCGAAAAATGCGATATAGATGTGACTAGATATGTTAATTATGTCTACATGTTGTATTACATCGAAGCATATAAATATGATTTACTGTAGTACTACATGAACACGCGATCATGATTAGCCTTGTACGCTTCCACTTACACATAAACTAGATTCGCGTTAATTGGGTAGTTAATTAGATGTAAAGTAATCGTCTACTAAAAACGTTTCAATTATAAAGATGTGTTAAATAATACATAAAACTTGTACATACAATGTGGACTCAATCTGCCGTAGAACTTGACACGTTGTATGACATATTCAGCTAGAAAGTCAACAAGCCAATATGGATTATTTTCACTGCCCACAGTCGTAGAACATGTGTCTGTTATTCCTGATACATGAGGTTGACCATCAACAGATAATGATGAATACGAGGTTTGGTACCTAGAGGTTTGATTTGTTGGTTTGTTAAACGTCACATCCCGACCTGAAAGTGTCACAATCATTCAAAAATATGTATCGGTATTTTACAAACTGTTCTTTTACGCTTTAAAAGTTTGAAAAGATATCCAATTGATATTTTAAACTAGAATGCGTCCATATGACACAGATGCCCCCACTTGCAGCCTTTGTCACAAAAGCAAATTCTATTATTCTGCTCATAGTTTATGAATGGATATCAAAATTACCAAGTGAACAAATGTACTGATTATGGTGATAAGTCAAGGGCCATAACTTTGCACTTACTGGGCGTATTCATACATGAATTCCCAGGTGCATAACTATACAGGTTGGTGAACATTCCTGTAAAGTCTTATGACTCTGGTTCATATATTTTTGGAGATAAGAGTGACGCAAGATTGCATACTCTGTAGGCTATGTTTTAACTAAGTCAAGGGCCATAACTGTGCATTTACTGGGCACAGCCAAACATGAAACCCCAGATGCAAAACTACGTATGCTGGTTAACATTCCTGTAAAGTTTTATTAATCTGGCTCATATTGTTTTGTAGATATGAGTGACACAAGATTGCATACTCTGTAGGCTATATTTTAACTAAGTCAAGGGACATAACTCTGCACTTACTGGACACAACCAAACGTGAAACCTCAGGTGCAAAACTACATAGACTGGTGAACATTCCTGTAAAGTGTTATGACTCTGGCTCATATTCTTTTGAAGATATGAGTGACACAAGATTTTGTGACGGACGGAAGGACGGACAGACGGACAGACGGAAAGACGGACAGACGGAAAGACGGACAAGGGCAAATTTATATGCCACCCCCCCCCCCTTTTCACAGTGGTTCAGTTAGATGAGACTTACGGGGGGGACTTGGTAAGCCGCACGGGCCTGTAGCTCGTACAAAATCCTCACGAAATCAATTTACCAATTGTTTTGAATGAGGCTATAAGTCAGTCGTCATTTAACACACATTCATTGATTCATTTCACATCTGTTTTATTTATCTTTGATTTTATAGCGTGCGTCATGGTATATTCTTTACTTCAACCCGTACTTGCGCTCATCGTGCCCGCCTCATGTGCACATTACGGAACCCGTAGGGTACACGTACAGGTTCGTGCGATCCAGTGGCTAAAGAAACGTAGATAACCCGTAGACCGCCCGTATACATGTGTCACAAGAGGGTGGTTTTGTGAGGAATTCCCCCGGACCAGGCCCGTACCGCTCCCCAATGACTTATGTGTCCGGTACCACCCGCAGGTCCGACCGAGGCATAAATTGTCATAATTATGTTTGTGGAATATTTTGTAAATCATCGTGGATTTTGCATATTGCGCATTTAGATATTAAAAATGTGTTTTGTGGTTGTGTATAATTATATACTTTTACATTGTATGAGAGATATGGACATATTTTCAAATTACTTAATACTCTAAATGCAGATCTCATAATGACATGTATCTGGAAATAAATAAATTATTACCGATTCTTAAAAAGATATCCTGATTAGATAACAAGAAACCTAGACAATATAATACCTCCATAAATCTCCACTTCACAAACTCTCAGTCTAATGTTTGGTTTGTCTAGAATGATTCTAAGATTTCTTGTCTTTACTGGTTGTCTACACATTATCTCCATTTCCCGCATTCCAGGACTATCGTCATGTTGGTAACAGGCGGAGTTGAAGTCGCCATTGTTTGGTCCTGTGCCAGTTTCCACACGAAATTTGTTAAAATTATCTGTAAAAAACATTTCAGCGGCTGTACATAAATCATTATATCACACAATCTTGACAATTACTGTAAAATGTAATCAATGTGTATAACTATCTTTTATTTTACTATATATTTCGTACTCAGTTATGAGTATGTAATATAATTCATCGAAGATAGCGTGATACATGTATTTACAAATATAATTATCAAGAGATTTTGGATGAGAAAATGCAAAACTTCGTGTGAGTGTTTTTAATAATTGCTTATACAAGACACCACACAGCATGTACACTTATTGTATACACTGTATGATTATCACTAGATGAATCTGTTTTTTATTTTACTACATGTTTCCAATTGAATCATACGTATACACATCCTTTGTTTTTACTTTGTACGCGTCCATTGTATTCTACAGATGTACAACAAACGTACGAGCCGTTTAACGTTAACATATATAACACAAACATCGCTGTCCCGGAATGGTTCTTATGTATGATTAATTTGATAACTATGTTTAATGTATATTGGCATATTTCTCCCACCAGTTAAAGAAACTAGATAACTACTTAATTAACTAGACAATTATGTGGTTAACTAGATAAGTATCGTGATAAATTGTCATACCAGATAAATATCTGAAGTGGCAGAATTATGCCACCATAGTAACGACTTCGATATTTCTAGTAATAAGTTATACATACTGACATCATCTGTGTGTAGTTTAACCACCAGACCAACAATACGATAATCCCTGTCCCATTGTATTCTCCAATAATGATTGATGTCTGGTCGTCCGTAAGTTCTGGCACATGTATTCACATCACCGTCAACAGCGTATATTGCAAAATCAGTGTTTATACTTGTACCACCCTCATTCTGTGTTTTCAAGTTATCTTTAGCTATGTTTCCTGATAATCAATTATACAGAAGTGAAATATAGGATCATAATTTCTGGTTTTAAATATCAAAATAGCATTTATATTGAATTCAATAAGAAGGCGCCATATGTTATATATATTTCATTTACGACATCAACGTATCTAAAATTATAAATGTTTGTGATAAATGTTTCATGCACTGTAATGGAAAACTACAAGCTTGTACATTTTCATCCTTTTCTAGATGTTTTCTTAAATATTCTCTTTTACTGCTCGTGTTCTGTATAATTAAAATAATTCCGCATTCTGTTGTACCTGCAATGGGTATGAAAGTTCACCGATCACCAAATTTGTATTAATCGTTATTGTTTGACAACACATCTGACAACACAACATTCATTGTACAATGTAGAATTGTATGAAGAAAATGTTTTCGTTATCTATAACTGCATATAAGCAACAGAATATAACAATACTATGATATACGAATATGTATACTCTTCCTACAATACGGTGTTATAAAATGACAAAATGTGTCAGACATGTTGGTAAACTGACCATTAGCTAGTCTTAACTGAAAAAAGCTTACACATATAGCAGACGGTACATGGAAAATTGTCAGCAAAACATTAGTTTCAAGTTTTAAACTTACGGTACTGGCATGCTGGTCCCATCCAACCAAGTTCACAACCACTGTCACATTCGCCCGTTATTTGGTTACATTGTGCGTTATCCTTACAACGACAACGATATTGACAGGTCTGGAATGTTGGTAAGTTTCGAAACACCGTGCTACAATCTACAAAGAGTACGGTTTTTGAAAAAACCTCTATGTTTCAATGTATCTCCTAAGGACATTATTTTAAATAAACAATACACACCCTAACACACATTCAAACGTTGTATTGTAATACGTACATACAAACATTTAACCCCAATAAGCACATACACATACCACTCCACGTACATACAAACGTTCGTACATACAAGCGGTGTATCCTCACACGTACATTTAAACGCTGCACCCCAAACTCGTTCATACAAACTTTGCATCCCCCACACGTACTTACGAACATTGTACTCCCAATCATACATACAAACATTGTTCTCCCAATCATACATACAAACATTGTTCTCCCAATCATACAAACAAACATTGTTCTCCCAATCATACATACAAACATTGTTCTCCCAATCATACATACAAACATTGTTCTCCCAATCATACATACAAACATTGTTCTCCCAATCATACAAACAAACATTGTTCTCCCAATCATACATACAAACATTGTACTCCCAATCATACATACAAACATTGTTCTCCCAATCATACATACAAACATTGTTCTCCCAATCATACATACAAACATTGTTCTCCCAATCATACAAAACAACATTGTTCTCCCAATCATACAAACAAACATTGTTCTCCCAATCATACATACAAACATTGTTCTCCCAATCATACATACAAACATTGTCCTCCCAATCATACATACAAACATCGTACTCCCACACACAAACAAACGTTGTACTCCCACACGTACATACAAACAAACGTTGTTCTTCCAATCATACATACACACGTTGTTCTCCCAATCACACATACAAACGTTGTACCCACACGTTCATGTATACAAACATTGTACCCCCACACGTACATACAAACATTGTACTCCCACACACATACATGTACATAAAAACATTGTACCCACACACATACATACAAACATTGTACTCCCACACACATACATGTACATAAAAACATTGTACCCACAAACATACAGACAAACATTGTACTCCCACACACATACATGTTCATAGTTACAAACATTGTACCCACACACATACATACAAACAGTGCACTCCCACACACATACATGTACATAAAAACATTGTACCCACACACATACATACAAACGTTGTTCTCCCGATCATACATACAAACGTTGTTCCCCACAATTACATACAAACGTTATACACCACAATTACATACAAACGTTATACACCACACGTACATACAAACATTGTACCCCTCATGCATATAGACGTTGTTCCTCACACGTACATAGAAACGTTGTACCCCACACGGACATACAGACGTCCGCTCTCCATACATACTCGTACGAGATTTCTGTACTTGTCAAACCAGCTTTTACATTTTGAACGTTTGATGGTCACTGTTTCAACTTTTTTTCTTTCAATAATGTTTATGTTTTTCAGTGTGTTTCAATAAATTGTTGTGTATATAATTATATAACAATAAACGTAACTGCAACAGCAACGATTCTGTTATTTATTTCATCCATTAATAAACTGAATACTATGTGTTCTGAGTTAGGTTTATAAATAGCACAAGTGCGTATTTCTGCTGACGTTTATTCTATGGAACTGACCAGAGGTTGCGAAGTGGCGGGAATAACATATGATGCTGAGCATGCGCAGTGTACATACAATCAACTATAGATAGATAATGATATGTTGCTTCAGGGCAATATTTAGCTGTCGGGTATGGTGGTAATGTTCGCAAAATGTTTCAAGACATATACATAGAATAAATACACACTGCATTTTCTTTATTACTATACAAACATATAGTTCAGGTGTAAACACGAAACAATGTATGCTATAACGAAATTTCGCTGTACGGATGTAACAAAACTTTAATACAACGAAGTAAATCTCCAGGCCACCAGAAATTCGTTATAAATGTGTTCCAATGAGTTATATCATGTCAATATATTCGGTAAGTAATGGTGTTTCCTAATCCTACCTCGACCTTTGGTGATAAATTACTATGTAATAAATGTCGCTATTGGGTGTGCTACTTAAGGATACTTACAGGATCTTATCCATGTTTAACTTGGCGGCTGGATTTACATGTCGCTAAAGGAGTTCGCAATAACTACCACAGACATTACATAACAAACAGCAGTCAATAATCAAAGCGCTGTTAGCGATGTAGGCCTTGGGCTGCAGATAGCTGAATTTTGGATTTGTTACTATACAAGTCGGTATATCTTGTGCATCAGTGATAACCCTAACCCTGGTTTATATGTCCGTGGTTATTATAACAGTATAAGAACATTCGCAATATGTCTGTTACTGCATATAGCAAACACTATTCACCAGAAAGTTGGCAATTTGAAGAAACAAAAGTTATGACAAGCAGACACACATGTATCCGAGTATATCCCTTTAACCCTGCGTTAACAATATACCGTTAACACCGTGCTCGAATCGCAATGAAAACAAAGACCGGATTTACGCCGGACCAAACTTCAGGGGCCTTATTCACAAACGTTTAATGGCCCGTTTAAATCTTAGACTTAGGCTTTGACTTATTAATAATTAGTTCAATTCACAAAACGTCTAAGTCTATATTTCAAACTTAGACTTATGACGGTTAGTCTGAAATCATAAGTCTACTTTTTGTAGACTTATACGGTTAAAGATTAATAAGGTTGCCTTCATATAGTACAGACAATATTTCATAGCAAGAATATCGATGAAAGTGTTCATGTACGCTACCATTTAGCATTGTAATCAATAATTAAATGTAAAAGGTCACCGCTGTTTAAATCCAGTGGGTGGATATAGTGCCGATCGTAGTTATTTCAGTCAGTTTAAACTAGGGATGTCAAGGAATGGCAATTTTGGAATTCAAGTATTCGGTCAACCTTCCGAACGAATATTCAAATATTCGACCTTCTTATTTAATAATACATTTGAAATTCGAAGTTTAACGTTATGCTAATCAGTTTTGTGTTTTAAACTGATCACTCAAGTGGTAAAAATCCCCATGATTACTAATAATTTCAGGGCCTAAGCGTCAACACCAGAGTGTTTTGTCTTTCTAGACCCCAAATATACAACATGTGTTGAGAACTGAGTTTTGCTTTGAAATAAATAAAATAAATACACGCATCAAGCCCCCGAAGTACGAACGAATTTGATGGTGAATGTAACTATGACCGATTATTATACATCAACCGTTGGAAATAATTACTATTCGTTTATTGGTATTCACTTGTAAATACTGTTAGAACATGATTAAAACATTAATCGAAAGATGCCCATATGTATAAACCAATGTAATTGAGTTCGCTTGTGACGAAGACATTATATGCTCATTTGAAGCACTTTCAGGCCCACTTGCTGGTATGATGTGTGGTCGTCACCTTTGGTGGGTTCAAACCAACAACATACGGGTCTCGCGGTATATATATGGACAATGATGAAAAACGCGAAAGTGGATTTTAGCTATAGAGGGTACATTCCAGCTCAATGACTTCATAACTGTTTACATGCAGTTTTATTTACCTTACAGGAAGATGGAAGTCGTTACAACAACATTGAACACCAGCTGTCTGTTTCTATATCAGTGATCTATAGAATCATGCGTGCCACTAAACACTCGAAGTTTATGCATTGTATTTTAATAAAATAATATATGATAGTTTATTTTTAATTTTTCGGTAAAATTGCTCTAGATTTTCTCACAGAAATAAATTGACTGTCATGAAGAATTTTGAATATGATCTTTGTTAAAAATAAATAGTCAAACTTTCAAAAATTTAACAAATACTTACCACTTCCACTGACACTTGTAATCCGAATTGACCATATTAGTACAAATAAACGGACAGCTAGCGCGTGTATAGCCATCCCTTGCACACTCACGAACATCTAAATACCTGGTTGCTTGTCTACCCGATCTATCATCACACAACTGTGCAATAAATCACTTGATTTATATTTATTAAACTCACCGATGAAAATTTTACGTTCATAAATTTGTGGTACCAATAAAGTAGTAAATGTATTGACTGTCGACAACTTTGTGTACATAGAACCGAATTCCCAATGTTGTATAGTACTTACGAATAAAACTTGATAAACATGATTAAATTCGGTGTGGTATTTGTCGAACACAATTTGTATGATCGCGATGTATTGCATTTGATAAAATTTGATATCGAGTTACGAGTTATAGAAAGTTATTAAAACTTCCGCGTTTAACATTTAAAGTCTCCATTAACAACCGGGGCTTATGCAATTAACTAAATATGTATAGCACGATCATTTTACGGAATATCACAGGAAAATAAAACTATGCGGGCTTTTTTACTGGGATAAATACATACAATCTTATGTCCGTTGAAAATTCTGAAACAATATACTTACTTATTTAACTAAGCACAATTAGTTAAATCTTCTCAAACATGGGCATCAGTCATGATTTTTAGTTTCGACTCAAATTGTACGTGTTTTATATAAGTTCAGAGCCTATAAGAGTTAAGACACAGCCCGAAATATCAATGAGCATAAGAATGTTAACTTTTAATGTGTTACTTCTAAATATACTCATCAATAAAAGCTAATTGGAAGAAGGCCAACAGGGATTTATGCGCACAGTCTTGGCCAACTCTAGCTAGTGTTGTGATTGTACAAAATAAGCCCACTTCAATTTTATTACTTCAAAACGTCTACACGTTTTATCAGATAGGATGACTAGGTTATCTAAATACTGTTCCAATGCCAGGTTACGGTTTGGATTATAACAATGATAGGTATATATCGACTGAACTCGACCTGGAAGAATTGAACAATTTGGTTCCCCGTGTGCAGTGAATGCGATACAGTGGGTCAATAATACAAAACAAAACAGTTTCGTAACGTGAGCAACCGTAAGCCGTAAATGAACGCATGACAGGTGTATCACCGTGATCACCGTCTACGCCGCAAATACGGCAACTAAAGCTACGATATGGTATACTGTATGCTCCATTTCCGGCATTTATTGTAGATGTTGTAAACAAACGATGGAGAGAAGAAACAAAATCAGTTCATTTTTATTGAAATTTTACGTATTTAAAAATGTGGTTTAGATAGTAAGAGCGACAGATGATTGAAGTTTCCCATAATAATTTTATCATTTGGCATGATTTATTTGATATTATTCATAGAAACGAACTACACGATCAATTTAAATACAAAAGATAACACAATACGAGCTGCTATGGAGTCTAGCCCTAATTTTTTACCCGCTTGAATTCATACAAAATGGAAAGGCTTTTGTATGAAAACTAAATTTATTGATCCCACTTCGAAGACTGTGGGTACCTTACTAAGACATGTCTGTGCGTTAATGTCCAGTAAGCACCATGCATATCTTAGCACGATTTCAAACGACCAAAAACACTCTCACCGACAATCAGTGGCGCATTATGTCCACACAATAAACATTATTTAATTCAGACATTCCATATCCAAAATATGATTTGTAATGATAACTTAGAACTTAAAAAGTTTGCGTTTTTTTCCTTTGAGAGACACCATGTTGAGTTAGTGACAGTTTCTATTTTTAATCATTTCAGTATTCACTATCTTTTTCGACGAAGTCGGACGTGTTCTACCTCACCAACAATAGCCAGTCTCGAGTATTTTGATCATTTTGACTGATGTAAATCAAGATAGTACATGATTAAAAAACATGAACCGAAAGTATAAATTTAAAGCGGTGCATTTGTGAAGAACACATAATGCTTATTTGAAGCACTCTCGAATGCACATCCTGGTAGAACCACGAGTGGTTTATGGTATGTGGTCCTGACTAATGATGGGTTCGAACCTAGAACATCCGGGACTAGAGGCCGACGTCCTATCCAGTACACAGCCGCTCTCTTCACTGCTATTTACATACATGCATGGACAATGATAAAATACGCGAGAGTGGAAGATTTTAGCTATAGAGGATACATCCCATCTCAATAACTTCATAACTGTTTTCAGGCAGATATATTTACCTTAAACGAAGATGGAATCCATTATTACACCATTGAGATTTTTAATTGTATTTAAATAACATAACATAAATTAAAATGTTTTCTCACAAAAATCCAGATTTTCTCACAGAAATAAATTGACTGTCACATGATTTTTGTTTAAAATAAATTGTCAAACTTTCTATTTAACAAATACTTACTACTGCCACTGACACTTGTAATCCGAATTGACCATATTAGTAGAAATAAACGGACAGCTAGCGCTTGTATAGCCATCCCTTGCACACTCACGAACATCTAAATATCTGGTTGTTTGTCTACCCGATCTAGCATCACACAACACTGCAATAAACCACTTGATTTAAATTTATTAAACTCACCGATGAAAATTTGACGTTCATAAATTTGTGGTACGAATAAAGTAGTAAATGTATTGACTGTCGACAACTTTGTGTACATAGAACCGAAATACCAATGTTTTATAGTACTTACGAATAAAACTTGATAAAAATGATCAAATTCGGTGTGGTATTTGTTTCACACAATTTTTATGATCGCAATGTATTGAATGTATTTGATAAATAGGGAATATTACGTTAGTGTGGTGTTCTGTGGGTCTGTATCACTTCGAGTTGCTTGTGAAAAGTCGTATCGCCACGAGACCGAATTCTGCCCGTAAACAAACAGTAAATTTTACTTATTCATGAATGGAAGTTTATGAGATTTTACCCCTAATCAATACAAAAATACATAATAAATCATTACCTAAAATATTGTGAAGTTTGTTTCTCTAATTATAAATCTATGATCTATGACAGCAAAATCCAATTCTCCAATGTTTACATATTTATATCAGACGACATAGTTCGTGACGTAACCAACTTACTACGTCACCAAGTGGCGGCCATGTTGAATATTACTCAAAGTACGTGTGTAAAACTTAAATCATGTTTAACAAAGGTTTATACTTGAAGTGAGTGGAATTACGATTAATCAGGTAGCTAAACATATTATTATATTATTAAACTTAACATACATATAGTTTATAATTCATGACATTACTACATTATCGTGCAAAACACTTGCAAATATAATTGTAAACAAACCCCACCCACTTAAAATAACAGTGTATGTTTTGAAGGTAATATTTAAATACATGTACGTCAAAAGACTAATGGTTAGAACTAAAGACGATTACTAGATTGTTTCACTATGATACATATCAAACCCAAAGGGTTACATTAGCACGATCATTTTACGGAATATCACAGGAAAATAAAACTATGCGGGCTTTTTTACTGGGATAAATTCATACAATCTATAGTATGTCCGTTGAAAATTCTGAAACAATAACTTACTATATTTAACTAAGCACAATTAGTTAAATCTTCTCAAACATGGACATCAGTCATGATTTTTATTTTCGACTCAATTAAAAATTGTGCGTGTGTTATATATTTCAGAGCCTATAAGAGTTTAGACACAGCCCGAAATATCAATGAGCATAAGAATGTTAATTTTTAATGTGTTACTTCTAAATATACTCATCAATAAAAGCTAATTGGAAGAAGGCCAACAGGGATTTATGCGCACAGTCTTGGCCAACTCTAGCTAGTGTTGTGATTGTGCAAAATAAGCCCACTTCAATTTTATTACTTCAAAACGTCTACACGTTTTATCAGATAGGATGACTAGGTTATTTAAATACTGTTCAGGAATACAAAACAAAACAGTTTCGTAACGTGAGCAACCGTAAGCCGTAAATGAACGCATGACAGATGTACCACCGTGACCACCGTCTACGCCGCAAATACGGCAACTAAAGCTACGATACGGTATACTGTACGCACCATTTCCGTCCAGAAAGGTATAGTCATAAAATGCCCCTACATTTTTCCCATGATTAATTCTCCAGAGTTCATATACACTGTGTACCTATTTATGCTCATGTTATACATGTACGCATGAATCAGAAATGGGAAAAATGTTGTACTCGCAAGTCTACAAAGGCGCTGCATCAATGTCAAGTAAAGACCTATAAATATTTATCTACAGGTCAGTAATTGTTACCACGTTACCATATAAAGTAGACAAGCTGATAGCGTCAAAAGTTCCATAAGAAATACCGAGTACCCAGCAAACATGACGACGTCGGCTAAATATCGGCATATCGGCCAACGTTTGTCGATGTCGGGCCGGCATCGGCATAACGACTAACTATTTTTTATGCGCGCAAATATAGTACTGTTTAATCTTACATTATTGTTAAAATATCATAAACACTAGTTTTTTTTTGATTTTGGAAAACATACATATGTCGTCATCGGCCCGATGTTGGCCCGATGTTGGCCCAGTTACCGAAACCAAAACGAAACTTCCACATCGGCCCGACGTCGGCCCAATATCGGCTCTTCCATTATTTGTTTGACTTTTTTCTTTTCACAGTTTGACAATTTGTTGCAAAATAAACCATTTGCCTGATAAAACGCAATGTTATGGGAAAATATCGATACACGTGTTTAACGTCTAAGCGCATATTTTTAAACGCATCCGCACTCTAAACATATGCTACCGCATACCGTGAAATAAACGCAGCAAGCAAGCGTCTAAAAGACGATCCGTCTCGTCTGCAAGGAACGAACGCGCAAAGGCAGGGGATCACTTTTTTCTAACTCCAACGCTATCGCTTTTCCAACCTCACCCTTTGACCCGGTGTTGATGTAAACAGACATGCTTAGTTGTTGGCATTTAAGTTTTCAGTGCGTTTGACGTATGAAGTTAGAAGTGCTTTACATGTTACAGACTACTGTAGATTGCAAGGATAATTGAAATATATTTTCGGTAAATTATTTCCGTATCGTTATGAATTGTAGTATCGTTCTTGGATTTTTTGCCTCTTTACATACAATGACACAGACGGAAACCGGTACATTTGGCCTTCCTATGTTTTGACATCGGCATTATGATTGGAAAGAAAATGCCATTTACAGTTTATACGGCATATGACTTAGGTCCCTTCCAATAGCTTTTCTGTTTGGCTAGCTCTGAAGTGATGCGGTAGAATATTATGTCCGCTTTAAATCATAATTCATATAAGAAGTCCCGGGTGCAATCCCTGGTGGGATATGTTGTTTTTCTTGTGTGATTTATCATGATTTGGTGTAGAGTCAGACGGCCGCCTGGTTAACTCAGTTGGTAGAGTGACATACTAGTCTTTAGGGGTTGTGGGTTTGGACCTCACATCAGGCACACGTTCCTCTTGACTTACTTCAATGATGGCAGTGGTGTTTGACGGCCCACATGGTTTGAACCACAAATACCGGAATGGGGAGGAGTGTAGTGGTGTGAGGTTAGACAGTCATGTGGTTAGCTCAGTTGGTAGAGCGCCATACTCGTGTTTAGGGAGCCATGGGTTCGAGCCTCACATCAGACGCACTTTTCCCCCTTGATTCCTACATATTGCAGTCTGACTAGTACAAACTAAAATGTTATTTTCAGACTGTGACTTGTCGCATTCATATAACAATAATGAAACAATGCTGAAAACTTTCCAGGCATTTGAAGTTACATCCACCTAATTTCTGTGTGGTTAAGTCAACAAAAATTGCAGTTCTCTGAAAGCTATTTGGTAATTTAAAACCATCAAATTGATGTGCTACTGAAACTTATTGAAAATGAAAGTAGGAATTTTTGTGATGGTATTCAGCATTTACCAAATTTATTAGATTAGTAACTTCCAAGGTATCATTTGAAATTATGGGTATTATTAAACTTTAGTCTTTATATATCATTAAGTTTTTTTCATACACCTTTCACCAGACTGCCATTTCTATTTGTTAATTAATGCCTTGAGCTCATCATGGACAGTAAAGTGACTTGGAATATATTTACTACTAAGATGTGGTTCTTGCAAAATATGTCAATTTTATTGGTAGTTCATTTTTATGCACTTTCAACCGTTAGAATGTCATTTTTTTAATACCAGGTGTGTAAAATAAGTTTTTTATGTACATGTACACAACTTATCTAAAAATGTTAACTAGATATAATCATTATGTCACTTATGATTTGAAGCATTGTTTTTTATGGTGGCACCATGCAATTTAGCCACATGGAAATATATTTTGTTAACTCAACTTTAATGTATAATGCTAGCAAATCTTGTAAGTCATGGACAAATATTTTACATTTCTTTTTAATATTAAAGGCCAAAAAGGCAGATGTTAGTACATGTATTTGTAGCAACAACCTAGACTGAAATTCAGGCCAAAATTCATTTTTCGAGTCACATCAAGTCATCCAATCCCTTTTTCTAACTTAAATACTGTTAAAATTGCATATAATCTTTAACAAAGAAATTGCATTTAGCAATATTCATATCAGCATTTGTGCATACTAGGAAATCAAAGTAAAATAACTATTACTTCTTGAAATGTCTACCTTTCTTAATTGCTAGGGGTAACAATGGAGAAATTTACAGTTCAATTTGTTAGCTCAGTAGTTAGAGCGCTCAGTGCCATCTTGATTGTTGGCTTGAGAGGTCCCAGGTGCAAATCCTGGACAAGTCTGGTAAATTCTCCATGTAAATAATGTGTATGTAAAGTGCCTGTGAAAGTAAATAATGTGTATGTAAAGTGCCTGTGACAGTAAATAATGATACTTTAATTAATTAAGCAGTCTGATTGTCATGTTTCATTAGAACTACAATTTGATTACCTTAAGAAATATACAGTGTTGCTCATATTTTGACATCTTTTATTCTTTTATGTCTGTGAGGTTCAGACTTGTATGAAACTAGGGGAACCAAAAGTGAATACAGCAAACTAGATGATCGAGTTCTACAGTTGCCAAGTACAAAATGTATATAAATATCGCACTGTTTTATGTGATTACTGTCACTCAAGGTGCAGCCAAGGGTGATGGTATTTCTCCAAAGGTTGACAATATTACTTTCCAACGAAAAGCTTCATATTTATTTTATAATTCTAAAACTAGCATGTACAGGCATGTAACTGGTTGTATAGACCCCTTGAGGTTGGACACAGTAAATAATGTTAAAACTACCATGTATCAACTCGTAACTGGTCATATAGACCCTTTGAGGTTGGACACAGTAAACAATGTTAAAACCCCCATGTATAAACATGTAACTGGTCATATAGACCCCTTGAGGTTGGACACAGTAAATAATGTTAAAACCCCCATGTATAAACATGTAACTGGTCATATAGATCCCTTGAGGTTGGACACAGTAAATAATGTTAAAACCCCCATGTATAAACATGTAACTGGTCATATAGACCCCTTGAGGTTGGACACAGTAAATAATGTTAAAACCACCATGTATAAACATGTAAATGGTCATATAGACCCCTTGAGGTTGGACACAGTAAATAATGTTAAAACCACCATGTATAAACCTGTAACTGGTCATATAGACCCCTTAAGGTTGGACACAGTAAATAATGTTAAAACCACCATGTATAAACCCGTAACTGGTCATATAGACCCTTTGAGGTTGGACACAGTAAACAATGTTAACACTACCATGTATCAACTCGTAACTGGTCATATAGATCCCTAGAGGTTGGACACAGTAAATAATGTTAACACTACCATGTATCGACCCGTAACTGGTCATAATGATCCCTTGAGGTTGGACACAGTAAATAATGTTAACACTACCATGTATAAACTCGTAACAGGTCATATAGATCCCTAGAGGTTGGACACAGTCAATAATGTTAACACTACCATGTATAAAGCCGTAACTGGTCATAATGATCCCTTGAGGCTGGACACAGTAAATAATGTTAAAACCACCATGCATAAATCTGTAACTGGTCATTATAGACCCCATTAGGTTGGACACAGTAAATAATGTTAACACTACCTTGTATAAACCTGTAACTGGTCATATAGATCCTTTGAGGTTGGACACAGTACATAATGTTAAAACCGCCATGTATAAACATGTAACTGGTCATATAGATCCCTTGAGGTTGGACACAGTAAATAATGTTAAAACCACAATGTATAAACATGTAACTGGTCATATAGATCCCTTGAGGTTGGACACAGTAAATAATTTTAAAACCACCATGTATAAACCTGTAACTGGTCATATATATCCCTTGAGGTTGGACACAGTAAATAATGTTAAAACCCCCATGTATAAACAAGTAACTGGTCATATATATTCCTTGAGGTTGGACACAGTAAATAATGTTAAAACCACCATGTATAAACCTGTAACTGGTCATATAGATCCCTTGAGGTTGGACACAGTAAATGATGTTAAAACCACCATGTATAAACCTGTAACTGGTCATATAGATCCCTTGAGGTTGGACACAGTAAATAATGTAAAAACCACCATGTCTAAACCCGTAACTGGTCATAATGATCCCTTGAGGTTGGACACAGTAAATAATGTTAACACTACCATGTATAAACTCGTAACAGGTCATATAGATCCCTAGAGGTTGGACACAGTAAATAATGTTAACACTTCCATGTATAAAGCCGTAACTGGTCATAATGATCCCTTGAGGCTGGACACAGTAAATAATGTTAAAACCACCATGTATAAATCTGTAACTGGTCTTTATAGACCCCATGAGGTTGGACACAGTAAATAATGTTAACACTACCTTGTATAAACCTGTAACTGGTCATATAGATCCCTTGAGGTTGGACACAGTACATAATGTTAAAACCGCCATGTATAAACCTGTAACTGGTCATATAGATCCCTTGAGGTTGGACTCAGTAAATAATGTTAAAACCACCATGTATAAGCATGTAACTGGTCATATAGATCCCTTGAAGTTGGACACAGTAAATAATGTTAAAACCACCATGTATAAACCTGTAACTGGTCATATATATCCCTTGAGGTTGGACACAGTAAATAATGTTAAAACCCCCATGTATAAACCTGTAACTGGTCATATAGATCCCTTGAGGTTGGACATAGTAAATAATGTTAAAACCACCATGTCTAAACCTGTAACTGGTCATATAGACCCCTTGAGGTTGGACACAGCAAATAATGTAAAAAACACCATGCATAAACATGTAACTGGTCATAATGACCACTTGAGGTTGGACACAGTAAATAATGTAAAAACCACCATGTATAAACCTGTAACTGGTCGTAATGACCCCATGAGGTTGGACACAGTAAATAATGTAAAACCCACCATGTTTAAACCTGTAACTGGTCATATAGACCCCTTGAGGTTGGACACAGTAAATATCGCTCAAACCACTATGTAAATACCCGTAACTGGTTGTATGGACCCCTTTGGGTTGGACACAGTAAATATCGCTCAAACCACTATGTAAATACCCGTAACTGGTTGTATGGACCCCTTGGGGTTGGACACTGTAAATATCGCTCAAACCACCAAGTATAGACACGTAACTTGTAAAATATGGACCCATTGGGGTTGGACACAGTAAATATCGCTCAAACCACTATGTAAATACCTGTAACTGGTTGTATGGACCCCTTGGGGTTGGACACAGTAAATATCGCTCAAACCACCATGTATAGACTAGTAACTTGTTGTATGGACCCCTTGGGGTTGGACACAGTAAATAACGCTCAAACCACAAAGTATAGACACGTAACTGGTTCTATGGACCCCTTGGGGTTGGACACTGTAAATATCGCTCAAACCACCATGTATAGACATGTCACTGGTCGTATAGAACCCTTGGGGTTGGACACAGCAAATAAAGCTCAAACCACCAAGTATGGACACGTTACTTGTTTTATGGACCCCTTGGGGTTGGACACAGTAAATAAACCTCAAACCATCATGTATAGACATGTCATTGGTCGTATAGACCCTTGGGGTTAGACACAGCAAATAAAGCTCTCAAACCACCATGTTTATGCCTGTAACTGATGGACCAGACCCCTTGGGGTTGGACAGTGTAAATAATGCTTTTATCACCATGTATATGCCTGTTATTGGTGGAACAGACCTCTTGGTGTTGGACACAGTAAATAATGCTCAAACCACCTTGTATATGCATGTAACTGGTGGTACAGACGCATTGGGATTGGACACTGTAAATAAAGCTCAAACCATCATGTATAGACATGTAACTGGTCGTATAGACCCCTTGGGGTTGCACACAGTAAATAAAGCTGAAACCACCATGTATAGACATGTAACTGGTCGTATAGACACCTTGAGGTTGGACACAGTAAATAAAGCTGAAACCACTATGTATGTGCCTGTCACTGGTGGAACAGACCCCTTGTGGTTGGACATTCTAAATAATGCCCAAACCACCATGTTTAGACTCGTATATGACCGTTATTGATTGTTCAGCCCCTTTATGTTGGACTCCTTAAACAATGCTCAAATAAACGTGTGAATACTCGTTACTGTAGGTTACTCCCGAGCTACATGCTACGGACACACATTTCCCCCACATGGGCGGCTTTCATTCCGGAGTTAGATACTTACGATTGGAGATCAATTTAGGCAGAATTGTCTTCCATCGGAGCATTTATGTGTATCACTAGTATTATTTTACGTACAATTCATCTATAGAGAGAGTCTGCGATAGTTACATTATGATTCATGTAATGTTAGCAGCAAATTCAGCATCAATATACTGTTGATTATACAATGATGTATGTTTATCAACCATAACCCCTCTAATAAACGAAGCGTTGCCAGCAGCAAATAAGTGTTTGTTATTTGTACAGGAGAGAGTTCAGACGTTACATAAATACGTGATGTGTGAATATCTTAGCATTTAAAATGGAAAAGCGTATCGTTCTTTCGCAGCTAGAAAGAGAAATTACTTCAATAGTTCACATGAGCGTAACCGATTATGTTGATGCGGAAGGTGATAGTGATGTCGATTTTGCTGATATCTTATTAAGTCTAGCAAAGACACTCCATGATATAGATCATATACTTACTTACTTACTTAGTCCTCTTCGTTCCGTCTGGAACATAGGGCCTTAACTACAGCCTTCCATCCTCTACGGTCCTGAGCTTTGTGATTGGCCTCGCCCCAGGAGATTCCATGTGTGTGTGTGTCGTAGGGTGTGCCCAACCCACCGCCCATTCCGCTCCTTGATGGCATCTGGAATTGGTCTCTGTTGCGTTCTTCTCCAGAGTTCTTCATTGGAAATTGTGTCAGGCCATCTAATACGGAGGATTTATCGTAGACAGGTGTTCACACAAACTTGGAGTTTCGAGTCTAGTGCTTTGGTGTGCTTCCATGTCTCAGAACCGTATAACAAAACAGACTTCTCATTGGAGTTGAAGATGGTCAGTTTGGTCTTGAGGAGAATGTTCCTGTTGTTCCAGACTGGCTTCAGGGTGACAAAGACGTGTCGAGCCCTTCCAATCCTGGATTTGATGTCCTCCTCAGTGCCTCCTGTCTTGCTGATGATGCTTCCTAAGTAAGTGAAGCTCTCAACATCTTCAATGTGCTGTTCCGCCATTTGGATGGGTGTGTTGGTAGCTGTGTTGACCCTCATGCTCTTTGTTTTCTGGGTGTTGATTTCTAGTCCTGTTTGTAGTGCAACTGTGCTCAGGCGCTGTGACTTCTATTGTATGTGTTTGAAGTAGTGAGACAGTAGTCCAATGTCGTCTGCGAAGTCCAAGTCCTCCAGCGTCTTAACAAAGGTCCACTGCAAGCCTCTTGGTCGGTCCATGCTTTGATTGAGCACCCAGTCGACAACCAGCGAAAAGATCATCGGTGAGAGCAAACAACCCTGTCTAACTCCAGTGGTAACAGTAAAATGGGATGATAGGTCGTTGTTATGAATCACCTGGCAGGTCATACCATCATACAAACTGCGTATGATGCTCACAATCTTCAGGGGGATCCCATAGTGCCTCATTATCCTCCACATGGTGCTTCTGTCGATCATGTCGAAGGCTTTCTTGAAGTCAATGAAATTGACGTACACTGGTAATTGCCACTCCAAGGATTGTTCCAGTATGATGCGCAGTGTTGCTATCTGGTCAATACAGGACCTGCCAGCTCTGATACCTGCTTGCTCGTCTCTCAATGTGTTATTTACTGCTGTTTTCAGTCTCTCTAGTAGTATTCTAGTGAGGACCTTGCTGGGTATGGACAAAAGTTGGATGCCTGTCCAATTCTGGCAGTCTCCCAAGTCTCCTTTCTTAGGAAGCTTGACTATATGGCCTGTCTTCCACTCTGTAGGAATTTCTTCCTTCTCCCAGATGTCCTGGAGCAGTCCCTGCATCATCCGTGCTGATGTTGCCGTGTCTGCCGTGAGGGTCTCTGGGGGAATGTTGTCTGCTCCGGGAGCTTTTCCTAATTTGATTTTCGCGATGGATCTAGATATCTCTTCGGTAGTGATGGGACCCATGTTTATCCGTAGTTCCTCACCCTCTTCTATGCCTGGTGGATGTTCTACTGGCTTTCCTGACAGGAGGCGACTGAAGTGCTCCTTCCAGCGTTCCAGTTGTTCCTCTGGTTTGTTGAGTGTTCCCCCATCTAGTCCACGAACAGGCTTGTCAGTGTTGGATCTTCTCCCCGATAGTTTCCTGGTGATCTCATACAGTGTCCTTGTGTCGTTCTTGGTCGCTGCTTCCTGTGCTCTCGATGCAAGCTGGTCTATATTGCTCCTCTTGTCTTGGCGGGTGCTTCTTCTAACTTCCTTCTGTTGTTCCTTGTAGTCCCTCTGGACTGCCTGTTTCTGTGCCCTTATCTTGGCTTGAAAAAGTCTTGATGGTACTGCGTTCTTCTATCTTTGATATGGTGTCCTGGCTTAGCCAGCTCTTGTAGGTCCTTTTCCTGAATCCTAGTTTCTCCTCGCATGTTGCATGGTATGATGTTCTGATCTGTTCCCACATGGCATCTATAGAGTGGTTGTCCTGGTCTGTTAATGTTTTAAATCTGTTTTGCAGGGCAATGGAGAACTCATGGCGTTGGTCTGGTGATGAGAGTCTGGAAGTGTCAAAACGCTTTGTCCGTTGTTGTACGGTGACTGGTGCATTCGCTAGTCGCACCTTCAGGCTCGCTATCACCAACTCATGGTCTGAGCCTGCATCTGCTCCTCTGTAGACCCTTACACCTTCCATAGTTCGTCGCCATCGCCTAGATATCGTCATGTGGTCAATCTGGTTCTGTGTTGCTTGGTCTGGTGATGTCCATGTCAATTTATGTATCCACTTGTGTGGGAATACTGTACCCCCTATGACCAGGTCGTTCTGTGCACAGAAGTCCGCAAACAGCTCCCCATTCTCATTCATCACTCCTAACCCCTCCTTCCCCATGAAGAGTTCTCTTCCTGTGTTGTCAGATCCCAGGTTGGCATTCATATCCCCTATGACCAGTACTATGTCTCTTCTCGGAACTTTGTCCATCACTCCTTGCAGTTGTCTATAATAGTCATCCTTCTCTTGTTGCTCATTATAGATCATATAGATAATGAACAAATATTTTGAAAATTACATTGCATGTTTTCTCATATTGTTATGCTTATTTTATTGTTTTGACTGTTCAAAATAAAACGAAGATATGTTCTGATTACAAAAGAAAACAATAACAATGGAAATAAAATATAACAGAATAATTGACGTATAGTATGGAGTATTTAATTATTTATAACTGTGAATAAAACACATATCGGAGGCTCGAACCGGTATCTTCTAGATTGCAAAGCAAATGCTCAACCTAACTGAGCTACAGAGGCACATATTGATAATATTGATAGTATCGGAATAATCGTTCATGTTTTTAAAATTTTATACGAAACGCGCTTATTGACAGATACTATGAACGATCACCCCATTTTATGGAAAGTAGAACAGTTGGCTTATTAGCATGTGTAAATATTATTGTGCCATCAGATGTTGGCTCTACTATACTGAAACACAAGACAAGTTCTATGCTGATGTGAAGACTTAAACAGTATGCACCAAAAGTTAAAATCATGGTAGAAGAGGGTTTTATTATTTGTGCCATTGAGTAACTTTCTGTTAGGATTTTCATTCAGTAGGTTAACAGGAGAATAATCAATTCAGTGCAATAAACGAAAAATAATATTGTATAGAAAACACGATGTTTAAGACCATTTTTGACGTTTTGTCTCTAAGTATGACCTTGAATTTGTGAGCTATAGACACGGGTTTGCGTGCAACATACCCTCTCGTCATGGTAAAAATTAATGGGTTGCTATGGTGATCCGAAGATGATAAAGTAATAGTCAGGACAAAATCAAATCCAGACGCACGCTTGCACATACACCGATCCGCTATGTCTCGCTCACTGCAAGCAGGCTTGATAAATAACTCAATTAATTGCATTAAGTTAAAAGTGAAGCGAGTTTGTTTACAATGTCCAAAATCTACACACAGCCAGTTTCTTGAAGTAAATTCTTAATTAACAATTGCTCCGATGTTCTATCGCATCGTATCATCGCATCGTGTCATCGCGCTATCTCATCGTGTCATCGTGCCATCGTGCCATCGCGTCATCGTGCCATACAGCGTCTCATCGTGCCATCGTGTCATCGTGCCATACAGCGTCTCATCGTGCCATCGTGTCATCGTGTCATCGTGCCATCGCGTCATCGTCTCATCGTGCCATACATCGTCTCATCGTGCCATCGCGCCATCGCGTCACCGTCTCATCGCGCCATACATCGTCTCATCGTGTCATCGTGCAATCGTGTCATCGCATCATTTCATCGTTCCATCGCATCGTGTCATCGTGTCGTCCCATCGCGTCATCGTGCCATCGCATCGTCTCATCAAGCCATCGCATAGTCTCATCGCCCAGTGCGCGAAGAGGCGACATCCCGATGGCCCTAACGGAACACCGTACACTTTGTAGGTACATTGTCAATCTTTTTAAAACTACGTCATCATTAGAACTTAATAATTAAACCAATTTATAAATACTTGGTTTTTGCCAGTAGTATTCATTTATGTATCGCCGTCGTAAAATTTGATATTTGCAACAACTAAGAATAAAATGAAGCTCGTCCGCTAAATCCGTTACGTATTAAGCATATTCGCTCATTTCTCTCTATACGAGATATTCCGTATCTGATTGCTTCCATTCCCAGACAATGTGCAGAAACACGAACTTTAGAAAAATATCTTTCTACAAGACTTTTTGTAATTTTGTTAAGATAGGTTACGTATGCAAATGTATGTTTCAAATGCTTATATACACATAATACTTTTTTGAGCTAAGTCAGCGTTCCAAGTTTGGATAAAACAATTACCCGTTGCTTAAAACTACAAATAATGTTGCATGGATCTATAAGACTTGCTTGGTTTTCACAGAAATACCCCAAACCGTAACTATGCAACATCGTTTTAAAGTTAGATACCCATTTGTTTTTATTTAGCTCAATATCTTTTAACAAGGTAGTGTATAAAAAAAGAATTTAAGAATACAGTTTTCGGTATTGAGCACTTTTCACCAGTTACTGTATTTAAATAATCTTACTTAGAATCCATTATACAAGGGGAAACGTCCCAATTCGTCATAGACAGCACAATTGCTTGTAGATACCCCCAATGCTCTTTCACAAAATTGTATATATGTACTCGTTCAATCTTATTGGATTTGTTATATCCCCAAACCTCACAGCTATAACTCAGAATGGATGTTACGAATCTATCAATTAGTTGACACATTGTCTTCCGGCTAAAATCCAACTATTTCCAATTCTACATTAATAAGTTCATTGCATTCAACGATTTTCCTATTATTATGTTACTTAATTACTCACATTCGCGAATTTCACTTAAGATTCGTGTTACTACTTATTCATTTTTGGCTTCTACGTGTAAGTGGTAACACGAATCTTAAGTGAAATTCGCGAATTGGAGTTATTAAGTAACATATTAGTGGTCAACTAGATAATATCCATTTTACCACTTAAATCTAGTGTAATACATCATAAAAAGGTAAGAGGTGGCTGTTCTGTGCACTTTCAAGCCTGTTTCTAGTCGTAAAATATTTATCTTACCAAGAATTATCACGAATATTATCTAGATAGCTAGATAATTATCGCAATAAGTAAGTGGTTAACACGAAACAATTCGCGAACGCTATCATGCTAACTGGTGGTAGTAATATGCCACCATACTATTGACATTGATGATGTCTCCTTTCTTGTGTAAGGTGCAATAGTTTTCTCCATTACGGAATCCGGTTAGTGCCACAATGAATGTCGTGTGTTGCTCTTAGACCGCGACACACGACACACGAAATGACACACGAAATGACATTCGATACGACATGCGAAGCGACTCACGATATGCGATAGGACGAACGACAATTAAATACAGGAATGCGCATGTCGTGTGTCGCGTTGAAGCGTTGACACGACGATATTTACCATGACATTTCGCTTGAATGCCTTTTAGTTTTGTTAAAATATTTCCAAAAAATCGAGTGGCCTTATAGTCTTTAATTGTTCGATTTTCTGGGATCGTTTTTATTTAAACGCTTTCTTTTTCTTCGACACACTATATGGTGCATATTTCTGCCACAAGTTAACTACTTAATTTACTAGATAATTATCTGGTTATCAGGTTAAGGAAACTTGATAACTACTTAAATGACTAGATAAGTATGTGGTTAACTAGATAAGCATCGTGATAATTTTTCATACCAGATAAATATCTTAACACGAAAAATGGTCTGATAGTGCCCACAACTGCCAACACTTACCCACCAATCTATTTAAGATAAGTGTTAAGTAGTTGACGCGACAAACATCTACTTAGCTACATAATTATCTAGTTAATTAAGTGGTTAACGAGTTGAGTATCTAGTTAACGACATAATTATCTAGTTAATGATCACGTTAACTAGATATATAGATACTTAACTCATTAACCACTTAATTAACTAGAAAATTATGTAGTCAACTAGATACTTAGCGCGTTAACTACTTAACAGTGACTTAAAAATTATGTAGCTGATGCGATACATATCTAGTTAACTAGATAGGTATGTCGTTAACTAGATACTTAACGCGTTATCCACTTAATTAACAAGATAATTATGTAGCTAAGCTAACTAGATATTTATCACGTTAACTACTTAACAAGTGTATTAGATAGATTGACCGTACTGGGTTTAAGTGGGTAAGTGGTGGCAGTTGTGGGCACTGTCAGCCAATTTTTCGTGTTAAGATATCTATCTGGTATGAAAATTTATCACGATACTTATCTAGTTAATCATATAATTATCTAGTTAATTAAGCGGTTATCTACTTAATTACGCGGTTATCTCGTTACTTCAACGCGATTACCAGATCATTATCTAGTTAATGAAGTAGTTAACTGGTGGCAGAAATATGCCACCATACCAATATATGTGTAAGGACGTTTGTATCTTAAAAAATAATCACGGTTGATCGGAGATGAATCTTTATTGAACACACTAAGTGGAGATAAGTATTGTTGCCTCATTCTCATACAGTTTATGCCAAACCAGTCAGCAGATATGAAAACGCCCTGACACGTTAAGATAATAAGCTCTAATCAATGCACACTTTATTCTGAAGTTGTATTTTATTCGGCCTCATCCATTGATATTGGACAATGATAGTAATACTGAAATCGGCATGACCCATTAGAAAATATATAACAGCTTGTATCTTACTTTACTTATTGAAACGATGGCATTGAATAATAATAATGATTAAAATAATTGATGTATTATGCGTAACCAAACAAGTATTGTGTTTATAATTGAATGTACCAACAAAATCAAACGATAGTTTTGATGATAATGATTAGTTCTACGAGAGGTGATTCACTAGTTTTGAAACACTTCGAAACACTTTTGAATTTGTCATTGTAGTCAACCAGAGCGTTTCAACTGCACGAAGTTAACTTACAGTTATCGATAAATGTATGTTTTACATGAATGTGTTAGTTTTTGTGTCAGTTGTAACAAGGGTAGAACTAAAATTGACAATGTTATGAAAGGTATCATTATATACCCTTTGAAGAAGAATATGTCTCACAGGAATATACAGAGTGAGTTGAAATGACAACGGCACAATGTCTCTTTATCTACCATTCATCGAGTGAAGCATTCCATTGGTAAAACACGCGTTGTTGGTAGTGACAAGCCCAAGACAGGGCCATATCGGAGAAAACCCAAAACGTCAACATCTGACGTTATTCGTAAAGTCGCCATGATGACCAAAAGGGTGAACCCAACGACGCAGCGTGAAATGTCAAACTAACTAGGGGTGTCTCAGTTAACCGTAAATAGGATCTTCAAAACCTTTCTGCAAACAAAACTGCGGAACAAGCTCAGTGCATCTCAAATCGAAACAAGGATATCGGTGGAACCGATGGATGCTCCCCGAAGTATGGTTATAACTTCGAACAAGACTCTAATTGGAAAATCTCACTTTGTTGATGGTTACAATCTGAATGTTATATGCAGCACTGGAAATGTCCTGGATCTCCCAAGAAAATAGGTATACAAAAATGTACAATGAAATTGAGATAGTGAACAATTTAATTACATGCTGGGCTAGGATAATCCTGCTAACTGAAACAAAATGAAAAAAGGAATCTTGCTACAGATATAAGAAGCCTTTATTCATAATTAATTTAAGTGCCCATGTCAATGCAATGCGTACCTTTACAACAGAGACTGTAAGTTGATACAAATCCATATCAGCTGATGATCAAATAAGTATGGTGTTGACAGATGTACAAGTGAGTGAATGTCCTTTTTGTTCAATACTTTTTATCATAATTTAAAAAAACAAAGCTTATTGTATTAGGTCTGACATGAGGTGATCTTGACTGGTGCCATAAAAACAAGAAAATATATTTGAAATCAAATATATACATGTACATATTATAAACACTATGTAGACAAACGTTTACCTACAACAAAAACTTGAACAATTAAAATAATGTAATTTTGATTATCTTGCATAGCTGAAAATATTTAATCTATATGTTGCATAATCAAAGGGCCATAACTATATGAAAAACAGTCCAATCATAATAGGCGCTTCTCCTATTGTAATTAAGCTTCCCATAAAGTTTTGTTGAATTCCTGTCAAAAGATTCTGAGAATTAGTCCGAACAAGAATGGTACCATATATGTACTATGTTGCATAATCAAAGGGCCATAACTCTGTGAAAAATAGTCTGACCAAAACCATGTGAACATATGAGCATCTCCTCTTAATAGTGAAGCTTCCAATTAAGTTTTGTTGAATTCCAGCCAGTGGTTTCTGAGTAGAAAGATACCATATATACTATATGTGGCATAATCAAAGGGCCATAACTCTGTCGAATTCCAGCCAGTAGTTTCTGAGAAGTAGTCTGGACAATAATGGTACCATATGTACTATGTTGCATAATTAAAGGGCCATAACTCCATGGAAAAATATTCCAACCAAAACCAAGTGATAATATGCGCATTTCCTCTTAGTAGTAAAGCTTCCCATGAAGTTTTGTTGAATTCCAGTTAGTGGTTTCTCAGAAGTAGTCCGGACAATAATGGTACCATATATAGTATATATGGCATAATCAAAGGGCCATATCTCCGTGAAAAATAGTCCAACAAAAACTGTGTGATATTATGCGCATGTCCTCATGGTAATGAAGCTTTCCATGAAGTTTTGTTGAATTCCAGTCAGTAGTTTCTGAGATGTAGTCCGGACAAGAATGGTACCATATGTACTATGTTGCATAATCAAAGGGCCATAACTCCGTGAAAAATAGTCTGACCAAAACCGTGTGATAATATGCGCATCTCCTCTTGGTAGTGAAGCTTCCCATGAAGTTTCGTTGAATTCCAGTCAGTGGTTTCTGAGAAGTAGTCCGGACAAGAAAAGTGGGACGGACGGAAGGACGGACGAACGGACGGACGGAAGGACGGACGAACGGAAGAAGCGGCGACTATATTATGCTCCCCGTTCCCGAAGGGGGGGAGCATAAAAAGGCGTCAACGTTCATGGCAGCTTTATAAACGTTTACATTGTGGAAATTGGAAATACGTTGCATCCACGGATGAGGCAATGCTTTACTTTATATGTATACAAAGTTCTGAAGCCATTTAATACAAAGGATGCCCCAAGAATGTTATTATGTGATCAAATTAAGGGCATGGTATTGCACCAGGACTAGGCTTACTTCATTTAACGTACATGCGCCAGCAAAACATGAACTTTGTTACAGCCAACAAGTGGATGCCTAAATGTTCGGATGCTGCCCCATTGGATATTGCCATTTGGGGATCATTAGAAGACGTTTACAGAAGCGGAAAATCTACATTTTGGCAGGCCTTAAATGAACGTTGTGGAACGAATGGCAGAATCTGGAGCAATACGTAATTAACAAGACGCTGGAGTCGTGGCCCAAGCGTTGTAGACTGATCTTTAACCTCCATGAATCTGTCATTTATAGATCGAATAAAAGTGTTTAAAAACTGGTGAATCACCTCTCGTACATTTCAAATGAATAATTAATATCCCGCTCGTACGAATTTAAAATACATTGTTCAAGACACATCGGATTTTAAACAATCGTTTTTGTTCTTAGAATATTTATGATATTTTCCTTACACGGACAATAATAGAATACGTAATACGTGTATTAGTTACTATTAGAGTTTTGCAGCTTAGTCGGATGTGGACATCAGACTGCGGACAACAGATTAAAATTGTGGGTTTTCTCAAGATAATTTCATGTCATGGTATATATGTACCAATGACTGGCTAAATATTCCATAGGCAGTCGGCGCTATTGATGGTATCATTGCATGCAATCAATTGACCAAGTAACGAACCACAACAACAATATTATTCAGGTTACAGACATTATCATGCTCCTACATTCACAGATTGTAACACTTAACAGCGGAGTGATTGATTACTGACAGTATCATGGTAGTTTGAGCAATATTTACTGTGTCCAACCCCAAGGGATCGGTACGACCAGTTATGGGCATAAACATGGTGGTTTGAGCATTATTTACTGTGTTCAACCTCAATGGGTCTGTACCATCAGTTATAGGTTCATACATGGTCGTTTGACCATTATTCACTGTGTCCAACCCCAAGGGATCGGTACGACCATTTAAATAGGCGTATTCATGGTTGTTTGACCAGTATTCACTGTGTCCAACCTCAAGGGCTCTGTACCACCAGTTATGGGTTCATACATGGTCGTTTGACCATTATGCCCTGTGTCCAATCCCAATGAGTCTCTACGACCAATCATGGTCAGATACATTTTGGTTTGAGCATTATTCACTGTGTCCAACCCAAAGGGGTCTGTACGATCAGTTATAGGCATATACCTGGTGGTTTGACCGTTATTCACAGTGTCTAACCCCAAGGGATCTGGAAGACCAGTTACGGGTATTTACATAGTGGTTTGAGCGATATTTACTGTGTCCAACCCTAAGGGGTCCATACAACAAGTTACGTGTCTATACATGGTGGTTTGAGCGATATTTACAGTGTCCAACCCCAAGGGGTCCATACAACCAGTTACTAGTCTATACTTGGTGGTTTGAGCGATATTTACTGTGTCCAACCCAAAGGGGTCCATACAACAAGTTACGGGTCTTTACATGGTGGATTGAGCGAGATTTACTGTGTCCAACCCCAAGGGGTCCATGCAACCAGTTACGGGTATTTACATAGTGGTTTGAGCGATATTTACTGTGTCCAACCCCAAGGGGTCCATACAACAAGTAACGTGTCTATACATAGTGGTTTGAGTGATATTTACTGTGTCCAGCCCCAAGGGTTCCATACAACAAGTTACGTGTCTATATATGGTGGTTTGAGCGATATTTACTGTGTCCAACCCCAAGGGGTCCATTACAAGCAGTTACTAGTCTATACTTGGTGGTTTGAGCGATATTTACTGTGTCCAACCCCAAGGGGACTATACAACAAGTTACGTGTCTATACTTGGTGGTTTGAGCGATATTTACAGTGTCCAACCCCAAAGGGTCCATACATCAAGTTACGTGTCTATACATAGTGGTTTGAGTGATATTTACTGTGTCCAACCACAAGGGGTCCATACAACAAGTTACGTGTCTATACATGGTGGTTTGAGCGATATTTACTGTGTCCAACCCCAAGGGGTCCATGCAACCAGTTACGAGTATTTACATAGTGGTTTGAGCGGTATTTACTGTGTCCAACCCCAAGGGGTCTATACAACAAGTAACGGGTATTTACATAGTGGTTTGAGTGATATTTACTGTGTCTAACCCCAAGGGGTCCATACAAGAAGTTACGGGTCTTTACATGGTGGTTTGAGCGATATTTACTGTGTCCAACCCCAAGGGGTCCATACAACAAGTTACTAGTCTATACTTGGTGGTTTGAGCGATATTTACTGTGTCCAACCCCAAGGGGTCCATGCAACCAGTTACGGGTATTTACATAGTGGTTTGAGCGATATTTACTGTGTCCAACCCCAAGGGTCCATACAACCAGTTACGGGTATTTACATAGTGGTTTGAGCGATATTTACTGTGTCCAACCCAAGGGGGTCTATAAAACAAGTTACGGGTATTTACATGGTGGTTTGAGTGATATTTACTGTGTCCAACCCCAAGGGGTCCATACAACAAGTTACGGGTCTTTACATGGTGGTTTGAGCGATATTTACAGTGTCCAACGCCAAGGGGTTCAAACAACCAGTTACTAGTCTATACTTGGTGGTTTGAGCGATATTTACTGTGTCCAACCCCAAGGGGTCCATACAACCAGTTACAGGTCTTTACATAGTGGTTTGAGCGATATTTACTGTGTCCAACCCCAAGGGGTCCATACAACAAGCTACGGGTCTTTACATGGTGGTTTGAGCGATATTTACAGTGTCCAACGCCAAGGGGTTCAAACAACCAGTTACTAGTCTATACTTGGTGGTTTGAGCGATATTTACTGTGTCCAACCCCAAGGGGTCCATACAACCAGTTACAGGTCTTTACATAGTGGTTTGAGCGATATTTACTGTGTCTAACCCCAATGGGTCCATATAACAAGTTACGTGTCTATACTTGGTGGTTTGAGCGATATTTACTGTGTCCAACCCCAAGGGGTCCATACAACAAGTTACTAGTCTATACTTGGTGGTTTGAGCGATATTTACTGTGTCCATCCCCAAGGGGTCCATACAACAAGTTACGTGTCTATACATAGTGGTTTGAGTGATATTTACTGTGTCCAACCCCAAGGCGTCCATACAACAAGTTACGTGTTTATACATGGTGGTTTGAGCGATATTTTCTGTGTCCAACCCCAAGGGGTCCATGCAACCAGTTACGGGTATTTACATAGTGGTTTGAGCGATATTTACTGTGTCCATCCCCAAGGGGTCTATACAACAAGTTACGGGTATTTACATGGTGGTTTGAGTGATATTTACTGTGTCCAATCCCAAGGGGTCCATACAACCAATTACTAGTCTATACTTGGTGGTTTGAGCGATTTTTACTGTGTCCAACCCCAAGGGGTCCATGCAACCAGTTACGGGTATTTACATAGTGGTTTGAGCGATATTTACTGTGTCCAACCCCAAGGGTCCATACAACCAGTTACGGGTATTTACATAGTGGTTTGAGCGATATTTACTGTGTCCAACCCAAGGGGGTCTATAAAACAAGTTACGGGTATTTACATGGTGGTTTGAGTGATATTTACTGTGTCCAACCCCAAGGGGTCCATACAACAAGTTACGGGTCTTTACATGGTGGTTTGAGCGATATTTACTGTGTCCAACCCCAAGGGGTCAATACAACAAGTTACTAGTCTATACTTGGTGGTTTGAGCGATATTTACTGTGTCCAACCCCAAGGGGTCCATGCAACCAGTTACGGGTATTTACATAGTGGTTTGAGCGATATTTACTGTGTCCAACCCCAAGGGTCCATACAACCAGTTACGGGTATTTACATAGTGGTTTGAGCGATATTTACTGTGTCCAACCCCAAGGGGTCTATACAACAAGTTACGGGTATTAACATGGTGGTTTGAGTGATATTTACTGTGTCCAACCACAAGGGGTCCATACAACAAGTTACGGGTCTTTACATGGTGGTTTGAGCGATATTTACTGTGTCCAACCCCAAGGGGTCCATACAACCAGTTACTAATCTATACTTGGTGGTTTGAGCGATATTTACTGTGTCCAACCCAAAGGGTTCCATGCAACCAGTTACGAGTATTTACATAGTGGTTTGAGCGATATTTACTGTGTCCAACCCCAAGGGGTCCATGCAACCAGTTACGGGTATTTACATAGTGGTTTGAGCGATATTTACTGTGTCCAACCCCAAGGGGTCCATTCAACCAGTTACAGGTCTTTACATAGTGGTTTGAGAGATATTTACTGTGTCCAACCCCAATGGGTCCATATAACATGTTACGTGTCTATTCTTGGTGGTTTGAGCGATATTTACTGTGCCCAACCCCAAGTGGTCCATACAACCAGTTACGGGTATTTACATAGTGGTTTGAGCGATATTTACTGTGTCCAACCCCAAGGGGTCATACAACAAGATACGGGTCTTTACATAGTGGTTTGAGCGAAATTTACTGTGTCCAACCCCAAAAGGTCCATATAACAAGTTACGTGTCTATACTTGGTGGTTTGAGCGATATTTACTGTGTCCAACCCCAAGGGGTCCATACAACAAGTTACGTGTCTATACATAGTGGTTTGAGTGATATTTACTGTGTCCAACCCCAAGGGGTCCATGCAACCAGTTACGGGTATTTACATAGTGGTTTGAGCGATATTTACTGTGTCCAACCCAAGGGGGTCTATAAAACAAGTTACGGGTATTTACATGGTGGTTTGAGTGATATTTACTGTGTCCAACCCCAAGGGGTCCATACAACAAGTTACGGGTCTTTACATGGTGGTTTGAGCGATATTTACAGTGTCCAACGCCAAGGGGTTCAAACAACCAGTTACTAGTCTATACTTGGTGGTTTGAGCGATATTTACTGTGTCCAACCCCAAGGGGTCCATACAACCAGTTACAGGTCTTTACATAGTGGTTTGAGCGATATTTACTGTGTCCAACCCCAAGGGGTCCATACAACAAGCTACGGGTCTTTACATGGTGGTTTGAGCGATATTTACAGTGTCCAACGCCAAGGGGTTCAAACAACCAGTTACTAGTCTATACTTGGTGGTTTGAGCGATATTTACTGTGTCCAACCCCAAGGGGTCCATACAACCAGTTACAGGTCTTTACATAGTGGTTTGAGCGATATTTACTGTGTCTAACCCCAATGGGTCCATATAACAAGTTACGTGTCTATACTTGGTGGTTTGAGCGATATTTACTGTGTCCAACCCCAAGGGGTCCATACAACAAGTTACTAGTCTATACTTGGTGGTTTGAGCGATATTTACTGTGTCCATCCCCAAGGGGTCCATACAACAAGTTACGTGTCTATACATAGTGGTTTGAGTGATATTTACTGTGTCCAATCCCAAGGGGTCCATACAACCAATTACTAGTCTATACTTGGTGGTTTGAGCGATTTTTACTGTGTCCAACCCCAAGGGGTCCATGCAACCAGTTACGGGTATTTACATAGTGGTTTGAGCGATATTTACTGTGTCCAACCCCAAGGGTCCATACAACCAGTTACGGGTATTTACATAGTGGTTTGAGCGATATTTACTGTGTCCAACCCAAGGGGGTCTATAAAACAAGTTACGGGTATTTACATGGTGGTTTGAGTGATATTTACTGTGTCCAACCCCAAGGGGTCCATACAACAAGTTACGGGTCTTTACATGGTGGTTTGAGCGATATTTACTGTGTCCAACCCCAAGGGGTCAATACAACAAGTTACTAGTCTATACTTGGTGGTTTGAGCGATATTTACTGTGTCCAACCCCAAGGGGTCCATGCAACCAGTTACGGGTATTTACATAGTGGTTTGAGCGATATTTACTGTGTCCAACCCCAAGGGTCCATACAACCAGTTACGGGTATTTACATAGTGGTTTGAGCGATATTTACTGTGTCCAACCCCAAGGGGTCTATACAACAAGTTACGGGTATTAACATGGTGGTTTGAGTGATATTTACTGTGTCCAACCACAAGGGGTCCATACAACAAGTTACGGGTCTTTACATGGTGGTTTGAGCGATATTTACTGTGTCCAACCCCAAGGGGTCCATACAACCAGTTACTAATCTATACTTGGTGGTTTGAGCGATATTTACTGTGTCCAACCCAAAGGGTTCCATGCAACCAGTTACGGGTATTTACATAGTGGTTTGAGCGATATTTACTGTGTCCAACCCCAAGGGGTCCATGCAACCAGTTACGGGTATTTACATAGTGGTTTGAGCGATATTTACTGTGTCCAACCCCAAGGGGTCCATTCAACCAGTTACAGGTCTTTACATAGTGGTTTGAGAGATATTTACTGTGTCCAACCCCAATGGGTCCATATAACATGTTACGTGTCTATTCTTGGTGGTTTGAGCGATATTTACTGTGCCCAACCCCAAGTGGTCCATACAACCAGTTACGGGTATTTACATAGTGGTTTGAGCGATATTTACTGTGTCCAACCCCAAGGGGTCATACAACAAGATACGGGTCTTTACATAGTGGTTTGAGCGAAATTTACTGTGTCCAACCCCAAAAGGTCCATATAACAAGTTACGTGTCTATACTTGGTGGTTTGAGCGATATTTACTGTGTCCAACCCCAAGGGGTCCATACAACAAGTTACGTGTCTATACATAGTGGTTTGAGTGATATTTACTGTGTCCAACCCCAAGGGGTCCATGCAACCAGTTACGGGTATTTACATAGTGGTTTGAGCGATATTTACTGTGTCCAACCCAAGGGGGTCTATAAAACAAGTTACGGGTATTTACATGGTGGTTTGAGTGATATTTACTGTGTCCAACCCCAAGGGGTCCATACAACAAGTTACGGGTCTTTACATGGTGGTTTGAGCGATATTTACAGTGTCCAACGCCAAGGGGTTCAAACAACCAGTTACTAGTCTATACTTGGTGGTTTGAGCGATATTTACTGTGTCCAACCCCAAGGGGTCTATACAACCAGTTACAGGTCTTTACATAGTGGTTTGAGCGATATTTACTGTGTCCAACCCCAAGGGGTCCATACAACAAGCTACGGGTCTTTACATGGTGGTTTGAGCGATATTTACAGTGTCCAACGCCAAGGGGTTCAAACAACCAGTTACTAGTCTATACTTGGTGGTTTGAGCGATATTTACTGTGTCCAACCCCAAGGGGTCCATACAACCAGTTACAGGTCTTTACATAGTGGTTTGAGCGATATTTACTGTGTCTAACCCCAATGGGTCCATATAACAAGTTACGTGTCTATACTTGGTGGTTTGAGCGATATTTACTGTGTCCAACCCCAAGGGGTCCATACAACAAGTTACTAGTCTATACTTGGTGGTTTGAGCGATATTTACTGTGTCCATCCCCAAGGGGTCCATACAACAAGTTACGTGTCTATACATAGTGGTTTGAGTGATATTTACTGTGTCCAACCCCAAGGCGTCCATACAACAAGTTACGTGTTTATACATGGTGGTTTGAGCGATATTTTCTGTGTCCAACCCCAAGGGGTCCATGCAACCAGTTACGGGTATTTACATAGTGGTTTGAGCGATATTTACTGTGTCCATCCCCAAGGGGTCTATACAACAAGTTACGGGTATTTACATGGTGGTTTGAGTGATATTTACTGTGTCCAATCCCAAGGGGTCCATACAACCAATTACTAGTCTATACTTGGTGGTTTGAGCGATTTTTACTGTGTCCAACCCCAAGGGGTCCATGCAACCAGTTACGGGTATTTACATAGTGGTTTGAGCGATATTTACTGTGTCCAACCCCAAGGGTCCATACAACCAGTTACGGGTATTTACATAGTGGTTTGAGCGATATTTACTGTGTCCAACCCAAGGGGGTCTATAAAACAAGTTACGGGTATTTACATGGTGGTTTGAAAGATATTTACTGTGTCCAACCCCAAGGGGTCCATACAACAAGTTACGGGTCTTTACATGGTGGTTTGAGCGATATTTACTGTGTCCAACCCCAAGGGGTCAATACAACAAGTTACTAGTCTATACTTGGTGGTTTGAGCGATATTTACTGTGTCCAACCCCAAGGGGTCAATACAACAAGTTACTAGTCTATACTTGGTGGTTTGAGCGATATTTACTGTGTCCAACCCCAAGGGGTCCATGCAACCAGTTACGGGTATTTACATAGTGGTTTGAGCGATATTTACTGTGTCCAACCCCAAGGGTCCATACAACCAGTTACGGGTATTTACATAGTGGTTTGAGCGATATTTACTGTGTCCAACCCCAAGGGGTCTATACAACAAGTTACGGGTATTAACATGGTGGTTTGAGTGATATTTACTGTGTCCAACCACAAGGGGTCCATACAACAAGTTACGGGTCTTTACATGGTGGTTTGAGCGATATTTACTGTGTCCAACCCCAAGGGGTCCATACAACCAGTTACTAATCTATACTTGGTGGTTTGAGCGATATTTACTGTGTCCAACCCAAAGGGTTCCATGCAACCAGTTACGGGTATTTACATAGTGGTTTGAGCGATATTTACTGTGTCCAACCCCAAGGGGTCCATGCAACCAGTTACGGGTATTTACATAGTGGTTTGAGCGATATTTACTGTGTCCAACCCCAAGGGGTCCATTCAACCAGTTACAGGTCTTTACATAGTGGTTTGAGAGATATTTACTGTGTCCAACCCCAATGGGTCCATATAACATGTTACGTGTCTATTCTTGGTGGTTTGAGCGATATTTACTGTGCCCAACCCCAAGTGGTCCATACAACCAGTTACGGGTATTTACATAGTGGTTTGAGCGATATTTACTGTGTCCAACCCCAAGGGGTCATACAACAAGATACGGGTCTTTACATAGTGGTTTGAGCGAAATTTACTGTGTCCAACCCCAAAAGGTCCATATAACAAGTTACGTGTCTATACTTGGTGGTTTGAGCGATATTTACTGTGTCCAACCCCATGGGGTCCATACAACCAATTACTAGTATATATTTGGTGGTTTGAGCGATATTTACTGTGTCCAACCCCAAGGGGTCCATACAACCAATTACTAGTCTATACTTGGTGGTTTGAGCGATATTTACTGTGTCCAACCCCAAGGGGTCCATACAACCAGTTACGGGTATTTACATAGTGGTTTGAGCGATATTTACTGTGTCCAACCCCAAGGGGTCCATACAACCAGTTACGTGTCTATACATGGTGGTTTGAGCAATATTTACTGTGTCCAACCCCAAGGGGTCCATACAATAAGTTACGAGTATATTCTTGGTGGTTTGAGCGATATTTACTGTGTCCAACCCCAATGGGTCCATATAACAAGTTACGTGTCTATACCTGGTGGTTAGAGCGATATTTACTGTGTCCAACCCAAAGGGGTCCATACAACCAGTTACGGGTATTTACATAGTGGTTTGAGCGATATTTACTGTGTCCAACCCCAAGGGGTCCATACAACAAGTTACGGGTCTTTACATGGTGGTTTGAGCGATATTTACAGTGTCCAACGCCAAGGGGTTCAAACAACCAGTTACTAGTCTATACTTGGTGGTTTGAGCGATATTTACTGTGTCCAACCCCAAGGGGTCCATACAACCAGTTACAGGTCTTTACATAGTGGTTTGAGCGATATTTACTGTGTCTAACCCCAATGGGTCCATATAACAAGTTACGTGTCTATACTTGGTGGTTTGAGCGATATTTACTGTGTCCAACCCCAAGGGGTCCATACAACAAGTTACTAGTCTATACTTGGTGGTTTGAGCGATATTTACTGTGTCCATCCCCAAGGGGTCCATACAACAAGTTACGTGTCTATACATAGTGGTTTGAGTGATATTTACTGTGTCCAACCCCAAGGCGTCCATACAACAAGTTACGTGTTTATACATGGTGGTTTGAGCGATATTTTCTGTGTCCAACCCCAAGGGGTCCATGCAACCAGTTACGGGTATTTACATAGTGGTTTGAGCGATATTTACTGTGTCCATCCCCAAGGGGTCTATACAACAAGTTACGGGTATTTACATGGTGGTTTGAGTGATATTTACTGTGTCCAATCCCAAGGGGTCCATACAACCAATTACTAGTCTATACTTGGTGGTTTGAGCGATTTTTACTGAGTCCAACCCCAAGGGGTCCATACAACCAGTTACAGGTCTTTACATAGTGGTTTGAGCGATATTTACTGTGTCCAACCCCAAGGGGTCCATACAACCAGTTACGTGTCTATACATGGTGGTTTGAGCAATATTTACTGTGTCCAACCCCAAGGGGTCCATACAATAAGTTTCGAGTATATTCTTGGTGGTTTGAGCGATATTTACTGTGTCCAACCCCAAGGGGTCCATACAATCTGTTACTAGTCTATACTTGGTGGTTTGAGCGATATTTACTGTGTCCAACCCCAATGGGTCCATATAACAAGTTACGTGTCTATACCTGGTGGTTAGAGCGATATTTACTGTGTCCAACCCAAAGGGGTCCATACAACCAGTTACGGGTATTTACATAGTGGTTTGAGCGATATTTACTGTGTCCAACCCCAAGGGGTCCATACAACCAGTTACGGGTATTTACATAGTGGTTTGAGCGATATTTACTGTGTCCAACCCCAAGGGTCCATACAACCAGTTACGGGTATTTACATAGTGGTTTGAGCGATATTTACTGTGTCCAACCCAAGGGGGTCTATAAAACAAGTTACGGGTATTAACATGGTGGTTTGAGTGATATTTACTGTGTCCAACCACAAGGGGTCCATACAACAAGTTACGGGTCTTTACATGGTGGTTTGAGCGATATTTACTGTGTCCAACCCCAAGGGGTCCATACAACCAGTTACTAATCTATACTTGGTGGTTTGAGCGATATTTACTGTGTCCAACCCAAAGGGTTCCATGCAACCAGTTACGAGTATTTACATAGTGGTTTGAGCGATATTTACTGTGTCCAACCCCAAGGGGTCCATGCAACCAGTTACGGGTATTTACATAGTGGTTTGAGCGATATTTACTGTGTCCAACCCCAAGGGGTCCATTCAACCAGTTACAGGTCTTTACATAGTGGTTTGAGAGATATTTACTGTGTCCAACCCCAATGGGTCCATATAACATGTTACGTGTCTATTCTTGGTGGTTTGAGCGATATTTACTGTGCCCAACCCCAAGTGGTCCATACAACCAGTTACGGGTATTTACATAGTGGTTTGAGCGATATTTACTGTGTCCAACCCCAAGGGGTCATACAACAAGATACGGGTCTTTACATAGTGGTTTGAGCGAAATTTACTGTGTCCAACCCCAAAAGGTCCATATAACAAGTTACGTGTCTATACTTGGTGGTTTGAGCGATATTTACTGTGTCCAACCCCAAGGGGTCCATACAACAAGTTACGTGTCTATACATAGTGGTTTGAGTGATATTTACTGTGTCCAACCCCAAGGGGTCCATGCAACCAGTTACGGGTATTTACATAGTGGTTTGAGCGATATTTACTGTGTCCAACCCAAGGGGGTCTATAAAACAAGTTACGGGTATTTACATGGTGGTTTGAGTGATATTTACTGTGTCCAACCCCAAGGGGTCCATACAACAAGTTACGGGTCTTTACATGGTGGTTTGAGCGATATTTACAGTGTCCAACGCCAAGGGGTTCAAACAACCAGTTACTAGTCTATACTTGGTGGTTTGAGCGATATTTACTGTGTCCAACCCCAAGGGGTCCATACAACCAGTTACAGGTCTTTACATAGTGGTTTGAGCGATATTTACTGTGTCCAACCCCAAGGGGTCCATACAACAAGCTACGGGTCTTTACATGGTGGTTTGAGCGATATTTACAGTGTCCAACGCCAAGGGGTTCAAACAACCAGTTACTAGTCTATACTTGGTGGTTTGAGCGATATTTACTGTGTCCAACCCCAAGGGGTCCATACAACCAGTTACAGGTCTTTACATAGTGGTTTGAGCGATATTTACTGTGTCTAACCCCAATGGGTCCATATAACAAGTTACGTGTCTATACTTGGTGGTTTGAGCGATATTTACTGTGTCCAACCCCAAGGGGTCCATACAACAAGTTACTAGTCTATACTTGGTGGTTTGAGCGATATTTACTGTGTCCATCCCCAAGGGGTCCATACAACAAGTTACGTGTCTATACATAGTGGTTTGAGTGATATTTACTGTGTCCAATCCCAAGGGGTCCATACAACCAATTACTAGTCTATACTTGGTGGTTTGAGCGATTTTTACTGTGTCCAACCCCAAGGGGTCCATGCAACCAGTTACGGGTATTTACATAGTGGTTTGAGCGATATTTACTGTGTCCAACCCCAAGGGTCCATACAACCAGTTACGGGTATTTACATAGTGGTTTGAGCGATATTTACTGTGTCCAACCCAAGGGGGTCTATAAAACAAGTTACGGGTATTTACATGGTGGTTTGAGTGATATTTACTGTGTCCAACCCCAAGGGGTCCATACAACAAGTTACGGGTCTTTACATGGTGGTTTGAGCGATATTTACTGTGTCCAACCCCAAGGGGTCAATACAACAAGTTACTAGTCTATACTTGGTGGTTTGAGCGATATTTACTGTGTCCAACCCCAAGGGGTCCATGCAACCAGTTACGGGTATTTACATAGTGGTTTGAGCGATATTTACTGTGTCCAACCCCAAGGGTCCATACAACCAGTTACGGGTATTTACATAGTGGTTTGAGCGATATTTACTGTGTCCAACCCCAAGGGGTCTATACAACAAGTTACGGGTATTAACATGGTGGTTTGAGTGATATTTACTGTGTCCAACCACAAGGGGTCCATACAACAAGTTACGGGTCTTTACATGGTGGTTTGAGCGATATTTACTGTGTCCAACCCCAAGGGGTCCATACAACCAGTTACTAATCTATACTTGGTGGTTTGAGCGATATTTACTGTGTCCAACCCAAAGGGTTCCATGCAACCAGTTACGGGTATTTACATAGTGGTTTGAGCGATATTTACTGTGTCCAACCCCAAGGGGTCCATGCAACCAGTTACGGGTATTTACATAGTGGTTTGAGCGATATTTACTGTGTCCAACCCCAAGGGGTCCATTCAACCAGTTACAGGTCTTTACATAGTGGTTTGAGAGATATTTACTGTGTCCAACCCCAATGGGTCCATATAACATGTTACGTGTCTATTCTTGGTGGTTTGAGCGATATTTACTGTGCCCAACCCCAAGTGGTCCATACAACCAGTTACGGGTATTTACATAGTGGTTTGAGCGATATTTACTGTGTCCAACCCCAAGGGGTCATACAACAAGATACGGGTCTTTACATAGTGGTTTGAGCGAAATTTACTGTGTCCAACCCCAAAAGGTCCATATAACAAGTTACGTGTCTATACTTGGTGGTTTGAGCGATATTTACTGTGTCCAACCCCAAGGGGTCCATACAACAAGTTACGTGTCTATACATAGTGGTTTGAGTGATATTTACTGTGTCCAACCCCAAGGGGTCCATGCAACCAGTTACGGGTATTTACATAGTGGTTTGAGCGATATTTACTGTGTCCAACCCAAGGGGGTCTATAAAACAAGTTACGGGTATTTACATGGTGGTTTGAGTGATATTTACTGTGTCCAACCCCAAGGGGTCCATACAACAAGTTACGGGTCTTTACATGGTGGTTTGAGCGATATTTACAGTGTCCAACGCCAAGGGGTTCAAACAACCAGTTACTAGTCTATACTTGGTGGTTTGAGCGATATTTACTGTGTCCAACCCCAAGGGGTCTATACAACCAGTTACAGGTCTTTACATAGTGGTTTGAGCGATATTTACTGTGTCCAACCCCAAGGGGTCCATACAACAAGCTACGGGTCTTTACATGGTGGTTTGAGCGATATTTACAGTGTCCAACGCCAAGGGGTTCAAACAACCAGTTACTAGTCTATACTTGGTGGTTTGAGCGATATTTACTGTGTCCAACCCCAAGGGGTCCATACAACCAGTTACAGGTCTTTACATAGTGGTTTGAGCGATATTTACTGTGTCTAACCCCAATGGGTCCATATAACAAGTTACGTGTCTATACTTGGTGGTTTGAGCGATATTTACTGTGTCCAACCCCAAGGGGTCCATACAACAAGTTACTAGTCTATACTTGGTGGTTTGAGCGATATTTACTGTGTCCATCCCCAAGGGGTCCATACAACAAGTTACGTGTCTATACATAGTGGTTTGAGTGATATTTACTGTGTCCAACCCCAAGGCGTCCATACAACAAGTTACGTGTTTATACATGGTGGTTTGAGCGATATTTTCTGTGTCCAACCCCAAGGGGTCCATGCAACCAGTTACGGGTATTTACATAGTGGTTTGAGCGATATTTACTGTGTCCATCCCCAAGGGGTCTATACAACAAGTTACGGGTATTTACATGGTGGTTTGAGTGATATTTACTGTGTCCAATCCCAAGGGGTCCATACAACCAATTACTAGTCTATACTTGGTGGTTTGAGCGATTTTTACTGTGTCCAACCCCAAGGGGTCCATGCAACCAGTTACGGGTATTTACATAGTGGTTTGAGCGATATTTACTGTGTCCAACCCCAAGGGTCCATACAACCAGTTACGGGTATTTACATAGTGGTTTGAGCGATATTTACTGTGTCCAACCCAAGGGGGTCTATAAAACAAGTTACGGGTATTTACATGGTGGTTTGAAAGATATTTACTGTGTCCAACCCCAAGGGGTCCATACAACAAGTTACGGGTCTTTACATGGTGGTTTGAGCGATATTTACTGTGTCCAACCCCAAGGGGTCAATACAACAAGTTACTAGTCTATACTTGGTGGTTTGAGCGATATTTACTGTGTCCAACCCCAAGGGGTCAATACAACAAGTTACTAGTCTATACTTGGTGGTTTGAGCGATATTTACTGTGTCCAACCCCAAGGGGTCCATGCAACCAGTTACGGGTATTTACATAGTGGTTTGAGCGATATTTACTGTGTCCAACCCCAAGGGTCCATACAACCAGTTACGGGTATTTACATAGTGGTTTGAGCGATATTTACTGTGTCCAACCCCAAGGGGTCTATACAACAAGTTACGGGTATTAACATGGTGGTTTGAGTGATATTTACTGTGTCCAACCACAAGGGGTCCATACAACAAGTTACGGGTCTTTACATGGTGGTTTGAGCGATATTTACTGTGTCCAACCCCAAGGGGTCCATACAACCAGTTACTAATCTATACTTGGTGGTTTGAGCGATATTTACTGTGTCCAACCCAAAGGGTTCCATGCAACCAGTTACGGGTATTTACATAGTGGTTTGAGCGATATTTACTGTGTCCAACCCCAAGGGGTCCATGCAACCAGTTACGGGTATTTACATAGTGGTTTGAGCGATATTTACTGTGTCCAACCCCAAGGGGTCCATTCAACCAGTTACAGGTCTTTACATAGTGGTTTGAGAGATATTTACTGTGTCCAACCCCAATGGGTCCATATAACATGTTACGTGTCTATTCTTGGTGGTTTGAGCGATATTTACTGTGCCCAACCCCAAGTGGTCCATACAACCAGTTACGGGTATTTACATAGTGGTTTGAGCGATATTTACTGTGTCCAACCCCAAGGGGTCATACAACAAGATACGGGTCTTTACATAGTGGTTTGAGCGAAATTTACTGTGTCCAACCCCAAAAGGTCCATATAACAAGTTACGTGTCTATACTTGGTGGTTTGAGCGATATTTACTGTGTCCAACCCCATGGGGTCCATACAACCAATTACTAGTATATATTTGGTGGTTTGAGCGATATTTACTGTGTCCAACCCCAAGGGGTCCATACAACCAATTACTAGTCTATACTTGGTGGTTTGAGCGATATTTACTGTGTCCAACCCCAAGGGGTCCATACAACCAGTTACGGGTATTTACATAGTGGTTTGAGCGATATTTACTGTGTCCAACCCCAAGGGGTCCATACAACCAGTTACGTGTCTATACATGGTGGTTTGAGCAATATTTACTGTGTCCAACCCCAAGGGGTCCATACAATAAGTTACGAGTATATTCTTGGTGGTTTGAGCGATATTTACTGTGTCCAACCCCAATGGGTCCATATAACAAGTTACGTGTCTATACCTGGTGGTTAGAGCGATATTTACTGTGTCCAACCCAAAGGGGTCCATACAACCAGTTACGGGTATTTACATAGTGGTTTGAGCGATATTTACTGTGTCCAACCCCAAGGGGTCCATACAACAAGTTACGGGTCTTTACATGGTGGTTTGAGCGATATTTACAGTGTCCAACGCCAAGGGGTTCAAACAACCAGTTACTAGTCTATACTTGGTGGTTTGAGCGATATTTACTGTGTCCAACCCCAAGGGGTCCATACAACCAGTTACAGGTCTTTACATAGTGGTTTGAGCGATATTTACTGTGTCTAACCCCAATGGGTCCATATAACAAGTTACGTGTCTATACTTGGTGGTTTGAGCGATATTTACTGTGTCCAACCCCAAGGGGTCCATACAACAAGTTACTAGTCTATACTTGGTGGTTTGAGCGATATTTACTGTGTCCATCCCCAAGGGGTCCATACAACAAGTTACGTGTCTATACATAGTGGTTTGAGTGATATTTACTGTGTCCAACCCCAAGGCGTCCATACAACAAGTTACGTGTTTATACATGGTGGTTTGAGCGATATTTTCTGTGTCCAACCCCAAGGGGTCCATGCAACCAGTTACGGGTATTTACATAGTGGTTTGAGCGATATTTACTGTGTCCATCCCCAAGGGGTCTATACAACAAGTTACGGGTATTTACATGGTGGTTTGAGTGATATTTACTGTGTCCAATCCCAAGGGGTCCATACAACCAATTACTAGTCTATACTTGGTGGTTTGAGCGATTTTTACTGAGTCCAACCCCAAGGGGTCCATACAACCAGTTACAGGTCTTTACATAGTGGTTTGAGCGATATTTACTGTGTCCAACCCCAAGGGGTCCATACAACCAGTTACGTGTCTATACATGGTGGTTTGAGCAATATTTACTGTGTCCAACCCCAAGGGGTCCATACAATAAGTTTCGAGTATATTCTTGGTGGTTTGAGCGATATTTACTGTGTCCAACCCCAAGGGGTCCATACAATCTGTTACTAGTCTATACTTGGTGGTTTGAGCGATATTTACTGTGTCCAACCCCAATGGGTCCATATAACAAGTTACGTGTCTATACCTGGTGGTTAGAGCGATATTTACTGTGTCCAACCCAAAGGGGTCCATACAACCAGTTACGGGTATTTACATAGTGGTTTGAGCGATATTTACTGTGTCCAACCCCAAGGGGTCCATACAACCAGTTACGGGTATTTACATAGTGGTTTGAGCGATATTTACTGTGTCCAACCCCAAGGGTCCATACAACCAGTTACGGGTATTTACATAGTGGTTTGAGCGATATTTACTGTGTCCAACCCAAGGGGGTCTATAAAACAAGTTACGGGTATTTACATGGTGGTTTGAAAGATATTTACTGTGTCCAACCCCAAGGGGTCCATACAACAAGTTACGGGTCTTTACATGGTGGTTTGAGCGATATTTACTGTGTCCAACCCCAAGGGGTCAATACAACAAGTTACTAGTCTATACTTGGTGGTTTGAGCGATATTTACTGTGTCCAACCCCAAGGGGTCCATGCAACCAGTTACGGGTATTTACATAGTGGTTTGAGCGATATTTACTGTGTCCAACCCCAAGGGTCCATACAACCAGTTACGGGTATTTACATAGTGGTTTGAGCGATATTTACTGTGTCCAACCCCAAGGGGTCTATACAACAAGTTACGGGTATTAACATGGTGGTTTGAGTGATATTTACTGTGTCCAACCACAAGGGGTCCATACAACAAGTTACGGGTCTTTACATGGTGGTTTGAGCGATATTTACTGTGTCCAACCCCAAGGGGTCCATACAACCAGTTACTAATCTATACTTGGTGGTTTGAGCGATATTTACTGTGTCCAACCCAAAGGGTTCCATGCAACCAGTTACGGGTATTTACATAGTGGTTTGAGCGATATTTACTGTGTCCAACCCCAAGGGGTCCATGCAACCAGTTACGGGTATTTACATAGTGGTTTGAGCGATATTTACTGTGTCCAACCCCAAGGGGTCCATTCAACCAGTTACAGGTCTTTACATAGTGGTTTGAGAGATATTTACTGTGTCCAACCCCAATGGGTCCATATAACATGTTACGTGTCTATTCTTGGTGGTTTGAGCGATATTTACTGTGCCCAACCCCAAGTGGTCCATACAACCAGTTACGGGTATTTACATAGTGGTTTGAGCGATATTTACTGTGTCCAACCCCAAGGGGTCATACAACAAGATACGGGTCTTTACATAGTGGTTTGAGCGAAATTTACTGTGTCCAACCCCAAAAGGTCCATATAACAAGTTACGTGTCTATACTTGGTGGTTTGAGCGATATTTACTGTGTCCAACCCCATGGGGTCCATACAACCAATTACTAGTATATATTTGGTGGTTTGAGCGATATTTACTGTGTCCAACCCCAAGGGGTCCATACAACCAATTACTAGTCTATACTTGGTGGTTTGAGCGATATTTACTGTGTCCAACCCCAAGGGGTCCATACAACCAGTTACGGGTATTTACATAGTGGTTTGAGCGATATTTACTGTGTCCAACCCCAAGGGGTCCATACAACCAGTTACGTGTCTATACATGGTGGTTTGAGCAATATTTACTGTGTCCAACCCCAAGGGGTCCATACAATAAGTTACGAGTATATTCTTGGTGGTTTGAGCGATATTTACTGTGTCCAACCCCAATGGGTCCATATAACAAGTTACGTGTCTATACCTGGTGGTTAGAGCGATATTTACTGTGTCCAACCCAAAGGGGTCCATACAACCAGTTACGGGTATTTACATAGTGGTTTGAGCGATATTTACTGTGTCCAACCCCAAGGGGTCCATACAACAAGTTACGGGTCTTTACATGGTGGTTTGAGCGATATTTACAGTGTCCAACGCCAAGGGGTTCAAACAACCAGTTACTAGTCTATACTTGGTGGTTTGAGCGATATTTACTGTGTCCAACCCCAAGGGGTCCATACAACCAGTTACAGGTCTTTACATAGTGGTTTGAGCGATATTTACTGTGTCTAACCCCAATGGGTCCATATAACAAGTTACGTGTCTATACTTGGTGGTTTGAGCGATATTTACTGTGTCCAACCCCAAGGGGTCCATACAACAAGTTACTAGTCTATACTTGGTGGTTTGAGCGATATTTACTGTGTCCATCCCCAAGGGGTCCATACAACAAGTTACGTGTCTATACATAGTGGTTTGAGTGATATTTACTGTGTCCAACCCCAAGGCGTCCATACAACAAGTTACGTGTTTATACATGGTGGTTTGAGCGATATTTTCTGTGTCCAACCCCAAGGGGTCCATGCAACCAGTTACGGGTATTTACATAGTGGTTTGAGCGATATTTACTGTGTCCATCCCCAAGGGGTCTATACAACAAGTTACGGGTATTTACATGGTGGTTTGAGTGATATTTACTGTGTCCAATCCCAAGGGGTCCATACAACCAATTACTAGTCTATACTTGGTGGTTTGAGCGATTTTTACTGAGTCCAACCCCAAGGGGTCCATACAACCAGTTACAGGTCTTTACATAGTGGTTTGAGCGATATTTACTGTGTCCAACCCCAAGGGGTCCATACAACCAGTTACGTGTCTATACATGGTGGTTTGAGCAATATTTACTGTGTCCAACCCCAAGGGGTCCATACAATAAGTTTCGAGTATATTCTTGGTGGTTTGAGCGATATTTACTGTGTCCAACCCCAAGGGGTCCATACAATCTGTTACTAGTCTATACTTGGTGGTTTGAGCGATATTTACTGTGTCCAACCCCAAGGGGTCCATACAACCAGTTACAGGTCTTTACATAGTGGTTTGAGCGATATTTACTGTGTCCAACCCCAATGGGTCCATATAACAAGTTACGTGTCTATACTTGGTGGTTTGAGCGATATTTACTGTGTCCAACCCCAAGGGGGTACACTAACTGCCATCAATGAAGGGAAGCACTAACCGGGTGACAAGTATAATTATTTTGGTTCGTTTATGACATGGACCATCCCCTTATAGTGTTTGGAAAGTTCTGAATATGCGTAGACGCGGAACTAATCAAGTACCACCGAATGTGATTGCATTTGTTTGTATAATTAAATTCGACATTATGCTAATTTACTAATTTGTTATTTTGAACATTGTAGATAACACATCTGTTGCACTTGTGTTTTGTGAACTATTGCACGTATTGGTTTCGTGATTTCGCATTTGCTAATGATGATATATGTCATTGTTTATATTGTTTTCATGTACCTGAATAAATACTTTAAAATGTGATTGAACAGTTTCAAAATATATCCTTTACAGTCCCGCGTCTTTTTACAAAATGACATACATGTATGAATAAATGTAATAACTTACAAACAGCAAACACATTTTCGGGAAATATCATTTTAAAGGTGATGAATGGGATACCCCTCCCGCACCCATTCCATCTGCGGTCCAAATGCTAAATATCGTCCTACGCGCCTGAAACCGGGGCAAATACCCACATAACCATGTTCAAATATCACGGGTGATAACCTCACAAAGAACATTGAATGGTTTGAAGTCGTAAATGTTGTAAATGGTATGCTCAATATTGACAAAAGTCACATGTGTATTTAACTATTTCTGAATCGCCGAATATTTGCCAGGTCAAGTGCTGTTTTCATGATCATATAACAATATTATTATCATCGTGTCAACTGCATGTATATTATAAATATTATTTTTGTAATATTAGCCCTTTTTCAATCTTGCTGTCCTATAGTATAGTTCCAGTGTTAGCATCAGTCACTGCCCGGGTACAACTCTATAATGAAGACGATCGAGTAAACCTTCGTCTCGCCGCAATCAACAACACATCTACCAGTCATTCCATTTAATACTTATAAAGATACAACAATGGTCAATTTCAACAGCAATACAATAAAAACTGAGATTGTTTTTAATTTTCAAGTACAGCAACGATATAAATGCAGCGCACACATCACCAATCTGTATGCATATAGTTTCTCTATCTATAAGCACATTTGTTTGACTCGAAAAAGACGAATAGTGTGATTTCCAGGCAAGTCTGATCCGGCAATGTTCTGCTTATCAGCATCAAAGTGACACAAAGGTATCTCAGATCCTGCAAGTTTCCACCTGTCCAATAAATATTCAATAGACCGAGATGCACTTCTTTCTTGGTATGTGAACACAAATTCTAGCGCCTTATACTTTTCCATAAGGAAAGAAACTGTCACTATTATATCCTCAAAGTCCTTAGTATCATAAAAACAATCAGAGGCTATAATCATATCCAGCTTTTCAACACCAATTTCCAGCAAAGAATCGTCTATTTTCCCCCAAGTTATTCCATGGACATTGGTATCACCTATTTTGTTTGCTCTGCAGGAGTTCATTGAAGACTCTAAACATTTGGGTAATGCAGCACTGTCACTCAGATGCACTGTCGCGCCACATTTTGCAGCAACGATTCCTGGAAGTGCCGTGCCCGATCCTAACTCGAGGATCGTTTTGTCACGGATCAAGTCTCGGTGATACCACACATACTGCGCGAGAACAGGTGCACAAGGCCATGTGTACATGCCATACTCCGGGTCAACAACTTCTGAACAAATTCATGATCATTTCTTTAAGTCGTATCTCGAATCAATCAAATCAATGCTTTGTAATTGACACTCTTGTGAAGTGTTTCAAATAAATAGCCAAAAATAATATGATCGTTCAGTATTCAATTTCTATAATCCTTTTTTCAAGGATTCTATTATTTTGCATAGTATCAATGTGACATAAATATCGGAATCAGGGACAGACGATCTTTTAACCAAATTGCAACCGATAGTTTCAAAACCATTAACAGCGTCACCGTCCAGAAAGGTATAGTCATAAAAAGCCCCTACATTTTTCCCATGATTAATTCTCCAGAGTTCATTTACACTGTGTGCCTATTTATGCTCATGCTATACATGTACATGTACTATGAATCAGAAATGGGAAAGATGTTGTACTCGCAAGTCTACAAAGGCGCTGCAACAATGTCAAGTAAAGAGCTATAAATATTTATCTACAGGTCAGTAATTGTTACCACGTTACCATATAAAGTAGACAAGCTGATAGCGTCAAAAATTCCACACACACAAAAATACCGAGTACTTAACTTAGGCCTACCGTTTTAAAATGCATCTATCTCGTACGTGAAGTGATAGCGATTTATTTCTTGAATTATGTATTGGATACACTATTCATTTCACGTCTATAAAAGGAAAATACAGACAACTTTCATAGATCAGACGTTTTACATGCCTGTACCCGTTGAAGACGCTATTTTCAGGCCGCTGTCTTGATGAACCTACCCATTTTCACGCTCGAGTGATTCGATGACTAACCATCATTATACAATACGAGCGGTACGCGCTGGGATGATGCGTACACCCTTGATACAGTGCAATCTGATATTGAATAGTCGCCACTAACAGCTTACAGTAAAACGGTTAGCACACCAATGCAAACGCATGCACTAGCGAATTCAGCAGGGGGGGGGGGGGGGGCAGTCGCAGTGGCTGGCAACGACAATGGGGCCGCGGATATTTTATGACTAGTTTTTCTTAAACTAGTCAAAACCAGTCATTGATGTTATCATCGCTACCAGACAGGGACCGTCGCTTGTACCCTGACTGCTATCTAGCGTGTGAAAACAGTCGGCGGATTAATGAAGGTATGAAAGGAAGCATACTAACCAAGTGACAAGTATATTTGTATTGGCATTGTTGTGAATCTTAAAATTTTGATAATTACATTAACTTGACGATCAATGAAATGGCGATAATCTCAATTACTCACAAAAAATATTTTAACACTGCACACAGACACAAATTAAATAAATATTCTGAATCTCCATTATGAAAGTAGACTTTGAAATGGATGTTCCAATATATATCCCTATAAGTCCCGTGTTTTTTTACAAAATTACACATATCACGGACATATAAACCATGTCCGTGCACATATACATGTCTGAATAAATGTAATAACTTTTAAAGAAATTTTCGGAAAATATCACTTTAAAGGTAATGGATTTTGCGCCTGTCATTAATTTTGTTCGTTTATGACATAGACCATCCCCTTATAGTGTTTGGAAAGTTCTGAATATGCGTAGACGCGGAACTAATCAAGTACCACCGAATGTGATTGCATTTGTTTGTATAATTAAATTCGACATATGCTAATTTACTCATTTGTTATTTTGAACCTTGTAGATAACACATATGTTGCACTTGTGTTTTGTGAACTATTGCACGTATTGGTTTCGTGATTTCGCATTTGCGAATGATGATATATGTCATTGTTTATATTGTTTTCATGTACCCGAATAAATACATTAACATGCGATTGAACTGTTTCAAAATATATCCTTAACAGTCCCGTGTCTTCTTACAAAATTACACATATGTATGAATAAATGTAATAACTTACAAGCAGCAAAATAATTTTTTTCGGAAAATATCATTTTAAAAGTGATGGACTGTGTGCCCGAGAAAGGTGATATAATTATTAAATATTTCTCATCGCAAGGGGATAGCCCTCCCGCACCCATTCCATATGCGGCCCAAATGCTAAATACCTTCCTACGCGCCTGAAACGGACCAATACCCACATAACCATGTTCAAATATCACGAGTGATAACCTCACAAAGAACATTTAATGGTTTGAAGTCGTAAATTTTTTATGGTATGCTCAATATTGACAAAAGTCACATGTGTATTTAGTTATTTCTGAATCGCCGAATATTTGCCAGGTCAAGTGCTGTTTTCATGATCATATATAGCAATCTTATTATCATCGTGTCAACTGCATGTATATTATAAATATTATTTTTGTAATATTAGCCCTTTTTCAATCTTGCTGTCCTATAGTTCCAGTGTTAGCATCAGTCACTGGGTACAACTCTATAATGAAGACGATCGAGTAAAACTCTGTCTCGGCGCAATCAACAACAACTCAAGCCTGGATTACCTGCCCTTGCCATTACATTATCTTATGTGCAGAGTACGCTGTGTACCAGACTACAACAACTCTACCAGTCATTCCATTTAATAATCATTAAGATACAACAATGGTCAATTTCAACAGCAATACAATAAAAACTGAGATTTCTTTTTTTTAATATTCAAGTACAGCAACGATATAAATGCAGCGCACACATCACCAATCTGTATGCATATAGTTTAACTATCTATAAGCACATTTGTTTGACTCGAAAAAGACGAATAGTGTGATTTCCAGGCAAGTCTGATCCGGCAATGTTCGGCTTATCAGCATGAAAGTGACATGAAGGTATCTCAGATCCTGCAAGTTTCCACCTGTCCAATAAATATTCAATAGACCGAGATGCACTTCTTTCTTGGTATGTGAACACAAATTCTTGCGCCTTATACTTGTCCATAAGGAACGAAACTATCACTATTATATCCTCAAAGTCCTTAGTATCATAAAAACAATCAGAAGCTATAATCATATCCAGCTCTTCAACACCAATTTCCAGCAAAGAATCGTCTATTTTCCCCCAAGTTATTCCATGGACATTGGTATCACCAATTTTGTTTGCTCTGCATGAGTTCACTGAAGACTCTAAAAATTTGGGTAATGCAGCACTGTCACTCAGATGCACTGTCGCGCCACATTTTGCAGCAACGATTCCTGGAAGTGCCGTGCCCAATCCTAACTCGAGGATCGTTTTGTCACGGATCAAGTCTCGGTGATACCACACATACTGCGCGAGAACAGGTGCACAAGGCCATGTGTACATGCCATACTCCGGGTCAACAACTTCTGAACAAATTCATGATCATTTCTTTAAGTCGTATCTCGAATCAATCAAATCAATGCTTTGTAATTGACACTCTTGTGAAGTGTTTCAAATAAATAGCCAAAAATAATATGATCGTTCAGTATTCAATTTCTATAATCCTTTTTACAAGGATTCTATTATTTTGCATAGTATCAATGTGACATAAATATCGGAATTAGGGACAGACGATCGTTTAACCAAATTGCAACCGATAGTTTCAAAACCATTAACAGCGTCACCGTCCAGAAAGGTATAGTCATAAAAAGCCCCTACATTATCTAACCTGTCATTCAGTTTCTGATCTATAAACGTAAAATACCGATTGACGATCATAATACTGACGTAGGATTAATTTGTCGAGGTTACTTCGTCCCCTTACACCGTGAGTACATTTTCGAGTGGCTATTAGGTTGACGAAATTGAATTTATTCTCACGCTAAAACATAGATATTCAACAACCAATAAACACAATATTCTACAGAAGATGCGCAATATTATGGTCTAGCTGGAATATCACCCCATGGACAAACATCATGACATTCAAGTACTACAATATTTCGACACCCCACTACTCAACGTGCTTCGAATCGAACGTAGCCATTGATTAATTGAACTTGATTGATGTTTCTTTTGAAAAATAATCGGATTTAATCGAAGATGGATATCGAACAATGCATCGAAACGATTCATTTGTTATTCATTGTATTCAAAGTTGAAATTATACTATTTGCAATGTGTCATTTATTAAAATAAGTCGTTGTGTATTGAATATGAAGTGGAAGAGAATATTGTTCTTAATTTGCACCAACTATTCTCTTTGATTAATCAAAGCGACCATATTTTGTGATAATTTGTTGATGTTTTAAAATTATTATATCTTCATAGAGTACCGATTCTTCAAATTAGTATTATAGTTATTTTCTCACAGTCAATTTGTAGATTAATATTAATCGAATCAAATACAACATGTACAACATTACGTCTAGTTAGTGTGATGTCATCTTGCCAAGTCATAAATGTCTTCTGAACACATATAAATCTGACAAACGCGTGTAAAGTATAATTTGGCAAGAAGTAGAGGCAAGTGATATATTTAATAAACGTTCCTTCAATAAATTGTACTTTAATACACCCGCAATCAAAATTAAAGTACATGCATGATAGTTTAACAATTTGACTGTACTTAAATGCAAGCAATCAGCTGTAGAAATACACTACACGTTTTGAAAATAAAGATTCTCCAGCGTATCTGTATAGTTAATGAAATAGATGTTATAATTTCTTGCAACACTGCATTATAGATTAATTATTCAATACTACAACTACAACTACAACTACAAATAGTTTATTGCATTCAAAACATATTTACATGTTTTATAGCAATTATACAAAAATACAAAAAATACAATACAGTGGTGTAATATAACCACTGCATCAATGTGACCTACTACGCCCTGCTGTGATAATTACCCCCACAATTAACAACTATTACGCAAACACTGATACGATAAGATTAATATGTGTACAAGCATTTATATCGATTACAATTTAATTCGGATTATAGAGAGCCTGTCATAAATTCAATTATTGTATTGTTGATTTTTGAATCGTATTTAAGATGGAATCAATGCCTTTAACACATGATCATATTGATTGTTATTTTGCCTTATGTAGAATAATGAAAAATACAAAAGTTTCTAAATTATCAGGTATTATTAATTGGATTTATTGAATTACATTTTTATGCGTGTGGTAATCGGTGACAAATCATTTTAACAGCATTGTTTTATGTACACTGAGCCAGATATTTATCAAAGTGACATTTACACTATATATAATATATCGATACTGACCACACTTTTGATATTACATTGTTATAATCACGTGTACCTGTAAGGAGACCAAATTTACATTATAATGTTAAGGTGTAAATACTAGTTATTTACGACATGGTGAAAAACAAAATCTAAAATAAATTCGGGACCTATAAGATTAACGGTCTTGCCAAAATATTCGCAAACATATATCGACAAATTGCATGAATCATTGAGATAAATGAGCTTGAGTGCAAATTTAACAACATGAATCAGGTTATGAAAGCAATAAAAATTGCCTGATTTTTCTTTGTATTTAAACATGTCCAACTTTCTTGCTCGATACTCCTGCTCGATATTGGCTATCATTATGATATAACCAATTATATATACTCTACTTTAACGTCTCCTGATCATTATCGATCGACTAAATAAGCCATCCCCGCTGTGTTTAGCAAGCATGCTGAAATTGCCCCGGGCTGTACTGATTTATCAGTATGTATTTTACATTCATAGTACTTATTGGGACGGTACCACTCGTCTCTGTAGCCCAGCTGGCAACTTGTTGCATACAAGTTTCCGTTTTGTAACTAGACAGTTTTATAATATCAAAGTATGTGTTTATAGGTAAGATGATTTGCATGGAATATGAAACAAAACTAAAACATAAGACATAAATGTGAAAAAGAATAAAAAATTTGGAAAAATAGTAAACTTTTTTTCCAAGAGATCTTCAAATTGACTTGTCCTAGAAATGCTAGATTTACAAACCGAAATAAAGAAAATTGGTCCGTAATAATGGTAGAACCTTATTACACGGACCTCGTTCAATCTATATTATTTCGTTTGGCTCCAATTTTGGAACTATAGGCAGCCGCATTGCGCGAGAATCAAAACGCAGTTTTATCTGAGAGAATCATTTGTTTGACGAAAAATCAATCATCCATCAATAATTACAGGTATAAATTAGCTTGAAAATTGTTCTTAATGATTTATTTTGATTTTCTTTACTTCTTGCAAGTATACATCGAGCACTTTCTGGAACTGTCTTACCTTTTTCGTAAATGTATCCAGTATTCGCGACTCAGTATTTAACTGGCATGAGTGTTGTGTGTATATTATTAAATTATATGTAAAACTGAATTTATTTGATATTGTTTTACGACTTATATAAATGCAATAATTGTCTGCAAAGGCAAGATGACCCTCTGTGCAGGCATTGTCTGCAGAGGCAAGATCACCCTCTGTGCAGGCATTGTCTGCTGAGGCAAGATCACCCTCTGTGCAGGCATTGTCTGCAAAGGCAAGACCACCCTCTGTGCAGGCATTGTCTGCAAAGGCAAGATCACCCTCTATGCAGGCATTGTCTGCATTGGCAAGATCACCCTCTGTGCAGGCATTGTCTGCAGAGGCAAGATCACCCTCTGTGCAGGCATTGTCTGCTGAGGCAAGATCACTCTCTGTGCAGGCATTGTCTGCAGAGGCAAGATCACCCTCTGTGCAGGCATCGTCTGCTCTCGGGTAAGAATTAGCTTAGAAATTTCTTCAATGCCAAATTGCTTAAATATGTCAAAATTGTTGAAATAATTGGATGAACCAATAGTTCACTTTCTTGCACTTACTAGAGTTTTATTGTGAGGAAATCATGATTATATGCCATCTGGTATATATGCATTTCAGTAAACATTCGAATGTTCATGTGTCTTTCTATAAGCTTCATTGTGGTATATGTTTAATGAAAAGTAATATACTAGTTATAATATGCATGTGTTTTCAAATCAAAACCTATTTGTTTTGCAGAACGTGACATAAGAATATTCGGAATGTTGGAAGAGATCAGGAATGAACAGAAAGAATTGCGCTTGATGGTGTCAAACATCGGCTAAAAAATGGATGCTGGAGTCAGAGAATGTAATGCTCCAGAAGGGATCAGCATTCCTGCAAACTCTGTAGAGGAGATGGACTGTATGGAGCAGGCTTTGTCTGATTCATCAGTCATGAAAGTCATGGTATGAATTCAACATTCTTAATATGTTTGTCACAATTGAAAATAAATTGAATATAAAGATATCAGACCCTTTATGTAACGTCCGTGCATATTTAATGGGGCGAGCGAAAAAAATAATTAAAATATATTTTTTTCAAACTCTTTTATTAGAGCGAGCGAAAAAAAAAGTATATTATGATATCAGTATGAAGCTGAAAAGGGTAATATAAACTATACAACAGGATACCCACAAAAACTGACTAGATATCATGATGATAATTAAGTGCCAAAACTTTAAACATGATAGACAGACGCGACAAATGACAATATAAAGGTAAATTTTAAAGAATTGATTATGCCTGTATATACGTTTGAAACTAATAGCCTTTGCGAATTGCACTTCAAAAGTGGGCCGAGTCGGACCGGAATGCGTGAACAACTTTGCCTATTCATTGTACTTCAAAAGTGGGCCGAGTCGGACCGGAATGTGTGAACAACTTTGCCTATTCATTGAACTCCAAAAGTGGGCCGAGTCGGACCGGGCCGAGACTGTAAGTGGGCCGAGATGACCCTTTACTGATTGGCTCTTAGGCTGTTCGACCCCAAAACAAAACAATTGACACTTCGACCCCTGACAGTTTCACCCCGGTCGAAACGTCTTGATAACGACTGATTAATATGGTCTCGGCTTATCGTCTATGTTTTACGTAATTTATGCAATGTTTACACAGATTGTTGTCGGTACTTTTAAATCAACCTATTATTTAATATTATAACAGGAAATAAATAATATGCATTACATATGTTATATTAGAAGTGTGTTTCAGTTATTGAAAACAGATGTCGTAAAATGGTCGGAAATTTCAGTGAATTTCAGTATGGTTGGGTACCAGTCTGATAGCATTTGGGTCACGCAGTGTGTATTAATTTATTGCTTTAAACCCATCAGTTATTATGTGATTTAGCGCATTTAGTTCAACGGTGATACTTGCAATGATGGATACTTGTATTTATAAAATATTAGGGTGAATATCGATTGTGCGGCTTTCCCTGTAGTTACGTATTCTCTCTCTTTTATATTGTAATATGGCTTGAACGATTTTACATGTATCATCACAAACCAGTTCTCTATATTTGTTTACAAACTGTAGAATAACATATTAAGTAAGAGTTTAATTATGTATTGTAACTTAGCATATTTGTTAAACAAGACAGCTTCATCTTAATATTATATCATCTCAACTGTATGCAATAAATTGTAGTGTCAAACTGTATTTCGTGTAGTTCATAATAATTCATCTAATGTCTTTTCTTATCTTGTATATTTTCATTTGTAAAACATGTAATACATAGTACATCCATTCTGTATATTATGCGGTATGATTTAATGCGTTCATTGGACGATTTCACGGTCACTAACTTTAATGGGTAACCCAACGATATACATTAACACTGTTACTCTACAATAGCAATGTCAACCAACACAGATCTTATAAGTTCAACAACTGAATCTTTTTCTTTTGTTCCAATTGTTCAACTTCACACTGGATTTATGGTAATTTATGTAATTTATTATGGAATATGTCGTTCCTTATTCACCAATCTCAACGTAGCTGAGGTCACTGGATGTATACAAACATATCGTTATATAAATATTAAAATTTCACTAACTGGTTGGTTTTATATGATATGATATGAGCTAATATTCCTGGTAATGAATACTGAGTATTTCTAAAATATCACTGTCTTTACATTATGTCAATGCATCATTGTGAGTAAATGTAAATTATGGCTTTTTAAACTATATTCGACATTTATCACTATCGCTGGCTGTGAGATATTAATCATTATATACATGACTAAGAGGTCGATGTGCAAATTAACATACTGCCCAAAATTGTAAAGGGATCGAAACGAAACGTAATATGTAATGTTTATTCCTCATGAATAATAAACAACTTTTTGAATGTACAAATATTTGAAATATTGAATTCAAATATTCGACTGATATGTTTCATTTGTGTTGATAAAGCCAAGTGTCACATTTTTGAGAGGAAGGGTGCAATTATCAACGCCTTTGAGCTAACATAAATGTTGATGAAACGTTTCTGAGTTAAGACATTTTTCACATAGAAGTAACTGAGCTGTCGTAAGAAGAGTTGATAAAATGTTATCAGAAGACAAAAGTAAGAACACGGCATTTAAGTAAGAAAATGGAATAAACATAAATTAGGGTTAGCTACATAGGCGCAAGACAAACATGCATACAAGTCATTACAAAGTTTGTACTCCACACATCAACAGTCTCAGATAAACTATCAAATTTAAAAGAAATGTGGGACAGACACCAACTCTTTATTGTCTGACACACTGAACGACCGAATTCAGATACCATCGAACATAATCGATTGTAATTAGATGGACGTGCTAGGTAACACCACGACCCACATCGGAAAGTGAATGGAGTACGGCGAGCACCGAGCAAGCGTTGTGGTGGTTGAGCGATAACATTCATAATTATCGCCACATTGCAAGAAATACATTGCACCCACTTCGAGATAAACTTCGTGTTATTATCCTTCATTTTATAAACTTGACAAATGGCTTTCTCGATGTATTAAATGTTGTTTGATTGAATGAAGATATTAGAAAATAATTGTGGCTTAGCAAGTTGGAAGTATGTTAATCGAGTCCATGAAAGCCGTATGACTTCTATTCTGCTCTGTAATTTTGCAATGCATTCACTTATATCATCTCCGGTGACCAAGGCATTTGCATGGCAGAGGGAGGAAGTAGGCTCGAATGTCGTTTGGAGCCAGATTGACATTTCAAAAGTGTAATCAATTCCGTTAATATAACATCTACTTCAATAAATCACCGTGACAGACTTCAATGGGCCGAGGGACACATCAATTGGACAATGCAGAACTGTCGAACGATACTGTTGTCCAACGAATCAATGTTTGCAGAGTTCCGGGGTGATGGCCGAGTGAGAGACTACCGAAGTAGGACCAAGCGTTATGCTGACTGCTGCATACTGCAGGGGGGGGGGGGTCATTTCGCATTCGGATGGTCAGTTATGGTCAGTTATCGGACCTCACTTGTGGTCATCTAGGGTAATTTAAAGTCTTGTCTCCACATGGAGAATATCCTAGCGCCTCAAGTATTCTCTCTCCTACAACATCATGTCATCATTTCAGCAACACAACGCTTGAGCCCACGTCGCTCGTTTTTTTTACAACTCAAACCGATATCAACAAGCGTGCACACTCAATGCGACGTCGCTGCCAAGCCGTCATCATATGGTCATGCACGTTACTGATGTAAGAATTTCAAATCAGACCCTGAACTATGACAAAGAACTTGATAATTTTACCCGAGTTAATGCTTTTAATGAAATGATACTACAGTAACAAACATATTTCAAAACGATATATCTAAAAAGTAACGCAATATTCCCATTTAAGATTATCGAAACTTTTTTGGGGGGTTCCGTATATTTATATACGGACACCCGAGTTGCCTAGCTTAGCTGACAAATTTATGATAATTGCAGAATAACTCTGACTATGTTTCAGAAATGAATGAGAATCCTTCTGAGGGTATTGGTAAAATAGCATCGATCGTTGGGGGATGTTTGGTTGCAGTTATTGTTGTTATACTGATTTTGGTTTTCATTCACCGTTTTCGAATTTACAAGAGGTAATTTAATGACCTTAATTCCTATAGCGTAAGATAGCTTACGTGAATTGCTATATATAACTACTCATACTTATTAACTGAAAATTCTCGTTTATACAAGATTGGTATCATAATTATATTGGTCACACTTCAAAGGTTTGAAACAGAAGCAGAGTTTGTTGTTGTTACTGATAATTAACTTATAATATATATATATTATATATTTACGTGTACATCACTAACTGATGTTAAAGGCAATGTTGGTTAATGAATGTAGTGGATGCCATAAAGTGAAAATTACTATGAAAATGTTTAAGTGTCATTGTCAAAGCTTTCTTTCAACGTAAAAATGAAACATATTTGCAAATTTTACATTGTAATATTTATTGTGGTCATGGATGGAAAAACATAAATGCCTGTCCCTCTTTGTGTAAAAACATCTTTGTTTTCCCTCTCCATGCCTACCCACAAATACTACCCATACCTACAATCGTATCCAAATGATGGATGTGATATTATTTGTTTGTCAGGAAGTTCTAAAACGGAATGAATTACATTAACATTTTGGTATATCACTATCACACGTAATATATGAGACTATTAAGGAATAATTGTATTGAAGAGACAGTGTTTTTATACTGATTTGTGTGATGCAGAACGGTTATAAATGATGCATTTCATTGTAGATGTATGCCAATTAAAATCATTTTATAATGAAAGAAATATTTCCGTACCTACATATTTATATATATACTTGTGCAGATAGCGACAGGGGAACCAATGGTATTTTGAGCATTTGCATCATTTGCGTAAAAAGCATCTAATGTTTGTTGTTGTTTTTGCATTAGTTTGATATTTTTTTATTTTCAGGGAACAACATATTAGAGAGAACTACGAATCGTCTAACCACCGCGCTGCTCAATCGAATGAAATGATATATGATACAATTGATGCTGATGCAGGTTTAAGAACTACTAGCAGTCATTAATATGTGTTTTCATTCGATAAATAAATCACTCTATTGTGATATATAAGTACCAGGTGGATATACATAACAAAGCTTAAATTGTTGTTACGTGTTGATTAGTAACGTATTATTTAGTATTAGTATGATAAGTATATAATTATGCGATGGGTGTAAGGGTACAGTTATTCAGGAACCAGCATGAGGTAGGTGTGGACGATATTCAAACTGTTGCCCGATGCCTCTATGTAAAATAAAACAGTTTAGTAGCAATCGTTCTGCTTGAACAAACCAACTATAGATCTAAGTCGATTGAACGCTGAATAAGAGCCACTCGACGAAAACATGTGTTCCTCATCACGGCTACACATACAACGTTCCGTCGTAGTGTTGACAATAGTTCAAACTGTTTGTCGTATCATCGTTTTGGACCAGCTGAAGGTAACGTCTGAGATAGAAAACAAAATGTCACTTATACACACTACTTATACAATTATAATGTAAACCTCTTGTTTCCTGACTTCAGGTATCAACAAAACAAAACCAGAGACAAATATGTAACATTTACTTGATGCTTAAAAATCACCATTTAGCTTGCTTAGTACAAAGAAACGTTTTGGAGTGCAGAAAATGGACATCATTTTCTCTTCAGCAATGCATGACTGTTAAAGAAGAATTCTAAGTGACGTTGTGTAATAACGGCAATAATTGTTTTTCACAATGATGTTTAATTTCAAACCAAAAATATCCTGACTTATTTATAGTCTCCTTCTATACACGCATAGTCAAGTTTTTATATTGCGTTTGTGGAATATTACATTTAGTTAGACAATAATAGTTGCAGTGATACATAACTGTATTTATCATGTGTTGGAATGAATATCGATTCTACGGTTTATAATGTAATCAGACGTACATGGTTATAACACCGCAGAACAGTTTTCAGTATCTAATTACAAAACAATAAGTAACACATGCAAGTTTTTAATTATGTTCTGTTATCAAGCAGATTCTTAAGAAAAAAAAATCATCAAATGTTGTTCTAATTTCAAACTGTATTATCTAAATATACTTCGTGTAGTTCAAAATAATCTAACTCTAGTATCTGTTCTTACCTCGTATATTTGCATATGCAAAACATATAATACTCGTACTTAGTACTTCATATTCAACAATGCGACTTCCAACGACGGGTAGCAGCCTTCTTTTATTATGATGAATAAGAATGATGTTTTATCATGTATGAGGATATATGACTTGCACAATCATGATAGTAAATGTTTATTTCCAATTTGAGAAATAAACGTGTACGTTTTGTAACATAATAATACATTACTAAGTGTTTTCTATCATAGGCATCTATATGTGGCAATACATTTTTTAAGTTTCATTCGTAGTTATGTACCTTTTGAACAGTTAATACGTGCTTCGTGTTTATTTTCTTACATAATTATGTTTCGTGTTCATTTATATAATTATAGTGATAATTATACATATATTATATCATTACATGTTTGTGTATTAAATTTCCTATATAAGTAAGTACAAATGTACCAGCGTGTTTAATGGTATAAACCATACGCAATAAACTGACATGCGTTCACTTTTATTTGTCTTTGATATGCACGATTTCCGTACATTCAGGAACTCCTGTGTACAATTATATTTTTCTTTTATATGTATGATTCTCTTACATTCATGAAGTATCTTAACGTTAAACAGTTGTGTATATTTTGAAATATGTATACGGTATATAAATTCATGGAACGATGACACGGACACTAATTTTAATCTGTAACCATTAATAAACATTTAATGTATATCAACAAACGGCATAGTAGCGCGTTTGGTTTATAAGTATTGGATGAAGTGTTGACAGCAATTAAATCGATGTTCAATATAGATATGAGCGTATATATGTCGCCAGATCGTTTTACTTCCAATGTTTTTTTAGGAAGTTTAATTTTGTTAAAGCTGCAATAATGCTATTATATGTGGAGCGCCAATTACAACATTGTATTCGATATAAACCATTTAGAGGAGCTTTTATGAGGTTTTATGCGTTTTTAACGTAATGTATGTAACGTAACAACTGGTAACACAAGTTTGTTGGAAGCTTTTTGAGAACACACATCGTATCAGTAGTATGGCTTGCAGGAGAATTGTTATGTGTTTTCACAGATGTATATTCACTGTGAGTTTTTATTTCATGTTAGTTTGTTATGGGGTCCTGTGTTGTTTCCTGAAATTTAACCACTGAATTGGAAAAAATGTTGACATAATTACATTCTTTAGACTGTGAAGTTTTGTTACACCAAGTTCAACAACCCAATGGAGTTATGGCATACGCTATTCTTAGCTCACATGCTCAACGCCGCGGGTTCGAATCCCTACCAGGATATGGCATTCGTAAGTGAAGAAGTCATCCTACTGGCTTACGGAAGGCCGTTTATTTTAGCCAATGGTACATATGGGGGTCTTCTTCGACAGAAATAGCTGGACTAGTCACTAAATGACACAGGCTGTTTGTAAGACTCAAGTATCTGTTAAAATGAAGGACATGTTCAAATTTGTGAACTACAAAATAGTTGATAAAGTATTGTAAAAATGTGCTTTCAATTATACTTGTTTTATAGCACATGTCATTGGGAGAAGACGGCAATTAAATACTGTAATGGATTATCATATTTTGTGTTTATGTTATAAATGTATGTACTATTCATAATATATTTATAAATCGAACTGTTTGATTGCTTACATGTGTGTTTAAATGTATTGTCCATGTCTGCTGTTACATTCTACATGTCTACCTTTTTTCTTTGAGGCTATTCGTCCTGCACTCGGTTGAAGCATGTTTTTGCATGAAAAACTGATTATAGTAAATAAGGCGTATCAGTTGTTAAAAACGAATATATACTCTTTACAATAAGATCATTGAATAATATTTATACAATATCATTACCACTATTATACATGTATAATGCATAATAAAGATTCCATTTTTAAAGTAATTATAAACAATCCGCACGCTAATGCAAGTGAAAAGCGGTTAAATATTTTCGTGTATACAGTAGAATTATGTAATTGTCAGTAAGGTCTTCGAAAACCATAAGTATTAAAGTAAGATTATGCTCGTATTTAGTTATGTTGCATAGTTTTGTATTTATAGCGTTTTATGATAAAACGAGATATTTTGAATCGGTTATACATTGCAATGGTTCTTATTAAAGATGTTGTGTTCAATGTTGCAACAACACTAAATTTCCTGATGAAGCCCGCCCAAAAAATGAGCGAAATGATGAGCAAAACACGACTTTAAAAAATCTGTGGCGCTAAACCAACTCAAATTCATGTTAAGTATGAGTTCGTAATTGTAATTGTTACTTTTCTTTCGAGACGGTGTTGAATAAGGCTCGGGTTCCAAAGTCATTATTACGGTTTCAGACTTTTAAACATGGCTGTTTAAGAGCATAAACACTTACACTATACCAAGAAGATTACTAAGTTTCCAATGTTCTAGATTTCTGTATCAACATCACAGTCGTCGAAAGTTTCAATTAACACTATGGCTGTTCAGATAGTTGTATTCTGACTAGTGCTTCAACTGTAATAAACTAAACGTAATTGTGCATGTCGCATTTGTTCAGTCTCGCGATGAAGATTCTTATTTTGATATCGGGGCTTATTATCTTGAATGCATCTTTACAATTATTCATATTTGCAGTATCAAATGTATGGCACCGTCTTTCATCTTTTTCCCCGGTAAAATATGGAAAGCCAAATCTAGCAATAGCCTCAATTGATCTATCCACTAACGGTTCATAATTTAACACCACAGCTGTGTTTAATATAAGAAGGCATTTATGAGCCATTTTGTAGATAACATCAGCAGTCGGCTCTTCGTGTAATGAATATAAATACTTATTAAGAGTCTCTTTGCATTGTTCAACGATGCGACGTGACTGGTATTCTTCGGCGATTTGGGCGATACTCAAGACATTGTCGACTGAAATGTGAAAAATGAAACACAATTTGACTATTCAATGGACATGTAAAGTTCCCTAGATCAGAATAGTGTTCGTTTACAATTGATGAAGGACTTCATATGAGTGGAATATAAGTATTGAATTTATTCCTCGAATAGTTTCTGTACTGAACTGTACTGTACTTGAACAAAGGATCAAAAATATGAACAAAGATTTTCAACGATACAGAGTAATGTGTGCTAATATGGCAATTTTTCGAAAGTCAAAGGTCTGCAACTTGCTAGGCACTATTTGGCTGGTTATCAAATTTGTCCAAGATTAAGATAAGAAGTACTAAAAATAACCATTAGGGGATTTAAAGGCAGAGATGCTTTTCTCAGCTCAGTTGCATATAACATGCGCATGGCGAGATACGTAATGCATCGGAAGATACCTGTATATTGAAAATAATACACTATATATGAGATATAAAGGCTGGGATTAAATGCAATTTTTCCTCTCATAGAGATACGTCATGCTTTGTAAGATACGTGCACTTCCATGTTGAAATTTTAATACTGATACATACAGGTATATGTATAATAAATGGGAAAAGCCAAAGACTCATAGTTTTATTAGATTAGTATGCAAAAAGCTAAAGAACCTGGACGATACCATTGAGCTCTATCTTCATGCGAGATTGTTGCATTAGTCTTAAACCCTCGAATAATGTTTAGGCAAACTGAATACTGTATAACCTAAGCTTTAAAATTCAATCAAATCAAAGAATAAAAAGTTTTAAGAAAAGTTTAACTTACTGTGTATATCGTTTTGTATGTCAGGATGTAAGCAGCGCATGAATTCCCGAACATCTTCAAAACTCTTGCCGACCATTTTCACTGTCCTGTCCTTGTTTTCTTTGAAGTTAGATTTAGTGTCGAACATTGCCTTGAATACTGGTGAAGCCAGTGTCAACAAATTTTGTGACACATACAGCTTTTGATCGTTTTCAAACTCAAAGATTATTTCATCCGAACATTCTCCACTCTCCAAAAAAGCTTCTTTATTACTGTTTACCTTCTCAGAGACAGCGATTAATTCCATTTTGGCAGTGGTTGCCAACGGTTTGTATGTTGGTAATGTGTACGTATACGCGATGTTAAACTCTATAGTATCGAGTTTCACCTAATACACATCGACAAGTTAACCGACAATATGCAGGCGCGGCCTTTGTATTAAGAATGCATAAAAATGATGAGACATAATTAAGAGTAAGATAATAGCCATAAACTCTTCGGACTTGAATGTCTGTTTAGCATGTATATACATGGACTTGTATGTCTGTTTAAAATACATCTACTGTCTTGAATATCTGTTTAGCGTACATTTATATGGACGTGCATATCTGTTTAGCATATACAATAGCTTTTAATTTATAAGCAGAGCAGTTTAGTATGAACTCGTTACGCCAATGATGAATTACGTAAACTATCGGTTTTCGGAAAATAGAAAGGTTAACTATAAATAAATATATGAATACAATGCATAGGTCAATTTCTAGGACATAGATTTTGCTAGTACAGTAAAACCTCAAATAAAGATCACTTCAATAAGAATACGTCAAAAATAAGATCATTTTCAGTGTTTTACTCTTGATTTAACCTCAATATAAAGACCATCGCAATAAGAAGACCAATTGTCAAGGGTCCCAAAGGTGGTCTTAGTATTGATGTTTGACTGTAATAGAAGGACTACACAGTGTCGCGCATTTAATTAAGTATGGCTTATAATGAAGAGTCCTTTAGCAGATGATAAAACAGAAACAATGTCATTTCATTTTATTTACATCAATCAAAAGGCTATAAATATATCTCCCTTGAAAATGTGGTCCTAATTAATATATCTGTAACAGTATGCAAGTATATACACAGTAGAATAAGAAACTAATTACTTTTACTTATATATGTATCTCTACATATTGATACAATCATTTTAAAGCCGGACTTATAGTATTTTTCCGTAGTTACACCCCTTCTACTTGGTACCAATCCAATTATCCAACCAGAAAACACAGATCCCAGGGAAACATCAGCATACGAATCATCAGGAGTTTAGGAGGTGTTAGGAGTAACATATATGGGAAATCGTACGTGTGCGTATCAAAACCTACCAAGCAGTGAATGAGGAGACAGCAAGGGGATGGAAGGGAGATATCACATTACATGACAAGCAAAGAATAACCAGTTGGCCACGAGCGGGAAGGGGTATACATCAGTCACGTATCTCTTTATTAAGTGTAAGTTGGTTATCTTTATAAAATCCACAATCTTAGCAATAATTCTCGTCATTAGCCACTTCGCGGCAGGCATAATGGTCGAGGGGCAGAGCCTTCTGATCCGAAGGACACGAGTTCTAATCCCGCGTGGTCGATGTGTCAATCATTGAGTGACACCCGAGTACTGATTAGTAATCATGGAAGCAGCGGGAGTGATTAATGTTAGTTATAATAACTTGTATCGATGTAAATATGTAAGTATGTGGACTCATCGATGGGGTAATAATTTTATTTTTTTCCAATTTTGTTGAAATTAGTCATCCTGTCATAATCTCATAATCTAAGTACAAGGTAATGTTACATGTATAAGGGCGTTAAATACACTTGTTAATTAAAGCAATATTATAGACAAAAGCCTTTTCTTTGGATCGACATAAAATTCATTAAGAAATGCACTAATTTCTACCCTTTCAATTCATTGTATATAGAAGAACTTTGTTTGTAACAAATGTAATAAACACGTATTTCCCTTTTTACCCGTGTCCATTATTTTTGGTTACATTTTGTGAATGAAACAATGACCGCCTTTTTGTAGTGACAGCTTTGTTTATCCTTTGTTGTGCTATTTTGTAAAACGTAAACATCTTTATCAAATTAAACGGTCAAATATTGAAAAATAAAAACAGATTGTACATTTTGCTCTCATTTGACCTAGTACAAGAAGCGATATGTAGAATTTTGTTGTATGAGTTGTAAGAGAAAATAAGTTAACGAAAGATGAAAACTGAAATTTACGTCACCTGTTGAAGTTCTGTTTTCCTTTCTTGGGCTCAATGTAAATATGAATACGTGATTTTCTTATCGTAGTGATGTTCTGTTATCTCAAATGTGACCTTAATCTAAACGACCCGTTACCTCATGCATTATAGCCTGGCCAACTATCACCGTTTTCCCGACTATCATTACGATTATCAAACTACCTACTAAAACCACACGAATGTCAGTTTTGAAATTGATAAATATATCAATTTAGGTCATCTGATTACATGCACACATATTGTATTTACTATTCTGGTTGTGTAAGAAATAGTGGTATTACATTTGCACGGATATAAGTTTACAAAAATGGAAAAAGAGAGTTCTACAAATACAGAGAATGAGGAAGAATTCACACCTTTTCTTGAAAGCGGTGAATGTTGGGATGAAGTGACTTTCGAGTTTGATGACGGGACAAAATTGTACGTGTCACAGAATTTTTTGACACTCGCTTCGCCAGTGTTTAAAGCAATGTTTGAAAACGATTTTGAAGAGAAGAGAACAAAGACAGTCAAGCTTGTTGGTAAAGTGTTTGATGATGTGCTAGAGTTGTTACATTGTTTGCATCCAAACATACAGAAGCCAGTCACATGTAAGTAGAATTAACTTTAACGTCGACTGCTCGTAAAGCATATAAATAACACATTTCAAGTTCAAAAATGTATTACATACACTTGAACTAAAAGTTTTTCAAATACTCTTTTTGTGATGTGAGTATTTATCATATTTCGAACAATATCGTAGTTACGTCTACCATACCCCTCCAACGTCATTTTAGCTTATGCCGTATTCTGGTTTTAGGAAAGTGGTCGTCCTTATCTTCATATATTGATAAACTTTATTAATCAATGGTGAATATGTCTTACATATGTATCATTGTACCATTCAACACAGCACAATGTAAACTTACGAGGGGCGGACTAAGGATTTGTGATGGGGGGGGGGGGGGGGAGGTCGCAACTTTTGATTAGTTTTTGTTTTGCACAAGTCCAATACACGGCAATGACTGTGTTTTATTCTGTGTTTTAATGTTAATGAGCATAATACTTACTCATTTGAAAATCTCACAACTAAAGATCTTTGTTTATGTTCGTATTTATACACAGAAGTACATTAAAGGTTGGGAAAGTTTATGGGACACGTGCGTCATGTGCCCCCCCCCCCGACCTGGGTCCACTAATGCATACGCAACTTAGGATCTTACATATTGCTACAGTTTATTTGTTACTATTGCTAATTAAGCAGCAATGTAACTTTCTATCGTAATTATTTCAGTTGACAATGTATTGATTGTATCAGCAATTGCCGAGGAATACCAATGTTACCTGATCATCAAACGTTGCAAAGCTACAATGTCAAAATATTTACATTCTGAAATACAGCGTGCCATTGACAATAATTCACAGATTGAAAGGTATGAGTGTGCACTCACATTCCTTAAAATTATCATTGAAGCTGATAAGTTGAATTACGATCAACAGTTGTCTGAGGCGGTCGACATCATTACACGGTTGAATTTTAGATATTTCACAGGTACGTTCTTAGGTCAAAAGCCTACAACTACTACACGACATCAATCAGGATTTAATTTTGGTGTCACTACAACCGCCGCCACTTCAAGCGGGTTTAGTTTTAGTACTCCTGGTTTTGGTACTCAAACAGTCGCCGCCACTTCAAAAGATAGTTTTGGGAACACGAATTCTCCCATTACACAAAGTCGTACAGTCGAAGATGTAGCCGAAGACTGTAAGAAACTATACGAAAGTCTATCAGAAAAAATCAAAAATAGACTACTGATGAAGAGACTTTATCAATGTGACCAACATGATATCATGTATGCATAAAATTAGTGGTCTATTTTCAAATTTTAAAAAAAATCGCGAAACGATGAACAAGCCAGCACGTTATTCGCTTCCAGACATAAGTACGTCGCGACCCCATGCGAATGTTGATGTCAACGTCAGCTGTGGGTTCACTAAGTACTATGTCTGTTTTTCAAATATTAAAGAAAGTAGAATAACTATCTACGAGTTTGCTTGTTATTCGCTTCTGAATATCGAATGTTGATGTCAGTGCTAGCTCTTGGTTCGCTTATAGCTCTTTATTGACATATTTAAAAAATGTTTGAGCTGCCTCTTCTTCGCCTCAAAATATGCATTCGCCGCGGATCAGTGCGAATGTCGATGACAGTGCCGGTCGGCAGCCTGTCTAGAGTATTCAAATCCGGGAACTATCTCGTGGTTGAGAAGTATCGCCATGACGAGGTCCCGTATTTATACATAGGGTCGATATTGATACCAATACACAATCCGTATTTCTTGTATTTACATCCAGAAATACATACTATTAAAAAAAGTAATCAGTGCTGGGACGGAGCATATCCGCTACCCTGGTTCCCAACCAACTCCCCAATTATAAATTGTTCTATAATATTTTTAAAACTTTTTGTATTACATATCCTCTCTCTGTCAGTTGTATATTTTATATAAATATTACATTTATTCTTAAAAGCTTTAAAAAAATTTAGGCCCTAAGAAGTAAGCCGTTCTTTGTTCTTTCGCCACGAATACTTATCGCTATATATATAATTGTTTCATTATGTTTTGTTTTTATTTATCAATGTTGTTTTAACACTGCAGGGAGAGGATCTATAACTCTTAAATTGTGTCTTTTATGTTATTAAAGAGGCTGGGCCGCAACATATGAAGTTTATTTAATTTTAAATCTGTAAATATAGTATTATAATATAGAAAACTGCTGGACAGTTCTGTTAACATTGAACATTTTTAAAAATAGAAATCTATTTTTAATATGTTAATATAATTTTTTAAAAATAATAGTTATATAAAAAGGCATACAAATTTTATTATGTGATATAGACACACGCACAGACATTCACTATAGTCATTTTTTTAAAAATGATAGTTGACTAACATAGTGAATGCTCGCCCATATGGGATATCCCGGAGGCGAGGGTAAATAAACTCAACTCCACAGTATTTCTAGTTTTGCGAGTTCGGGTGCAAACGGGAGGGCACAAGGGAAGGAGGTTTTGACATGCTAGTACTTAGCTGCCGTGTTGTCGCCGCAGACCCGAATGAACAATGATGTCAGTGCTAGCTGTTGGTCTGTATTGAAATATTAAGAACTCGAATAATGATGTACAGTATGTCTCACTATTCGCCTCCATATACTAGTATACTGAAAGGACAAAGAAACGCAGGGTAAACATTTGAGTTCCGGTTTCTCTCAGACTACGGACAAGACGTTCTATGGTGGAAACATTCACACCGAACTGCATAGCAACCTGTTGTTGCCTTTACACTTACATTAGCATGACCCCTCTGAACTACCGTCAGTCGTACCATGATTGTAAGAGCTTCAAATTCAATGTAAATAGCGGAAAGCGATGTTTATACAAATGTACCTTAAGAGTATCAAGTGGTATGACAAGGTGTTTTGACGAACTTGTCATCATTATTATGCACGTGTGTTTTACTTTTTATCACGTTCTCTATGTGGCACGGTGCATTACATGGTTATGTAACTTGATGCACCAGTTTGAGTGCACAGTGACCTAGATAGGCGTCTGACCGGTTTTCATAATTCTAGGCCAACCATTTAAATAAATGTTGCATATATTGTTACACTGCGTTTCTTTATCCTTTCAGTGTATGTATTAGACAAGGTCATGTTCAAATATTGATGTCAGTCCTAGCTCTTGATTCACTACTTGGTCTGTATTGAAATGTGTAGGCAACTCGAATTACAATGTATGAGCTGGCCATTAATTGTATTACTCGATATAAAGACAACACTGTGTCTTGCAGTATACTCATTATTACATATTAACATAAGAAAAAGATACTTTTAGTGATACGGATTAAATATTACGTTACTATAGATTCACAGTATATTGCCTTTGATGGTGGATTGTATAGGCCACTGAAGACTAAAAAGGAAAACAGACTCAGCCTGTGTAATTTGGTCATATGAGCCGCTTCATCCAACATACCAGTTATGGTCCACTTTTAAAATGTACTTCGGTGTCCCCGCGGGGACCGTAGGTCATTTGAGTATCATACAACCAACGCAAACCAACTACTGTTCATCGAACGTCAAATCGCAAATCCCATTCACAACATGGTTACCAAGCAGTGAATGCAACCGCAACCTGAGTCGACGTAATGCAAAGCAAGTATCACGCAACTACAACTGAAACACAACTTCGTGACTTCCTTCCACTACTGGGTTCCCAAGCAGCCACTGAAACCAAACCCCGAATTATTGCAAGGCAATACACTACAAAATATACAGCACAGCAAAGCAACTCTACGTAACACTTGACATGAATCACCACGTACTACGGGCGTAACCTATTACCATCAGTGAACCCACTCACTGATCAACTGTATGATACCTTTCCAAATCACAGCCAATTTAGATTCCCGATCAGAGGTGCGCATTCAAAACTCACTGACTGGTCAAAATAATTTGGTTACATCCGTTTCGTGCTATCCACGAATATATCAATGTTCTCGCTTTGTATCGAAGACGTTCCATACCAACCCTGGAGCAAGTTCTCTGAAACTGCTTGGCTGAAAACGAGACAAAGCGTAGTAACGACCTGGTACATGAGTTACACATTGAATATTGCTCTACCTAATACTAATAAGCGCTCAAAGACCGTTATGTTTGATGTGAAGCCGCGCGTTCACCAGGACACTTGGCTTGGTACCAGTGACCGTCAATGGCTGAAATACCATTAAAGTTTTGTAGGAATAGTAGCTTCATTATTAAGTCAAGCCGAATTTCCGAGGACCTTGCATGTCAACAGAAATTTAAGGAGTCCATCAAGGATTGAATATACACTGAGAACATTTAAAAATGCATACTTTGCATTTTAAACGTTGCGCTATGGCGTTTTTGGAACTTCCTAGCAATGTCATTCAAAAGTCCGCAAATAACGGTTCGATTATTTGGTGCAAATTCAGACTATGAGCTAAACGTAGAGAATATTTAACGACATTGACTTGTTCCAGTATTCAACCGTAGATCTATAATATGAAGTATATATCTCATATCACAGAACATAAATTATACTCACATTTTAATTACATATAAATAAATGTGCGTCCCCAAAATGTTCTCAGTATATTTTAAAAACACTGTTGATTTAGGGCGATCTTAGATTTACTTAATTTTCTGGGTCACTACATGTGTAATCAAACGCAAAAGAAAGTGTGCACTTTTGATGTTTTGATTATTTTAATTCTACAAGGTATTAAGTTGTCAAATTGCGACTGGCGACATACTGGACTGTCACTTGTGTTGACGCACATGAGACGTCGATACGAAACCGCCTCTGCTACATAGTTATTAGACGAAATGGCGGTCATACCAGATATTAATGGAACATTAACATCTTTTTGCAACAAATTACAGTTAATCTACGCAAGAAAACATCCCTTTGGTTGTTCGTGTATTTTTTTTTTGACCCCTACTGCATGTAGACGCGTTGAATGTTTAAACGAAATTCAAGACAATAAAATAAACACATAAGTTAGAATGGTAATTGAATAGGTTAAGATACGATACCACACATGATAATATTCAAACATTGGATTTTCAGAAAATCAAAAAATCAAAAGTTCACACTCTTTTTTGCGTTTGAGTAACCACCCTGTGGTTCGTATCTAGATGTAGACCCAAACATACTAACAATTCGGACGACCTTCAGTCTTATCTGCGGATAGTGGAGCAACAAATTATTACATCGTAGTAAGTTGTTATTAGTAGAAGTACTAGGGAAAAATCCGCGCGTTAGTTAAGATATTTTAATATTAGCACATTTTATAGACGATTTAAAAAGTTTACAGCTGTGACCTAGATTATGAATCAGTTTAACCGCTTCGTCTAAGCTCGTGTATTGAATCGTGCAGTTGACCGGACCAATATAGTAATTCACGGATTCCCCGAGTACGTAATATAAATGATGTATCATTCTGTATATTTGCCGGGAGTCTTTTTCGGTACAAGACCTATCGGAGACACCATTCAACTCGGTAATGGACGTTTGCTAAATGGGACCAGTTACTCTACACTCGTTAATCTATTTATTTGGTTTAATGAATTCAGGATTTAGTACATTAGAACATAGATTACTTGTATGCCCATGACCACGGGTGCTGTGTATTGAATCAAAAGGCCATTTGTGAAACCAAGTAACCGAAAGTTCGCCATAGTCTTATCGTAAAACCGTAAATAACATTTAAGAGCCCGGACTTTAATTGGGGTTATCTCTAAGCTCAGACTATTTTCGCAGAATTTGTTTTTGTAGTTAAATGTTCGACAGTTCTCTATTCTGAAATGGTCACAGTAGTACTTTACCTCGTCCTTTACACGTGAGTGAAAACCCCTGCTACTAAAAAAGCCCGAATGTCGCTTTAGTGAGTTTAGTTTGCGAACTATTATCTGGACTATTGACCTCTGAATGAGGACCGGAACAAACCGTGCAAGCATCTGGGAAACTACCATTAATTTTGACACCATACATCGTTACTTATTTTAGACCTGGGACTTTGTCTTAGACATACACTTGGTCGGAGTAATGTTAGAGGTAAATTGCAGTATAACTGATGAAAACATTGTAATTAACATTCAAATTGTATTGTTTTAATGTTTCCAGCACTATTTACTATCCAACCGTATCCTCCCGAAATTCTAACAACTCAACCGATACACGAATATAATTTATTTAACATTCAATAGCTTGGCCGTGATCTTGAGAAAAATTCCCTTAACTTAAAGTTTGGTTTGAGTCGCCATCCCCGTCAATAAATTGTTAGGAGTGCTTGTATGCACAGTATTTAACCCGATGTGTGTTCTGCCGAGCTATGCGTCTTCGACAGAGGGAAGCGTTCCAGACAGGTGAGTAGTGGTGTTCATTTTCTGACCAATAATTCGTAATTTCGATGTTTCTCTAGGATCGTTTATCATCTGAACGACGGTGAATGTCTCAATTTACTATAAAAAAAACAATACAAAGCGATATCACTCGGCGGAATACACATCGGGTTATTCACTGTGGTATGAGCATTCGTATTCTCTCAGTTCAGTGCTAATTATCATTCGAAGTTTGCAAAATTTGTTCACAATACTGCCTACCTGCTTCGGATGATACTCTCTGCACCTAGCTTGTCTGTGTTAATTTTCCTAGCGTTCGTTGTTTGCCTGTTCCACAACTCGGTTCCTCAGCACACTCTTGTCTGCTGGTTGATGTGTCCTACCATCACATGGCATAATTCTAAGGTAATTACCATGGGCTATTAACAATTCGACACGCTTGTCGGTGTTCATAATGATCGAGTGAGAGAGCTGCACGGGATTTCACTTATAAAGTCACATGGTTGAGACCCGATGTTAGTAATACAATACATTGTACAAGACAGACACCAGCGTTAAGAAAGCAAGCGTAAAACACACGATATGAAAATGCTAGTGCGTAGCCGACGGTGAACTTAGCGAGTGAATCTTGAAAAAAAAATTCTAAAAATGATTTCGATTATTCCACTCCAGAAATGTACTCGGCGCGCGAATTTGCCATTGTGTTATACAATGTAAATATGTGTCTTCGAATAACATTGAACAATTTGTATATTTAGGAGTGGTCAATTTTGTATTGCATTTGTCAAAACCAGACTGTATGCAAACGTTTCTCTTATTGAATAAATATTGATAGTTCAATATTTCATATTTTATTGTACACTTTAGTTTTGATTATGCATTTTGATATTTGAAAATACTTTATGCGCAATGTGTGACATAGTGTACCTCCTAAAATGCCTATTGTTTTATGGACTGTTGCTTTCCGGGAGGTCTGTGTGGGGAGACATTGCCTTATGCACTGACAACTTATACTCTCTCTCTTACAATATCTACTCCATTACAAATTACTAAGTCTTTGGCATTTCTTTGGGAAATCTCGCATATAAACACTAATGCATGTATTTAGGCAACCCTGCGTATAGCGTAGTATATAGGCTTTTGATGTAATATAGCGGACATTTGGATCAGATACAAAACACTTGCTTGTGAGTATATACTTTATTACAGAACTCCATAAAATATGTAACAAGAAATAACAAACATCATGTACAATAAATCTGTGCAAACAAACAATGATTTGAAAATAAAACAGTTCGGTTATCAGCCTTGATAATTATGGATATTTTAGTATTTGCATGCATATATAGTCATCCATATATATCACTAGACAGAGCCATGAATATACACAAGTTTTGTATCCGTCTCTACGGTAACATATTTTAACTGATTTGAAAACTATAATCTTACACTTGTATACTCCTAACATTCTCATACACTTATATCTCTGTTTATATTTATCTTGCACACAATGCAATATGGTTATATAAGTGTCATATTGTCTGATTTATGGAAAAAGTCTCACATTCACTCTTTCAGTGGTATGGTTTCTGTTGCACAAAAGATCCCAACTTAACTCCAAAGTTAACTTAACATCAAAATGTACGCTTTAAAATCAGCAATGCCTTTCTATATTAAATATACTGCCATTTCATAAAATTAAGGGCACAATATTGTAAAAATTCAGTCAGAGATCAGACTCAGAACTTAAGCTTTTGAATGTTTGGTTTCTACCTCAGTCTGATTTTTTTCATCATTTACTAGACTATACCGCATTTTTAGACTGTTTCTGATTAAGATTTATAGCCTTTCGCCCAGGTCTTGTCATTCGAGATTGAGACAACTTTCGACTGAAGTACATCTCATGAAATGTAAAGTTTCTAATAACATACCAATACAAATCTCAGTAATAAGTACGTCCAAATGTTCTAGAGAAAACATAGCATTTATAACAGTATGCATGGGACTATATAAGCACTATATAGCATTTGCATACACATTGAAGCTGTCCAGGTAGTCGCGCATGACGTTGTAGCAATATTTGTACTGTTCCTGCAAAGAAAAAACATACACTTATATTAAATAAATATAGCCAAATTCATATTTTATTTTCCATGTAGAAGAATCCATTGGCAACACCCAGATATTTCTACATGCTGACAGCACAGGGTCAACCCGAAAAATAGACTGTAAAAAATGTATCCTACAATAAATTATGTTTTGCAAATGGCTTGAACAGAAAATTTACCAATATACTTATTTTCTATAAATATATATATAGTAATTTAGTTCTCTATACATGGACATTTTGGCCGCCATCTTATTTTCAGTTCACTGTAGGTAAGCAATAGACTACACCAATATGAAAGATTGTCAAAACTGAACAACATCATTTAACACAATAATGGTAGATCTGTATGAAGGATAATACAATAATATTATTATAAAAACCACCCTATGCATGAAGCCTAATAAGTAAGATAGTCAATACCGATTTTCCTTACGAAAAGCGAATTTAGCGGATTTATTCGTTTTCAATGAGTTTTAAATGGCCGATCTCAGAGACATGGTTTAATTAAGTAAATTAATTGGAAATTCTGGACACCGTTAACATCAGAACGTTTAGAAACAAAGTTTGGACCGGAAGATTAAAATACATACGTGTGTATGGTATTTTGGGATAGCGAATCAGTCAACAAACATTCCAATAACATTTCAATAACACTTGACATGAAATAACAACGTATCCACTAAGTGATAATGCATAACGCATGATTTAAAAGAAGTTCAAAGTGAGAGAAACATGTGTACAGTTGATTAAGTTCTGATCAGTTCAGACCAGTGTTGACACAGAATGCTTTAGTAAGTGAAGGACAGCTTACATGTAAAACTGTAGTTAGTGAACGCAAGTATTTCCAGCGAGTGCTTATATAATAACGTATCATTCTTTGAACTACAACAGTACTCTCCGAAATAAGAGATGATGAACACATCACTTTACATACATTTCCTTGAAATAATTCTTTTCGTAGACCAATTAAACCGCCGGGATATCGGACCCACTATCTCAAGGTAGGCTATCAGAGTACTCCGCTGACAGAACTTCATAGCATACCAATGTTGTACGTGTGAAACGATTACGGTGGATGTCTGTGTATCTGGGCAAATTTGTATTTAAAAGTTATTGTTCTCCAAAGCCGTGTGTATATAACATACAACATTGAGCTGGATTGAACATGATTGCAAGTCGCAATATACATACTAATAAAATACTGATAAAAACCGATCATTTATATGAAGACAACAACATTTTTATCAGCGATGTCGGTCAAAACACATTCAGAGGTCGTGTGTAGGTACATGTAGTAACTGAATGTGAGCCACATTATCAAGCATTAAATAATTCTCTCCTACGGTTACTTTAATATACAGTGCGATCTCTCCAGAGCATCTCTCCTTTAGACAACGACCTCTATTCAACAACAGTTATCAAGTTAGTAAGGATTTACTACAAATTTAACCTTTCTAGAGTAGAAGTCTCTAACAAAAGCCAAAATTTGCGTCGTCCAAATTATGTTGCGCTGAAGAGGTTGCACCCTACCACCTACTCGATTGTCTGTTTACAAAATAAATCAAAGCAGATATTAATCAAGACAACACTCACAAAATTTTCTATAATCTGTTTTCTTCTCATACGGCTCATCCGTACAGTTTCAGCCACAGCTATCTCACTATCAGATTTTGCAGTTTCCAGCAAGCACCATAACGTAGAAAACACGCCGCTTTTTGTAGCACCGTTCCTAATTAAGTAATAGTGAAATAATTATTTATACAGAAACATCAAAATCAGATATCAAACAAATCTTAAGCCGACTTTAATTTGAAAATAAACTCAGAATGCCGTAATCGCATTGTCGTAAAAAAAGAGAATAATGTCCTTGGTAAGTTCATTCTTTTTAGGTCGAAAATACATGTTAATAATTTATATTGATGGACCTTGATGTTTTCAAATAAACGTTAGATTTGGCTTAAGATGCCTTATATAAATAAATAAGGGGTCAAGGAAAAAAATATTGCAAGTATACTTACAAACATTGAACAACAATTGGCTCATGTCCTCTAGACGCGTTGTTGTTTTCAATATCGGATATAAGTCGCAATACAGACCCAGTGTCGATGGGTGTTGATTTGTTCTGCGGCCAGGATTTGAAATGAAACTGATGAAAATCTTTCTGTTCCGTCTTGAATAAAGAATGAAAATATTGCTGTCATATTAGATAAACACCACTCATACCACTTAAGCGTGAATTCAAAAATGTATGCATTGTTTGTAACAGAACATGTTTTATGTCAATATAGGATTAAGCTCGTATCATCATGTGGTCCAGTAAATGGTCTCACTGTGCACATTGAAAGATTGTGCTTATCTCAGCATTTCGGGAGGTCTTTAATACATTTGGATTGACAGTAGGACGGTATAATTAAGCCATGGTGTCCTATATTCTATGATTGCTAGCATACTCCCACTTGATTGACGCCTGTTCACAAGGAAAGAGGTGGCCACGCAACTATCCTATTTAGAAGCTATAGGTCTCCTTCATATTTTTTTATAATATGAATAGCTGATATTTCTGAATTCTGAATAATTTTAAGTAACAGTGCATATATATTAACATACCCTTCCATTCAATGACAAAACTATTCTCCTAAGGACGTAGCAATCTTCAACCCTCTCATTCATAAGCTCTGATGTGAAAATACCAAACTGTTTCGATTTTGTTGTTGTCGGCAAGTAGGAACATTTCTGTAAAGCACATATTTTCACAAATATATATTTGGCACATGATTAATGAGAGAAAAATTGAATACAAATATTTTGAAAGAAGTTTTTTCATAGCTCGGGAGAAATTTCAATTATTTTGCAAAATCTATCTTACTGACGACTGTTCTAATAGCAAACAAGAACTGTGTCAATGTGAAGCAAGCGCTGTCTTAGCTATCAAGCTGTGTGAGTCCGACAAAAGCAGATTGTTTGGCAATGAATCATCAAATTAATAGATTAGCACTATTACATGTCACTTTAACTGTATGCATAATGAATATAATAGATAGACAATGACACGAAAAAGTTGATACACAGATGATATACTTTTAAGGATCGACACACACATTATGTTCACGACTGGATAAGGATACATCTGAACTTGCCTTCCCATTTTGTGGGGAACATATATATTGCTTTCATACTGAGCAGAGTAGTTAATGTCAAACGTATATGCAAGTCTAACAAAGTCAAACTGGACGTTTCGGGACGCTACGACGCTCTCTGGTGAACATATTTTAAATACACATTGACCGATACGTTCTTTTAACAAGTATACACAATTATATGTTTACCTCTGGTAAAGTCTCTTCTAGCAAGATGACTGTTTTAATATTGTATTCCCAGATCATTCGCAAGAAGTCTATAACCGTGTTTTCCAGTGGAACCTGTGTCAATATCAACCTATCACGAATCCGGAATGTCTGCAAGTTTGTAATCATTTCTTCAATGTCTCATGAAATACATTAATGTCTGGCATTCTATTTGTTTTATATTTTAAAAGATTGGTATTGTGATTTACGCATTTTAAAAATGCGAATGACAAATTTCTGTTAAGCATCAAGACAGTTGTAACTAGATGGTACATGTAAATGTTATATTGTGATAGTTTCATGATACATGCGCGATTTTGTTAATAGTTCTGACCGAACAAGTTTTCTGTACTACACTTAACAGATGAAAATATTTCCTGTATTTTCCTGTATATTACATTGACCATAAATAATTGTGAGCATTTAATGGTTATGTGTTGTTTTTATTTTAACTAGATACAATTTATAAATCGTAAATTTTCCGTCATCTGTATACACAACACTGAGACGGTGAATATTTCGAGTTGTAATATTCCAGTAAGCTAATTGAAATTCATTTAACGCAGCACAGCATGTCATGTAAAAATATTTAAAAAAATACTGACCGGTATATATGAGGCATTAATAAAATCATTCCTTCCCATAACAACCATGCTTAACCTTGGCCGATGAATATCCGCTGTGAAATAAACAAATTAAAATAGTATACTATGAAGTATAATGATGAACGTACTACAAGAGACTATAAGACCAATCATAACAATATTAATACATTTTTGGAATTACAGTCGGACCTCGTTTAATCGACAACCTTCTATCCGAATAATTGGTTTCATCCTAAATAAATACAAGGTTCCGATGTATCTTCTAAAGCACGTCGAATTGTAATGGGCAATTCGAAACCATGTGTCATTTGAAATTAAATTTTGGACCTGATGAATTTTAAATGATCGAGGTAGGACTATATGTATTTAATGACAAAAAACGCCCATTCATTTTATTGCAATCATTGAATGTTTGAAAATGCCATAGCTAATATGTAACTAGTAAATTAAATAAGCAAAAACGATTCAATGTACTGCATGAACATGTATCACCTATCACTAATTCAAAAACAATAACGCAATACTATGTCGTCATCTGACCTGGAGTAATTTCCATGTCGCGAGATTTTTCAAGATTTTCTTCCAACTTTGCATCTGCACTTTGTGATCGGAAAACATTGCAATAAACATCTTCATCATCTAAGGGGTCTTCCACTTCAATTTTGTATGTGTTAACATCCTGTTGATATTGCAATATATGAATAATCTGTATACGTTTTAAGTACCTAATTTGGTCGGCCTGATAAGATGATTTTTTAAGAATGACCGACAACCTATCTACAATCTAAAGACAAATGGTATGAAGGCCGTATCTGGAAAAGCACTCGACGTACGTGACCATGTTATTATATTAATTATTTTTATAACTACCTAGATTAACGTTATAACCCCGGAATATTAGTATAACCAGGTCAATGTCATTATCTTAAATACATAATAAATGATAGATTTAAAGTGTTAATGTATAAACTGTTTGAACAGTGTAATGGTCGGTGACTACGTAACCGGACCAATGCTTAGAAGATTACTTGTGGTGGCCGTTGTCCGACACATCTTTGTTATATGATGACGATAACAGTTGCTTGTAGAAGAACATATAAGTAGTGGCTAGAAATTGATATATGAACTGAATTTCTCTCACCCGAAGTTCTAACGCATCACTTTTGGTTTACTTGATTTCGATAAGACGAACGAGGCGTTGGACATTTATGGTCATTGTAGTGGAAAAAACACAATCAAATCACACAGATAACAAAAAGAAGTGCTTAAATAAGTTCCAGCAAATAACGTGTTTAACATTTTACAGAAAAATAAGTAATAATTTCAATAAAAGTTCAATTTCGTATGCTAAAAACAAAGAAATATGCTCAATGTAATTAATCGCTCTATGTAATTAATTACTGAGCGTTTGTTAGGCACCAGTGGCTTATGATTTTCGTTCTTTTTGCAGCATTACACGAGTCCCCTTAACTGGTGTCGAGACGAAGGGAGCAGACACTTTCGGTTACACTTCCGGTCTTTTAAAATTTATAATTTTAACTTGGATCCACGTGGAAATCTCGTGTAACAAGCTTACATAAATAACACCGTTGTTAGTATCAATTAAATTTCTTTAGGAGTACAAAATATGTTACTTCTAGTCCAACAGGAAATGCATTTTTAGCCACATTTGTGAAAGGGCATACTATTGTTCATCATTTTAGTGGACAAATAGCCCTCCCATATTTCTTTTGGACCATTTGTCACTCAAAACATAATGTTTTTAACGAATGTAATACAAAACAACACAATTAGAAAAAAAAATCATGTGAAAGACAGACAAGTAAAAGCAGCAAGTCAAACATACCGAAATTCGATCATTCGTTTCGCATGGCTGCACGAAACATCGAATAAAACATTTGCGAAAGGTTTTTAAAAAGATAATGCTATATGATCAGAAATCAGAATTTTCATAACATTTAGTAAAGAATTAAGAAAAATATATCAAATTTATACATGATGCGTTAGAACTTTGGGTGAGTGTATTATTTAAATATGGTAAGTATGAACAACACTACCTCCCAACCAACAGGAAAACTGGATTAAAAATGAAAGTCCTGATAACTACAGATTTCGACTCACCTCTTAATAATTACCAGTTTATAAAAAGGAGTATATTACCTCAAACTCTTTCATGAGTTTTTGTTTCGGTTTGCCATTGTCGTGAAAGATACTTTGGAACATTTCTGGGAAATCGTCATTCCTGCATACAGAACCGATGGGATTCAACACTTCAGCCACTGTTTCATGTACATACACATATTGCTCCTGTAATTGATGAGTTAATGAATGGGACATGTCAATGATTTCTAGTAACTTGTAAGCTTTGTAAACAGTAGAAGTGGTTTACTCACACAGCCAGTCATTATTCCTACAATAAGGCTTAATTTTGCTTACTTAAGGCAGCACATATTTATCGAGTTAGCTCATAAACACAAGTCGGGCACAAGATGTTTAGTATTTACTACCTAAATACTTGGGTCGTATATACGTTTTAATACTGAAACTCAGACATAGACTTTAAATTTACAAGTGTTATATGTACCGTTTTTTTCAAATTTATAAAATCTAAATAAACGAAAGTTTGTCTAACTAGTTTTTGTTACCAACTTTACCGATTTGCCATTTTTCATCAAAATATACATCGCTGTAATAACGTAGGATCGAAAATAACACTTAACAGTTTAAAGTCTTAACTGTCAGTCTCATAATATTGTATTTATGAATGTAGGCCCCCGATTGACAAATCAGTTTAATAAGTGGGTGTAACTTGCCGGGAACAACTTACGCCGGTTCTAGAGTTACAAACCATCCGTTTATCGAACTAAGTCTATTAAAATATATCAAAATATGCATACAGATGGTGTTCTACTCAGTTATAACTTTGATGAAGTGTTTTTGTTAAACAGAGGAAAACAACAACATACCTTTGTCTGGACCATATTCAGCCTTTGCTCTCTCAGTGTGTTTACCGTATCTTGTATGTTCACTTCACATTCAGCTGTCCCCATTTCATACAAGAAATCTAATGCAATGAAAGTTCCCGTACGTCCAACACCAGCACTGAATTCATAAGAATAAACTTTCTGTATATCATTCTTCATGTATTACAGGTAGAATACAACTAGAACATGTATACATAAATAAGTCAACATTGGAACAGCCGTGTGAAGTATTGGGACTCAAGATACATACGCGAGGAAAACTATTCATATTGACATCTATCTCTAACAGATGATTTAAAGTGTTTTAGCGTTACGAATACTTATATGTTAAAGTTGTCTCTTAAACACGCAGCATTCAACATGTCTCCGGAAGTATTATCTTTCTTCCATGCACCTTGATTATGGTCGAACGACTAAACCATTGTATATTGCAACCTTTTACTAGCAGCTTTCCCTTGACCAACATCATCTCTTCAACAACAGTTCCGTTTCTTAATAAAGTAAGAATTGCTATCACTTAACCTCTTTAGAGCAACAACCAGTCAACAACAATCAACACCTTATCTCCCAAAGTGTGTGCTCTGGAGAGGTTACACTGTATGTGTCATACCTGCAATGAACGATCCACGGAAAGGTCTTGGATGACTGGTTATGTCTTACAGTACGCCAGAACTGTACAAGCGACAATGCCGTATCGGGGACATCTTTGTCCGGCCATGCTGTGTAATGGAACTGTAGCGTTTCACGTTTCTCACCAGAACTTAACTAACAGAACAGATAACATATGTAACACACAACGGAGATAAATATGTGTTACAATAGAACATTAAACAATGTAAGGAATAAATAAGGAGTGAAAATGAGCTAAACTATGATACTGCAAGTCACTGTTCGAATAACACCATACATGTATCCTAAATGTTTATGAATTTACTGCTTTAAGGTCAAATGAATTCACCATTTCAGTTAAGAACACGCCATATAAAACTAAATATTATCGAACTGCCTAAAATCCAAGACAGGTATACTTTTATATTTCATAATCAATAGCTATCAACTATTATATTAAATATGTATACTTCAAACATAACCAAATATCGAGATTGAAAATCCAAGTGTTACCTTTATACATTCAAACGTCCTAATGATAAAGTCGGAGTACGATTCTGATTTTACAATTTCCACTGAAATTTCTCCAAATATTTCTGTCCCCTCATCTGGCCAATATTTCACACATTTTAGCTAAATTGAAGAACATGTAATGAACGAAATGAAAGAAGTATTTCACTCTAAATGTTATAACAATGGTATTTATATATAATATGAATTGTTTAGAAACGTTGCCAAACAATATAAACTAACAATATTTGGAGTGCCAATGTGTGTACATACCTGGAAACATAGTGGTCGAGTGTCTGACTCCTAATCCGTACTCATGAGTTCGATACCCACATTGAGCGCGGATTGATCACGGATCAAAGTCGTCTAGAGTTATTAATATAGATATGCTGGATGTACAAAGTGCGTGTACGAAACAAGTGGCTATGCTATACTTTATATGAATACCTTGCCAAGTTCGACACAGTTTGTCAACATTACAACTGTAGAAACATTCTTTGACCACACCATCCTCCACATGTCGGAAGTGGTTGCATCCATAGCACCTACAGGACAAACATGGGTATAAAACTACATGGTTATAATACAGCTTTTCTAATAACATGCTCACACGTGTTCAACAGGGTAATACTATTTTGCATTGGTAAGAAAGATGCCAAGAATCGGTTAATGGACACAATTATGAATGGATATGTAGAAATGGGTACCACGTATCCATGTATTAACATATTTGTAGGTTTGTCTGGTGTACACATATAAAACGAACCTGCTCGAATTTAAAATCAATGACTAACATAACAATATCTGAACAATATCACTGGCAGTATCAGAAATATAAAAAAACACGTTTGATGTGTGTGATGTTTAGACGCTACTGATAAACAAGCATCTTACCCTGAGCGGCAATATATTTTTTGTGTACATCATACCCCTGAAATGACAATAAAAGTTATAAATTTAATTATTATATCTACAAATGTATGATATATCTCTTCATTTGTTTAATGTAACCATCACACAACAAAGGCTGAATGGACGATCAGGAACACTTCTTAGGTATGCAAATGTATATTTTCTTCTCAAGTAATGTTATTCTATCTAGCAGTACTACTAAAATAACATGTTTTTACAATGTATAGACGTTATCAACAACATACGATTTGTTCTTACGTTTATATAACTTGCATTGATGTACATCGATAGCTCATCCCCGGGAATCTCTGGTAAATGAACCCTAGTTTCGTTGTCTGAAAAAAAAGAAAAAAGTTAAAAAGACGTATAGGTACAAAAAACGGAATCACTGTCAAGACATACGCAATCCCTTTTTCATTCTTTAAACCGACTAATACTTTCGAAATAATAATGCGTTTTATTGAAATATTATAGCAAATAGAAAGTCTTATTGGTTAATTAATATTTGGATTATTAGGTATAATGCGTTATTTATTACAAAATTAAATGATATATTTATATCATAATAGGTATATTTCGAGAGCACATTTCCATATATTTCTAAATTTCAAATATGTTGTTATTATTCAACTATGTAAAATGAAGTGACAGAACAGAATAAAATTACAAATCACTAGTACCGAACGATTACGCCATTCCTGTGTTATTTGTAGGATTAATTATTGAAGATGAGTAATTGTAGATTTGAATTTATTGTTATTATAACCATTGTTGTTATTGATGAGCAGATGAGATACAACATAAATTAACTACGTTATCTTTAATTGTGCACAAATGCGATCAATTCAAATAAATCAAAACTTAATGTACTATCGTTATTTTAAATACGTTTAAGTGTTCCACCCATAATTTAAGTACAAATGTACGTTGTTTCATTGTACATGTATATGTATAGCTCAGTAAGCAAATTATAAAACTTGTTACAAAGTTTAATATCAAAATAGTATCGTTTAAAATTTATTTAAATTATTAAATCCTATTTGGCATTGCTTCAACACGTTTTCTAAAACAAATAATTGCAATAATTCAAAAACCCTAAAATTTGCACAAAGGGAGGTAATTCAGTGACAATTTATTGAAAAAAAATAATCAAGTTTTTCAGGTACCAAAAATTACAATGAATATTATAACACTAAGTTAAATTTTCCAGAAAAAATAAAAATACTTTAGTGAAAAAAGCAAACAAAACCACTTAGAAGTGTTGTTTTTCTCAGAGATAAATGCACGTCATTCTGTTCAAAATAAAATTGCGCTGTAATCGGATGCTAAAAGTCTCTGAAAATTTGATATATTCTGTGTTAGATATTGTAAAAAAATACAAATGTATATTACATACAATTTGATGCCCCATTGATGCATCCATTTAATTTGGGTCATCTGCTATTAACATAATTTTCATTCTGAAAGAAAATTTGCCCAATTCATGCTATATGCATAAATGAAAAAAAACAGTTTCTTTGAAATTCTTGTAGCTGTTTCTAAGATGCTTTCCTAAACAAGAAATATTACAAAATGAGAAGTATTAATTTTCCATTTCCTGGTCATTTTTGTACGGCGGACGTTTTTCAGGAAGGAAGTTTACTAAGAAAAAATGTCATTTGTTTTTAGAATGGTAAAAAAATATGAAATTTTAAATTTGTATCCGCATTTTAGTACAGATTGAATCAATACAAGTTTCAATTGCTTCTGGAAATATGTCCATTATAGGTGAAATACACATGTACCTAAATGATGCCTAAATTGGCGAAATCATAACTAAACTTACAAGGGTACATATCTCTGTATCTATTTTTAGATTTGAACTTTGGGTCACGTGCTTCGGATGCATTTAACTTCATCCCGTATGGTAAGTCCTGAAATACCAAAAATAACCAACAATCTTTGCTTTATACCAACGTGCATAACAAATATTGATTATATTGTTAATTCAATAATCCTTAAACCACTGGAGATAGTCGTGAGTTCACTCATTTACTATATAGGCATATACAATAGAAGGGATAAAAAGGAGAGAACACTAGAAGGAATGAAGGTAGTGTGCACGTGACAATCTCCTGTTCCTTAAACCCTCGTGGACTTGTAAAATTGCTATAATCGGGACTGTAAACAGTATGGCTTGTAAGATATTAAGGACCTCAAACGGAGTTACCTCACCTCAAACTCCCTATACAATGCATCTGGACTTCGTTTTGCTGAAACACACAGCTGTCGCAAGTCACTAACTTCAATATTATTCCTTTTGACACAAGAATTGTTAACAACATTGACATCATTTGGAACAATAACGGGTTCACCGTTATCATGTTGAATAACTGAAATAAGAATAGGTTGTACATTTGATGAAGTGGGTTTATCTATACAAATTGTTTATTCATGCTCTTCTGCTTTATCAAAGTTTCAAGACAATCAGAAAAGACATTGATTTAACGCTTTCCTCAATCCTGGGTCAGAAATGGCATTATGTGAAGTTCGATGATTAAGATCAACTCTTCATCTGATAATTATTTTATAATTTGTCATGATATTTTAATACATTTAAACACAGTATTTGTGAAGCAACGTGAATAGAGTATAACTCACCGTGATTTGAGTATAACTCAAAATGTAAATGGAAGTAACATTAAGAGCAATATGTCGATTTCTTTGAGATTCTGTTGTGATTTGTAGGAAAATCAGATTATACATATATATATATATTTGCCTTGTTCACGAAAAAGGACATTTCCAACATTCGAAATGTAAGTACAAGTAGTTCGTCGTGCTTGAGAATTTAGTGGTGTACGTGTAGGTATTTGGAGAAATACGGCCACCGTATGTAAAATTTCAATGAGTGGTTTGATGGTTTAGAGGTAAATAAATCATAATCACATGTACTGTTAGTGAAATTAGTCCAGTTCCCGACTTCTTGGTTTCGGCTGAAGAGAAATACGAGTTTCATGACGTTCGTGTTAATGGAACAAATCATCATAGCTCTTCAGTTTTCAAAGTTAAAATTGAACTAGTAAAGCAGAATTTAATGTTGTAATGTATTGTATACATTGTACAGGGGAAGACATTATCCAATAAATAGAGAGATATAATATAGTAATAAAATGAACGAATAAAATGTATAAAAGTAAAAATCGGGTAGCACAAGGAGTGTCACAAACATCTACAAACAAACACTTCCATATGTCATGTAATGCACTAGATGCGTCCTTAGGACATGTATGCCCCCTGTTAGGGCTTTTAAGAAGAGAAAGGGTAATAACCCCTCCAAAAACGGATGGACTATGCCATCAAACTTGGTCGGTATTTTATCATGTTATGCTCATGTGCCCATTATGAATTGAGTCCATCCATCCTGTCAAGAGTTTTTATCGGGAACAAAATTCACTGAAGCAGGGGTAACAATTTACGCCCTTTCGCCATTCTTCGAAAGGCAGGCGCGCAAAAATAACAGGGTCTACAAACCAAAACGGAAAGGTAATGTGAACCACCAATGCCTGCACAACTAGTAAACGTTAAGAGAAATTCATATTACACTCTTGGATCAGTCAATATTAATACCAGCGGCTTACATCAGTTTGACGTCATGCCAACCTCGAGCTAAAGCGTCATATTTTAAAAGTCCCACATCTTCGGAAAAATTGTCTGAGTTGATAGAACCTTATATGTTCGAAAATCACGCAACAATACATACAAGCTACCTGAATAAATGGATGACAGGTAGGTAGTACAATAATGTAATAAACTAGTTTTTAAAAGGGGTAACGGTATAAATGAAAACATGCGTTCGTGGACTTCATGAAAATTAATGGTGTACCCTCTTTTAACGCATATAAACATTTGTCGACATAGGCCTACGTAATTCGAAGTTGAAAATGCCATATATTTGATGAGAAATCTGATCATGAACAGAAAACAAATGTCTTACGATTTTGACTGCATGTTTCTTCTGCGATGTATCAGAATCGCGACTGCACAACCAGCTCCTCCTACAAAAAGAATACAAGCTAGCACACCAATGATCATTCCAGCTGAACTTGATACAGAACTTTCGTCTAACATTTCTGAAATTACAATGAAGAACAATATTAATTATAAATATGGAATGTGAAACTGCATGGATATAGGCGCAACTAGGCCGATCACGATCGGGAAAGGTATAGATCCTAGATTTAATGGATAAGCAGTGTTTAATCGTCCAAATACGGCATTGTAAAGACATGTAAAGCATGCGAAACCCGGCACTCTTTATATGACGAAAATAATAGAAACAGAAAAAATAAAGAAAATATAAAAATAAACCGGAAAAAATATCCGATGGTTATTTTCTTGTAACAAGAAAACATGGTAATGGACAGTTTGGTCGTTCAGTACGTAAAGCAAACACAATACTATTAATTATTCTACGAGATATTGCTTGGCATGGATGTGACCATTTCAAAAACGATGCCCCTACATCATACTATACTAGATTATTTAAAACAACTAATACCAATTTTACAAAGTCCAATCGTTAATACATAATAAGTATGTCTTCTCAAGATAAAGCGATAAAAGAATGTATCCAACGTGGAATCATTTATGGGGGATGGAAAACAATTAATCCATTGTTATACCTTTTTCACACAGTGAACCTTCATATCCTGCCACACATTCTCCATGACAATCGCCATTGGTTATATTACACTGAGTATTGTCGGCACAGCGCTCACAAGTATGTGTACAATTGTGTCCGTATGTCCTATTTTCACAGGCTGTTGATAATAAAAACATACAACATAAAACTATGATATGATATGAAAAAAATCGCCATCTTTTACAGAAAGCCACGATGAATGTAATAAAAAAAAGAAAATGTAGGTCAACAAAAGCGAAAGGAAAATAGTGGGTGTTCATGTATTTAAAACAGGGTAGATGATAAGGCTATGGTAGAGAAGGTTCAATTTTACTAACGTGCACATTGAAGTGTTTTAGTCTTGGAAGAAAGAGTAATGAGTGGGACTAAATTCCTAAGTACTGTAGACAGTTGGCATGTTATTAAATTGTTTTGAGATTCAACAAATAACAGAATGTAAATCCAGACCCTCATTGTGTCTTGGCAGAAAATAAGATGATACAAAGTAGTTACCACAAGTGCACACTTTGGCCACATACAGACAACACACTGGACCTTCTACTATATAAAGCATCAGGTAGATATGCCAAGTAGTACATATACGTGACAGGCGTAGGCATATTATCAGACAATATGCACATGACACTATTGTGTTCCTACAAATCCGTAATTTATCGTCGCCGAAGTACGAACAGCGACTTTCAATACACAAATAATCATGACAAGCAAGCTCGCCAGAACGGCAATTGTGCATGAAGAGAGCTGCGAAGACAAATGTGTGTCAGTTCAATCGGGATTGAATACTAGTGTTTTAAGATAATTCTGATGAGGATGATGATAATAATAACAACATGATAATATAACAATTATACTAAATTACTAATAATATAAACAGCTATTTAATATCATAGAACAATATTTTCACTGAAATGTAAACACTCACGCATTGTACAGGTGGCATTTATCCATCCTGGCAAACAACCACTTGAGCATACACCTGTCTCTTTATTGCAATCAGCTGTATTGTTACAGTTTCCACACTCTACAGCACAGTTTGCACCATAGTTCCCATCAGCACACGCTGTAAAACAAGAGTGATCATAAAAATGTTAATACCTGTCATGATAAAAAACATTTTAAATAATATGGAACTGCGAAGAAAAGACACGTTCCAGTTTAAAAAGTAATCCACACCCATATACGATGTAGTCGTTGCGCACTGTTACATTTAGTTGTTGAATATTATGTCGTTAATTTGGTGTAAACAATAATTCCATAATGATTTTATAAGAAGACTAACATTATTATGCTATATATGTTCGTTATGTTAATCATTATGAAAATTCTTAAAAACCTACATGTGTTACAAAGTTCTCCATTAAATCCCGCTGCACAACCATGTTGTAAACATGTACGTATATATCAGTGAGGCTCACTGGGACGACAGTGCTGGCCCAAAGTGTTGTCTTTTTAAATAAAGTCGCTATTATTCTTATTAATATAATTATTACGAATGTACAACAGTAGTTATAAAACCTACATGTGTTACAAAGTTCTCCTTTGAATCCCGCTGCACAACCATTTTCACACTGCCCTGTGGTGTGGTTACAGGAATGCACTTCAGAACAATTTCCACAATCACTAGCACACCCTTCGCCATACTTACCAGTGTCGCAAGCTTTTGAAATATAGAAAAGGTGATACATTAGATTTTTAGTTCGACTCCATTATCAACATTCTTATAGTTATATAATTATGGCGGTTAGTGTTCCTGCAATTCATTATTCAACCATTACTAACTTGTCCTTTTTTTCTTTTCGCAATCAGCTGAAAAAAATCTCAATTTGGATCAGATGGGGGAGACAAATGACGGAAGGACATGACCTGCCCCGACCGGGAGCTAACCGGGCATACGATAAAGAACATTTTCAGAAATATCAATCTTGATCAGCACATGATAATTTACGATGAAACTTTACTTACCAATTGTTTTATATTGTTGTACATATTGAGTTAAAATACGAACATGTTCCTCAAGTGAAATCTTACGTTTGAGTATATTTTTCTTGATAACATATTTGGTTGATGTTTCCTATTCCGCACAAAACCCACAGAGTGAGGTACATTTTTATGTCAACTTTAAATTTCTGTACATCTATACCTATCTACATATATTATAAAGGTTGTATGTTACATTATGTTGTAAACATGTATATATCATTGCGGCTCACTTCGAACACCGGGCTGGCCAAACTGTTTTGTCAATATACCTAGTTATTCTTAGCAGCATTAGACTGTTTTATTATTTAGAGTTTTGAAATGGACTACGGTTCTTGTGTGGTAAATGGTTGACATGTCAATTGTACTTAATTTCATTTATGTACAGGCATGTTATACAGGTAAATGAAATATTCTAACACTGCTTGTCAAATTGCTATAAAACAAATGTTAACTTAATAATAAATTACATTGCAGTTATACTATATTTATCTGTTTTTGCAATGCACATGTAATTAAACTAGTGGTACATTACTGTTCCCTATAAAGTTCATTCACTATCATTTCGTAGATGACACAATTATTCCACATATATACATACTTTTATTGCAATAATCTGTCAGCCATCCAGGCTGACATCAGCCTTAAGATAGAATCAGTTAACAACACATTGATAACTTTATTATTACTACATATTTCACCAAGTAGACATGACAATTAAATGTGAAAGGCGACGACATATAGTCAGACACTATTTGCATCCTACTCGTAAATATTCGTACAAATCCGTAAAATATCGTCGCCGTAGTACGAAAGGCGACTTTTAATACATAAGTAATCATTACAAGCCAGGTCGACAAGAACGGTGAGCAGTATTAGGAGAGCGGCGAAGACAAATGCTTGCCAGTATAATGGGGATCTAATACAAATGTACTAAGGCAATTCTGATGATGACAGTAAGAATAATACTATAACAATAATGGTAAAATATTTATAATGTACAAATCACCTTGTGCTGAATCATTCAATATTGTATCGTTTCAAAAACGCTATAACAAATTGAAATATGTACTACAGAAACACTCACGTGTGTAACACGTGGCATTTTTCCATCCTGGCAAGCAACCACTTGAGCATACACCTGTCTCCTTATTGCAATCAGCTGTATTGTTACAGTTTCCACACTCTTCAGCACAGTTTGTACCATAGTTACCATCATCACATGCTGCAGTATACATTAAACGACAGCTAAGATAATAATGGTAATACCATTCATGATAAAAATTCCTTTCAAATAATTGTATTATTAAGAAAATGTACGTTTCCAGCTAAACTTATTAATTCACATACATATACCATGCATAGTCGTTACGGATGTTTACATTTGGTTGTTGAATATCATGTCATTAATTATATAAGTTGGTGTAAACAATTATCCCAAAATCATTTTATAAGCAAACTAGCAGTATCATGTTATGTATTATTCGTTATGTTAATCAATATAAAAATACCTACATGTGTTACAAAGTTCTCCTTTGAATCCCGCTGCACAACCATTTGCACAGTACCCTGTCGTGTGGTTACAGGAATGCACTTCAGAACAATTTCCACAATCACTAGCACACCCTTCGCCATACTTACCAGTGTCGCAAGCTTTTGAAATATAGAAAAGGTGCTACGTTAGTTTTTGCATCGAATTCAACACCATTTTCAGCATTCTTTCAGTAATATATGGCGATTAATTTACCTGCATTTCATTATCAACCAGAACTAACTAACCCTTTCTTTCATTTTTGAAAGGAGCTGATCAATTCTCCTATTGAATCAGAGGTTGGGGACTAACGACGGAAACATGACCAGACCCGCCCTAGAGCTTTTTAGAAATGAGAACCAGCACATGATATTTGACGAAATAAATTTACTTAGAAATTGTTCAATTTTGTTTTACATTTTGGTTAAAATACGAAGAAGCTCCTCATGTGAAATCTTACGTTTGACTATAATTATTTGATCACATATACGAGTATGGTTGTTGTTTTCTATTCCGCACGAAACCCACACGGTCATATACTTTTTTCTCGGATCAAGTTATAATGTTCTGTATATCTACCTGTCTGTTAATGCTTAGTGTTACATGATATGTTAACACGTTTATATAATAGAGGCACACGGGAGAGACTGAGCTGGCCAAACTGTGTTGCCTCGTGAAATAAAGTATCTATTATTATTACTTCTAATATAAAAAAATGTACAAATGTAGTTATAATTCGGTAAAGCCTCAAAGCATGTTTAGTACTACAACGAAATGTTACTTCGTTTATTAACATACACCATCGCTATACTGAGGAAATGGGTAGTTCCCCTTCATTATACATGGTAACTAAACATAATAAAATAAATGTTTAAATTGTATATAGGTTAAATTTTATTTCATAGCGGAAGTTATTTAATATTCTAAGCAGTCATTCACTATATATTCTAAAAAGGGTGATTTTATTGCAAAAAATAAAAAGTATGTATTTTTATAAAGAGGGACAATTCACTAAAATGCTTCAAAATATTTATCAAAAAATGTTTGTTCAAGTCTTGGAAGTGACATAATTTGGCGACAATATCAATTTTCTTATGTTTCACAACTACAATGAACTTCATTTCCCATAAATAAATCATACCAGTTTCATCATGCGCTGGAAAAAATGTAGGCAGCATTCTGTTAAAAATGAAAGTTTGGAAAAACTAGACAATAAATTTCTCTGAAATTTGGATATATATTGTATAATATAAATAATTTTCATTTAAAGAAATTGATGCCCGACTGATATTTAGTTTTTCTAATATAGTCATTATTTATATGTTCAAATGAAATATTGTATGACACAAATGTCCCGCCCAAAACATTTTGTTTTGATTCTTTTCAAACATTTCTGACTTTTCATAAATTTGCAAGTCTGTTTACACAGGTGGTTTCATTACAAAAAAAATATGAAGAAATAAGAAAATAAATGTAACTTTCCATTAAAATGTTATCGGTGTATTTTAAAGGCTGATTTTTTTTAAGAGAAAAAAGGGTCATTACTTTTTTGGAACGGTAAACAAGTATATTGTTTTTCAAATTTTATCCGCATTATTATATAGATTGAAACTATTGCATTTACCCACATACATTACATGTATGACCATTATGGATTGAATATCTTAATTTGGTGGTCATTTACTGGTCTCATACACTGTAAGTTTGTTGATAACAAAATTAGTCAACACATACCTGTATTGCAATAAATCGTTTGCCATCCTGGCTGACATCCCCCATGGCATATACCATTTGTTGCATTGCATGGGTTCTCAGCTTTACATTTCCCACATTCGCCAGAGCAATTTAAACCATACCAACCTGAATCACACGCTATGTGGAGAGAAATAAATGTCATTCTGTAAATATTCTGTCGGTACCAGTCATATAATTTCGATGTAAGTCGTCTAAACATTTAATTGTTTAATTCATTGTGGATCACATAAAATAAGACTTACCGAATTGTTGTGCTATACAGTTTACAAACTGAATATATGTATCCATTATATACTGAATACGAATGGTTATGGTGTCAATCGAACTGTCAAAATGAGTGGCCGATTAAACTTTGTTTTTCAAACTGGTTTTATCAATGATTCTCTTCATCACTAGTGAGACGCGTATGCAAGATTTGATCACCTACAACGTGTCTAAATAGTCAAAGTCTATGAGGTGTTCTTAATACATATCTATCTAAGGCAGATATGCTGATGTTTAATAGGGGAGCGTAATCATAATAATAAAACAGAGTACGAACTTGCATTGCAGAAAATAGTTTGGTACCCAGGATCACATCCATGTTCACAAACGCCAGTTGATGTAAGACAGTGAGTTATATCCAGACAACTACCACAGTCTTTAGTGCAACCATCGCCATAGCTTCCTGGTTTGCAAGCTGCAAGTAAGTGTTTACACAAGGTAAATGTATACAAGAAATTCAAAATAATATAATAACTGTAAATTCAGGAAAATGCTCGATTTTCATACCACACGTAATCTGAATGTTATATTAATGTAAAGAACGACAAAAAAGCTGAACTATCAGATGAATAATTGCGTGATACGCGGAAATATCACAGCAATCGAAATGACGACTATGTTGGATAACAGTCCGGTACGGCACAATATATAGAAGAAAGCGTACAAACGGCCGGAAGCAAAACAGACGGCATCATCGTATGTAGACTACGTATACAGTTATTCTGTAATAAATTAAAATGGACAATATCATTTTACCTTCCTGACACAGCAGTGGTTGCCATCCTGAAACACAGCCCTCCGGGCAAAGCCCAGAACTGATGTTACAAGATGAATCGTTCTTACAGTTACCGCATGTGTGTGCACAATTGATTCCATATGTCTTATTGTTACATTCTGAATAATAATATAGAATAGTATACTAAAATATAAGTGATTGGTGCATTAATGTTGACAAAAGAAATACATGTACATCATTACTAGCAACTTATAATTAAACATTCAATACACTGTTTTGTTGAGTGGGATGTTTAAATAATACAACGATAACTTATATATTAGTATCATACATTACAAAATGTACGTACATTATAACGAATAAGCAGAATATGCAAAAACATTAAAATGTTACCTTGCGTACATTCTGGAGGAAACTGAGGTCCGTTACAATCATGTTCACAATGTCCAGTAACAACATTGCATGGTTCGGATTGATAACAATGTCCACATTTATCATGACATTGGTTACCCCAAACAGTTGCATTACATTCTGTAAAGGAATGATTATGTTGTTACAGAGAACGCCACATTCACAGGACAATTTGTCCCCATACAGATTCCAGGGAAACATCAGCTTACGATTTACAGTCTTTGAACTGTCAGTACAATACTAGGTGTTTAAATTTTCTTTATATATAGCTAACCTCACACTCAAAAAGTAAAACGACTCATCATTATAACTCAATTTAAAATCGCACCAATATCCGCTAACTGACCAGACGCACGAGAAACTAAGGTCAATGCGGAAACCGCATTAAAACCGGACTTTTCATTTTGACAAAGGCAATTCTTCAGTAGGATGTATTTTTATAGAGGAGTAAGTAGATGTTGCTTATGACTACATTTATTGTATTGTTTGGAGCATTATGTAGGTACGACCCATACTGACATTTGCTTAAAAGATCATGACTTTTGAGCTCCGGACACGAGTCTTGTGGGCGACACGCTGTCTCATCATAGTTAACATTTGTGCCAAGTAATTTGTAAATCCGCGACAAATGACGTCGCACACACATACACCGAACCGCCTTTATGGCGACTATATCGAGCATGGCAAACTACTGTTGATTTATGAATGGAATAATGAACATTTATTGCCATTTTAATGCAACATCTGAACTATTGACTTATCTTTGACCCGAGATGACCCATATTCAACACTTCTCTACGATAGCATGCAGGTAGATATTCTGACAGAGTTTCATGAAAATTGGATAAAAACTGTTGCATATATGACAGGAAATATTTTAACGCTAAATTGTTAGTGACATCCGATACCTTGCTCACCCGCCTTCGCCAATCTATAAGTACAACTATTTCGCTGAAAAATTCCGGCTAATACAAATTAAGCCAAAAATCATACTCTCGGATACGTGCCCGAGTAACTCGTCAGATTCCCTTTTAGAACACAAAATTTATATTGTTCGTATTAGACATCGCGTACAAGTCATTTCTGAAATACACGCATAATCAGTTTGGGCAGAAAATATTGTACCCGCAATAGATTAAGTAATCTTAATTTGAAGACAGCAAGACGCATTGTGTGTAGACTAAAATACCATTCTTGGCAGGCAGATGATCATAAGTTTTATTACTCTCGCCTCGGAAGACTAACTGGTGACCGAAGTTACACAGCTCAAGCACAACATTTAAAAAATCTCGTTTTAGCTCAAACATTGTAGTGTACTGATATCAGCGTTTTAAGCCGAATTTACACAGATCAAGCACACTCCATTATTGAAAAAAACTGTCTGAAACTTATCATTTACGGGTATGTCAAGTGTATGTGTTTCAATACTGAAAAACAACTGAAATTTAGAAACCACGCACCAACATTACACGTTTTGTTCATCCCTGTCCATCTTCCAGAACATCCATACGGACAAATTCCATCTTTCTGATAGGTTCCTGTTGTCTCGGCAACACAATGACAGTCGGTTGTACAATTCCAGTCACATTTTTGGAGTGGACATTCTACAAGTAATGGAATAAGTTATACATTTTAATTTTGATCGAAACATCTTTGAATACCACAATATTGATCATCGTGTTGTGTTTGTTGTGATTAATTTTTATATCAAATACAATGCAGTATTTCAGAACGCGCACAATGAAAATAATAATGCTTTTTGAACATTTATATTCAGTGCAAACTCTCTAAACACTCTTTTGGAAACGCAAATTATGGCTGTTGTTGAAAAATGGTTGATCTAGAACGGTTTAATTAATAGATTATTACTACTAGAAAAACGAATAAACAATGTTGACGTTGTTGCTCAAGAGTGTGCTAATTTAGAGAGTCTGCACTGCATATAGATATATTATACACAGAAACTTAGGAAAGTTAATTGGTTGTTTTTGTAAAGGCGCTTTAAGTCACATAAACAGCTAGGGTCAGGAAGTATTTGGCTGATGAAGACCTCAGGAGATCAATTGGGTAGAACCAGCTTAATAGCTTTCTCACCTACACATTCTACAGTCCGGGTGGGATTCAAAATAGCACTGTGGAGCAAATGATAGTTGAAAAGTGTAAATTTTAAATTATATAAAACTAACAACATACTCGGCAAAAATAGTTCTGCACACTCAACATCTTGTTTTATCAATTCAGAACTCTGTTTTGTGTCGAATATACAACACTTCAAACATAACAATTCGGCAATAAATCCGGTCATAAATTCATGTGTTCATGAGTTCAATGTCAAGTCGAATTTACAATATATAATATAGCAAAAAAAGTTCTCTTTTAATAATGCGTGTATCCACTCCGGCGTTATCCTTGTAGAAAATAAAAGACTGCGAAATTTCAGCCGAGGTATCGGTGCCCTTTTCTTGAAAATACCTGTGTAAGTCTCCCCACCCCTTCTCTCTTACTCTCCCTCTCCCAATCCCTCTCCCCATCCCCTCTGTCTTACTTTACCTTTCCCCACCCATTCTCTCTCTCCCTCTCCCCATCCCTCTCTCTCTCTATCTCTTACCCCCCTCCCCTCTACCTTACTCTCCCTCTCCCCGTTCTCTTACTCTCCCTTTCCCCATCCCTCTATCTTACTCTACCGATCCCCCTACTTATCCCCCTCTCTCTTACTTGCCCTCTCCCCAACCCTTCTCTCTCTTTTTCTCTCGATCCCTCTCCCCATCCCCTCTCTTACATTCTCTCTCCCCACCCTTCTCTCTCTTACTCTCCCGATCTCCCCTCTCTCTGTCTCTTACTCTTACTCTCCCTCTCCCAATCCCTCTCCCCATTCTCTCTGTCTTACTTTCCCTCTCCCCACCCCTTTTCTCTCTTACTCTCCGGATCCCTTTCTCTCTATCTTACTCTGCCTCTCCCCTTCCCTCTCCCTACCTTTCCCTCTCTCCATCCCCTCTTTCTTACTCTCCCTCTCCCTATCCTCTCTCCGAATGCCCCTCTCTCTTACTCACTCTCCACACCCCTCGCTCTCTCTCCCTCCCCTCTCTCTCTCTATCTCTCTCTCCCCCGTCGTCCTCTCTCTCTATCTCGCTCTCTCTCTCCTCGTTGTCGGCACCACACACGAATAAGCCCGCCAATTTTTGTCAGTGTTCGTCATCTGAAAACGCCCGTTATAACACCGGTTACTTATTTTAAGACCTACGATAGTACTATTATTAACAAATAATGAAGTGCGACTTAATGTGGTAGCATTCCAGCTTCTTAATTGCCACGAGGCACGAGCTCAGGGTCTTATCTCAGAATGAATAAAGCGTTCGAAACCAATACTGAAAATTAACTAAAATTCAACAAATTCAAGATTGTACGACTCAAGGAAACAGCGTGGATCCGGAATCAGCCAGCAAATAATGAACATAACAAGATGAAAACAAAAGAAATTAATAAGCTAGAAAACCAAAGTGCATTTGACATGTGGGTAAGCATTAACCATAATATTGTATCAATGATTAATTCAAAACTCCATCGAAAAGAAGCATTTTACCAATTTCAAGCACAAAGCAGAATATATCATCTCCGAAAACAAATGTTTCAAAGTACATGTATAGGCATATTATAGGAAGACGTAACTTAGTACATTGAAATAACTTAATCCAAAAATGCATAATAACCTGAAAAGATAAAGAAAAGCCGGGTGATCTTCAGATTAACAGTATTAGACTATCATCAGAGATATTGGATTTTTGTATCGACGTAAAAATGCATAATAATAGGTTATGTTGGCAAAAATTCATGGGCCAATAACTTGTCTCATGGAGAATTATTTATCAATCATTGTATCCGACGTGCTCGACGTTGTGCTGTAAGTAGCAAACCATAGTATGGAGTACACGCTCAAAGGTTATTCTCTGCAAACCATTATCATGATCATGGGTAGAATTGGGTGCGTGTGTGTCGCAACTGTATAAGACAATGCCGGTGCCGTGCCGAGTCCACATATGTTTGGGACGCACGGCTCTGTCCTGATGTCGGGACGTATCACGATGAAGCCCAGGTCGCGGTAGGTCGGCAACCATCCCCTTGACTTTGAAACAAGGCGTTCTTTTCTCGAAACATTCACATCAAACTGCTAGTTGTGCATAAAGCACATCTTTCGTAAAATGGATTGCGCGACGGGTTTTAGTACCTTGTGTAATGTTTCTTGTAATTTTGAACACCTACATAGGCCAGTTTGTCTATGTAATTAAGTATTTTGATCTTCGATACATTGTTTTTAATTTCCAAAGATGTTTATAACATTTTTTGCAAAATTCCGTTTGTGTTATTGCATCACTTTTGTTTTATTTTCTCTTCATATTCCCTTGAAATATTTCTTGATAATTATTTTGCAAATATATTTACTGGCGACTTTGATGTTTGTATCAACTGTCTCCTATATATACGATTTAGACGGTTGAAATAATCCCCGCTAATTAGACGGATATCAGTGAGCGTCGTCTAAACAAGGAATAGTTTGACCGAGTTTTACAGTTACTGAACTATCGGTTATAGAATTACAGTAAAACGTATGACCGTCGTTTTTATCCTTCATTATAGTTTTTGCTATTTTAAACAAACGTACCATGATCACTTTATTTTAGAAATATCAAAACTAGTGATTGAATCGGTATACATATTGAATAATATGGAATTTAGTTCACATTTCATGATTCGAACAAACCAAGTGTGCAGAACTTGTTTTTGCTAAAATATAAATAACAAGCCTGAATTGCACGCTTGATCATACTTTAGATAAGAATTTTGTCTTGCCTCCTAATTGATAATAAAAAGCACACACATACAATACCTGCGAATGTAACAATTTCACAAATTGTAAGTAGAGTAGTATTAATTGGTCTGTTCACTTTAAGATATCGTGCAGTATCTTGATTGGTAACATCTACTGTCTTAGGTTGGTACTGAGCGGGATTGCTATTTTCTGGTTCATCATTATATATTCTTGTCTCGTTCGTACCGTCCTTTAAGAGTGATATTTGAAACTCACTGTATTGCTCCACTTAAATATAAATACGTGATGTGCTATGCATTTCAATAACAAATATATAAATTATTAGTCACGGGAAAGGCTTCTGCATTAATCCAAAAACATGTGGGACATTTCAATCCGATTTTAATGTCAGGTGAAATTGAATACGCTAAAAAATATCACAAGGTTTTGAGTGCAATTGCCGTAAACTATTATCAGTATTATTTGTTGCAATACAAATGTACTAGAAATATTAAATGTACTCTCACTCATTATGTATGTATAAGTAGAGTGAAAATAATTTTCACATAAAAAGAATAAATACAAAATAATTATAACACGTACAATATTGTTTGAGTCTTCCATAAAAGTAAACACTTTGTACGACATATTCAGCTAGAAAGTCAACAAGCCAATGTGGATTGTTTTCACCATCGGCACACGTCGTAGAACATGTTTTTTCAGCTGTTATTCCTATTACTTGAGGTTGACCATCAACAGATAGAGATGAATACGAGGTGTTATATCTAGATGATTGATTTGTAGGTTTGTTAAACGTCACATCCCGACCTGGAAATAAATACATGTAACTAAAAGGTTCGGATCAATATACTGATATATCGGCTACTATATAACTCAAATAGTACCACTATTATGATTTCATTGGCTGACCTACTCATACATGTAGTTTGTGTACAACCGTTTTCAAGTTAATAAGAACATATCATAGTATAATATTAGTTATACAGGTTGTTGACAGGATATATGGGGGATATTACCGGTATATGTGCCATATAACCAGAGGCGTTAGCCGAGGGTTATATGAATCGCAGACAGGTTATATTCCTCCATATACCCTGTCAACAAAATGTTTAACGAATTTATAATACTGCAAATCCATGTTTTCATGAGCATTAAGTTAAACAAGCAATGTTTTGATGCCTAGCTCTGGATCTAATAATTAGATCTCCGTGTATTTGCTGTTTTTGGTTAATAAAATTGTTTTAGAATGTTTTAGTTATGTATAATATCAGTAATTAAAACGTATTCTTTTTAAAATATATCGGGAATTACTCGCTGTAGATCAAATTTCTTTTATTTCACTCATACGTATATTGCCAGTATTGTATAACCCATTTGGTACATCAATACACGTGGTTTAGCGCGCGCTGGATTATAAAATTAATTTTCAAGCGTCTGATAACATGGACTTTATCGAGCTGAATTTGGTTCAAACTTTAAAAAGGCTATCGTTTTGAATAATTATACAAGCACACATGTAATCTTTTCAATATTTATTGACTCAGGTATGAAGATCAATTGTCAATTTCTAGTATCTTGCGGACATCCAACGATAAAAGTTTTCAAGTCGAGCCGTCACACAGCTAAAATGGTCGTGAGGCGCATGAAGGAGAAATTAGTCAGCGCCGTGTATATAGAATACTAAACGCGAGCCTTTAACCAATGACATATCTGGATTTGTTTTATTTGCAGTAATAGACGTATTCTTCTATACCCACAGATAAGTTATGTTCTTGACATTGATGCAGTTTTTTCGTAAATTTGCTTCTAATACACGTTGTTTCAATACTACTTAGGCCACTCCTTTTTTATTTTTTGGTTTACAAGACTTTTTGGGAAAAATGTCAACTGGGTGGTCGAAAAAAAAAAAAAAAAAAGGAAAAAAGTCCCAAAACATACTCTAAAAGGGTGAAAATCAGAGAAATTACTAACAACATTGAAAATTTATATCATTTACTTGAGATTTTAAATTCTTAAACTGCTATTTAAACATGTATTAATACACACAAAGTTTCATAGTTCTAATTAAACACACTGTTTAAATCTTACATACTGTGCATATAAAACATACTTTGAGAACATCAATGAAATTGACTACAAAACATGTATATATACTACACTTTTTTCGAAGATACATTTAAAATCGCCCAGCCAGACATTTGTTTTGCTTTAAGGCTATGCTGAATATCAAAATACATATTTGAGAAAAAATATGAATTATTTTAACCATGCCAATTACTGTAAACATGTGTCAGAATCAGACTGATAGATTCACCTTTCTTACTGTTCAATAGTTCATTTCGAATCATTTTAAGTGAAAATTTTAAATTCCATATGAAGTTTAGCAATGTCAATTTCTTAAAAATTTGCCACTGTCAACCAGAGTTCAATCAGTCAAATACAAATTGAAAAACAGACTTGATTAAGAGCAAATGTCTTTTCTTACCAGCCAAATAAAATTGCCATATTATTCTAGGGGAGTCATGAACTTGAAGCAATAGATAACATATTGTGACACATGATAAATAAATTGATATTCTGTAACTGAAATTTTCTGGGCAAGTCACTGACTGCACTGTTTGCATAACAAGAACATTCTTTATATCTACTGACAACAGTAAACAGAAATGCAAAAGAAAACCTTTAAGACTTTTATTACAAGCTTACATACTATGCATTTGACATTAAACTCTAAAAACGAACACTTATCCGAAAATAAGCGAATCCGAAATTTATGCAACTTCGCAGTTACTCGCCATGGTCATTGTCGTATATTTCGAGTATTTTAACTGTTGTTATTCAGTTGTCTGTGGTAAAACACTTCTAAATCATTTGTTTATTAATACAAATCTCAAATTTTAGGAAAAACATCGAAATTATGTAAAATAGTTAAGATGTACAATGTTTTGATGACCCGAGATTTTGATCCAAATTTGCCGAAAAAGTCGAATTTGTAAATGACAAATTTAACTAAATATTTGCATTTATATCCATTACAAAAGTCGTAAAAAGACTAAATTAACTCTAAATAAAGATTGCATCTCTTTGTGCATATTGGTAGAATAACTGAGTTTTAAATCACTGATACAGTTTATCAGATTTTTAAAAATGGCGGCCGACATCGTCGCACATAACTTGCTATTTAAATTCCATATGCAGGGTAAATCGCATTTAATTTCTTTGATTTATATACCATTTTAAAGCTAAGACATTCAAATAATGGTTTCTGTTCGGGTTTTTTTTCGTTTGGCACCAAAATCAATACGGTCGGGAAAATAATTTTAAAACAAAAAGTGAAATTCGATTTTTATTTTTTTCTACTTTTCGGAAAATAAGACCCGCCGGTTTTGTAAACCAATTTATATAAAAGTAGTGGCCTTACCGGCATATATTGAAATGTATTTTGTACAAATTTGTGACCATAATAAAAACTCCTAGGTTTTATATTCATGCATACTGCATTTTGATAATGTTAACTTTCCCCTTACATGTGTAAGCCCCTTATCCTCGTATCCCTTATCAAGTTTATTTACAAATGTATGTGGCACATTTTAAGTCACAAGACTGGACAGTGGAAACAGTTTGCAAACATTATAACCATGCCCGACAGCTAAATAATACATTGAAGTACCTTATCATTATTGGATTACGGTTATTTATTTATTAAAGTCTCATCTTTGTACAAAACATAGATATACATATAGTAAAGGCTATACAAACATTGCACAAAGCCATTCAAATAAGAATTATAAGAGACTATATAAGCATACACCCCATACATAAAATTATACAAAATGTATACGATATATTATAAGACTATCGTGTAGCCAAACTGTTAACATAAATATTTAATTTTAAACTATAATCGTGTGACTTAAAAGGAAACATTTACATAAAAACATATTTGTTTAACATTAAAATAAACGCACACATTATGTAGCCATTGAAATAATGACATAATTCTTAAAAACATAATAATATGTCATACAATATATAAATATATATTGCACGTACCTACTATCTACACATATAAACCAAGGAGCAGTCGTTTATCTTTATTGTAAAAACGAATTAAATGCAGATAATTAAAAAAAAAAAAACAACTGAATTTCAAAACAGGTACTAATGCACTTAAGAATCATTTAACATCCCGGTCAGACCGTAGATGAACTGATTAACAACTGCTCCTTGTATGAATATAAAACTTATCACACATTAACAATAAAAATAATTCGGACATTATTTTATACATAGGTAAAATGTTCTACTATTTAAAATATCATGACAGGTTTTGGCACAAATTCTAATGACTGTTTGATTGGTAAATACAAATTTAAGTTTTTCTTCATCAGTAAGATTATTAAAATGTGGATTAAGCGATGAAGCCTTCTGTAAAAGGGGCGTACGTATACTACTATATAAGTTGCAATGAAACAAAACATGAATTTCTGTCATGTAATTATGAAAACACCAATCATTTAAAGCATTCAACAATAATTATAAATCATGAGCATTTTCAGCTAATAAAACAATATCATCAGCGTATAGTAAAATTGATTTTTTTTCATTTGCTAACTCAATTCCAACACTCAAACTTTTAATATATATTGCTAAGTCATTAATGTACAAATTAAACAACAGTGGTGATAAAATACATCCTTGTCATAAACCGGAATTAACGTCAAACCAATCCGTCCTAAACGAATTCACTTTTACGCAAGAACTTACAGACGAGTATAGTGATTCGATTGCATTTAACATATTTCCAGCTATTCCCGATTTTAGTAGCCTCTCCCATAGTTTATCTCTATTGATCAAATCGTAAGCTTTCTTGAAATCAATAAATGCAACAAAAGTGGACTGTTTCATTTTTGTTATTGTATCAATTACATTAGTAAGTTGAAATCTGATCAATTGTACTACGTTTTTTCCTGAAGCCACCCTGCTCATCTTCCAATTTATTATTATGATTATGTCACATATTCATTTGCATGAATTTAGCATTTGACATTTCTGACCTATTTCGTGTAATACCTAATAATAAATGTTCATATTCTTAAAGCAGCATGGAACCCACGACCGATTTAATGTTCAAGACCTGTCTGCGTATCAAACAAAGAATATCAACACAACACATTAAACGAACTAACATGCGATTAAAAGGACTTTCATTTTTTTATTTAATTTCGTAAAATAAATTGTTATTGTAACTTCATCTTTGTGTAGTCCTAGCTTAGTGGATAAATACAATATTATCTTGTTTTCAGTTTCCCAGCACAGAGCAAATCACAAACAAGTTGTCATTTTTCGTGCACATTTGTTAGAAGACACCAACTTTCCGGGTACTGGACCAATAAAGATAACTTTCTATCACATTATCTTCTTAAGAAAATAATCATTTACCGTCACAATATTCAACGACGTGACACGTGCAGCAATAATGTTATACGGACATAAGTTCAATTAACCTTATCAGAACACTAAAGATAGTTATATATATTAGTTTTCAAAATCACTGTCAAAATTGTTAAAGCTTGTTTAAATGTTGCCCTATACACAATAATTAAAGCAGCGAAATATATTCATCAAGACACAAATTGTATCCACCAAGACGCTTGTATTGTTCTTTGAACGGCGAACTATATTGTGAATTTTCAGTATTTTTGAAATACCCGACAGGTCTGTGTTTATTTAGTAATGCAGTAAATATATTTTCTTTCGTACTTAGGCGAGTATTTAAATATTCTAAGATGACATTGATACTGTATTTATGCAAATCTGCGACGATCGCATTATTTTTGAACTCCGAACAATAAATATTCTTTATGGCAGCATTTTGAGTAATTATAATGGCACACTAAATATTTATAACCCACACGTGAAATCTGCAAATGAATCAATACTGAGGTTTTATAAACACAAATAACAAGAAATGTAAGCTATACGATACCTCCATAAACCTCCACTTCACAAACTCTTAGTCTGATGTTTGGTTTATCTAGAATGATCCTAAGATTTCTCGTCCTGACTGGTTGTCTACACATTATCTCCATTTCCGGTATTCCAGGAATATCGTCATGTTGATAACAGTCGGAGTTGAAGTCGCCATTGTTTGGTCCTGTACCAGTTTCCACTCGAAATTTGTTAAAATCATCTGTAAAATAGATTTCATGTACTTAACCATCATATCACACCGCATTGACAATTGCTGTATACGACTTTTACTAAAAGAAATTTATAATTTATTTCCTCACTTGTATTTCGCATTCAATTATTATTATGAAATACTTATACTTAATTTATATATAGCCATTGTGTTCTACAGATATACAAATACCTGGATATGTTAACGTTATAACCACTTTCCCTGAATAGTTCTTATTTGATATCATTTGAATTACCATCAATATTTCTAGTAATAGGTTATACATACTGACATCATCTGGATGTATTTTAACCACCAGACCAACAATACGATAATCTCTGTCCCATTGTATTCTCCAGTAATGGTGATTGTTTGATGGCTGATCTTTAGTCCTGGCGCATGTATTATTATCACCGTCAACAGCTTGGTTTGCATCATCGGTGGATACATCTGTTTCACCTTCATTCTTATATTCAGAGTTGTCTTTCGCTATGTTTCCTGATTATCACATACAAAACGTGAAAATGGAGATCATATTACCTGTTTTATGGGCAAAATGGGATTTTGTTTATAATTATTATTTAAGGATGTAGTATACAATGTATATTGGTAGTACATTTACGATATAAATGAATTTAACCGCAGTGCTATTTGTATCTTATATATATGTTGTGCACTTAAATGGGGAACTATATACTCGAATACATACATACGTACATACAATGTACACCCTGTAAACAGAAACGGTTATGTTGTAAGAACTACTATTTCAATCATCTTATTCCACCTTCTGCATTACCTGCACTGAATATTAAATTTCACCGATCAACTGATATTTATTTATGTAACGTTATTGTTTTAAAACAGATGCGACTACATACTATTCATGGCACAACGTAGAAGTTTTATGAAGTAAGTTTTTATATAAACTATAAGTACGAGTAGTAGAATATAATAATACTTTGGTGTGCTTCATACAGTACGATTTCATAATGTTGCGTTTTAAAGAATGACAAAATGTGTCCGGCGTGTTGGTAAACTGATAATCTGCGAGTCTTTAGTACCTAAATGATTGCACATAATTATACTCAAACGCAAAAGAAAGTGTGCACTTTTGATTTTTTGATTATTTTAATTCCACAAGCTATAAAGTTGTCAAATTTGAAACATACGAATATCGGTCGTTACGGTTTATAGCAACAACACAAATCAGTCAAAATATGGCTAGTTAATACGTAATAGCCAAATTGCGATTTTGCAGGATTTCGACGTGGAACGGTATACACAAGTACAAGTGCCCAACCTGTTTTCTCTACATTTTTTCACACATCTATAGTGTGAATTTCACTGTATATTTAGAAAACTTATAACAGAGAATATGCAATGAGTATTGGAACGTCCGCGTATTGACGCCTTAATGATGCTGGTCAGAGGTGACTCAGTCGCTTTAGGTTCACGGGCACTTAACTGCCATAGAAACACTATTATCAAGTTACGTGATATGTTTATGCAAACGGGTACTGTTGCCGACCGTCCCCGATCCGGCAGGCCAGGCGTGACTGGTTTCAGACTGGAACGTCACATTGAGTTGACGCACATGAGACGTCGGTACCAAACCGCCTCTGCTACAAAGTTATTAGACGAAATGGCGGTCATACCAGATATTAATGCAACATTAACATCATTTTGCAACACAATACAGTTAATCTACGCAAGAAAACATTCCTTTGGCTATTTGCGTATTGTTGATTTTGACCCCTACTGCACGTAGACGCGTCGTACGTTTTAACGAAATTCAAACCAATAAAATAAACTCATTGGTTTGAAGGTTAATTGAATGATAAAAACAATACCACACATGACAATATTCCATCATTGGATTATCAGAAAATAAAAATATAAAACGTGCAGACTTTCTTTTGCGTTTGAGTATATAACAACATGGTCAATTGTCAGCATAACATTAGTTTTAAGTTTCAAACTCACGATATTGACATCCTGGTCCCATCCAACCAAATTCGCAACCATCGTTACATTCACCAGTCGTGGAATCACATTGAAAATCCTTCTTACAATGACAACGATATTGACAGTTCTGGAATGTTGGTAAGGAAGAATACACGGTGCTACAATCTGCAATAGAGTAAGAAAGCTAATTTTGTTACATAACTTTGTATTTCAATGTATCTCATGAATAAGTTTTATTTAAAAAACAATGCATGCCCACACTAACGTTCAATCGCTGTATCGTCTTACGTACATACAATGATGTACCACCACAAGTACATATGCAAACGTTGTACCCAAATACAAACATACAAACGTTGTACCCCCACACATACATACAAACGTTGTGCCCCGACACATACATACAAACGTTGTGCCCCGACACATACATACAAACGTTGACCCCCACACATACATACAAACGTTGACCCCCACACATACATACAAACGTTGTGCCCAAATACAAACATACAAACGTTGTACCCCCACACATACATACAAACGTTGTGCCCCGACACATACATACAAACGTTGTGCCCCGACACATACATACAAACGTTGACCCCCACACATACATACAAACGTTGACCCCCACACATACATACAAACGTTGTACCCCACACATACATACAAACGTTGACCCCCACACATACATACAATCGTTGTACCCCACACATACATACAAACTGTGTACCCTACCATATACCTACAATTGTTGTATCCCCACACGTGCATTAAAACGTTGTCACCCACACGAACATACAAATGCTGTACCCAAGCAAGTTCAAATGTTGTACCCTCACACGTACATACCCGTCACTGTTCGCTCAATGGCAGTTAAAAGATCCTTGTAAAATTGACAGCAGTATAAGTAACAGCAGTTACAGAATTATTAATGTTCTTAATTCCGGTTGTGGTTGCAGTTACACAACTGTTGCTACTACATTGTTAACTTCCTGTCAGTACTGTTGGTCTCGATAGATATGTAAGTCTAGTGTTTATTATAAGGTTGGTTCTCGCCTTACGTCCGCTCATTACATATATGCTCTATCCGATTCAGATACGGGGAAACCGAAGGGAACGGAAGAACAACGAAATAGCGATACCTACACATAATACTCGTGAAGAGGGCGATGCAGTATATATATATATATGTGACCAGAAAAACAAAGATGTGACCAGTTAACAAGATATTGGTCAATAAAACATGGCTGTGGCCAGTAAAACAAGGATGTGACCAGAAACAAGGCTGTGACCAGAAAAAACAAAGATGTGACCAGTAAAACAAAGCAACGGCCAGCAAAACACTCTCGACGAGCAAAACAAGGTCGTGACCAACAAAACAAGGTTATGACCAGTAAAAGAAGGTCGTGGCCAGTGAAACAAGGATGTGACCATAAAACAAGATTGTGACCATAAAACAAGATTGTGACCATAAAACAAGGTTGTGATCAGAAAACAAGACCGTGGCCAGTAAAACAAGGATGTGACCAGTACAACAAGGTTGTGACCAGTAAATCAAGGTCATGGTCAGTACAACAAGGACGTGACAAGTAAAACAAGGCGGTGGTTAGTAAAACAAGGTCGTGGCCAGTGAAACAAGGATGTGACTAGTAAAACAAGATCGTGACCAGTAAAACAAGGTGGTGACAAGAGAAACAATGCCTTAGCCAGTATAACAAGGATGTGACCAGGAAGACAAGGCCGTGGTCAGTGGGACAAGGTTGTGACCAGTGAAACAAGGATTTGACCAGTAAAACAAGGATGTGACCAGTAAAACAAGGCCGTGGCCAGTAAAACAAGGATGTGACCAGTAAAACAAGGTTGTGACCAGTAAACAAGGTCGTGACCAGTAAAACAAGATTGTGACCAGAAAATAAGGCCGTGGCAAGTATAACACTGGTGTGACCAGAAAAACAAGGTTGTGACCAGTAAAACGAGGTTTTGAGCAGAGAAACAAGGTTGTGACCTGTAAACAAGGTCGTGACCAGTAAAACAAGATTTTGACCAGAAAATAAGGCCGTGGCAAGTATAACACTGGTGTGACCAGAAAAACAAGGTTGTGACCAGTAAAACTAGGTTTTGACCAGAGAAACAAGGATGTGACCAGTGAAACAATACCGTGACCAGAAAAACAAGGTTGTGACTTGTAAAACAAGGCCGTGACCAGAAAAACTAGGATGTGACCAGTAAAACAAGGTTGTGACCAGTAAACAAGGTCGTGACCAGTAAAACAAGATTCTGACCAGAAAATATGGCCGTGGCAAGTATAACAATGGTGTGACGGGTCTAGCGGCCGACATCCTATACAGTAGACAGCCGCTCTCTTCATTGCTATGTACATACATGGGCAATGATAAAATACGCGAGAGTGGAATGTTTTAGCTATAGAGGATACATCCCACCTCTGTTTTCAGGAAGATTTATTTACCTTAAAAGAAAATGAAACTCGTTACATCAACATTGAACACCATTTATCTGTTTCTATGACAGCGATCTATAGAACTTTGCGTGCCACTTAACACTTGGGGTTTATACAATGTGTATTTAAATGAAATAATAAACATAAAATGATAATGATATATGAATAATGTATTTTTTATTTTCGGTAAAATCGCTCTAGATTTTCTTGCAGCTATAAATTGATCGTCAAAAAGAATTTTGAAAATTATTTTGTTTAACATAATTTTTCAAACTTTCTAAAATTTAACTAATACTTACTACTTCCACTGACACTTGTAATCCAAAGTGACCATATTAGTAAAAATAAACGGACAGATAGTGTTAGTATAGCCATCCCTTGCACAATCATTAATATCTAAATACTTTGGTAGCTTGTCTACCCGAATTATCATCAGAGACTACCGTGCAATAAACTACTTGATTCATATTTATCAAACTATTACATACAAAGTTGGTGGTAAAGATAAAGCAGTACATTTGATAAGGGTCACTATGTATACTGTATGACATTTCATTTGTTGTGGTTGAAATTGCTTTAATGATTTTTTTATTTAATGTTTTCTCTACCTAATGTTTAGCAAAACTGACGACAATAACGAACCATTGAAGCTTAACGAATGCAAGAATGAGATGAGGGTTGACATTAGAAATTTCATAATTACATTTTGGGATTAAGAAATTAAAAAAATCAATTTCGGGGGGCTACTTTTAGGTTAAGTAACCTACTTGATGACGACGTGCATTGGTAATTGCATTGACATCGCCTCCCCATGCTGTCAATAAGCCCTCTGCTATTCTGCAGTGCGATTCGATCCCATTCCTCCAGTAGTGCTTATCAGAGTTATCTGGTAGTTGTTGGCTGAACAGGTCGGGCTGATACAGCTACCTGAAGCATGTCCGAGACGTGCTCTATCGGATTAAGATCAGGGGATCGAGCGAACGATAGTTGTTGTCTCCAGGTACTCGTTGGTTATATGAGCCTTATGTGCACGGGCAGAGTCGTCCATGAACAATGAAATCTGAGCCAAACGAACCTGCGTATGGGCGAACATAAACATCCAGAACTTCATTTACGTACCTTACAGCCGTAAGTTGTCGTTCTCAATGATATGCAAGTCCGTCTTTCCCTGGACGCTTATGACCGCCCATACCATACCGGAACCTCCGCCGTAACGATCATGTTCAACTTTACTCGTATAGACAGGTGCAAATCGCTCATTTCTCATTCTCCGGACTCTCGCCCTCCTATCTGTGAAATCAAAACGAATCTGGACTCATCAGAATAGAGGGCGGGAGTCCAATCCTGCAGGACCCATGTGACATGGTCACGGGCCCATTCCTAAGGTGATGTTGCTGAAGAGGAATGCGTATGGCTGGCATGGTGTATGTAATAAAACTACCTGCTTTTCTAGGGTATGCCATTCCCGTACTCCCTGTGCAAGGTCACCTTGACATTAAATTAAATAATCGACAGGAGCATTAACCATTTACATGGATACACTTATTGCAATGAAACTATTTTGACATATTCATACATTGAATGTTAAATATAATGTTTATCAAATGGCCCATATCAAATTTTCAGTAGTATATATTGACTGTCGACAACTTTGTGTACATAGAACCGAAATGCCAATTTTTGATAGTGCTTATAAAAGAGAGAGAATACGTAACTACAGGAAAAGCCACATACATAAGACAGTGCCTCCCCACGCAGATCTCCGGAAAAACAACAATCCACAAAACATAAGGCACTAAAGGAGGTTAAACAGTACACATATTAAGGAACTGATGCACAAGGAATGGCCCAGCAGACCACAAGGAATAACTAGGAGAATCAAAGTGGACAGTAAGGGAAAGGGAGGTGGGAATAAATGGATGGAAAAGATCACAGGACAAGTCAAGACAACTGGCCTTAATAGGCCAAAAATGGGCAGGAAACAATCTGAACACTGAATAAAGACAACTTAGATTAAATTCGGTATGGGATTTGTCCCCGCAATTGTTATCATTGAGATGTGTTGAAATGTATATGATAAACATTGATATCTAGTTGTCGTACCATTATTAAGTTCAATTTACAACCGAGACATGTGCAAACAACTGAATATGTATAGCTGGTTCATTTTACGAAACATCACAGGAAAATAAACAATACGGTTTTTTTACTTAGACAAATTTGTACAATCTTATGTCCGCTGAAAATACTTAAACAATGTCTTACTTGATTTAACTAAGCACAATTAGTTTTATATTTAAAACATGGAAATCAACGTCATGACTTTTATTTGTTTTTATAAATATTTCAGAGCCTAAAGACACTGTCTGAAGTATCAATGAGCGTTAGAATTTAACTTTTAATAGGTCACTGCTAAATGTACTCATCACTAAAAACTGATTGGAGAAGGCTTACAGTCGGTCATATGCACATCCACGCGGTTGAAGTATTGGCCACCTCTAGCTAGTGTTGACATTGTACAAAATAAGCCTACTTCAATTTTATAACTTCAAACGTCTGAACTTTTTATCAGATAGGATGACTGGGTTATTTAAATACTGTTCCAATACAAGGTTACGGTTTGAATTATAAAAATGATAGATAAACCGATAGCCTGGATTACCTGCCGTTACCATTTCATTATCTTATGCGCAGAGTACGTTGGGTACTAGACAGGGTACCGATTGAATTCGACCTTGAAGAATTGAACTGCGGTTGAGTTTGGGCTGCTAACGCTTGCAAGTTCGTTCCCCGTGTGCAGTGAATGCGATACGGTGCGTCAGGGATACAAAACAAAACAGTTTCGTAACGTGCTAGCCGTAGCTGAACGCAGGGCAGGGATACGCTGCATATACGGCAACTTGAAATACAATACGGTATACTGTATGCTCAACTTCTGGCATTTCCTGTAGATGTTAAAAAAACGATGGAGAGTAGTAACACAATCATTTTATTTTTTTTAAACACTTACGTAATTAAGAAAGCGGTATAAACAGTACGAGCGACAGATGATTGAAGTTTCCCATAGCAATGTTATCAATTTGGCATGATTTATTGAATTTCATTTATCGACACGGAACTACACGATCAATTTAAATACAAACGTGTATACAGGAAATGAGAGAAAACATATAGCATAATTAGAGCTTCTATGAAGCTTCTATGAAGCCTACAGGTTTTACTCGCTTGAATTCATACGACAGGGAAAGAATTTTGAATGAAAACTAAATTTATTGATCCCACTTTGTAGGCTGTGAGTAAGACATCGTTGAGGCGTTAATGTCCAGTAAGCACCCTGCACATCTTGTCACAATTGCATAGAAGCTCTAATTATGCTATATGTTTATACAAATACAATAAAACTATAACATGTTGGAGTATGTATGCGAGCATTTTAGCTAAACAAACAGTCGCTACTCAAGATGTTGTATATCATCCAATGTTTTGTCCAAACATTGTAGATTGTGAAATATAACATAAGATATGTTCATGATGATATAAAACTCAAGTAAAAGCTAGACTAAGTCATTTTAGTGTTGTGTCGTACTACTTGAAATTTCAGTTGGCATCTGCTGTGTGCAACTTACAGTATTGCAAGATATGGTGTCAAAAGTGTGACAAAAAATGTTACAACTTTCATACCGCATAGCATTCATTTAATACAAGATACACATACTAACCGTTGTACAGTTTAAAAGCAAAGATGAAAGTGTGTATGGTAACAATTTAACGTAAATATATTGATCAATGAACTATGAACACTTTTTTTCTTACAGCTACCTAAATATGTCTGGGTCTTCATTTTAATGATTAATGACGTTCTCCAAGTGACAGACTTTCATCACATTTCCTTGTTTTACTCGAACTATGAAATTGTTGTAACGTAACACGAAATTCCACAATTTTTCTCGTCTGGGTATCGTCGGGATATCACCCTGTCGCCGAATGTTTCGGGTAGAAAATCTAGCACCCATCTTGCATGAACCAGGCATTATTTATATTTTTATTTTGAAGTGAAATGAGAAAAGTGTTTTTAGGAGAGAGAGATACCGTTGAGAATTTACTGTATTGTTAAACACATATGGACCAATCACTCCATGTAATGACATCGCACACCAAACTGTGTCGCCTTTTCACTGTGTTATGGTCTCCGTGTGAAACAATGCGGCTGTGCATTGGACTAGAGCCTAATATAATATAGAGAATAATAGGTTAGTGACGTGGAATGAGAAAATTTATCAGGCTCGGCTCCGGTATTTATCGGATTCGCCTTCGGCTCACCCGATAAATTCCTCCGCCTTGCCTGATAAATTTTCTCATTCCACGTCACTAACCTATTATTCTATTTATCCTGTCACTTCTTATGTTAAGCAAGGGGGAAATACTTTCATTTAATTTATTACTCACCAAGTTGCATCCCTTGTATTATGACGTAATCAACTATTTAACCGATAAGTGTCATGGTGATAACCTTACGCAGAGAGAAATAGTTCTTACGAGTTTAACACAATTTTGACACGAATATGCATTGATTTGCATTTTGTTAACATCTTATGATTGTTAATTAATAACAAACAAAATTATGTTCAGCAATTTAATTATTAAGTTACATTTCCATAAATTCATACTCATTTTCCCACGGCCACGGTTGTTTACAAATGTCGCAGAACACGTGAGTCGTGATCGCTGAAACAATGACACTTATTTCATAAACATGTTAAAGTTTTGGATGTTTAAAACTGCACCAGAAAATAGAGAATTCATCTGTGTATTCAGAGTAACAGTGTCATTTACAATGGATAAAGAATTTCCGGCACAATTGGAAGAAACCTGACTGGAATTCTTAGAATCAGAAGGTGGGTGGAGTACTGACATTGCCACTGGCAAGTTATTTTCGTGAGAAACTCGGTTAAATGGTGCACGGACTTGACTCGAATTTAGGTTCAAAGCTTCAATTTCAAAGGTACGAGGCAATTCAGGATTTAGAGGCACAGATACGTCCTCGGTAAGGACACTAGAACTTGTTTTTGGCATAGCACTAGCCATGCTAGTATTTGAGACGGTCTGAGTAGATGATCTACATTGTTTTGGTTGGACATGGGCTAGCGAAAATGAATCTGTGCTGCAGCTGGCTGATGAGGATGGTCCGTCGGACCTGGGTCTCGCATTAGACAGAATTTTTGAACACTGTTTATGTTTCTCTTCAGACATAGAGGAGTAATTCATGACTGACTCTATGTTTTTGTGGCCACTTATTTGCATAATATCAGTGGGTGCAATTCCAGAATCACGAAGTTTTTGGACAAGATGTTTACGCGTTGAATGATTTGTCAACCGTTTATTGCCATCCAGACCACCATCTACAGCCATTGCCTTCAACAGACCCCCAAGTTTTTTTTCCCCAATTGTCACTTTCATAAACCAGGTGTCATCATTAATTTTCTGGGAACATGTACGAGGAGCAATATAAAAAGGATTATCAGGTTCACAAAATGTTTTTGGTCTTTTGCTGGCAAACAATTTAAACATGGCCACGGGACAGCGTTCAGGATCCTCGGGTGTGGCGAAGATCTTCGGTGTGACCTGTCGCACATCTCTGATGTTAATTCCAGTCCGAGTTTTTGTTTGTCTCTCTTTCAACTGGAGATACTCCATGCCATCCGATCCAGTTTCCAACTGAACGTCACCCCATCTGAGAAAATAAAACAGCAAGAGTAACATTGTTGAAATTTATATTTAAAAACTTGTGAAATTGGACTTTATATGGAAGAAATATATATGTTTTGCACTTTTTTGGCGAGAGCTTGAATTGGAAAAATGCATGTACTTTTAATATCAGACTAGGAATATATTGAATTGCAATTTTAATAGAATCATTTTAGTCTGGTTTTTTTAATTAATTTTTATTTCTGTATAAATTAAATTGCTATCATTTTAATCTGTTAATTTATTTAATTTTTATTTCTACATAAATTAAATTGGTATATTCTTATTTTGCATGATAATTATGAAATGAATGGTGTATCCTGTAAAATCAGAGATTTTCATTAGGTCATGAATTTTGGCTCTTATGGTTATAATTGACACTGAGCTATATTTGATTTCAAAGTGCAAAAAACCCTGCTCATTTCAAGTCTAAATATGACATTAAATTTGCTATCATTTTAATCTGTTAATTTATTTAACTTTTATTTCTACATAAATTAAATTGGTATATTCTTATTTTGCATGATAATTATGAAATGAATGGTGTATCCTGTAAAATCAGAGATTTTCATTAGGTCATGAATTTTGGCTCTTATGGTTATAATTGACACTGAGCTATATTTGATTTCAAAGTGCAAAAAACCCTGCTCATTTCAAGTCTAAATATGACATTAAATTTGCTATCATTTTAATCTGTTAATTTATTTAACTTTTATTTCTACATAAATTAAATTGGTATATTCTTATTTTGCATGATAGTTATGAAATGAATGGTGTATCCTGTAAAATCAGAGATTTTCATTAGGTCATGAATTTTGGCTCTTATGGTTATAATTGACACTGAGCTATATTTGATTTCAAAGTGCAAAAAACCCTTCTCATTTCAAGTCTAAATATGACATTAAATTTGCTATCATTTTAATCTGTTAATTTATTTAATTTTTATTTCTACATAAATTAAATTGGTATATTCTTATTTTGCATGATAATTATGAAATGAATGGTGTATCCTGTAAAATCAGAGATTTTCATTAGGTCATGAATTTTGGCTCTTATGGTTATAATTGACACTGAGCTATATTTGATTTCAAAGTGCAAAAAACCCTGCTCATTTCAAGTCTAAATATGACATTAAATTTGCTATCATTTTAATCTGTTAATTTATTTAATTTTTATTTCTACATAAATTAAATTGGTATATTCTTATTTTGCATGATAATTATGAAATGAATGGTGTATCCTGTAAAATCAGAGATTTTCATTAGGTCATGCATTTTGGCTCTTTAATATGGTTATAAAATTATGTTTCCTCTTAATTTACACTGAGCTATATTTGATTTCAAAATAACTGTATTTTGCAATATATTTGCCCCATGATAATATCTGATTTTACAGGAAGATTAATGATTCAACATTTCTCATATTTTGTACATGATCTAGGTTTTATTTATAAATACCTCAAGTCATAATTCTCTTTCGTTCCACGTAAACCAAACAATATGCAGTTATTTAACCAAACTGTATTAAGAAGGGCCTTCCCACAGTTTCCACCAAGGATTCCTTTCCCATACAGCATGTCTATTTCACTGTCTGATATTGGGCTCGATCGGTAAGGCTTGTTGCCCTTGCCAAGTCTCTTTCGCATGGAGCGCATCTCTGCTTAGTTGGAACGCATTGGTTGTGTCGGAAATTATTCTGAAGGGGTATTTCTGCCTTTTTAATTTGCTGTCAAGGCTAGATATCATGTTCCTTATGGTGCATGGCTCATAATTATCACCATTACCTTTACGAACTGATAAGATATAGTTTGCCAAAAGTTCGTCAAGTAATTTAGGCTCAAGATTTGCAAAGTCACGAAATTCTCCCTTACTGGCTAAAAATCTTTGAAATTTTGAAATATCTGAAACAGTTTTTCTTAAAGTGTTCTTGTTTTCTTCATTGTTGATAAAAGCTCTGACATCTTCAGAAGACATAGCTTTAAATTCTTCTGTATCAGTACTGGTTGCAGGAGCTCTGTCAGTAGGAAGTTCTAGGTGGTTTTGAATGTTGTTTAGCTGATTCACATTGTTGACTAATGTAGCATTATTAGATTCATTCATGTGGGTTTCATTCAGTAATAAAATATTTGCATCCATACCATGCTCTGTTATCATTTCATCGTTACTTATTTCATCAGTGTTATCAATGCTCAGGTCATCCCATATTAAATCAAACGTAGCTGGGCTCAAATAGTCGGACATGGTTTTCAATCAATGGGTTGAACGGCCGACAGATCGTTTACTACGATGTTTACTACGAGAATCAATAGGCGCTTGCATTCTGGTCAAAATACAGACCGATTTTGTCCAAATTAAGGCGAAATAAAGCGCCGTTTGAATGAAAACAGAACAATTTTATAGAAATGAAGACTTTATTGAATGCATTATACATAAACACACAAAAGTACGGCCGAATTCAGTCGAAATATCGATTGTTTATGCGAACGCCGGGAAATCCGCAACATCGCGGCGCTTGACTGAAAAAATAGTCCGGCTGGTCACGTGGTCATGTGACGTGAGATAAAAGTGACCTGATAAAGCAAAAAATATCAGGCACCCTGTTATCGGGTCGAAAATACACCAAGTGACAGGATAAAATGCTTACTTACATGAATATATAATGTGCCTCGTCGATTAACCAAACCTTGCGAAATGCGTCAGCGTAATTGTCGGCTGCGTCAAAAATCAAGTCTTAGTACCTGGTCAGTGACAGTTAAGTTCTGAATTTTGTAAGGAAACAGCTTTATATCCTTCTTCACTTTAGCATGAACTGAAGATTTTGGGATACCTGTCACTGACGAAGTTCGTCTCACTGACGTTTGAAGCAGCTCCCGAAGTGAAATAACATTTTCTTCACTTCTACTCGACTTTGGACATCCTGATTTATGAGCTTCATCTACCGATCCAAATCTTTCAAATGTATTCACAATCTTGTGAATATGCTTCCTGCTCACGGTCATATTCTTAAAATGATATTTAAACTTCATTCGCACGTCTGTGACACATTTTTCAGATGACGTCATCTAGCCACAACGTTATTACATTTACAGAATCAACAGAGAATTTAACGTTTGGCCTTAAGCATGATATAAATTTTATCTAAACATTCCAAAACTTCACAAAATTGTGAATATTTCAAAGTGTTACTTTTCTTTTCGGACACCCTGTACTTTATCAAATTTAGTTCACAACCGCGTCATTCTAGTGTAAATATTTGAACACGTGGATGTGAGTGTTGACATTATGGGAAATTTAAACACAAATTGTTTATTTAAGGTAGACATAATTCCTTCGCGGGAGCATGAGAAATGTATTTTAGAAATGATTGTAGCCTGTGACATTTTTTTCCAACAACCAACAAACCTAAACCTTTATCCAGCAGCGGCGGACTGACAGCAAAATAAGTTTTAGATTAATTCATTTCTAGAATAAAGATCAGTTAAAACAATTAATGTCCCTTTATGTTCACAATCGGATCACCAGGGTTACTGTTTTAGGTGTACGGAAATTGCCGATATGTTGCGATTGAAGTAACCACAGCCACCATCAACAAAATATTCCTGGAAGGATTTAATCGTTTTGATGATTTTTTGAATTATTCCAAAAAATATGCCACTAGTTATTAGTGAAAAAAAGATGAACCATTGTAAGTTTGTTTGTGAAAAATATGCAGGCATCAGGTTAAAATGTTTGCAATGATGATGTAGCCTAACGTAGTTTCTGTTTTTTCAGTTGTTACGTAGCGAAATCAGATCGTTGACGTTGCAAACCTTTTAAGAAAATTTGAACAGTTCGACACCTGCTCGAGTTCTCTTCCACATTAATACGAGAGTAGTACGAGACTCTTCTATTTAACACAATTTAGGCAAAATAAGTTCGATCTGTGTACGACTCTCTCTCGACTACTGAATAATTTTCTACGAGAATGTCCCAGTATAGGTGAGTCTAGACGAGTTCTGGTAACATATGCTCGAGTTTATGACGGGTAATTACAACTGAAATACGAGAAATGTACAAGAAACGGCGACATAAGACGATGTGTGTATACATTCAGGTGGTACAGCATATCTGGATCAAAACCCAGTAGATCCTTCTATGTGAAACATTATATAGCGATGACCCATATGGTGTTAGTGCAGGGGAGACGATGACTCAAACTCAGCTTCTTGTTCCACAGCCACAATCTTTTTTAACGGAGCCTTTTCCTTCCTCTTTGAAGGCACGACTGTATTAGTTAGATTCTTCAAGGAACTGATGCTGGTCAGAACATACATACATTTTTAAAGGATCACTATAACTTGCAGGAACTCGCAGCAAAGCCGATGACATGTCGAAAAGAACACATACAAACTTAATACACGTCGAACGAATCTCGAACAGAGATTGTAATCATGTCCTCCAAACTCAGCTAATCTCGTAGTGTGTCAAACAACTCTTTACTAGGCGAGAGATAGCGACAAGTGAAGACGTTTTCACCTCAAGTGTTCGAGTTTAGGCGACATCCCAAAACATGTGTTCGATGTGTGTACGAGACGAAAACTCGCATGACAACATTAAATCGTTTAAAACTATATCTGCTACTTTCCGAGTACTGTCTACATGATGAGACATCTCGTCGTCATAGGACAACATGAAATCTTAGTCGAAACGCTTGACAGTGTGACACTGGCTTAATTGTAATATTTACAACAGATATATTTCTTGGTTGGTATTTATGTTTGTTTCTGTTTACCTTGTGGTGTGTATGCACGTATTTTTCATGAATCCTGAACATTCTACCATTTTCCGTGCTTAATAAAAAATGAAGATTGCCGAGCGAGATAAGGGTTGTGGGTAAATTAATTCCTGTAATCATTTCACCAGAACAAATACCAGTCAGTATTTATTTATAATTAAAAGTTCAACATATAAACCATATATTGTTCTAAATACAAATACGAAAAGTTAACGATGCAACAACTACTAACTTAAAGAAGGTATCAACTTGTCATAATTACTGAAATAATTCGCGTGTTACAAATGGAGCTAAATAAGTTTCAATCGCACCTACCGGAAAGTATTTCACCTGTTTTCACGTCTGTAAGAGGAGGATATGGGCAACTCGAGCATTCACAGATGTTTCACAAGCCGGTACCCGTTTAAGGCGCTATTTTCTTGTGTGTCTTGATTATAACATCCATTTTCATGCTCGAATGATGAATCAACCATTTTAATTATTAGCGGTACGCGCTGGAGCAATGCGTATACCATTGATACAGTGCAATCTGATATTAAATAGTCGCCATCGCTCTAGAGGAGAACAGCAAACAGTAAACGGTTATCACACCCATCACTCTGCCAGAAGACGAGTGGTATGTAGATATTGCTTGTTCGTTTCTGAAACGATACGCATAAGTGGTTCCTCTGAAAATCAATAAAAACGCAACAAGATAGCAACTACGTACCCTTTGTCGATCTCGCATATTTTATCTGGTACAGCCATCAACCAAACAAAACTGCCATCAATACAGCAGGTTGTCTAAGGAGTGAATTTCTCAAAAAGAACATTTCACAGTTAAGTCGTAAATAGAATGCTCGATATGGTAAAAAATTACATGTCTATTAAGCTTGTATACAATCCAGCTATTATTAACTCATTTTAATGTGTGCATACTCGACCAAAGTAAATAACATGTTTATCATATAAGGTGTGTCATAATACCTGCCCAATTCCATGTTACTAAGTCTATGGAATTTCTTAAAACAATTTAGACTCCTATACATGAATGGAAGCTTTTATTAGAACACATGATGTTAGAATTTGATTTTGGATAACTACCACATGTATGAAAGGATTGTGTTGGACAGAGCCTGTAGTCTAGTAAGGTTAATACTGCATATAAATACTATTACATATACAAGTACTTAGGCAATTCTGCATTTATATATACTTAAATTCAACTACAATACAGAGAACATGGATGGAACCTTTTATTAGATCACATGCTGTTAGAGTTTGATTTTGGATAACTACAACGTGTATGTTAGCTTTGTTAGTATATACTTTATTACAAAACTCTATAAAATATGTAACAAGTTATAACATATATAATGTATTTAAAAATCCGTGCAAACAAACAATACTTTTAAAATAAAGTAGTTTTGATAATTATGGATATTTTGGCATTTGCATGCATAAAAAGTCATCCAGATATATCACTAGGCAGAGCCATGAAGATACTAAAGTTTTGTTCCCGTCTCTATGGTAACAAATTATGCTTAACTTTGAAAATTATCATACTATACATGTATACTCCTAAAATTCTCATATACTGACAATTTTGTTGATATTTATCTTTCACAGAAGACAATATTGTTACACGAGTGCCATATTGCCTGATTAATAGACAAAATATATCATTCAATCTTGCGATTGTATACATGTAATTTCTATTGCGCAAAAGATCCCAAATCAACCCCGATGTTAAAAAAACAATTATTATATTCTTATGCTTTAAAATTGACAATGCCTTTCTATATTGAATATACTGCCATTTCATGAAGATAATGGTACAATGTTTTATAAACTGAGTTTGAGATCAGTCTCAGAACTCAAGCGTTTGATGCTTATTTTACCTCGGTCTGATTGTTTATCATTTATTACACCGCATTTTGAGGTAGTTTTCTATAATTCAGCTTTATAGCCTTGCGTCCAGGTCTTGCAATTCGAGACTGAGACGGCATTTGGTTGAAGTATATGTTACAATGTGTCACCTCATGAAAGCTTCAAAATAATTGAGATTAATTGCATGTATACTGAAAAATGAAATGAGATCCCACATAATTATGATGTCCAGGAATTTTTGGTTTCATCATCTAGGTATGCGCCTGTATTTTTTCTAATGAAAACTCATAAAATGTTTGACCGGATATTCAATAAAAAACTTAAAAGCATCTTTTGTCCATGCATTTGTCTATATACGGGACCACTGAAGCACTATATAGCATTTGCATACACATTGAAGCTATCCATGTAGTCTCGCATGACGTTGTAGCAATATTTGTACTGTTCCTGCAAAGGAAATACATACACTTACATTAAAGAAATGAAGTCAAATTAATATTTCCTTGTTGAATAATTCATTGTTAACATACATCGATTTCTACATATTTCTACATGCTGACAGCACACTGGTCAACTCGAAACACACACAGTATAAAATGTATCCTGAAATATGTTTTGCAAATGTCATGAATAGAAAATGTTCCCTAATATATTTATCAGTAAATAAGTACTCTATACATGGAACTTTTGGCCGCCATCTTGGTGGTAAGCTCATTGGTGTTAAGCAATAGACCTCACCAATATAAATATTTGCCAAAACTGAACAACATTATTTAGCACGATAAGGGTAGAACTGTATGAAGGATGATAAAGTTATATCAGTATAACAACGACCTTACGCGTGAAGCCTTATAAGTAAGATAAACAATACCGATTTTCATTACGAAAAGCGCAATTAGCAGATTTTCAATGAGTTTCTAATTGGCGATCTAAGAGACCTGGTTTTATTTTAGTAAATGAATTGCGAATTCTGGACACCGTTAACATCAGAACGGTTAAAAAAACATATGCATGCCAAAGCTCTTGTAGATAACACAAATACAGAAACCATCCCAAAACGACAGAGAACTGTTGTGAAAACTTTAGTTAGTGATCGCAAGTATCTCCACCGAGTGCATATAAAATAACCTATTATTCTGTGAACTACAACAGTACTCTCCGAAATAAGAGATGAGGAATACATCGCTTTACATACATTTCCTCTATAAATGTCTTCTCGTAGATCCTAAAAAAAAGGGGGTTTCGAACCCACTATCTCAAGGTAGGCCATAAGAGTACTCTGGTATCAGAGTAACTCAACGTATCTTTATAGCATACTCATGTTGTAAGTGTGTAATGATTATGGTGGATGTTTGCGTATCTGGGGTTTGTATTTGAAATAACTAAGTTATTTTTCTCAAAAGACACTTGTATATAATAAGACAACATTGAACTGGATTGAACATGATTGCAAGTCGGAATATACATACTTTTCTAATGAATTATAAATACCAATACTTTATATGAATACAACAACATTGATATCAGAGATGTCGGTCAAATCACAGTCAGAAGTCATGTGTAGGTACATGTAGTGACAGCATGTTGGCCACATTGTCAAGCTTTTAACAGTACTCTCCTATGGTTACTTTTATATACAGTGCGATCTCTCCAGAGCGTCCCTCCTTTAGACAATGGCCTTTCTTCAACAACAGTTATCAAGTAAGTAAGAATTCACTACCACTTTAACCTCTCTACAGCAAAAGTCTCTCAACAACTGTTACAGACAGATTGTCTGTTTACAAAATGAAACACAGTCATGCTTTAACGCAGAATTTAATCAAGACAACACTCACGAAATTTTCTATAATCTGTTTTCTTCTCATACGGCTCATCCGTACAGTTTCAGCCACAGCTATCTCACTATCAGATTTTGCGATTTCCAGCAAGCACCATAACGTAGAAAACACGCCGCATTTGGTAGCACCGTTCCTAATTAAATAACAGTAAAGTCATTATTTATACGGAAACAGATATCCATACGTTTGTTTCATAATCAGATATCAAACACAGTTAAAGCTGACTTTAATTTGACAAAACTCGGAATGCCGTAATCGCATTGCCGTAATAAAAAGAGAATAATGTCCCTGGTTAGTAATTCTTTTACGTGGAAAATACATGTTAATAATTTATGTTGATATATTTTGATTTATTTAAAAAAAACGCAAGATTTGGCATAATATGCCTTACATAAATAAATATGTGGTCGAGGAAAGATATATTGCAAGCATACTTACAAACATTGAACAACAATTGGCGCATGTCCTCTAGAAGTGTTGTTGTTTTCGATATCGGATATAAGCCGCAATGTAGACCCAGTGCCGATTGGTGTGGATTTGTTCTGGGGCCAGGATTTGAAATGAAACTGTTGAAATTCCTTTTGTTCCGTCTTGAATGAAAAATGAAAATATTGCTGTCATATTAGATAAACACCACTCAGACCACTTAAGCGTGAATTCAAAACTGTATGCATTGTTTGTAACAGAACATGTTTTATGTCAATATAGGATTAAGCTCGTATCACCATGTGGTCCAGAAAATGGTCTCACTGTGCACATTGAAAGATTGTGCTAATCTCAGCATTTCTGGAGGTCTTAATACAGTTGGATTGACAGTGGGACGGTATAATTAGGCCATGATGTACTATATTATATGATTGCTAGCATACACCCACCACTGGAATGTCGCCTGTTCACAAGGAAAGAGATGGCCAAGCAACTATCCTATTAAGAAGCCACAGGTCTCCTTCATATTTTTTACAATATGAATATGTAATATTTCTGAATCCTCAATAACTAGAAGTATTACTGCATAGCTATTAACATACCCTTCCATTTAATGACAGAACTATTCTCCTTAGGACGTAGCAATCTTCAACTCTATCATTCATAAGCTCTGATGTGAAAATACCAAACTGTTCAGATGTTGTTGTTGTCGGCAAGTAGGAACATTTCTGTAAAGCACATATTTTCACAAATACGAGTATATATTTGGCAAATGAATAATGCGAGAAAAATAGAATACCAATATTTTAAAAGAAGTTTATTCATAGCTCTGGAGAAATTTAAATCATTTTTGTATTTATCTTACTGACGACTGTTCGATCAAAAATAATAATGAAACTAGAAATGTGCCCATGTGAAACAAGTGCTGTCTTAGCTATTGAGCTGCTTCAGTTAAATAAAAGCAAACTGTATGGCAATGGATCATCAAATTATTAGGTTACACATGTGACTTTAACTGTATACGTAATGTATATAATAGAAAGACAATGACATGGTCTGAGAAGTAGATATACAGTCAGAGATATACTTTTTAGGATCGTCACAAACATTATTTGACGACTGGATAAGGATACATCTGAACTTACTTTCCCATTTTGTGAGGAACATATATATTGCATTCATAATGGGCAGAGTAGTTAACGTTAAAAGTACATGCAAGTATAACACAGTCATACTGGACGTTTCGGGACGCTAAGACACTCTCTGATGAACATATTCTAAATACACAAGGGCCAATACTTTTTACTAACAAGAATACACAATTATATGTTTACCTCTGGTAAAGTCTCTTCTAACAAGACTACAGTTGTAATATTGTATTCCCAGATCATTCGCAAGAAGTCTATAATCGTGTTTTCCAATGGAACCTGTGTCAGTATCAGCCGGTCACGATTCCGGAATGTCTGCAAGTGTGTAATCATGTTTTCAATGTCTAATGAAATACAGTAATGTTTGACATACTTTTTGTGTTATATTTTAAAAGATTGATATTGTGATTTATGCATTCTGTTTAGCATCAAGTAAGTTGTAACTAGATGGTACAATGTAAATGCTATATTTGGCAGTTTCAAGATAATTGTGCGATTTTGTTAATCAGGTTCTGACTGAACAAGTTTTTTATATAACACATAACAGATGAAAATGTTTCCTTGAAATAATTTTAATCCTGTATTTTCCTGAATATTACATTGACGATAAAGATCCGTGAGTATTTAAGCTATGTTTTTTGACTGGATACAATTTTCGTACATTTTCCGTCATCTGTATATACGACACTGACCTGGTGAATATTTTGAGTTGTAATATTTCAGTAAGCTATTTGAATTTCGTGTAACATAGCACAGCAAGTCAAGAAATTTTAAAAAATACTGACCGGTATATATGAGGCATTAATAAAATCATTCCTTCCCATAACAACCATGCTTAACCTAGGCCTATGAATATCCGCTGCGAAATAAACAAATTAAAACAGTTTATTGTGAAGTAAAATGATAAATGTACTACAATAGACTAAGACCAATCATAAGAACATTAAAACATTGTTTGCTAAACATATTTTGGAATTCGACAATTTACTATCCGTTGGTATCATCCGAATCAATACCAGGTCCCGATGTATCTTCTTATGCGCGTCGATTTGAAATGGGCAATTCGAAACCATCTGTTATTTGAAATCAAATTTAGGATCCTATGAATTCGAATGATCGAGGTAGGACTATATGTATTTAATGACTAAAAACGCCCATTTATTTTACTGCATTCCTTGAATGTTTGAAAATGCCTTAGCTGATATTTAACTGGTCAATTAAATAAACAAAACAATCTATGTACTGCATGAACATGTATCACCAATGCAAAATCAATAACGTATGGTGTCATCTGACCTGGACAAATTTCCATGTCGCGAGATTTTTCGAGATTTTCTTCCAACTTTGCATCTGCACTTTGTGATCGGAAAACATTACAATAAACTTCTTCAGCATCTTGTGGATCTTCCATTTCAATTTTGTATTTGTTAACATCCTGTAAATATTGCAATATATGAATAATCTTTAGACTTTTTAAGTACTTACTTTAGTCGGCCTGGTAAACTGAATTCTAAGAATGACCGACAACCGATCTACAATCTAAAGACAAAACTGAAGACGTGAAACCAACAGTGATGTGTATTTTATCTGTGATAAGTTATCTGAAAATGATACATCTAATAATTCCACACTCTTCATATGACTTATCTCCCTTGGTGGAAAATTACTCCCTGTATTCGGGGGTATCAGGTGATGGTCGATGTTGTAATGATATGAAGGTTATATCTGGAAAAGCAGTCGCTTTACATGGCATTGTATTTACATATTTGTATTGCACTACCTATATTACTCCGAAATATTAGTATAACCAGGACAATGTCAGTGTCTAAAATTTAATATTAAAATATAAATTTAAGGTATTAATGTATAATATGTTTGTAATGGTGGGTGACTCTGTAACGGGACCACTAATTAGGAGACTGCTTGTGGTGCCCACTGTCCTTCACATCGTTTTCATATGATGAGGTTAACCGTTGCTTGTGGAAGAACATAATAGCAGTAGCTAGAAATCATGCAATGCTTGGTATTTCAACTGAAATAGTAGTTAAATATGTTCAACACTACCTCCCAACCAACAGGAAAGCTGGATTAATTAGTTTTGAGAACTACATATTTTGGTCACCACTAAAGAATTGGCAGTTGAAAAAAAGGAGTATTTTACCTCAAACTCTTTAATAAGTTTTTGTTTCGGTTTGCCATTGTCGTGAAACAGACTTTGGAATATTTCTGGGAAATCGTCATTCCTGCATACAGAACCGATGGTATTCAACACTTCAGTCACTGTTTCATGTACATACACATATTGCTCCTGTAAGTATCAAATGGAAAACATCAATGATTTCTGGTAACTAAGTTTTTTAAACTGTTAAAGTGGTTCACTCACACATCCAGTCTGTATTCCTACTATATTGAAGTCAGCACATGTTTATCCAGTTTGCTAATACATGTATATTATCGCGGTTATATGATAGTTATTGTTTACTACCTTAAGACTTGGGTCTTATTCACATATTTAAGACTAAAACTCAGATCTAGATTTTAAATTTGCAAGGGTTATAGGTATCAGTCTTTCCAATTAATAAATTCTAAATAAACGAAATTTTGTCTAAATAATTATTGTTACCAAGTATACTGATTTGCCAGTTTTTATTAAAATTTATATCGTTACAACAACATAGGATAAAAACAATATTTGAAGTCTAACTCTAAGTATCATAATAAAATAATTTGCATAAAATAAGGCCCCCGAATGACAAATTAAATCAAATAGATTTTCATAAGTGGGTGTAACTTGCTGGGAATAACTTACGCCGGTACTAGCTATACAAGCCTTCAATTTATCGAACTAAGTCTATTAAAATATATCAAAATATACATACAGATGGTTTTCTACTCAGTTATAACTTTGATAAATTGTTTTGTTAAACTTAGAAAAACAACAACATACCTTTGTTTGGACCATGTTCAGCCTTTGTTCTCTCAGTGTGTTTACAGTATTTGTATGTTCACTACATGTTCGGCTGTTCCCATTACATACAAGAAATCTAATGCAATGAAAGTTCCGGTACGTCCAACACCCGCACTGATTTGATGAAAATAAACTTTGTGTAAATCATATTTCATTAACTAAATGTAGCATATAGCTAGACACCTATATACATAAATAAATCAACATAGAGACAGACGGGGCAGTATTAAGACTCAACTTATTTACGAAAGAAAAACTTTTTATATTGACACCCATCTCAACCAAATGATTTTATAGAATTCTGAACTAAGCGAATGTACTGCTTATGTCTCTTAAACACACAGCAGAACATGTGCTCAGAATTATTATCTTTCTTCGCATGCACCTTGATTATGGTCGAACAACTAAAGCGTGTACACTGCAACCTCTTTCTAGGCCCCCCCGCCCTTGAGCTAAATCATCTCTTCAACAACAGTTCCATTTTTATCAACGTAAGAATCGCTTAGCCTCTTAAGAGCAACAACCGGTCAAAATAACCAAAACCTTATCTCCCAAAGTACTTGTCATACCTGCAATGTACGATCCATGGAAACGTCTTTGAAGCCTGGTTATATCTTACAGTACGCCAGAACTGTACAAGCGACAATGCCGTATCTGGGACATCTTTGTCCGGCCAGGCCGTGTAATGGAACTGTAACACTTCACGTTTTTCACCAGAACTTACCTATCAGAACATAAATTTATTTAACATATGTAATACAAAATTGAGTGAAAATGAGTTAAAACAGAACAATGTAAGGAATAAATAAGGAGTGAAAATGTGCTAAAATTTATACGATTTTGCAAGTGCCTATCTGAATAACAACATCATACACGTATTCTAAATGTTTATACATTTGCAGGTGTTAATGTCGAATGAATCTTTCATTTACCATTTCAGCCAAACTGACACACTTTATGATACTAAATATTATCGAACCGTCTGAAATACAAGACAAGTATACTTTTATGTTTCAAAATCAATAACTATCTAATATTATGATAACTCTGTATAATTCCAATATGACCAAGTATCAAGTGTAAAAGATTGCACTTTCAAGTATTTACCTTTATACATTCAAACGTCCTTATCATAAAGTCGGAGTACGATTCTGATTTTACAACTTCCACTGAAATGTCTCCAAATTTTTCTGTCCCCTCATCTGGCCAATATTTCACACATTTTAGCTAAATTGAAGAACATGTAATAAGCGAAACGAAAGACGTTTTTCACTTTTAATGTTTATTACAATAGTATTTATAACTAATATGAAACCTTTGGACACGTTACCAAACAATATAAACTAACATTGTTTGAAGTTCTAGTTTGTGTACATACCCGGCTACACATTGGTATGCAACTCATTTGGCCACGATAAAAAATATTTAGGAAGCCTAGTGGTCGAGTGTCTGATTCCTGACCCGAAGCCAAGAGTTCGATACTCACATTGATCATGAATCAAAGTCGTCCAGGGTGATTAATTTAAGTTTCAAGTGCTTATTTTGCAATCGGTGTAAAATAGATAAGTTGTACAAAAAATGTTTGTATGAAACAAAGGAGTATGTAAGACTATATAGGAATACCTTTCCAAGTTCAACCAAGTTTGTCAACATTACAACTGTAGAAACATTCTTTGACCACACCATCCTCCACAAGTCGGAAGTAGTTGTATCCATAGCACCTACAGGACAAATATGTGTATAAAACTACATGGTGATACACGTTATACAGCTTTCTTAATAACATGCTCACACCTGTCCAAGAAGGCAATATAATTGTGCACTCGTAGGAAATATGCCAACAATCTGTTAATTGACACAACTATGACTGGATATGTAGAAAGAGCATTGAGTACCAGCTATCCATGCATTAACATGTGTGTAGGTTGGTCATATTCGATTGTACATATTATGTGAAGACAGTCTACAGTACACAACCAACATGCTCCAACTAAAATAAATGGCTAACACTACAATATCTGAACAATAAAACTGACAATACCAACAATATTATGAAAATGGTTGGATCAAAGTTTGAAACAACATTAAGTTATTTATTATCCAAGCAAACACTTTTGAAATGTATGATATTTAGACTTTACTGATAAACAAGCACCTTACCCTGAGCGGCAATATATTTGTTGGGTATATCAAACCCCTGAAATGACAATACAAGTTATAACAATTAATCATACATATATGGATGTAAAATAAATGTCTTAATTTGTTCCACATAATCATCACCCTTCAAAGGCTGGATGTACGATCAGGAATAATTCTCAACTATGTATAAGCTTGTTATCTTATTAATTAATATAATTGTTCTTTTAAGCAGTATTCGAATTATCGAAATCGTCGTTAATAACAACATACAGTTCGTGCTTACGTTTATAAAGCTTGCATTGATGTACGTCGATAGCTCATCCCCAGGAATCTCTGGTAAATGAACCCTAGTTTCATTGTCTGTAATAACAGAAAAAATAAACATACGTATTGGTACAAAAATACGGAATCCCTAAAATCCTGTATAAAATATATGCAATCTTTTCTCATTCGTGCTATCGAATAATATTTTTCATTTCGAAATTATAACTTACAACTTTTATTGAAAAATCACATTAAATAGAAGTTTTTTTCGTGAATTATTATTTCGACAAAAAATGTATTACTTACTACATGTACAAAAAAATAAAATAATATTATGAAACTAGTATATAAAGAAGTGTCACTAAGACAAAACAGAATACAATTACGAATACGAACGATAACACGACTCTTGCATTAAATGAAGGGCGAATCATTTAAAGACAATTGGAAAAAAAGAGCTTTTTGTGTTGTTTTATTTGATCAGTAAATTCTTCGCATACCCTTACATAATGTACAATTAGACAATATTTTATGGTACTATATATTTTTTCCCACTACCATCTGACGAAATCGCCGATCACAAACTGCCGAAGTAAAATATGAAGATGAGTAATTGTAGATTTGAATGTATAGTACTTATTATCATTGTTGAGATACTACATAATTAACAGCTTGATCTATCATTATACACACATGCAATCAGTTAAACAAATACAAGCATAATGTATTATAGTTAATCTGAATACGTTTTTTTGCCACCAAAATGTAGTCTAAATTGGTGAAATCATAATTGAACTTACAAGGATAGATATCTTTGTATCTATTTTTAGATACGAACTTAGGGTCACGTGCTTCGGACGCATTCAACTTCAGCCCGTATGGTAATTCCTGAAATACCAAAAATAAACAAAAAGATTTCATACAAACGTGGATAACGAATATTGCTTAAAGTCATTAACTTCAATAAACCTTAAACCACAAGAGAGTGTCACGAGTCAACTCCCTTACTCTATACTCTCGATGAGATAAAGGGATTGAACTCATGCCAATCTCCTGTGTCCTAAACCCTACCCAAAACCTCCTTATTGGCGCTGCCCATGAGGGCGGGGCCTTTAATGGAATCAATTTTTGAGACTTTGGTAGGAGCATCTATTTATAACTGAATCTATTTTTTAATGCAGGGTTAAACTGCAGTAAATATTACACGTTACTTTTTGTATTTTTATGATTTAGAAATAAAATATTTTTAATGCATTTGTATTGTCGAATAAATGTCTTTTACAAGTTAAAACGATATGTTTATGATAAATACTTGCTGATCCCCGAAAAATAGGACGATTTTACATAAACAGCATGTGTGTTAGGTGTCGTAGATAAAATAATAAAAAATTAATTATAAAAATCTTCATTTTCACTTTACTTAAATCAATATTAACACAGTGGTACTTGTAACGTGGATATTCATTTAAGTAACGGTGTTAAAAAGGAAATACACACCAATGATAGTGTGAAAATGGACTATTCCAAAACGGACGATTCTACATAAACAGCATGTGTGTTAGGTGTCGAAGATAAAATAAAAAATAATTAATTATAAAAAACTTCATTTTCAATTTACTTATATCAATATGAACACATTGGTACTTGTAACGTGGATATTTATGCAAGTTACGGTGTTTAAAGGGAAATACACGCCAATGATAGTATGAAAATGGACTATTCCAAAACATTTTCCCGCCATTACGCTATTCCAAAACATTGTGCACCAGTTTTGCAGCGCCCTTGGATGCTTTGCATCAATGCATTTCTTGTACAAATGATAGAATAGTGAATGTAAACATATAATAAGGATGTCGAACCACGTATCTTTACCTGAAACTCCCTATACAATGCCTCTGGATTTCGTTTTGCTGAAACACACAGCTGTCGCAAGTCACTAACTTCAATATCATTTCTTTTGACACAAGAATTGTTATAAATATTGACATCACTGGGAACGACAACGGCTTCATCTTTATCATCTTGAATAACTGAAATAAAAATATGTTGTACATTTGATGAAGTGGGTGTATCTATACAAATTCGTGCTGTACCACATTATCAAAGGTGTACGACAGTTAGGAAAGACGTTGACTTAACGCTTTCCTCCATTCTGAGTCATAAAACGCTTTATGTGCAGTCTGATTATTAAGAAATCGACTCGAGATTATTTCAAAAAGATGATTAAGAAAATAAAGCTTACACATGTTCATGATGTTTTAATAAACTTTAAACACAGTACTTATAAAGCAGCGTGAATTGAATATAACTCAAACCATGCAATGTAGATTTGTTTTAGATTCTGGTACGAATTGTCAGAAAGTCAGATTATACAGATACATATACAGTTTGCCTTGTTTACGAAAAATGTAGACATTTCTAACATGCGAAAAGTAAGTGCAAGTAGTTCACAATGTTTAAGAATCTAGGGGTGTACGTGTTGGCATTTGGTGAAATTCTGTCCACCGTATGTAAGATTTTAATAAATGATTTGATGGTTTGTAGATAAAAAAATCATAATCACCAGCGTAGTTAGTGAGTGCACTCCAATTTTCGACTTCTGAGTTTCGGCTGAAGAGAAATATTAGCTTCATTACATTCATGTTAATAGAACACAACCTCATAGCTCTCGTAGCTTAAATCTTCAGTTAACAAAGTTTAAAGTATACAAGTAAATCAAATTTAAATGTTGTATATATGGAAGACATTGTACAGTAGTATCATTATCCTATAGATGATAAGATAGATAAACAGAAAAATAGAGGTTAAATGAATGAATAAAATGTATAAAATAAGAATGAGATATCACAAGGAATGTCACACTCACAAACAAAACTTCCGCCACGGATGTCACGCTAAGTGATTTTAAGACGAGAAAGGGCCAAAAGCACCTCCAAATATTGATGGATTGTAACCGACATCAAACTTGACCTGTATTGTATTTTCTTATGATTATGTGCTCATTATGAATTGAATCCATACATGCTTTCAAGAGTTATTGACTGGAAAGAAAATGCACGGGTGAACAGCGGTAACAATTTATGCCCTTTCGTCATTCGCTGAATGACAAGAGCAAAATAAAACAGTGGAAACAAACCAAACCGGAGAGGTATGAGAACAACCAATGACTGCACAATGAGTAAACGTGTAGAGAAATTGACAGCACACCATTGGAACACTCACTATTAATACTAGCGGCTTACATCCGATTGACGGCATGTCAACCTGATGGCAATTAATGGTGTGCACAGTTTTTACGCAAAAACATTTGTCGACTTAAATATATGTCATTCGCAGCTGAACAAATGCCAAGTATTTGATGAGAAGAATGACCATGAACAGAAGACAATTGTCTTACGATTTTGACTGCATGTTTCTTCTGCGATGTATCAAAATCGCAACTGCGCAACCAGCTCCACCTACAACAAGAACACCGGCTAACACACCAATGATCATACCAGCTGAACTTGATCCAGAACTTTCGTCTAACATTGCTGAAACTACAATAAAGAACAAAATTAAATATAAATATGGATTGTGAAACTGCATGGATATAGGAGCAAATAGGCCGTTCATGATCGGGAAAGAAAGTTAAAGATCCTAGACTTAATGGATAATGCGCGTGCGAAAAACAGGGTTTAATGGTCCAAATATTGCGCTGTAAATGACATGCAGTGAATCTCAAACCTTGCTCTCATTATATCAAGAAAATAACAGAAACCAATTAAAAAACATGTCCGATTGTTATTTACTTGTTACAAGAAAAAATGGTCGTTTAGTACGTAAAACAAACAAAATACCATTCATTATTCTCCATTATTTGGCATGGATGTGACCCTTTCAAAAACGATGCCCGATGCCCGTACATCCACTATTCTATTAGATTAGAATTCAAACAACTAATACAATTTGACTTATTTGCGTTAAGTCCAATCTATAATACATACATAATATGTCTTCTCAAGATAAAAAGACACAAACTCCATTGTTATACCTTTTCTACACAGTGGACCTTCATATCCTGCCAAACATTCTCCAGGACAATCGCCAGTGGTTATATTACACTGAGAATTGTCGACACAGCCCCCGCAAGTATGTGCACAATTGCGTCCGTATGTTCCATTGCCACAGGCTGTTAATAATAAAGACATACATCATGAAACTATGATATATCATGGCGAAAATCGCTATTTGTTCCAGAAAGACACAAGGAAAGATTTATGTCAACAAAAGAGAAAGGAAAAGAGCGGGTGTTTAAGGATTTACATATTCTTACCAGACTTAGTCTACATTATTCCGTCACGCATATGCATGTAATGTATATTGCTTTGAGAATCAACAAATAACACAATGCAAATCCAACCCCTGTATGTGTCTTTGCAGAAAATAGTATGATACATTATAGTAACCATGAATGTGGAAAATTGCACACTTTGGCCAAAGAAATAATCAGTTAACAGCACACTGGTATTTTTACTACTTACTTCATCAGGTAGACATGACATTTATACTTGAAAGTCGAAGACGTATAGTCAGATACAATTTACCTGACACTCATAAATATATCGTCGCCGAAGTAAGAAGAGCGACTTCAATACATGAAAAATCATCACGAGCCAGCTCGACAAGAACGATAAGTGTACATGAAGAGAGCTGCGAAGACAAATGTGTGCTAGTTTAATGGGGATCTTATACAAATGTATTATGATAATTCTGATGATAATGATAATGATAATAATAATAATAATAATAATAATACAACTATAATACTTAAATGCGTACTTAATTATATTTATATAACAGTATATTAACAAAAATGCAAAAAGGTATATAACGCCTTGTTTTGAAGCAATCAATACACACTATATTATATCGTTTTAAAATGCTAGAATCATCATCAAAATAAAATATTTACTAAACGAACACTTACATGTTTTACACGTGGCATTTATCCATCCTGGCAAACAACCACTTGAGCATACACCTGTCTCCTTATAGCAATCAGCTGTATTGTTACAGTGTCCACACTCTTCAGCGCAGTTTGGACCATAGCTTCCTTCATCACATGCTGTAGTATACGTTAAACGAAGGTTAATGATAAAAGTACATGTTAAATAAGTGTACGGTTAAGAAAATGCACGTTTCAAGCTTAAAAATTAATTCACATACATATTCGATGTAATCGTTACGCATTGTATGCATTCTTACATTAAGTTGTAAATATCATGTCATTAATTTGGTGTAAACAATAATCCCAAATTGATTTTAAAAGCAAAATAACATCTTCATATTATGTTACGTTCCTTCTGTTAATCAACACGTATATGCTTAAAAGCGTACTTGTTTTGCAAAGTTCTTCGTTGAAGCCATTTGCACAACCATTTTCACAGTGCCCTGTTCTGTGGTTACAGGAGTCCCCTCCAGAGCAGTTTCCACAATCATTAGCACACCCATCGCCATACTTACCAGGGTCGCATACTTTTGAAGCATAGAAAAAGAAATACGTTAGTTTTATTGTGTTCTACTAAATTTTCAACATTCTGTTAGTAATATAGCGCGATTAGTTTTTTCCTACAATTCATTATCAACTGGTATTAACTTCCTTCCTATCTGATTTTGCAGCTGACAAACCCTCCTCTTAAATCAGATCACATGACGGAAGGACATGACATGCCCCGCCCGAGAGCTAACCGGGTAAACTGTCAATTCTTTAAGCTAAATATTTTAAGGAAGGTAAATCTGAACCGGTACATGTTATTTACTTAACAATTGTTCAATTGTGCTTTACATATTGAGTTAAAATACACAGATGTTCCTCGTCTGAAACCTTCACGTTTAAGAATAACTGTTCTTGATGACATGTATGGCCGCTGTTTCCTAATAAGCAAAAAACCAGTCATATTTATATACACACACGTATTATATTATTGTTTATGTTACATTCTGTTGTTAACATGTATTTATCATAGAGGTATCAGTTTTCAGTCCATACTTATCGAGTACGTGTCGTAGCGAACATAAATGTTGAGTTGCTTAATACAAATGCAATTCGTTTGTATGAAAATACCTCTAATATGATATCCTTTATACACATTTTCGCCAACAATATATATTCTTTATATTTTTCTTCAGTATTTCAGCAACCACCAATATACCTAGTTAATATTTGCAGCATGAGCCTGTTGTATTTCATAATGCTCTTTAATCAAGTCATCAAATGAAATACGGTTCTTGCGTGATAAATGGTTTGCGTGTCAATTGTACGTAGTTTACGTTTTTGAAGAAACGTGTCACACAGGTGAATAAAATATTTTAACAAAGCATTAGAATGTCACATTTCTTCTGAATAAATTTCTTCTAATCCGTGTATTCCAGTGTTATTCAATTACACCGATGTTACATTACACTGGTCTGCGCTCGTAATGCGATGTTTATAACTTGATAGTCCATTACTGGTCCCCTTAAAGTTCTAACACTATCACGTCGTATACATCACACCTATACGTACCTTTTTTGCAATAACTCGTTTGCCATCCAGGCTGACATCCGCCATCACATACACCGTTTGTTGCATTGCATGGATTATCATTTTTACATTTCCCACACTCGATAGCGCAATTCAAACCATACCGACCAGAATCACATGCTATTTGGAGAGACAATCAATAACAATACGTTAATATTCTGTATTGATCTATAACATAGTTTCCATAGAACTCTATAAAACATTTGCTCATTCAATTCCATTGTGGATCACATAAAATAAGACTTGGTTAATATTAAAAAACAGAAAATATGTACTCGTTGTTAACTGAATATAAAAGGTAAGGGTGTTAATCGAACTCTTTAAATGAGTGGCTAACTAAACTGTTATAATTGATTGTATACGGGTTTCATCGATGAGACCCTTCATCACTAGAACGACAAGTATGTGAAATATGATCATCAACAACATGTCTAAATAGTCAAAGTCAAAGAGGTGTTTGCATAAAGAGTTATCTTATTCATTGGTCCTGACATTTAAGTAGGGAGCGTAAGCCCACTAATGAAAGAAGATACGAACTTGCATTGCAGAAAATAGATTGGTACCCCGGATCACATCCATGTTCACAAACACCATTTGATGGAAGACAGTGACTTGTACCCAGACAATTTCCACAGTCTGTATTGCAGCCATCACCATAACTTCCAGGTGTACATTCTATAAGAAAGTGTACTCATGGTAAATGTATACAAGTGTATTCAAAAAAATAGTGTTGCAGATAATCCATGTACTTTTGGATCTCCATGTCACACGTAAAATGAATGTGATATTCATATAATGTATGCCAAAGTAGCTAAATATACCACCAAGCCAACTTTAGACCTCTGGTACGAGGGAATGGTAGTGCAATCAAAACAACAACTATTGTGGATAACAGTCCGGTACGTCCGAATATACAGAATAATGTACCAATGGACGGACATAATAATAGTCGAACAGGCAGGCATACATCCTCGTATACAGTTATTCAGCAAAGCGTTAAACGGACTATATCATTTTACCTTCCTGACACAGCGGTGGTTGCCAGCCAGAAACACAGCCCTCCACACATTGTCCGGAACTGATGTTACAAGGTGAATCGTACTTACAATGACCACATGTTAATGCACAATTGATTCCATATGTCTTATTGTCACATTCTGATATGAAAAAAGCATACATATTATCATACTGAAATATAAGTGATTAAAGAATAAATGTTGACAAAACGAAATACATGTACATCAATAGTAGCAACTTATCATTAAAACTCCAATGCACTGTATTTGTTTTGTGAGATTTTTAGACAATGTAGCTATAAGTTATGTATAAGTATCATACATTACAAAAATACATATACATTATAATAAATAAGCACTTGTTCTTTTCTTCAAATAAAATATTTCTTTTTGAAATTAGTACAGTTCCAAAACTTTATCACACATCTTTGCCGCTACGTTGGGAAGTTTTGAAATGAGTCATAAAACATAGCAAGTCACAAAATATAAACGACTGAGTGTTTGTTATTTCACAAATACGGCTGGTGTGTCAATTTGTAAAAATTGTCTTTATAAAAATATATTTAGCTCAAGAAGTAAACTTCTGCATTGTTGCTCGAATAATCGGTAAACCGTTAGAACGATATTGAGATAACCCGTTAGCGTAACATCCAATTAATGTATTCCCTACTAACAACATTAAAAAGTTTACCTTGCATACATTCCGGAGTTCACAATGTCCAGTTACAACATTGCATGGTTCTGTTTGATAACAATGTCCACATTTATTCTGACATTGGTTACCCCATGCAGTTGTATTACATTCTGTAAAGAAAGAATTATGATGTTACAGACAATGCCACATTCACAAGACAATACCTCTCCATACATATTCCAGGGAGGCATCAGCCTACGAAACAAGAGAACTGGAGGTGGTGTAAGGACAATCATCAATATGAATGGGGAAGGAAGGAATTGTCTGGTTAATTACTAAAAACAATCTTGGAGAATTGGAGGGGACAGCAAGTGGATAAGAAGGGATGGAAAGGAGGGAATACATTACAGGACTAGCCAAGGACCAAGTTGACCAAGGACAGAAAGGGGTGATGAACACGAATCAGTAAAAATACTGAGACTTTAAATCATTTTGACAACGAGCTAACCTCACACTAACGAATAAAACTAGTCACATTTAAAACACAATTTCAAATCGCACCAATATGCAATAAACGACTAGTCGCATGAGAAATAAACTTAAGTAATTAACCATACTATTGGATGTGTGCCTAATTAACTCCTCTTGTCTCCCATTTAAAACACGATATTTACATTTTTAGTATTAGACAATGCTGAAATATAATAATTGTTGGCAGAGGCGGTAAGTAGTACTTGTGATTGTATGTCAATCAATTAAGGAATCTTGGATTAGAAGCCAGCCAGGCGCATTGTGTGAAGCTTTAAATACGATTCTTGACCGAAGGTCATCAGTTCTATTATCGTTGCCTCGTTTTCAATACTTCAGAAAATATGTATTAGTACTTATCGGAAGACTTCACAGGTGACCGAAGTTATGCAGTTCAAGCACAGCACAACATCGAAATTCTCCAAAACGCTCAACTTTAGTAGGGTACTGACATTAGCGTATTAACTACATAAGATTTGAATATTATTTTCTATCTCATTCTTTCCATAACAAAATGGAAATTATGCAATACTGTGTTTATTTTGTAATATTATGAACCACCAGGTAATATTTCTTATTCTTGAAAAGGTTTTGATTGAAGCTTTAATACTAATTAATACCAGTTATATATCAACTGTTCAGTGACCATTGTATGAGTATGGCGATATACAAAAATAAATACATGTACACGTCTAAGTGTATTTGATTCAATACAGAAAAAATGAAATGTAGCGAGAACTCACTAATATCACACTTTGTGTCCACCCCTGTCCATCTTCCAGAACATCCATAGGGACAATTTCCATTTTTCTGATACGTTCCTGTTGTTTCGGCAACACAGTGACATTTCAATGTGCAATCCCAGCCACATTTATAGAGAGGACATTCTATAGATAATGGAATACTGTCTAAATTTTAATCGTGATCGACATATCTTTGAAAACGTAGTTTACTAACAAATTACTAACTAATTGTTAAATAGTCAATTATTAGAAGAGCTACTGACAAAAATGAACAAAATTGTTGACGTTGTTACTCAAGAGAGGGCCGCTTAGAGGAGCTGCATGGTACGATTCAAATTATACATTCAAAATTTCACCAAATTTAATATTGAATTTCTCAAAATTCTAGTAATGCAACTACGATTAAATTTCTATGTGGCTTATTTATATTTCAAATAAATAACGCAAATTACATTACACATTACAATGTTACACAGTTGATAAGTCGCCTGGAATCGTCGTAAAAGCGCAAATGTCCATAATTACGATCATTTATTCTACTTCTGTGTCGGAAATTTATAATATGTATATAGAGAAAAGTAGGAAAGTGTTTTCATTGTTTTTGTAATGGGCGGTAAGTCACATAAACAGCCAGGGTAATGGAGTTACTATTGCAGCTATTAGGAAGAAGAAAATTATACACAACAACGACAAAATGTGCTGCACGTATGGAATTTTCTGACATAAACTGAGAACTACATATCAAAATCATGAATTTTATATGTCGAATAAAACTACAATTCATATATAACAAATGTACAAAGTCGGAAATAAACCCAATCGTAAGTTCATGTGGAGTTGAATGTCAAAACGAATATAAATTTGTCAATGGCAAAAATGGTGAAACCACAAATTTTCTTTCCATAATGCAGGCCTATATCCACACTAGTGTTTTCCTCGTGATAAAAACAACATTTCAGTTGAGGTATTAGGAGTCCTCTCTCCCTCTCTCCTTCTCCCTCTCTCCTTCTCCCTCCCTCCTTATTTCTCCCACCCTCTCTCGCTCCCTCCCTTTCTTCCCTCCCTTTCTTTCCTCCCTCCCATGCTTTCTCTCTCGCACTCAAGTTTTGGTTCGCACAACAGGTTTTTTGACCGAATAATAAACCTTTGTATTGTTTCCTAATGAGTAAAAAACACACACAATACCTGCGAAGATAACAATTTCACAAAGTGTAAGTAGAGTGTTATCAATTGGTCTGCTCACTTTAAGATATCGTGCAGTGACTCGATTGGTTAAATCTACAATCTTTGGTTGGTACTGAGCAAAATTGCCATTTCCTGGATCATCATATATTCCTGTTTCATTCGAACCATCCGTTAAGAGTGATATGTGAAATTTTCTATATTGATCATCTAAAATAAAACATAAAGATGTACTTTAAATGCATTAAGTACAAGATTCAATAACCTAGAATTATCTGATGCATTAGCTCAAATACCTTATGACATTACACAATCGAAGATATCAAAGAAGTATATTTTTAACACGGATAATCCAGATTCAAATCCGTGAACACCTAGACTTTTTAATGGCCTCTTTTTGTGCTAACATAACAAATTGTCCATGAAATGGTATTGCTGTATCATTAAAAGCTAATTTAAATAGTATGTAAATGGTAAGCACAAATTCGTAACACTTGAGACAGTCGAAAATATGGAAATACGAGGCTCCTTTTATTTACTTTCATTTCGAAAGTAAAAGAAACGTATGCGTGGAGAAGCAAAACGAAAGTCGAAATGAGCCAAATTTAGATAAAAAACAATGTTTTGGTCCAAAAAAGAAAGAAACAATAATATTGTTATATAAGAACAAGGAACATGAGCTACTCGAACCAGGCACTTCTAAATTATTGTCATAGATGTTGGCCGTACTATAGTAGTATCAAATTCAATCTCACACTCAACGAAAATTAAATTGTGTTGTTAATACTTTTCACAACAGAAGAATACGCAAGACATAAAATGATATAACACATACTATAGTTGTTCCGTCTACCATAAAAGTAAACACTTTGTACGACATATTCAGATAGACAGTCTACACGCCAATATGGATTGTTTTCACTGCCCCCAGTCGTAGAACATGTTGCTGAAGCACTAATTCCTGATACATGAGGTTGACCATCAACAGACAATGACGAATACGAGGTTGCATATGTAGAGGACTGAATTGTTGGTTTGTTAAACGTCACATCCCGACCTGAAAGTGTCACAATCATTCAAAAATATTTATCGGTATTTTACAAACTATTCTTTTACGCTTTAAAAGTTTGAAACGATATTCAATTGACATTTGAAAAAAAATGCTCACATTTACAATGCTTCGGTCAGATGAGACTTACTGGGAGGACTTGGTAAGCCGTACGGGCCTGTATCTCGTAAAAAAATTACCAGCGTTTTGAATGTGGCAATAAGTCAGTCGTCATTTTACACACATTCGTCACTTCAATTCACATCTGTTTTTTTATTGATTGTATATCGTGCGTCATGGTACATTCTTCCTATAAACCCGAACTTGCGGTCAGGTGCCTTATCGTGCTCTCCATGTGCCATGCACAGCCACGCACGGTGCCCCGATGTGCATATTACGGAACCCGTAGGGTACACGTACGGGTTCAAGTGGCTATACACAAACGTAGATAACCCGTAGAAGGCACGTATGCATGTGTCGCAAGAGGTGGTTTTGTGCAGACTTTCCCCGGACCAGTACCGCTTCCCATGACATATGTGTCCGGTACCATCCGCAGGTCCGACCGAGGCATAAAATGTCATATATTTGGGTAATATTTTGTAAATGTGGATTTTGTATTGTGCTCATTTAGATATTAAATGACGTCAATGATGTTGTGTCGTTTTGTATCATCAAACAATGCCCATTAAATGAGTTGCACAGGAGCTGGTATAAAATTAGTTTTCATGAACAGGACCAAGATCAAGTATAGTTTCTTTCAAACTATAAAAATGTGTTATGTGGTTTTGTATAATTATATACTTTTACATTGTATGATAGACAATTATGGACATATTTTCAAATTACTTAGCACTCTAAATGCAGATCTCATAATGACATGTATTTGGAAATGAAAAAATTATAACCGATTCTTAAAGAGATATCCTGATTAGATAGCAAACAACCTAGACAATATGATACATGTACCTCCATAAATCTCCACTTCACAAACTTTCAGCCTGATGTTTGATTTATCTAGAATGATTCTAAGATTTCTTGTCCAGACGGGTTGTCTACACATTATCTCCATTTCCGGTATTCCAGGAATGTCGTCATGTCGGTAACAGACGGAGTTGAAGTCGCCATGGTTTGGTCCAGTACCAGTTTCCACTCGAAATTTGTTAAAATCATCTGTAAAAAACATTTTATCGGCTGTACATAAATCATTTTATCACTCAATCTTGACAATTACTGTACATTTTAATCAATATATGAAGCTATCATTTATTTTACAATATGTTTCGTATTCAGTTATGATTATGTAATATAATTCTTCAAAGATAACGTGATTTTTACAAATATATTTATCAAGAGATTTTGAATGAGAAAATACAAAACTTCATGTGCGTTTCTTTAATAATTGCTTATACAAGACACCACACAGCATGTACACTTATTGTATACACTGTATGATTATCACTAGATGAAGCTGTTATTTTCATTTTACTACATGTTTCCAATTGAATCATACGTATAAACAACCTTTGATTTTACTTTGTACGCATCCATTGTATTCTACAGATGTACAACAAACGTACGAGCCTTTTAACGTTAACATATATAACACAAACATTTCTGTCCCGGAATGGTTCTTATGTATGAACAATTTGATAACTATGTTTAATGTATATTGGCATATTTCTCCCACCAGTTAAAGAAACTAGATAACTACTTAATTAACTAGACAATTATGTGGTTAACTAGATAAGTATCGTGTTAAATTTTCATACCAGATAAATATCTTAAGTGGCAGAATTATGCCACCATAGTAATGACTTCGATATTTCTAGTAATAAGTTATACATACCGACATCATCTGGATGTATTTTAACCACCAGACCAACAATACGATAATCCCTGTTCCATTGTATTCTCCAATAATGGTTGGTGTTTATTTGCCCGTTAGTTCTGGCACATGTATTCACATCACCGTCAACAGCATTTATTGCATAATCAGTGTTTATACTTGTACCACCCTTATTCTGTGTTTTCAAGTTATCTTTAGCTATGTTTCCTGATAATCAATTATACAGAAGTGAAATATAGGATCATAATTTCTGGTTTTAAATATGAAAATAGCATTTATATTAATTTCAATAAGATGTTGTAAATGTTTCATGCACTAAAACGGAAAACTACAAGCTTTTACATTTTCAATCTTTTGTAGATGTTTTCTAAAATCTTCTCTTTACTGCTCTTATTCTGTATAATTTGAAATAATTCCGCATTCTGCTTTACCTACAAAGGGTCACCGATCACCAAATGTGTATTAATCGTTATTGTTTGACAACACATGTGACAACACATGTGACAACACATGTGACAACACATGTAACAACACATGTAACAACACATGTGACAACACATGTGACAACACATGTGACAACACATGTAACAACACATGTAACAACACATGTGGCAACACATGTAACAACACATGTAACAACACATGTAACAACACATGTAACAACACATGTAACAACACATGTAACAACACATGTGGCAACACATGTAACAACACATGTAACAACACATGTAACAACACATGTAACAACACATGTAACAACACATGTCACAACACATGTAACAACACATGTAACAACACATGTGACAACATATGTGACAACACATGTAACAACACATGTAACAACACATGTGACAACACATGTAACAACACATGTAACAACACATGTGGCAACACAACATTCATTGTACAATGTAGAATTTTATAAAGAAAATGTTTTCGTTATCTATAACAGCATATAATCAACAGAATATAACGATACTGATATGCGAATATTTATACTCTACCTACAACACGACGTTATAAAATGACAAAATGTGTCAGGTGTGTTGGTAAACTGACAATTAGCTAGTCTTAAGTAAAAGTGCTTGCACATATAGCAGACGGTACACGGAAAATTGTCAGCATAAAATAAATTTAAAGTTTTAAACGTACGGTATTGACATCCTGGTCCCATCCAACCAAGTCCACAACCACTGTCACATTCGCCGGTTGTTTGGTTACATTGTGCGCTATCCTTACAATGACAACGATATTGACAGGTCTGGAATGTTGGTAAGTTTCCAAACACCGTGCTACAATCTACAAAGAGAACGGTTTTTGAAAAACTTCTATGTTTCAATCTATCTCCTGAGGACACTATCTTAAATAAACAATGCACACCCTAACACACTTTCAATTTTTGGATTGTAATACGTACATACAAACATTTAACCCCAATAAGCACCTACACACATAATACCACACCACGTACATACAAACGTTGTACCAAAGCCACAAACATACAAACGTTGTGCCCTCACACGTTCATTTAAACGTTGCAACCCAACACGAACATACACATTTTGTATCCCAGTACTCGTACATACAAACGTTGCACCCACCACACGTACATACAAACGCTGTACCCACCACACGTACATACATACGCTGTATCACTTCACGTACATACAAACGCTGTACCCACCACACGTACTTACAAACGCTGTACCCACCACACGTACTTACAAACGCTGTACCCACCACACGTACATTCAAACGTTGTACCCACCACATGTACATACAAACGCTGTACCCACCACACGTACATACAAACGCTGTACCCACCACACGTACATACAAACGCTGTACCCACCACACGTACATACAAACGCTGTACCCACCACACGTACATTCAAACGCTGTATCCACCACACGTACATACAAACGCTGTACCCACCACACGTACTTACAAACGCTGTACCCACCACACGTACATTCAAACGCTGTACCCACCACACGTACATACAAACGCTGTACCCACCATAGGTACTTACAAACGTTGTACCCACCACACGTACATACAAACGCTGTACCAACTACACGTACTTACAAACGTTGTACCCACCACACGTACATACAAACGTTGTACCACTCCACGTACATACAAACGTAGTACCACTCCACGTACATAAAAACGCGGTACCCACCACACGTAAATACAAACATTGTACCACTCCACGTACACACAAACGTTGCACCCACGCTACGTACATACAAACGTTGTACCACTACACGTACATAATGTACCCACCACACGAACATACAAACGTTGTGCCACTCCACGTACATACAAACGATATACCCACCACACGTACATAAAAACGTTGTACCTCTTCATGTACATACAAACTATGTACCCACCACACGTACATATAAACGCTGTACCCACCACACGTACTTACAAACGTTGTACCCACCACGCGTACTTACAAACGTTGTACCACTCAACGTACATACAAACCCTGTACCACTCAACGTACATACAAACGTTGCACCCACGTACGCTTAGTACATTCAAACGCTGTACCCACCACACGTACATACAAACGTTGTACCACTCAACGTACATACAAACGTTGTACCACTCAACGTACATACAAACGTTGTACCACTCAACGTACATACAAACGTTGTACCACTCCATGTACATACAAACGTTGCACCCACGTACGCTAAGTACATGCAAACGCTGTACCCAGCATACGTACATACAAACGCTTAACCACTCCACGTACATATAAACGCTGTACCCTCCACACGACATACAAACGCTGTACTCACAACATGACATACAAACACCGTACCCACCGCAAGTACATACAAACGCCGTACCCACCACACGTACATACAAACGTTGTATAACTCCATGTACATACAAACGCTGTACCAACCACTCGTACATACAAATGTTGCACTCACGCTACGCTACGTACTTACCAGCGCTGTACCACTCCACGTATATACAAACGATGTACACACCACACTTACTAGCAAACGTTGTTATTCTTCACGTACATACAAACGTTGCACCTACGCGAAACTAGGTACATACAAACGCTGTTTCCACCACACGTGATACAAACGCTATAACCAATCCACATACATACAAACGTTGTACCACACCACGTACATACAAACGTTGTACCACACCATGTACATCAAAACGTTGTACCATTCCACGTACATACAAACGCTATACCCAAGCCACGTACATACAAACGTTGTACCACACCTCGTTCATACAAACGCTGTATCATTCCACGTACATACAAACGCTATACCCAAGCCACTTACATACAAACGTTGTAACCAGGCCACGTACATACAAACGGTGTACCACGCCACGTACATACAAACGTTGAACCACTCCATGTACAAACACCGTACACACCATACATACATAAAAACGTTGTATCCCACAACAAAATAAACGTTGTACCCGCCACACGTACATACAAACGTTGTATAAGACACGTATATACAAGCGTTGTACCACACCATGTACATAAAAACGTTGTACCACTCCACGTACATACAAACGATATACCCAAGCCACGTACATACAAACGTTGTACCACACCACGTACATACAAACGTTGTACCCACCACACGTACTTACAAACGTTTTAACACACACGTGCATACAAACGTCCGCTCTCCATACAAACTCGTGCATTTCTTTAATTGGGCTAGATGTCTGTACTTGTCAAAACATCTTTTGCATTTTAAATGGTCACTGTTTCAATTGTGTTTCTTGCAATAATGTGTGTGCTTTTCAGTACGTTTCAATAGATTGTTGTGTATATAGTTATATAACAATAAATGTTAATGCAACAGCAACGATTCTGTTATTTATTTCATCCATTAATAAACTAAATACTATGTGTTCTGAGTTTGGTTTATAGATAGCACAAATGCGTGTTTCTGCTGACGTTATTCTGTGGAACTGACCAGAGGTTGCAAAGTGGCGAGAATAACATATGATGCTGAGCATGCGATGTGTACATACAATCAACTATATAACTATGAAAGTTCTTTATTACTATACAAACATATAGTTCAGGTGTAAACAAGAAACAATGTAGCAATGTATGCTATAACGAAATTTCGCTGTACGGATGTAACACAACTTTGATACAACGAAGTAAATCTGCAGGCCATTCGTTATAAGGGTGTTCCAATGTACTGAGTTATTTCATGTCAATATATTCGGTGAATAATGGTGTTTCCTAATCCTACCTCGTCCTTTGGTGATATATCACCATGTAATAAATGTCGCTATTGGGTGTGCTACTTAATGATACTTACAGGATCTTATCCATGTTTAACTGGGCGGCTGGATTTACATGACGCTAAAGGAGTTCGCAATAACTGCCACATACATTACATAGCAAACAGCAATCAATAATCAAAGCGCTGTTAGCGCTGAAGGCCTGGTGCTGCAGATAGATGAATTGTGGATTTGCTTGCCCTGTGTATATCTAGTTACTTGTTTGTAAAATAATTATCATATTAACTACTGTATTTCGATATCATTTTACCAGTATTTTTCCATTAGTTATTTTGTGCAGACCATACAAGTCGGTATATCTTGTGCATCAGGGATAACACTAACCCTGGTTTATATGTCCGTGGATAGTATAACATTATAAGAACATTCGCATTATATCTGTTTCTGCATATAGCAATCACTATTTACCAGAAAGTTGTCAATTTGAAGAAACAAAAGTTATGACAAGCAGTCACACATGTATCCGGTATGGCTAATAGTTTCAACGTTCAAGTTTCCGTTTGATATCTTCATTTATCAAGGTTTAATAGTGAGAACTGCATGCATTGTTACAACCCGTTTTGCAATAAAAACACATTTTGCAAATAAAAATTAAAATCGCTAAAAAAGCATTTATGCGTAGTACCTTAAACAGTTGTATATATGTATGATAATACAAAAAGTATATGTGCGAATCATATAACTCATATACTAAAACAATTAGACGAGATTCATTTTCAACTCATTTTGCAATAAAAATTTCAACCCGTCAATGCGTTTTGCAATAAAAAATAAAAATCTCTAAAACCGCACGTGTAGTGCCTTAAACAGTCGTATATATGTAAAATAATAAAATATTATGTGAGACTCATATTACTCATAAAATATAACAATTAGACAATATTTATTTTCAACGCATTTTGCAAAACAATTTTAAAATCCCTAAAAACGCAAATTTAAAACATTAAACGGGTGTATTTATGTAAAATCGTACAAAATATATATACGTGCGAGACTTATTACTCATATTATACAACATTTTGAAAAACCTTCATCCGTTAACGCGTTTGCAATAAAATTTTGAAATCGCTAAAACTGCACGTATAATGTCATAAACAGTGTTTATATGTATAATAATACAAAATATATATTTGAGACTCATATTACTCATATAATATAACAATTAGACGAGATTCTTTTTACAACGCATTTTGCAATGAAACGTGCATACCCTCCATCGCATTTGCAATAAAATTAAAAAAATGCTAAGTGTAATACCTTAAGCAGATATTATTAGTTATACAGGTTGTTGACAGGGTATATGGGGGAATATAACCTGTCTGTGTGCCATATTACCCGAGGCGTTAGCCGAGGGTTATATGAATCGCAAACAGGTTATATTCCCCCATATACCCTGTCAACAACCAGTATAACGAATTTATAATACTGCAAAACCGTGTTTTCATAAGAATTTAGTTAAACAAGCAATGCTTCGACGCCTTGCTCTAGATCTGAGAATTAGATCTGTGCATTTTTGCTTTTTTTGGTTCATAAAATTGTTTAGAGTGTTTTAGTCCTGTATAATATCAGTAACTAAAACGTATTCCTTTTAAAATATATCGGGAATTACTTGCTGTAGATCAAAATATATTTATTTCACTCACACGTTATATTGCCTGAAAATGAATTGCATTACCCCGTAAGGTACCTCAATACGCATGGTTAATCGCGCGCTTGCACTCTATTTTTTATTTTCAAGCGTCTGATCTCATGGACTTTATCGAACTGAATTTTGCTCAAACCTTAAAAAATCTATCGTTTTGAATATTAATACTAGCACACATGTAATCTGTTCAATATTTATTGAATCATGTGTGAATATCAATTGTCAATTTCTAGTAACTTGCAGACATCAAGAGATAAAAGTTTTCGAGTCGAGCCGTCAGCGAAAATGGTCACGAGGCGCATGAAGGGGAAATTAGTTCGGACGTCATATACCCTGTCAGCGCCGTGTATATAGAATCCTATACGCGAGCCTTTAACAAATGAAATTACTGGATTTTTCTTTGCAGTATTATAAATTTATATGTACCGAAAATATACGTGCGAGACTTATTACTCATATAACTTAACATTTAGAAAATGTTCATCCGTAAACGCGATATGCATTAAAAAAATTACATCCTTAAAACTGCATAATTTATGTATTACGGTAAACAGTCCATAAAAATCCATTAAAATTGCTAAAAACGCAAGTGTTATACCTGAAACTGGAATATATATATGTTAAATCGTACGAAATATATACGCGAAACTTATAACTTATATTACATAACTTTTAGAAAAAATTTATCCGTCAACACGTTTTGCAATAGAAATTATATGTAAACTGTTTTAAAAATGCAATGTTTATAATAATACAATAAATATATGATAGACACATGTAACTCATACAATATCTCTATTAGACGAGGTTCATTTTCAACGCACTTTGCAATAAAAAATTCACATCACTCAACGCATTTTGCAATAAAAATTTAAATCGCTAAAAAAGCATGTGTGATATTTCAAACAGGCATATATATGTAGAATTGTACAAACTATATATGTGCGACACATATAACCCATGATAAATAACATTTAGACGAGATATATGTTCAACGCATAAAATTTTAAAATCGCTAAAAACGCATATATACTGTCTTAAACAGTCGTATATATGTATAAGTATACAAAAAATTAAAAAATTAAAGTAGTGGATATTTATTATAGTGTCACCCCTATTTAAAGTGCCGGCCACTTCTGACTCATTAGCACATTTACTTCCCGATTCCTATCCTTTAATGCCAGGTACCAGGCAGGTAGGCGCAATGTAACCATTATTTAACTAGCCATATCAGAACGGACCCCTCGCTCACAAGGCGGATGCCTAAAACACTCGACGACGTGAGACTATATGTAAGTCACATATAACCCGCATTAGATAACATTTAGACGTGATTTATGTTCAACGCAATTTGCAATAAACAATTCTCACCCTTTAACACGTTTTGCTATTCTGTATTCCTTTCTCTAGAGAGCTTCTGAATTTATGGAGGGGAATGCAACTCTTTCCGGCAACAATGTGTCACTAGTCACCATCAACCCGTGGACAAGTACTATATGTTTACATGACATTAGTGTAAAATGCTTAGGTATTCTTAATATGATTTATGTCGTACACTCTCGCACGGACCTAATAAAGAGCATAGCCAAGTGCGCGAATTACAAGTCAAATGTTTTGGCACTGATATTGGCACGAGGTAATACTCTATGTGATGTTATCAATGAATATGTAAAATAATGTTTGAGCTCATGTTCGCGTTCAAATCCTTGACTGTAGGACAAGTTAGTAGCCTACGGTTTTTATGCTTAGGATAATGCCCTGTATAAGTATTACTAGTATTTTTGGCGTAAATATTAACGAAGCTTTTAAACGAAGTGAGTTAGCATAATGAAAAGAACTGTTGCAAGGTATGTGATGGATATGAGACGCAGTATCCGAATTGTAGTTACTGTGCATCACTGCTGACGCAATGTATATAGCAATGAATAAATAACTCGAGTATAAATAGACACATACAAAGTGCACAGCCATTCAAAAAGCACATTGAAACATGAACTCATGCACCTAATACAAAAGCAAAACAATCTCGTAATAGTTTAACATATGAAACATGTAACATACTGCTATAATCTCTAATAAAAGGACTAAGTCATATGGAGGGGATTTCTGGAACTCGTCCAGATCGGATCGAATCTGTTTCCTGTTACTCTGATAAATCATTAGTATATCCACGTAAGCATTTATAATACTAAGCTGATTTCCGAATTAATTAAATTTCAATTTATACCAGATACAGATTGCAATCAAGACCACTTTCAAAGTCATACTGTGTAGATATTATCAGCATGTACAAGTTGATGCGAGTTATCTACAGGATACAAGTATGTTTATCAGAGTGAATTTATCAAAGCATTCAAGTATTTACTATTTACATGTAATAGATTACCTACAAGAATCCGGGTTGACTGAGATGTTTTTCATATCACTTAATAGCTTTCATGACTGTCTCTTGACAATATCTAGATATTTTGTATCTAGATAGGCCAAAGTCAAAATTTGAAATCAATTGTAAATGTCAAATAGAGGTTAATATTTAAACCTTATGCTCGACTTCATCATTCACTTTTTATCTCTATATACTGTTTTACCACAAAAATATATGACGGCCCGTAAATTTTAACTCCTAGATCAGCCACCTTATGTTTATTTAAGATGCATTTGGTCCATCTGAACGTAAAATATTAGAATCATTACTTATGCAATCTCATAATTCATGTCTTAATTATACATTGGCGAAATAAAAGTATATAATTTTATATTATTACTATTACTTACATGTTTCTGCAATGGAACTATTTCAGTTCAATCAACATGTATATAAATGATGAATGAGAAACTTACACAATTATATAAATACAAATGTAGACATGTTTTCACATACATCACAATCCTGTGTAATTGTCTAAAGAGAACAAACCGCACAACATATAAAATGTGGTCATAGAACAAGAGAGCCTTAGTGTCGACAAGGAAAGCCGAAAGGGGGAGAAAATAACATCAACACAATCTCAAGTAAAATAATAACACATTGGGAAAGGAAACTTTAACATACATTTAAAACATATAAATCGATGTACAGCCTTGGAACTGTCAGTAAAAAATCTGGGATTTAAATCGAAACTATCTATCCTCACACTTAAACGCTATATGGTAATTGTTTTACAATACATACACATACATTGACTAAGTGGGCAGTAACTAATTATTAAAAGTCATTAATCATTACGTACCTAACAACAGATAGACTGTGTATCATTCAGCACGAAGGAACAATCAGCCTTATACTGACCTTGCTCTCAATAACTAACCAATGGCATAATGCTAATGCTCTACTGAAAAAACGCAAGTGTGATATTTCAAACTGGTAATGTGAAATCCTACAAAATATATATGTGCTACACATTATCCAACGAGTTTGACTGTTATCCAACTAGTTGTGTATGAACTGTTGTATCAATGTGTTTTGTTGTTTTATAATACAAAAAACATGTGTGCGACACATATCACTCATACTACTTTCCATATAAACAAGGTTGATTATCAACACATTATGCAATGAAACCTTTTCTATAAGTTAGCCTGACAGCCGCATCATGATGATCATTGTCAAGCGAGCATCGTATGATCTTATAGCCACCGCGCGGTACCTGTAAGGCGGCAATAAGGTAGCAATGGGCCTATGCTGTCACCACAAGGCAGTTTTTGGCGGGAATTTAAAGCGCTAGCGCTTCTGAGAAATCATCACAAACATATTTAAATGGCTTCAAAGACATTTTGTCTTATACATGTAACAATATATATGTTCTACTGTGTATGCCTCGGAAGCGGGTCTTTTGTTATTTTCCATGTTCGTTATTTGGGTAATGGTTCGATTGTGTGTCTGGTTGGATATTCCTTTATACGAAGTTTAAGCCCCAATAGCGTTTTGCCACTGACGGTACAAAAGTCGGTACTACTATATTTACTGATGTTTTATGTTTGGGTCTTATGTACCGTTTGACATTGTAATTGTTTACACGCAATAAAGATGCTTTAGTTTTTTTGTACAATACGTATGTGGCATTTTCTGCTTGATTTGTTTCATTCATGTTCGTAGATACTTTTATTCCTATCGTCAATTAACTTTAATTTAAACTGAAGTGTATGTACATGAATTTATATACTATACAGATTTGTCCGTGACTTATAAGCAATATTATATGAGTAATGTGAGTCTCACATTTATCTTGTTGTATTATACATATATACGACTGTTTAAGACAGTATACTTGCAGTTTTAGCGATTTGAATATTTTACTGCGAAACGCGTTTTTTTGCAAAACAGGTTGTAACATTGCATGCTAATCGGACATTTTTATTTCTAACAATACCTAGACATACTCCGGATAAGTATAAATATGGGTATTTCCCTTTAACCCTGCGTTACAAACAAAAATATACCGTTAACTTCGTGCTCGAATCGCAAAGTTAACAAAGTCCAGAACTACGCCGGACCAAACTTCAGGGGCCTTATTCACAAACGTGTATAGGCCCGTCTGAATCTTAGACATATTTTTAGATTAAGGCTTAGACTTATCAATAATTAGTTCAATTCACAACACTTCGTAGACTATATTTCAAACTTAGACTTATTACGGTAAGTCTGAAATCCTAAGTCTACTTTTTGTAGACTTATATGGTTAAAGATTAATAAGGTTGCCGTCATATATTACAGACACTATTTCATAGCAAGAATATCGCTAAAATTGTTCATGAACGCTACCAATTTAGCATTGTAATAAATAGTTAAATGTAAAAGGTCACCGCTGTTTAAATCCAGTGGGTGCGTATAGTTCCGATCGTAGTTTTATCAATCAGTTTAAAATAGGGATGTATACGAATGGCTATTTAGTATTTGAATATTCGGTCAACCTTCTGGACGAATATTCGACCTTCTTATTTAATAAAAATACATTTGAAATTCAAAGTTTAACTTTATGCTTATCAGTGATATAAACTGATCACTCAAGTGGTAAAAATCCCCGTGATTTCTAATAATTTCAGGGCCTAAGAGTCACCACCAGAGTGTTATGTCTCTCTTGTCCTTTACGAATAAGAATGTTGGTGCGCTCAGTAAATCAGTACATGCTATTCACGGAGAGATAAAAAAAGAGACGAATCTCGCGGGTGTCAGGACACTTTGGACCACGGACATTACGGATCAGACAATTCGGACCATATTCAGAGACAATACGGACAATGTTCAGGGACAATTCGGACCATACTTAGGGACATTACGGGCCATCTATTGGAACTGTTTGCGACCAATCATTCAAACAAAAGACTTTCAATATTGTTTACATTTAAAGAATGCAAAACTGATCGTAATATTATCATTATTCGTGATTTATGGTAAATTCGAGGTTAGATCGAAACATAGATTCGAATATCAACCAACAATTAACACAGCATGTATTTTACATGGCGCACTGCAAAACTTCCAATTATAAAAGGAGCCCAAAATTATGAATTAAAGATGGTTTAGCCATTGTAGCAACAGCACTGCACAAAGCCCATTCAAATATGTTTGAGTTAAGATTGCATTATTTATAAAAATGGATTTTCCTTTTGACTCGGCAACTCGAAAGAAATAATGCGCGCAGGCATTATATTGTGTTGCGTTGATGCAAACATATACTAACGAACTTCCCTTCTCAATTTTAGTTTGAATGGAAATTCTTTATACGACAGATAAAATCATTTCAAAGCTTTTAACATGTAAAGATTTAAAAGTTGTACAATACAGTTGATATATTACTTAAATGTAAACCATACATTTTAATTCCATGTACAATTTAACATACACTCTATTCTTGTTCCATCTTCAAATTATATTTTGATTGTCAGTTTTAAGTTTTACTTTGTGACTGCTTATAACTTTGATTCACTACTGTATCAGCTAGTATGTATGGACTCATCTTATACTCTATAAGATAACAATATATACTTATTAATGTATTTCATTATTTTTTCAGAAATGCCAGACAATTTTGAGTGATATGAAGTAGTTGAATTGGTAAAGAATTTCATAACTGTTGTTGATTAATGTGAAATATTAATACAATTTTTGGTTACGAATGCCTATAACCATTAGTAGCATTTTCGTTAAAACTTACGAATTCGTAGCGACTGCATGCGTACGAAACTATTGGTAAAACGCTCTAAAAAAGACTTGCGATCGTAAGAACGTCGTAAGAAAATCTTACGAACATTTCGTGCGTAAGAACGTTGATAAAAAGGGCTCAATGCTTATATGAAGCACTTTCAAGTATGATGACCTGGTATGATGTGTGGTCGTGACCTTTGGAGGGATTGAACCAACAACGTCCGGGTCTAGTTGCCGACATCCTATCAACTACACAGCGACTCTCTTCATTGCTATTTACATACATGGACAATGATAAAATACGCGAGAGTGGAAGATTTGAGCTATATATGGTACATTCTAGCTTCATAACTGTTTTCAGGCAGTTCTATTTACTTGAAGGAAAAAGCATAACAACAACATTGAACACCATTTGTCTGTTTCTATGTCAGTGATCTGTAGAATCATGCGTGGCGCTATACACTTGAAATTTATACATTGTATTTAAATAAAATAATAAATATATGGTAATGATAGTTTATTTTTAATGTTTCAGTAAAATCCCTCTAGATTTTCTCACAGAAATAAATTGATTGTTACAAAGAATTTTGGATATGATTTTTGTTAAAATTAATTTCCTAACTTTCTAGAATGTAACAGATACTTACTACTACCACTGACACTTGTAATCCGAATTGACCATATTAGTACAAATAAACGGACAGCTAGCGCTTGTATAGCCATCCCTTGCACACTCACGAACATCTAAATATCTGGTTGCGTGTCTACCCGAATTAATATCACAGAACACTGCAATAAACCACTTGATTTATATTTACTAAACTCTCCGATGAAACATTTACGTTCATCAATTGGTGGTAACAATAAAGTAGTAAATATATTGACTGTCAACTACTATGTATACATATAGAACCGGCACACACACTTTGTGTGATCGCGATGAATTGAATGTTTATATGATAACATTTGATATCGAGTTATAGAAAAATTAAAAAAATCCGCGTTTAATATTTTAAGTTTCCATTAACAACCGGAGCTCATGCAAACAACAAAATATGTATAGCACGATCATTTTACGAAACATCACAGGAAAATAAAACCTTGTGGGATTGTTTTACTGAGATAAATACATTCAATTCTATGTCCGTTGAAATAACTTAAACAATGTCGTACATGATTTAACTAAACACAATTAGTTTATTCTTCTCAAACATGGACATCAACGTCATGATTTTTATGTTCGACTTAATTACAAAGTATACGCGTTTTATATATTTCAGAGCCTATAAGACACAGCCTGAAATATCAATGAGGATTAGAATTTTAACTTTAAATGTGTCACTGCTGAATATACTCATCAATAAAAGCTGATTGGAAGAAGGGCAACAGTGGTCTATGCGCACTGTCTTGACCACCTTTAGCTAGTGTTGACATTGTACAAAAAAAGCCTTCTTCAATGTTATTACTTCAAAACATCTAAACGTTTTATCAGATAGGATGACTGGGTTATTTAAATACTGTTATAATGCCTGGTTACGGTTTGGATTATACAAATGATAGGTATACGGACTGAACTCGACCTGGAAGAACTGAAATGCGGTTGAGTTTTAGCTGCCAACGTTTGCAGATTAGTTCCGTGTGTGCAGTGAATGCGATACGGTGGGTCAGGAACATAAAACAAAACAGCTTCGTAACGTGAGCAACTGTTAACCATAACTGAACGCAGGGCAGGTGTACTGTATCACCGTCTATGCCGCATATACGGCAACTTAAACAACAATACGGTATACTGTACGCTCCATTTCTGGCATTTATTGTAGATATTGTAAACAAACGAAGGAGAGAAGAAACAAAATCAGTTCATGTTTGTAGAAATTTGACGTATTTACAAAAGCGGTATACACAGTACGAGCGAGATGATTAGAGTTCCCTATAGTAATGTTATCATTTTGGCATGATTTATTGGATTTCATTTATCGACACGATCAATTTAAATACAAACGTGTATACAGGAAATGAGAGAACATATAACATAATACGAGCTGCTATGGAGCCGAAAGGTTTTACTCGCTTTATACAAAATTGAAAGGATTGCGAATGAAAACTAAATATATTGATCCCACTTTGTAGACTGTGGGTAAGACATGTTTGTGCGTTAAGCACCCTGATCATCTTGGCACAATTTCAAGAGACACATAATAGATACTATCACCGACAATTAGTGACGCATCATTAAACACAACAAAGATTATTTAATTCAGACATTCCATATCGATAATACGATTTGTAATGATATCTTAGAAATGAAAGTTTGCGTTTTGACTACGTGTTGACAACTGTTTTATTGAGCATGGTTCTTCCACGGCGCCGTTTTATAGAGCGTACACACGCATCTTTTTACATATAACGCCTTAACGTCATTATTGTATACCATCCTATGAATGAATATTTGTTAACTTGTTCAAATCGACAAACGAAATCCTTCGGTTTTCTCGAATGATTGAAGAAGCTTAAAGTTACATAAAAGTCGGAACCAGGGACAGAAGATCTTTCAACCAAATTGCCACCGACAGTTTCAAAACCATTGACAGCGTCACCGTCCATAAAGGTATAGCAAGCTCCTGCATTTTCCCATGATTTCATTTACTGTGTGTCTTTTTGTGTTTATGTTATACTAAGTAATGCATCAGAAATGAAAACAAAATGTGTTGTAGTCGCAAATCTACAAAGGCGCTGTCTCGATCTATAACTAAGTGTTTACGGGTCAGTAGTATAGTGTCCTATCCGCGTTACCATATAAAAGTAGACTTGCGCGGAAAGTGTCAGAAATTCTAAACGACATACTGACTAACTGAGTACTTAGTTACTTACCGTTTACAAATACATCTATCTCGGACGTGTAGTCAATGCGATTCTTGTCTTGAAAATGGTTGATAATTATGTATTCGAAACTATATTCAGGATAGTTTTAAATACTTTTATCCGCTCTTTGAACGTTATAACGCATGTCTATGCAAAAATATCCTAAGATGTTTATAAATACCAGCACGCTTATACAAATACAATAGAACTGTAACATGTTGGAGTATGTATGCGTGCATTTTAGCAAAACAAACAGTCGCTACTCAAGATGTTGTATATCATCCAATGTTTTGTCCAAACAGTGTAAATTGTGAAATATAACATAAGATATGATCATGATGATATTAAACTCAAGTAAAAGCTAGACTAAGTCCTTTTTGTGTCGTACAACTTGAAATTTCAGTTAGCAACTGGTGTGTGCAACTTACAGTATTGCAAGATATGGTGTCAAAAGTGTGACAAAAAAATGTTCCAACTTTCATACCGCATAACATTCATTTAATACAAGATAAACATACTAACCGTTGTACAGTTTAAGAGCAAAGATGAAAGTGTGTATGGTAACAATTTAACGCAAATGTATTGATCAATGAACTATTAACACTTTTTTTCTTACAGCTACCTTAATATGTCTGTGTCGTCATTTTACTGGTTAATGACGTTCTCAAAGTGACAGACTTTCATTACATTTCCTTGTTTTACTCGAACTATGAAATTGTTGAAATAACATTACCACACATTTCCTGATTTTCTTTATTTTTCGTCTGATATTTTTCAATTGCATGTGTGTGTCAACATGATTATGTCTGTATACAACTGACTTCAGGAAGCCCCAGAGAAAATAGGACTGGGTGCGTAACACGAAATTCCACAATTTTTCACGTCTGGGTATCGTCGGGATATCACCCTGTCGCCGAATGTTTCGGGTAGAAAATCTAGCACCATCTTGCATGAACCAGGCATTATTTATATTTTGATTTTGAAGTGCAATGAGAAAGTTGATTTTAGGAGAGAGAGATACCGTTGAGAATTTACTGTATTGTTAAACACATATGGACCAATCACTCCGTGTAATGACATCGCACACCAAACTGTGTCGCCTTTTCACTGCGCAATGGTCTCTGTGTGAAACAATGCGGCTGTGCATTTGACTAGAGCCTAATTTAATGCTTACTTACATGACTAGATAATGTGCCTCGTCGATTAACTAAACCTTGCGAAATGCATCAGCTTAATTGTCGGCTGCGTCAAAAATCAAGTCTTAGTACCTGGTCAGTGACAGTTAAGTTCTGAATTTTGTAAGGAAACAGCTTTATATCCTTCTTGAAGATTTTGGGATACCTGTCACTGAGGTTCGTCTCACTGACGTTTGAAGCAGCTCCCGAAGTGAAATAACATTTCCTTCACTTCTACTCGACTTTGGACATCCTGATTTATGAGCTTCATCTACCGATCCAAATCTTTCAAATGTATTCACAATCTTGTAAATATGCTTCCTGCTCACGGTCATATTCTTAAAATTATATTTAAACTTCATTCGCACGTCAGATGACATCATCTAGCCACAACGTTATTACATTTTACAGAATCAACAGAGAATTTAACGTTTGGCCTTAAACATGATATACATTTTATCTAAATATTTCAAAATTTCACAAAATTGTGAATATTTCAAAGTGTTACTTTTCTTTTCGGACACCCTGTACTTTATCAAATTTAGTTCACAACCGCGTCATTCTAGTGTCAATATTTGAACACGTGGATGTGGGTGTTGATATTGTGGGAAATTTAAACACAAATTGTTTATTTAAGGTAGACATAATTCCTTCGCGGGAGAATGAGAAATGTATTTTAGAAATGATTGTAGCCTGTGACATCTTTTTTCCAACTACTAACAAACCTTAACCTTTATCCAGCAGTGGCGCGCTGACAGCAAAATAAGTTTCAGATAAATTCATTTCTAGAATAAAGATCAGTTAAAACAATTAATGTCCCTTTATGTTCACAATCGGATCACCAGGGTTACTGTTTTATATGTACGGAAATTGCCGAGATGTTGTAATTGAAGTAACCACAGCCAGCACCAACAAATTATTACTGATCTGGAATGATTTTATCGTTTTGATGATTTTTTGAATTATTCCAAAAAATATGCCGCTAGTTATTGGTGAACAAAAGATCAACCATTGTAAGTTTGTTTGTTTGTGAAAAATATGCATGCATCAGGTTAAAATGTTTGCAATGATGATGTAGCCTAACGTAGTTTCTGTTTTTTCAGTTGTTACGTAGCGAAATCAGGTCGTTGACGTTGCAAACCTTTTAAGAAAATTTGAACACTTCGACACCTGCTCGAGTTCTCTTCCACATTAATACGAGAGTAGTACGAGACTCTTCTATTTAACAAAGTTTAGGCAAAATCTGTTCGATCTGTGTACGACTCTCTCTCGACTACTGAATAATTTTCTACGAGAATGTCCCAGTATAGGTGTGTCTAGACGAGTTCTGGTAACATATGTTCGAGTTTATGACGAGTAATTACAACTGAAATACCAGAAATGTTCAAGAAACGGCGACATAAGGCGATGTGTGTATACATTCAGGTGGTACAGCATATCTGGATCAAAACCCAGTAGATCCTTCTATGTGAAACATTATAGCGATGGCCTATATGATGTTAGTGCAGGGGAGACGATGACTCAAAGTCAGCTTCTTGTTCCACAGCCACAATCTTTTTTTAACGGAGCATTTTCCTTCCTCTTTGAAGGCACGACTGTATTAGTTGGATTCTTCAAGGGAACTGATGCTGGTCAGAACATACATACATTTTTAAAGGATCACTATAACTTGCAGGAACTCGCAGCAAAGCCGATGACATGTCGAAAAGAACACATAAAAACTTAATACACGTCGAGCGAATCTCGAACAGAGATTGTAATCATGTCCTCCAAACTCAGCTATCTCGTAGTGTGTCAAACGACTCTTTACTTGGCGAGAGGTAGCGACAAGTGAAGACATGTCCACCTTAAGTGTTCGAGTTTAGGCGACATCCCAAAACATGTTTTCGCTGTGTGTACAAGACGAAAACTCGCATGACAACATTAAATCGTTTAAAACTATCTTGGCTGCTTTCCGAGTACTGTCTACATAATGAGACATATCGTCGTCATAGGACAACATGAAATCTTAGTCGAAACGCGTGACAGTGTGACACTGGCTTAATTGTAATATTTTCAACAAATATATTTCTTGGTTGGTCTCTGTTTACCTTGTGGTGTGTATGTACGTATTTTTCATGAATCCTGAAAATTCTACCATTTTCCGTGCTTAATAAAAATGAAGATTGCCGAGCGAGATATGGGTTGCATGTAAATTATTTCCTGCAATCATTTCACCAGAACAAATACCAGTCAATATTTATTTATAATTAAAAGTTCAACATATAAACCATATATTGTTCTAAATACAAATACGAAAAGTTAACGATGCAACAACTACTAACTTAAAGAAGGTATCAACTTGTCATAATTACTGAAATAATTCGCGTGTTGCAAATGGAGCTAAAAAGTATTTCACCTGTTTTCACGTCTGTAAGAGGATGATATGGGCAACTCGAGCATTCACAGATGTTTCATAAGCCTGTACCCGTTTAATGCGCTATTTTCAGGGGTGTCTTGATTATAACATCCATTTTCATGCTCGAATGATGAATCAACCATTTTAATTATTAGCGGTACGCGCTGGAGCGATGCGTACACCATTCACTCAGTGCGATCTGATATTAAATAGGCGCCATCGCTCTAGAGGAGAACAGCAACCAGTAAAACGGTTATCACACCCATCACTCTGCCAGAAGAAAAGTGCGATATCGACAAAGGGTACGTATATGCTATTTAGTTGCGTTTTTGTTAATTTTCAGAGATCTTCAAACTTGTATAATTTCATGAGTTAAGCCAAGTAGTCAATGTCAAATAAGAAAATGTCGAACTTTCCACATACATGCGTACGTATAAACTGTTTTCGCGGTAAAAAAATATGACACTTACTCGCACACAAGTGGTATGTAGATATTGCTTGTTCGTTTCTGAAACGATACGCATAAGTGGTTCCTCTGAAAATCAATAAAAACGCAACAAGATAGCAACTACGTACCCTTTGTTGATCTCGCATATTTTATCTGACACAGCCATCAACCAAACAGAACTGCCATCAATACAGCAGGTTGTAAGGAGTGAATTTCTCAAAAAGAACATTTCACAGTTAAGTCGTAAATAGAATGCTCGATATGGTAAACAATTACGTTTCTATTAAACTATTCAATCCAGCTATTATTAACTAATTTTAATGTGTGCATACTCGACCAAAGTAAATAACATGTTTATCGTATAAGGTGTGTCATAATACCTGCCCAATTCCATGTTACTAAGTATATGGCATTTCTTAAAACAATTTAGACTCCTATACATGAATGGAAGCTTTTATTAGGCCACATGATGTTAGAATTTGATTTTGGATAACTACCACATGTATGAAAGGATTGTGTTGGACAGAGCCTGTAGTCTAGTAAGGTTAATATTGCATATAAATACTATTACATATACGAGTACTTAGGCAATTCTGCATGTATATATACTTAAATTAAACTCCAATACAGAGAACATGGATGGAAACTTTTATTAGATCACATGCTGTTAGAGTTTGATTTGGGATAACTACAACGTGTATGTTAACTTTGTTAGTATATACTTTATTACAAAACTCTATAAAATATGTAACAAGTTATAACATACATAATGTATACAAAAAATCCGTGCAAACAAACAATACTTTTAAAATAAAGTAGTTTTGATAATTAAGGATATTTTGGCAGTTGCATGCATAAAAGTCATCCAGATATATCACAAGACAGATTCCCGTCTCTATGGTAACAAATTATGCTTAACTTTGAAAATTATCATACTATACATGTATACACATATACTGATAATTGTGTTGATATTTATCTTTCACAGAAGACAATATTGTTACATGAGTGCCATATTTTCTGATTAATAGACAAAGATATATCATTCAATCTTTCGAGTGTATATAATACATGTAATTTCTATTGCGCAAAAGATCCCAAATTAACCCCGAAGTTAAAAAAAACTATTATTATGCTTTAAAATTGGCAATGCCTTTCTATATTGAATATACTGCCATTTCTTGAAGATAATGGTACAATGTTTTATAAACTGAGTTTGAGATCAGTCTCAGAACTCAAGCTTTTGATGCTTATTTTACCTCGGTCTGATAGTTTATCATTTATTACACCGCATTTTGAGGTAGTTTTCTATAATTCAAATGTATAGCCTTGCGCCCAGGTCTTGCAATTCGAGATTGAGACGGAATTTGGTTGAAGTATATGCTACAATGTGTCACCTCATGAAAGCTACAAAATAATTGAGATTAATTGCATGTATACTGAAAGATTAAATGAGATCCCACATAATTATGATGTCCAAGAATTTTTGGTTACATCATCTAGGTATGCAACTGTAATTATTCTAATGAAAGCTCATAAAATGTTTGACCGGATATTCAATAAAAACTTAAAAGGATCTTTTTGTCCATGCATTTGTCTATATACGGGACCACTGAAGCACTATATAGCATTTGCATACACATTGAAGCTATCCAGGTAGTCTCGCATGACGTTGTAGCAATATTTGTACTGTTCCTGCAAAGGAAATACATACACTTACATTAAAGAAATGAAGTCAAATTAATATTTCCTTGATGAATAATTCATTGTTAACATATATCTATTTCTACATATTTCTACATGCTGAAAGCACAATGGTCAACTCGAAACATACACAGTATAAAATAAAAGATTTACCCAATTATACTTATCAGTAAATAAGTACTCTATACATGGAACTTTTGGCCGATATCTTGGTGGTAAGCTCATTGGTGGTAAGCAATAGACCTCGCCAATATAAATATTTGCCAAAACTGAACAACATTATTTGCACGATAAGGGTAGATCTGTATGAAGGATGATAAAGTTATATCAGTATAACAACGACCTTATGCGTGAAGCCTTATAAGTAAGATAAACAATACCGATTTTCCTTAAGAAAAGCGCAATTAGCAGATTTCAATGAGTTTCTAATTGGCGATCTCAGAGACATGGTTTTATTTTAGTAAATGAATTGCGAATTCTGGACACCGTTAACATCAGAACGGTTAAAAATAATTTTGGACCTGAAGATTTAAAGACATACGTGTGTACGGTATTTTGGCAACCGAATCAGTCAACAAACATTCCATAATGCACAACGCATGATTTAAAGTAGTTCAAAGGGAGATAAACATGTGTACAGATGATTAAGTTCTGATCAGTACAGACCATTGGTGTTGACACAGAATGCGTTAGTAAGTGTAGGATAGCTTGCATGCCAAAGCTCTTGTAGATAACACAAATACAGAAACCATCCCAAAACTGAGTTAGGGATAAAAAGTATCTCCACCGAGTGCATATATAATAACGTATTATTCTGTGAACTACAACAGTACTATCCGAAATAAGAGATGATGAATACATCGCTTTACATACATGTCCTCTACAAATGTCTTCTTGTAGACCATAAAAAAACGCCGGGGCTTCGAACCCACTATCTCAAGGTAGGCTATCAGAGTACTCTGGTATCAGAGTAAACTCAACGTATCTTTATAGCATACTCATGTTGTAAGTTTGCGTATCTGGGGTTTGTATTTGAAATAACTAACTTATTTTTCTCAAAAGACACTTGTATATAATAAGACAACATTGAACTGGATTGAACATGATTGCAAGTCGGAATATACAGACTTTTCTAATGAATTATAAATAACAATAATTTATGTGAATACAACAACATTGATGTCAGAGATGTCGGTCAAATCACAGTCAGAAGGCATGTGTAGGTACATGTAGTGACAGCATGTTGGCCACATTGTCAAACTTTTAACAGTACTCTCCTATGGTTAGTTTTATATACAGTCCGATCTCTCCAGAGCGTCCCTCCTTTAGACAATGGCCTTTCGTCAACAACAGTTATCAAGTAAGTAAGAATTCACTACCACTTTAACCTCTCTACAGCAGAAGTCTCTCAACAACAGACAGACTTTGCGTCGTCCAAATTATGTTGCGCTGGATAGGTTGCACCATACCACATACTCGATTGTCTGTTTACAAAATGAAACACCGTCATGCTTTAACGCAGAATTTAGTCAAGACAACACTCACGAAATTTTCTATAATCTGTTTTCTTCTCATACGGCTCATCCGTACAGTTTCAGCCACAGCTATCTCACTATCAGATTTTGCCTTTTCCAGCAAGCACCATAACGTAGAAAACACGCCGCTTTTGGTAGCACCGTTCCTAATTAAATAACAGTAAAGTCATTATTTATACGGAAACAGATATACATAAGTTTGTTTCATAATCAGATATCAAACAAAGTTGAAGCTGACTTTAATTTGACAAAAATCGGTATGCCGTAATCGCATTGCCGTAATAAAAAGAGAATAATGTCCCTGGTTAGTAATTCTTTTACGTCGGAAATACATGTTAATAATTTATGTTGATATACTTTGATTTATTTAAAAAAAACGTAAGATTTGGCATAATATGCCTTACATAAATAAATATGTGGTCGAGGAAAGATATATTGCAAGCATACTTACAAACATTGAACAACAATTGGCGCATGTCCTCTAGAATTGATGTTGTTTTCTATATCGGATATAAGCCGCAATGTAGACCCAGTGTCGATGGGTGTGGATTTGTTCTGGGGCCATGATTTGAAATGAAACTGTTGAAATTCTTTTTGTTCCGTCTTGAATGAAAAATGAAAATATTGCTGTCATATTAGATAAACACCACTCAGACCACTTAAGCGTGAATTCAAAACTGTATGCACTGTTTGTAACAGAACATGCTTTTATGTCAATAAAGGATTAAGCTCGTATCACCATGTGGTCCGGTCTCACTGAGCACATTGAAAGATTGTGCTAATCGCAGCATTTCTGGAGGTCTTAATACAGTTGGATTGACAGTGGGACGGTATAATTAGGCCATGATGTACTATATTCTATGATTGCTAGCATACACCCACCACTGGAATGTCGCCTGTTCGCAAGGAAAGAGGTGGCCAAGCAACTATCCTATTAAGAAGCCACAGGTCTCCATATTTTTTATAATATGAATATGTAATATTTCTGAATCCTCAATAACTAGAAGTATTACTGCATAGCTATTAACATACCCTTCCATTTAATGACATAACTATTCTCCTTAGGACGTAGCAATCTTCAACTCTCTCATTCATAAGCTCTGATGTGAAAATACCAAACTGTTTAGATGTTGATGTTGTCGGCAAGTAGGAACATTTCTGTAAAGCACATATTTTTACAAATACGAGTACATGTATATATTTGGCAAATGATTAATGCGAGAAAAATAGAATACCAATATTTAAAAGAAGTTTATTCATAGCTCGGGAGAAATTTAAATCATTTTTGTATTTATCTTACTGTCGACTGTTCGATCAAAACTAATAATGAAACTAGAAATGTGCCCATGTGAAACAAATGCTGTCTTAGCTTCTGAGCTGCTCGAGTTCAATAAAAGCAAACTGTATGGCAATGGATTAACACATTATTCTGTTACACATGTAACTTTAACTGTATACGTAATGAATATAATAGATAGACAATGACATGGTCGGAGAAGTAGATATACAGTCAGATGATATACTTTTTAGGATCGACAGAAAAATTATGTTGACGACTGGATAAGGATACATCTGAACTTACCATCCCATTTTGTGGGAACATATATATTGCATTCATAATGGGCAGAGTAGTTAAAGTTAAAAGTATATGCAAGTCTAACAAAGTCATACTGGACGTTTCAGGACGCTGCGACACTCTCTGATGATCATATTCTAAATACACAAGGGCCGATACGTTTTTTTAACACGAATACACAATTACATGTTTACCTCTGGTAAAGTCTCTTCTAACAAGACGACAGTTGTAATATTGTATTCCCAGAGCATTCGCAAGAAGTCTATAACAGTGTTTTCCAGTGGAACCTGTGTCAGTATCAACCTATCACGATTCCGGAATGTCTGCAAGTGTGTAATCATTTCTTCAATGTCTCATGAAATACATTTAATGTTTGGCATACTACTTGTTTTATATTTTAAAATATTGATATTGTGATTTACGCATTTTAAATATGCGAATGACACATTTCTGTTTAGCATTAAGAAAGTTGTAACTAGATGGTATATGAAAATGCTATATTTGGCAGTTTCATTATAAATGTGCGATTTTGTTCATCAAGTTCTGACTGAACAAATTTTATATATAACACTTAACAGATGAAAATCTTTCCTGGAACTAATTTTAATCCTGTCTTTCCTGTATATTACATTGACGATAAATATTTGTGAGTATTTAAAAGTTATGTGTTTTTTTGACTGGATACAATTTAATCGTACATTTTCCGTCATCTGTATATACGGCACCGACATGGTGAATATTTTGAGTTGTAATATTTCAGTAAGCTAATTGAAATTCTTGTAACACAGCACAGCAACTCAAGTAATATTTAGAAATACTGACCGGTATATATGAGGCATTAATAAAATCATTCCTTCCCGTAACAACCATGCTTAACCTTGGCCGATGAATATCCGCTGTGAAATAAACAAATTAAAACAGTTTATTATGAAGTAAAATGATATACGTACTACAATTATAGACTAAGACCAAGTACTACAATTATAGACTAAGACCAATCGTAACAAAATTAAAACATTGTTGGCTAAACGTATTTTGGAATTGTAGGACCTCGTTTATTCGACAATTAATTACTATCCGTTGGCATCATCCGAATCAATTCCAGGTCCTGATGTATCTTCTTATGAGCAATTCGAAACCGTCTGTTATTTGAAATCAAATATGGTGGGACCCGATTAATTCGAATGAACGAGGTCCGACTATATGTATTTAATGACTAATAACGCCCATTTATTTTAATGTATTCATTGAATGAAATAAACAAAACATTTCAATGTGATGCATGAACATGTATCACCAATGCAAAAACAATAACGTATGTCGTCATCTGACCTGGGCTAATTTCCATGTCGCGAGATTTTTCGAGATTTTCTTCCAACTTTGCATCAGCACTTTGTGATCGGAAAACATTACAATAAACTTCTTCAGCATCTTGTGGATCTTCCATTTCAATTTTGTATTTGTTAACATCCTGTAAATATTGCAAATATATGATTAATCTTTATACTTTTGAAGTACTTACTTTGATCGGCCTGGTAAGCTGAATTCTAAGAATGACCGACAACCTATCTACAATCTAAAGACAAAACTGAAGACGTGAAAACAAGATTGATATGCATTTTATCTGTGATAATTAAGTTGAACATGATACAATGAATAATACCAAACTCTTCATAAGACTTATAATCCCTGTCTTCATGAGTATCATGTGATGGTCGATGTTGTAATGATATGAAGGTTATATCTGGAAAAGCAGTCGTCTTACATGACCATGTTATTCTATTAACATATTTTTATTGAACTACCTATATTAACGTTATAACCCCGAAATATTAGTACAACCAGGTAACAGGACAATATCATAATCTTAAATATATTATTGAAATATAAATTTAAGGTATTAATGTATAAAATGTTTGTAATGGTCGGTCACTCTTTAACGGGACCAGTGCTTAGAAGATTGCTTGTGGTGGCCGTTGTCCTTCGCATTTTTTTCATATGATGAGGTGAACAGTTGCTTGTGGAAGAACATACTAATAGTGGCTAGAAATCCTGCAATGCTTGGTATGTCAACTGAAATATTATTTAAATATGTACAACACTACCTCTCAACCAACAGGAAAGCTGGATTAAATAGTGAATGTTCTGAGAACCACATATTTTGGATCACTACTAAAGAATTAGCAGTTTAGGAAAAGAATCTATTACCTCGAACTCTTTAATGAGTTTTTGTTTCGGTTTGCCATTGTCGTGAAACAGACTTTGGAATATTTCTGGGAAATCGTCATTCCTGCATACAGAACCGATGGGACTCAACACTTCAGCCACTGTTTCGTGTACATACACATATTGCTCCTGTAATTAATGAGTGGGATATGTTAATGATACTCGGTAACTTGTAAGTTTTATAAACTGTAGGACTGGTTTATGTACACTGCTCGACTGTATACCTCCAATAAGGCTTACTAGAGCCAGCACAGATTTATCCTCTTTGCTCATGCAATAGTGCGGGCACAAGATGGTAAATATTTACTACCTTAGCACAAGGGCCTTATTCTCAAACATTTTAGGACTGAAACTCAAACTTAGACTTTAAATTTGCAACCGTGACATTCACCACTCTCTTTTATTCATTAAATCTACACAAACGAACTTTCGTCTGAATAATTATATATTACATATTTGCAAGTTTTCATTAAATATTTATCGTTACAACAAGGTAGGATCGGCATTTTACAGTCTAGCTGTCAGTCTTATATAATGTCAATGAATAAGGGTCCCAAGTAACATATCAGTTAGATACAATATCCTATCATAAGTGGATGTAACTTGGTGGGAACAATTTATGACTGCTATAGCGTTACTAGTCATCCGTTTATCGAACTAAGTCTATTACAATATATCAAAATATACATATAGATGGTGTTATAATTATAACTTTGATTAATTGTTTCGTCAAACAGAGAAAAAACATACCTTTGTTTGGACCATGTTCAGCCTTTGTTCTCTCAGTGTGTTTACCGTATCCAGTATGTTCACTGAACGTTCGACTGTCCCCATTTCATACAAGAAATCTAACGCAATAAAAGTTCCCGTACGTCCAACACCAGCACTGAATTCATAACAATAAACTTGGAGTGTACCATGCTTCATTTAATAAAGGTAGCATACAACTAGAACATATACAGTGTATGCATAAATAAATCACCATGGAAACAGCCGTGCGCAGTATTGGGACTACGAGAGAAAAACTACTTACATTGACACCCATCTCGAACAGATGCTTTAAACTGTTATAGCTTTACGAATACTTATATGCACAAGTTTTCTCTTAAACACGCAGCATTCAACATGTCACAGGAATTATTATCTTTCTTCGCTTGTACCTTGATTATGATCGAACGACTAAAACATGGTACATTGCAACCTTTTTCTAGCAGTCCTCCCATGAACAACATCGTTCCATGTTTTCATAAAGTAAGAATTACTATCACTCTTTGGAGCAACGACCAGTCAATAACAACTAAAACCTTATCTCCCAAAGTGTGTGTTCTTGAGAGGTTACACTGTATGTGTCATACCTGCAATGAACGATCCATGGAAAGGTCTTCGAAGCTTGGTTATATCTTACAGTACGCCAGAACTGTACAAGCGACAATGCCGTATCTGGGACATCTTTGTCCGGCCAAGCCGTGTAATGGAATTGTAGCACTTCACGTTTCTCATCAGAACTTACCTAGTATGACATAATTATGTAACACACAATGGAGAGAAAGTTGTGTTACAACAGAACATTAAAACATTGTAATGAATAGATAAGGAGTGAAAATGTGCTAAAATGTATACGGTTTTGCTTGTCACTATTCGAATAACAACACCATATATGTATTCTAAATGTTTATAAATTTACAGGTTTTAAGGTCGAATGAATATTTCAATTATCATTTCACCATTTCAGTTAAGAACACGCCATATGAAACTAAATGTTATCGAACTGCCTGAAATCCAAGACAGGTATACTTTTATATTTCATAATCAATAACTATCAAATATTATATTAAATATGTATAATTCCAACATAACAAAGTGTAAGAGATTGCACTTTCATGTATTTACCTGTATACATTCAAACGTCCTTATCACAAAGTCGGAGTACGATTCTGATTTTACAATTTCCACTGAAATATCTCCAAATATTTCTGTCCCCTCATCTGGCCAATACTTCACACATTTTAGCTAAATTAAAGAATATACTACAAACAAAATGAAAGTCGTTCACGATCACAGTTATAACAATGGTATTTCTATCTAACATAAATCCTTTTAGAAACGTTGTAAAACAATATAAATGTTCTTTGTTTGAAGTTCTTATTTGTGTACATATCCAGAAACACATTGGTATACAACTCATTCTTCCACCAAAACATACTTAGGAAGCATAGTTGTGGAGGGGTAGAGCGTGTGACACCTGATCCGAAGCCATGCGTCCGCATTGAGCGCGATTTGATCCTTAATCAAAGCCATCGAAGGCGTTTAATATAAGTTGTAAAACCTAATTTCCCAATTGATGTACAAAGGGTAAGTTTAAACTTTAACCAAATATTTGTAGGAAACAAATGGATACGCACAAGACTTTTAAAGAATTACCTTTCCAAGTTCGACACAGTTTGTCAACATTACAACTGTAGAAACATTCTTTGACCACACCATCCTCCACATGTCGGAAGTGGTTGTATCCATAGCACCTACAGGACAAATATGAGTATAAATCTACATTAATACATTTGTCTTAATAACATGCTCACATGAGTTCAAGAAGGTTATAAAATTTTGCATTCGTAGGAAATATGTACAGAATCGGTTAATTGCAACAATTATGACTGGATATGTAGAAATAGCATTGAGTAACTTGTATCCATGAAATAACGTACAAGTATTTGTAAAGTTGTCATATTCGAGTGTACATGTTCTATTAAACCAACCTGCTCGACTTTAACATTGGCTAACATTACATTATCGGAACAATAAAACTGGCAATATCAACAATAGAATGAAAATGGTTGGTTCAAAGTTATTCGTCATCCAATCATACACGTATGATTTGTGTGATGTTTAGACTTAATTGATAAACAAGCATCTTACCCTGAGCGGCAATATATTTGTTGGGTATATCATACCCCTGAAATGACAATAAAAAAGTTATAAAAATTAATTAAATAATCTCTTAATTCGTTCCAAATAACCATTATCCATCAAAGGCTGAATGGACGATCAGGAATAATACTAAGGTATCCATAGGTATATTTTCTTATTATTTAATGTTGTTCTTTTTAGCAGTACTTGAATTACCGAAATTGTCTGTATACTAAACTTAATTAAAATACGTGTAGACGTTACTAAAAACATACAGGTCGTTCTTACGTTTATATTACTTGCATTGATGTACGTCGATAGCTCATCCCCGGGAATCTCTGGTAAATGAACCCTAGTTTCATTGTCTGAAATAACACAAAAAGTAAACAGACTTATTGGTTCAAAAAACGAATAATACATTTCATTTCAAAATCATGATGCGCTATATTGAAAAAAATACAGCAATAGAAAGTCTTATTCGCGAATTGATATTTTGAAATAAAATGTATAATGTAAAACTATTACAAAAATGGAACAATGTATGTATGTCATAATAGGTATATTTCGGGAACAAATTGCCTGATAATTTCAAATATGTTGTTATTATTAAACTATGGAAAATAAGGTGACAACAAGACACAACAGAAATACAATTACAAATGTACTAATATCAACGATAACACGAATCTTGCGTTAAATGTAGAATGAACTATGTTAAGAAAGTTGACAAAACAGCTTTTAATGGGTGTTTCATCTGAGCAGTAAACACTTGTCATACCCTCACATAATGTACAATTAGACAACATTAGACTGGTACTCATAATCTCCACCACTATTATCTTACACAATCGTCGTTCACAAACTGCCAAAGTACCAAATGAAGATGAGTAATTGTAGATTTGAATTTATTGCTCGTTTTATTAGTTGTTCGGTAGACAAACTAGTTCTATGGCAATTTTCGACAGTCGCATCGCTTAACTACGAAAACTACTTTTTTCTGGAAGCGGTGCAAGAATAAAATGTGAGTGAATCGGTTAAACATAGTTTAACATCTAAGCATAACCTGCATAACATACCCAATACTGGTAGTAATCTTTACTGCGCAATTAAATTTAATGGTTCAACAATGGAAATAATGGTTCGACCTTTCTATGAATCTTGAAGTGTTGAATACAAAACCAGTGTTCAATACCGAACAACTTCAGTGTTTTCAGCGCGTTGATTATCATTGTTGTTATTCAGGGCGGATGATATACTACCCAATTTCACTATATCATGTTTATTTGCAATTATTTGAAAATACAATAGGTTCAAATAAATCAAAGCATAATGCATTATGGCAGCCAGAATGTTTTCTGAATTGGCGAAATTATAACTTAACTTACAAGGGTACATATCTTTGTATCTATTTTTAGATTTGAACTTTGGATCACGTGCTTCGGACGCATTTAACTTCATCCCGTATGGTAAGTCCTGAAATACCAAAAGTTTCATCAGTAAAACAAAATTTATTTTTATACGAATGCGTATAACAAAAATTGAATAAAATCGTTAACTTTAATAAACCTTAAACCACAGGCGATTTTCAGGAGTGTACACCCTTTCTTTTTGAACATACTATAGAAGGGATAAAGAGAGAGAGAACTCTAGCAGGGATAAAGGGAGAGAACTCGTGACAATATCATGTGCCTTAGACCCCCTCTGAAACCTCTTAACTTGTAAAAATGCTACGATTCTGACTGTTAACAGTATTGTTATAAGATACTAAGGATCTCTAACCACGTCTCCTCACCTCAAACTCCCTAAACAATGCCTCTGGACTTCGTTTCGCTGAAACACACAGCTGTCTCAAGGCACTTACTCCAATATTATTCTTTTTCACGCAAGAATTATAATAGATATTGTCATTATTGGGAAGAGTAACAGCTTCAACGTTGTCATCTTGAATAACTGAAATGAGAATAATTATGTAGTTCTAACGATGAGCTATATGTATGAATACAAAAGTGATTATGTGCGTTCTAATAATCTGACATAATAGCGGTTTGCTATGATGATAACTTTAAAAATCAATTGTAGTTTCAAAACAACCAAAATGTAAATGCTTTGAGCAAATATCGGAACAGCTACGGTAACGCATGATGGTCGTAGCAAAATACGATTGCAGTGCAAGTATATTTTGATATATGTATTGATGTCATATAAAAACATTTTCACCTGTACTGTTAGTAAACGTACTGCTTTCTTCAATTTCAGGTCCTCCTCGGCTGTAGAGATAAATATGATTGTGTCATGGTATCATTAAACAATTTATCGTAACTATAAAAACATGCTTTATATATTAGTTTGTAAGGACAAACAATTAATTTAAGATTTCAATTTGTAAGAGCATTGACAAGGTTATACCGGTTCAATCAGATATAATTTGTTCAGTCAGAACCTAGACAGAGAATGCCTCACTACTTGTTTCAATTAAGCCCTGTCTTTGAATGTCTAATATCATGAATTCTGACTTGTAAAATGCTGAGTAAAATAAATACAGTGTAGGCCAATTCAATAGGCGATGGTAAGGAAAGTTTTGAAATATTTAGTTTGCTTAACAGTTAAAGTCATACTAAACAATAGTTCAATGCAACAAATAGCATTGCTATGAAGAAAAGACGAATTTAAGGGAATGAAGGAAGCTGTAAACACAGAAACAGCATTCCTTGCAAAATTACTGTATTTAGTCACATGTGTCATACTGAAATAACTCAAAGCAGCAGCATTAATCATAATTAGCAACAGCCACAAATTTGTCATTTTTATTATAACCCTTATATTTCTGCAAGCAATTATATGATACAACATAAATTACAGACCAGTGCTGCTAGCAATTGTATTACAGAGTATTATTCTACTGCTAGTACTGATGGTATTGCTAAATGGTTCCTACTGTTAACACATCAATTAAGGTCTTACGATTTTGTGTGTGCGTTTCTTCTCCGACGTATAAAGAACACTGCCGCAACGCCAGCACCACATACAACAATAACCGCAACTATCACACCAATAATCGTACCCGTTGGATTTGGAGGAGGTTGTACGCTTTCTAGGACTAAGTGAAAGTACGAGTACATTACAAAATAAACTACAAATACAACACGCATACCATAGATATAGGTACGTGCGGAAACCAGTAGACTAACATAATGTTGAATATATTCGAATAACCGAGGTATGTTATAATATAACGCTTGTAAAACTGTTACCTTCAAACACGGACATACTGATAATCTTGTAATGTATACACCAACTCAAGGTTTTTAACAGTTCACAAACAAGCAACGCACAATTTTGAGAGAAGATACTAATTATAGTTTCAAGAAAAGCATGTAAATGCATATTTGTGGGTATTCATAAATCAGACAAAATACAGATACAAATGCTTGACTTGTATCAAAAAGAGAGTTGCAATATTGCACGTCGGTCTTTGTATATTTCCTTCATAATACCAAATTAGCCACTATGAAGTTTTATAATATTGTAATTTTAATTTACTATTATCTTATTCATTTTCCATTTCTTAAAAATCATTTTGCAATATACGAAACGCAAAACTAAAGTATCGCTGGGATTTATCCGTGGAGAAACTACATTTTGTATTATACTCGATATATATTTAATAAAAAAATAAGTGTGTGAGTTTTCAAAAATGTTTTGCATACATGTTCTCCAGCTTCAACATCAACCCCTAAAAATGGGTACAATTGGTTTGCTACATTGAAAGTTGTTTTGTATACTATTTGATTGCAATGAGTTAGTAATGCTTACTACATGTTTTGATCGTTCAACAAGGGGGTACACATGTGATGAAGCATTGCCGAACGTAATACTTCATATGGAAGACAATAATGACAGTTAAACAACAGTATACAATGGGTATTTTAAGAGAGGGCGGTACATTTATTCACCTACATGTTCGTGTTTTACACCATGTGTCTGTCCAGCCGGCCGTGCAATTTCTAGCACAATGCCCTGTTTCTTTACTGCAGTCTGCTGCATTTTCACAATTACCACATGTCTCATTGCAGTTTATACCGAAAGTGCCAATATCACACGCTTGAATGCAAGGAAGGGGATACAATTAACATTTATAACCGAATTACTAGTATATGATGGTATTTTGCGTAAAAAATCATATTACACTGCATGAATAATAGGAAGACTGCTAATGGATACCATTACTTTGTACACGAAGTATTTTGGTATACTCTTAATAAAACATGCTTCCATTGGCTGACCACATCACATTTTGTTTACAACCGCACTCAAATAAATAGAAACGGACTATAGAATGTATTATCTTTTAGTATATATTATTATTTTTATTACGAAATAATTGTTTTGATTGACTAAATCAATAAGTACTGTCGGTGCACAGATGTCCCTTGAATCCTGCCGCGCATCCATTATCACAAATGCCTGTATCATGTCTACAAGGAAGCCCTCCAGAGCAATTTCCACACACACTGGCACACTTATCTCCGTACATTCCTGCATCACACTCTGCCAAATGATAAGGCACAAAAGATATATTAATATATAAGTAGGATAAATCACATAGAAATGCATTAATCTTACCTTTGCATAGTAAATCGTACATAATAACCCCCATCAAGAATTTACAATTTACAGCACAAACACATTAAAGAAAATTTGAGCTGTATAGCCATGCATGAAATAATTAAAAACTATACGCCCTCATAGCGCTGTGTTTCCACAGCGGATACATTCACGTTTATATGATTACGAAGGTATCAGATGTAGCAACCGTACACGGTGCTTACGTAAAACGTAACTTACTCTCATTGCACATGCCATTCTTCCAGCCAGGCTGGCAACCATTTACACATGTTCCGTTTATTTTATTACATGGTTGCTCATCCTTGCAGTTGCCACACTCACCCGAGCAATTCGACCCGAACCGTCCATCATTACATGCTGTAAATAAAATGAAAGGGGAAACAAAAGTAAATAATCACATTCATATGTATTTGACGTTTACATAAACAAATGTAAATTGTGTTTAAGGTAGTTCGGGCGTTCAGACTTTTCCAAGTTCAAGTCAAGATTCCTCCAATAAAAATAAATGTATTTCAAATCATATCTAGAGCCATGCTTGTTTTGAGATATATGCCTTGGAAGATACATGAGAGAGGGTTTTTAAGATTTCACTTACTTAAAGTTACTTTAGGAGAAAGATGTAGTAACTTATGAAATTCTTTAATAACACTTTTCAATGCTGTTCTAAACTAACAAATGTCTCAGTGTGTGTGAATTTTATACATGTATAGATGTTAGTGAAACTTTTAGCACATCCGTTTTTTCATCCATAAGAACTGACACTACCCTTGCCATGTTCCTCCAATAAATTGTAAAACAATTGATCATCAGATTTTTCAATTTTGTTCATGCCTTAGAGCTTCAATTGTAAGCCGTAAAATAGGGGTATCCAAGCCGGTGGCTTTAAAAATATTGAAACAATTTAAAAATAACATTTCAAAATGTATGTCATTTTCTTGCGGAATACATAAAAGTAAATTGAATTAAAGTGTCTCCCTTTATCATTTGTTTTTAATTGTCTCACAATGCTTTATATATGTAAAACATGAAGTGTAAAGTTTGAAATGTGAATGAAGTGTGAATGATAAAGTGTTAACTATGAAATATGAAGTGTGAACTATGAAGTGTGATGTATGAAATGTGAAGTATGAAATATGGAGTGAGAAGTCCCTACCGGGCTTTAATACCTCTTCAACCAAGTTCCAATTTACTGCTATTACAAATAATAGCACAGAAGTCGTCTATTTTCGCGGCCTGTTCCCGCCATGACTGGAGGCGAATACTCGGGGGCGGAAACGGGGTTCCATACAAATAGCTTAGAGTGCTTAGGTAATCCAGTTATGACCCTAATGTGTACACATTATTTGACTTGCATATATACGAGTTAATAAATATGTTATTTTGATTCCTATTTCATAAAGCGCTTTTCTTTTGACAGTTTTAGAATAAATGCTAACTTTCGTTGCAGTACACAGACTGATATCCTGGATCACACACGCTAGGACACACGCCAGTTGTGGTATTGCAGTATGTATTGTTGAGGCAATTTCCGCATGACAAAGAGCAGCCATCGCCATAACTTCCCAGAGTGCATGCTGAAATATTGAAATGGGCACAGTATTACCTTTCCTTTGGTCTACAAGCTTAAACAAAGGCACTATTGGCTGGATACTGTTTATGTTTATGGATTTGACTATTGATGAAGGCTATATGCAATGGTGCAATATAAATAGACATATACTCTCTGTTATTGATCTGTGGAAATATATAAAACACATTTCTATCACTGAGTATTATATGTCATCAAACACACTCATATGATCATCACAAAATTGTGAGCATTAACAACCATTATCTAGTAGTATATCACTCTCAAAATACTTAAGACTATAAATCGTTAATATAGTTCATATCATCATTTATACATTGCCTCAGGATAAGCGCAGTCATATACCATGTCGCTGTCTACTATACATATATAGAACCATGATGACGAATCTTGTATATTGTAGTGCCAATAAGACATTTTGTAACTGCAGTAAAACCTCGATAATAAGACCACCATTGGAACCCTTGGAAACTGGTCTTCTTATTGAGGTGGTCTTAATATTGAGGTTGACTGAAGAACAAAACAGTGAAAATGGACTTGCAAATTGTGTTCATTATTTTGAGGTGGTCTTTAAGTGAGGTTTTACTGTAAACAAATATCTCACTAATTACGACAAACATTCAGATATAAATTTACATAGATTTACATAAATTTAACACCGTGAAGATATGAAGATATAAAAATATTGCAATGTTTGGTGTCTCGAGTTTAACTCACTCTTATCAATGATACAAAAAACATAACATTACAATAAAATGAGTATTACAAAAAATAATTTCAGCAACTGTTAACTGCAAAATGCATTTAGCGATGTTGATTTAATGACCATTAATTGTTAACCCAAAAAGCGTGAACATTTACTTGCTAGAAGATCGATGCGTTTGTCCTATTCAAAGTAGTAGCTCTACTTACACATCACACTCGAAATCTTTGTCGCTTGAATGACTACATTCGTGAATTAGTTTAATTACAATCATGAGATACGTTGCTAGGAAAATCACGTCAGTGAATAATTGTAACTTAAATTTGTAATGCAATAAACCAAAAGGACAATGACCTTGTTAATTAGGTTTTTTCGATGGATTGAAAACTGTGCATACTTTTTTTAGATTCGTCGTTGTGTAAACATTCCTACTAAGGGCTAACATGGTTTTATCACAAACCACGGTGACCTACATTACAATCAAAGGAATTCGTTCCTACAATGCAAGGCCGAAGTGCAACATCATGTAAATTATTTATAAACATCACATGCAACCGAGTGTACAATTTCGGAGAGTTATTCTCGTATAGTGAGCGTCCAAAATCGCGGCTCGATAAAGTTTCGTTTTGTATGCGACAGTAATCATTTTATTTTGATCTGTGACAATCATTCCTCAATAGTTAAGATCAATGGCGTGCAAGTTAAATGTTATGACAATTCATTTTATATCTTTTTAATTCATTTTTTTTCAATCGTTTGAAAGTGTTTTATTATGCACTTAATATTTAGGGAGGCAGAAGAAAATTGTGAATTACTGCCCCTGAGTGGAGTGATTTACAAACAGTAGTATCATATGATATCCGACCCAAAATCTAATGTATCAGAATTATATATTGGCGATACGCAACCATCAAACAAGATTTTAGCAGCGGTAGGTGTATACAATGTACTTTGAAAATGGGTTTGTGTGGTATTATATATTATGCTAAAATATAAAACTTAGGAAGTTATTTCGATACACTACGTTTTGTCATTGTCCGAACATTTAACTTACTATACTGAAAACGGTTCAGCACATTGCAAGCATTTGAATATTTCTAATTTTGCGATCTTGTTGATGTTTTAATGTTTTGCTGAACATCAATATTCCTTATAAATCATATCGACTTGATCGGCTATATTTATTTCGCCATTATCAGATAAAACACAGTCATATGAAATACATGTTTCCATTGCTTGATTAATGCCCATTCATTTAGTAATCCAGTGAATGTCTGTCTTTAAAGTGTATTGTTTATTATTATTATTTTGAAAACATGCAAGTTTGCAAGTATTACCTTTCTGACACATAGGTGGTTGCCAGCCAGGTTGACATCCCCTTGAACAGTTTCCTGAATGTATCTCACATTGATCCTCATGTTTACAATAACCACATGTTAACGTGCAATTTGTTCCATACATACTGTGTGTACATTCTGGAATACAATTACGAAATATGAAACACGTACTTACAAAATAAACAAATAAGTATGTTCAGCCGTAGTTTGTTAGGTATAATTTTGTGTATGCGCATTGCACATATGGTTCCAAAAGGTCTTAGAAAAAATAACTCCATCGTTTAAATGATGTTCCAGAGTATCAAAATTAATAATAATACAGAGTACGGTTCAACATGGAGATACTAAATCATATTTCACTGCATAATTCACAATTAATTACCAAGAATATAACCATGCATTTCATAAATGCTTGTTATATTCCATTTACATCTGTCCATCTGAGAAAACCAGGTAAGACCATTGGCATGAGCTAACGCGGTGTATCGTTCCTACATCGCATGATCGGCGCTCCTCTTGGTATGCCGGACTTGCCTGGGCAGCCCCGGAAACCCAATAATTACACCGCCAGTTCCCCGTGGAGAAACAACGTGCGCCGCGCGGTTGAAACGAGTTATCCATTCAAAACACACAAGTGGATAACAGACGACAGGTTTTACCTTGATCACATCGTGGTGGATACCATGGCCCATCACATCCTCCACAATTACCAGTGATCATGTCACATGGACTTCCATTTAAGCAATTACCACATGCATTTTTACACTGTTGACCCCATTGAGTGTCGTTACATTCTGAAATAGACGGTTTTATAATTAATTTACGGTTATAATTTGGTGTGAAACACTTTTTGGCTATTAATTCTAGACGAAAAAGTATCAACCTGAAACCAATTGCAACATGAGTTTTTTTGTTGTTGTTGTTATTATGCTTGTTGCATTCTTTAGATACAGAAAATATCTTGAAAATGACCCCCAAAGAACTCATCCCAAAACTCAACATTTTTATATGATAAATGTCACTGTACCCCCGACTGAAGGAATGATCTAAACCACTGTTGATGTGTTGTCAATATATCAAAGTGTAAGAAATATTTTAGTATGTATATTTATGAAAAGTATTTTACAGTATCTCTACTAGCATCTGATATAGAAATGTAATAAATGATGTAACTTTAACATGCTTGTGCAAAAATGATATCAAACCTATAATTCCAGTATATGTTCAAACTCACTCTACTAGATGCAATGACATGTATCCAATACTGGAAACAGTTGGTCTAGTCCAACAACTACAGGTCAAAGATGCGTTGATTGGAATTATTCAGTACAATTATAAATACTAATCTCAGTACGACCATTCACTGTGAAACACGTATTTTAATATTATGTGTAGTGTGAGAGACACCGTAGAGCATGTTTCTATACATATATCGTGCTATAACAATTCTTTAAAACAGTCAGTGTTGAAAGAATGAACCAATTGAGATTAATGCTTTGACAGACACATACCGGCACACGCATCTCCTACAAGTATATGTTTATCTATGACACTGAAAATTAAAAGCAAAACCATAGTTGCTTGTTTCTTTAACAAACAGTATATCATTATCATTTATTAGCAGATGTTGCATGCAGTTGTCACAGCAATCTCACATTGTAGATCACCAATGAATAACGATGTAGGCTGAATACAGATCAAGCACTGACATCCTTACTGAACTTTAATTTTTTCAATACATACCTACTATTGAAAACAGAGCTAGCATTGACAGCAATATTCGAACGGGTCTGCGGCGTATATATATCTGGAACTGAATAACGAGCAAACTCTACTATAGTTTAATCGAGTTTTTTTAATAACCGAGAGGCCTATCGAGTAATCGACTAAGCGATCAAGGCGGCTCATGTATTAAAGCCGTGACAAATTTCATCTATTTTTAGCGTCGGGTTCGTTTTTCCTACCTACCAGGCAAGAAAAATACACGAAGTGTCGACAAAAAAGTATCTTGTTTATCTACAGCATTTTCTTCCCACAAACAAAGACATTAGGCAACAACATATAAAATACAAACTGCAAATGTACTAAATAACAAAAACCACAAAATGTGCAAGTAAACTAGGTTTACATGGCACACGGACTAATGGAAACATAACCAAGACTGTAATTCGCTGTATGTATTTTGTTTTGTATTTTGAATGCGTGTTATATTTCCCTTTCCCCTGCGCAATTCTTTCACTTTTTATAGTGTTCAGGTCATTTTCAGCCCAGTTTCGGCCTATTATTGCTAGCTGTCTTGACTTGTCCTGTGATATTTTCCATCCATTTATCCCCCCCCCTTTTCACTGTGTGTCCTCTTTCATTCACCTAGTTATTCCTTATGGTCTGCCAGGCCATTCCGTGTGCCTCTGTTCCCTAACGTATGTACCCTTTAACCTACTCAAGTGCCTTATGTTTTATGGATAGTTGTTTTCCCGGAGGTGTGTGTGGGGAGGCACTATCTTATGTATGTGGCGTTCCTTGTAGCAACTTATTCTCTCTCTTTCTAAGTTTTTAACAGTGGGAACCTTACGCATCGTTTTCGGCTAACCGTGCCATTGTCGTTACACATTGTATGTTAAAATCATTACGTTGTACTAGATAATCTAGTTTCCTCCCTTCTGTTAGTATACCAGTTTGCGTGTATATTGAACATAATTATATAATAAAACACTATCCATCAAGTATAATTAAGTTAGCAAACACTGTGCATGCCTGTGGTCTGAACCCATACTAAGAATGCATAGAACACGGCATACTTTCCATCGAAGTTCAGCAATGGAAGCGATTATGTACATCTTGTTAACACTGGATGATGAACAAATGATACAATAGCGATGAAAGTCCGTATCTGTTAATGTTTGACAGGCTTTCTTGAGCTTCATTGACAGCTTATTTTAAGGGTGTTACAGTATAAATTTGTCTCTGCAAAAATGATAATCTCAAAGGGAAACGTTAACATTTATTTAACGTTATGGTTTTAAGATTACATCTGAAAGATATAATTATTCTGCCTACTAAGGGCATTAAAAGTCGTTGATAGATATAGCTCTGGATTCGCAACTAGGTATGTATTGGAATATTGATAATAATCGTACAACTATCTATTAGCAAACTCGTTATTCTATTCCAGATGTATTCGCCGCGAACCTGTGCGAATGTCGATGTCAGTGCTAGCTCTTGGTCCACTACTAGGTATGTATTACACACGTGCACTGTGTTTTGATATAAAATGCATTTTTATAATTGGTGCCAGTTATATAAACACGCCACCGACACTCGTATGAAGACATCCTAAACTATCAAATAAATGCTACGGTGTATTTGTTTCAATACTGACCAACTTAAATTTAGCGAGCACTCACCAATATTACACTTTTTGTCCACCCCTGTCCATCTACCAGAACATCCATACGGACAATTTCCATCTTTCTGATAGGTTCCTGTTGTCTCAGCAACACAATGACAGTCAGTTGTACAATCCCATGCACATTTATTGATCGGGCATTCTGCAAGCAAAGGAATAAATTCCACATTTTATTTGTGATCGACACATTTCTGAAACTTTGGTATAATACCAAAATAACATTAACATAAAGACCCTCGTGCTGTGTGTTTTTTTCGGATACACGCGCAAAACTGAAAAAATCATAATAATTTGTGAACATCTATATTCAGTGCAACCTCCTTAGAGTAACACCCTTTGGGGTACAACAAATTAGGCTGTTGTTGAAAGATGTTTGCACTTGAAAAGTTAAATTGACAATAAATTATTACTTCTTGCAAAAAATATGCATGCGAACTCCTATCAAATTAAATAATGAATTTCTACTACTACAACTATGTTAACATTTTCGATGTGGCTTCTTTTTCCAATAAATAACAGTAAAACAGGGAATTATTATAAATCGCGTGTACGATACTTCCTACACAATTTTACGAGTTATTTGAACAGTTGTTAAATCGCCTGAAATCGTTCCATAATTACGAGAATATTATTATCTACAAGTTTAGCGGACCTTTGGCATTGTATTCAGTGTCGGTCGGTTTATAATCGCAATATCCTTACAACGAGATATCTAGAGAAGCTTTGGTTGCTATCGTAATAGAAACATAAACAGTCAGTGTCATGTAGTGACTTTTGTAGCTATTATGGCGGATGAAGACCCATCAACATACCGTAAATCAGCTAGATAAATTTCTCATCTACAAGTTCTACACCCCGGTGTGATTTAAACCCACATTGATGTATTGCAATTGATAGTTGATATGTCAAACTAACTACATACTCTGCAAATAAGTTCTGCACACTCAGGATTTTGTGTTATAAATCCAGAACTGTTTTAGTGTCGAATCGCCCACCCTCCCACCGTCCCTCCCTCACTAATCCGTCCCTCCCTCCCTCCGTCCCTCCCTCCCTCCCGATTAATAGATCTTCTTTACAAGAACTTTGTATTGTTTCCTTATGAATAAAAAACACGCACAATACCTGCGAAGGTAGCAATTTCACAAATTGTAAGTAGACTTTTATCAATTGGTCTGTTCACTTTGAGATATCGTGCAGTGACTTGATTGGTTAAATTCACAATCTTAGGTTGGTACTGAGCAAAATTGCCATTTCCTGAATCATCATATATTCTTGTCTCATTCGAACTATCCATTAACAGTGATATTTGAAAACTTCTATATTGGTCATCTAAAATAAAACATTATGATGTGCTTTAAATGCATCAAGTACAAGTTTCAATAACAAACTAACGCTATAAATTATCAGTCATAGAAAAAATCGGATGCATTAGCTCAAATACCTTATGACATTAAAATTCGAAGTTATCAAAGAAGTATGTTACTTCCGTGGCGTAGTGGATATATACCTTGAACTCCTAGACTTTTCAATAAACTCTTTTTGTGCTAACATAACATATTGTCCATGAAATGGTATTGCTGTATCACCAAAAGCTATTTCAAGTATATAAAAGGTAAGCACAAATTCGTAACAATTTAGACAGTCGAAAATATGGCAATTCGAGGCTCCTTCTATTCACGTTCATTTCGAAAGTAAAAGAAACGTATGCGTGTAGAAGCAAAACAAAAGTCAAAATGAGCCAAATTTAGCTGAAAACCCTTTTTTTTCCAAAAAGGAAAGAAACAATATATAAGAACAAGAAACATGAGCACCTCTAAAGTATTGTCATAGATGTTGGCCGTACTATAGTAGTATCAAATTCAATCTCACCACTCAACGAAAATTAAATTGGGATGTCAGTACTTTTCACAACGGAAGAATACACAAGACATAAAATGATATAACACATACTATAGTGGCTCCGTCTACCATAGAAATAAACACTTTGTACGACATATTCAGCTTGAAAGTCAACAAGCCAATGAGGGTTGTTTTCACCGCGTTCATTCGTCGTAGAACATGTGTCTTCAGTTGTTATTCCTGGTACATGAGGTTGACCATCAACAGATAATGATGAATACGAGGTTGCATATGTCGAAGATTGATTTGCTGGTTTGTTAAACGTCACATCCCGACCTGAAAATAAATGCATGTAACACGATTTAAAGATTCAAGATAAATAGACACATATTTATCGGCTAATAAATCAAATATTACGATAATGTTTCGTCTAGGCGTGCTGTCGTCGGTTCGAAATTAGTTAAGAATATCCATAGTGCGATCTTACGGAGCCCCTAAAGTGTCATTCCATATTCTTTGTTTACGAGCGACACTATTATGTTTAGTAAATACGAAATATTATTTCGTAAAAAACGAATTATTATTTCGTAAAAAACGTTATATTATTTCTTAAAAAGGAATTAGTTTGTCTGCTATGCTAACTGACTGGCATTGCCCTGAGATTTTAGGTCTAAATGTGGTATCGAAATAAAAATAAAAGTGTCGCTCGAAAAAAAAGAGCATGGAATATCATTTTAGGGGCTCCGTACGATCGTTACTCGTATGTATGTCAGTCAATATTTTACAAAACCTGCTTTATACAATACACGTAATATATAAAATATGCATCTTAATAAATATTAAAGTAGCAGTATTTGTATGTCAGCTTCTCAGACGTTCACAACAAGAAAATGTTTGGAAAAAAAAGATATTATGTTCAAGTCATGATTATCCGAATAAGATGCCCTCGAGCAGTTTCTTAACAAAGCTAGAATTGACAAGGTACATAATTGATGTAATAATTAATAGTTTTCAAACGATATGCATTCCCTACAACCCGAAACGTAATTATAGAGCAGCAGTCGTACCAGTATCTTCTTACATTGTATTATTCTATTTATGCTTAATATATCTATATTTAGTTGGTACCAATACTATAATGGAATATCATCATCAGGGTTCGTTAAAAATAAAATAAAAATCGTCATCAAGTTTTTACCAGTGACAACGTCCAGTCTAGAGAGAATCTTATTTGAGTGGTCATTATTTATTGAATTTATTAAACGAGTCTTCTAAAAACGATAAAAACGAAGCTTTGCAAACGAAAGCTGACGCATACTGACTAGATCTCAAGTTGTGGACATTGAAATCCTGGTAGACCATTTCTTTATAAAAATATCTTTAACCAGGATTTTAAATATGTTTATATGTCTTTGTATTACCCACACCCTGTTCAAACCATACATCACCAAAACCCAGCCTAAATAAAGTATCCCTAAGTAGAGTAGCCCAACTAGTCTTATTCGGATGCAATGCAATATCTCCAAATTATAAACTGTATTTATCATTTCCTTTCATTTGCGTCAACAACTTTTAACCAGAATTTTATAATACGCTAAACAGGCTTATGCGACATAGTTCACCATAAATAAAACAATTCGGTGTAGAATAATTGTTTACACAGTTTTTAATGAACATTTTCTATAAAAGAGAACCCTATACATTTTTGTACTTGGCTGCGATAGTTTAATATGGGAGTTACACATTCCAATGAATGTTTTACATCAATATTCGAAAATTTCGTTAAATAACGTTTTAATTTAAATGTTCCGTTGTATACTTGCCCTGATAACGTTGATTGTGCTTCACCAAAACAACCCCCACTGGTAAAAACAATGCCTAAGTATGTAAACTTATTAACTATATTTTAAAATTGAGCCATCGTATATAAAAGACAAATTTCTTGGTAATACAGCGGCTTTCCAAATATGTTATATGTATTAACTTAAACTTCCATTTTACTCAATTATCATATAAAGTATTTATCCTATGTATATGTCTTGAAACATTTTGCGAACATTACCACCATACCCGACAGCTAAATATTGCCCTGAAGCAACATATCATTATCTATCTGATTATATCACTTATTTATTTGCATGTTATTATCATTAGACATTTCTGACCTATTTCGTGTAAATGTTGTGTGATGATAAAACACACGACCGAATTACTGTTCAATACATTGCTGCCTATCAAACACAACACATAACACGCGCCAACACTCAGTTAGAAAGACGTAAAATTAAAAAAAAACGTAAAATAAATAGTTATTGGATCTTAATGCTTTGTGGAATCCTTGCTTAGTGGATAAATACATTGTTTTCAGTCAATGGGAACATGTGCAGCTTTCCTGGATAAATATAAAGAATGATCTCCCTTGATTAGCGGCTTTGTTAAAGCCAGTTCCTCTAAATTGGTTTGTCTCCCTTCCACGCGAAAATGATACCAGTCAAATGATAATCAATGATCGATATTGGCTCCAAGTTCCCAGTACATTATAGCATACAAACAAGTCGTGATATTCTTAAGCGCACTTAACACCAACTTTCCGGAGAGTGCTTGACCAATGAATATAAATGTCCATCTCATTCTCTGCTTAAGAAAGATAATCATTTTTCGTCAAAATATTCAATGACGTACCACGTGCAGCAAAAATTTGTTACGAACAAAATAACCTAATAAGAATATTAAAAATAATTTTAGATGTCAAAAAAACACTGTCAAAATTGTTAAAGCTAGTCTAAGTGTCTGGCGTAGTCTAGGTATTGCCTAGAACACAATAATAAAAGCAGCCTAATATAATCATTCAGGAAATAAAATGGATACACTAAGATAATTGCATTAAGATGAGAATGGTGAAATATATTGTGAGTTGTCAGGCTTTTTGAAATACCCGTCAATTCCCTCCTTAACGGTCAACGTGTTTATTTGTTGATGTTGTCAAGATTTGTTCATCTGTAGACGAGTATTAAGGTCTGAACCATAAATAAATGTATGTTAATTGTATGTGTAAATGTATGTTAATTGTATGTGTAAATGTATGTTAATTGTATGTGTAAATGTATGAATAATGTAAATGTTTATATGTACGACATGGGTCTATGACCTTCTGGTTATTTTGGAAATAAAACCTAAAACCTATATTCTATAGCAGCATTTTGAGTATACTAAAATGACACGACCCAACGTGAAATCTGCAAACGAATCGGTACAGATATTTTATAAACACAAACAACAAGAAATGTAGGTCTTTCGATATGTATAATTATATACTTTTACATTGTATGATAGACAATTATGGACATATTTTCAAATTACTTAACACTCTAAATGCAGATCTCATAATGACATGTATCTGGAAATGATTAAATTAAAACCGATTCTTAAAAAGATATCCTGATTAGATAGCAAACAACCTAGACAATATGATACCTCCATAAATCTCCACTTCACAAACTCTCAGCCTGATGTTTGGTTTATCTAGAATGATTCTAAGATTTCTTGTCCAGACGGGTTGTCTACACATTATCTCCATTTCCGGTAATCCAGGAATGTCGTCATGTCGGTAACAGACGGAGTTGAAGTCGCCATTGTTTGGTCCTGTACCAGTTTCCACTCGAAATTTGTTAAAAGCATCTGTAAAAAACATTTTAGCGGCTGTACATAAATAATTATATCACACAATCATGACAATTACTGTACATTTTAATCAATATATGAAGCTATCATTTATTTTACAATATGTTTCGTATTCAGTTATGATTATGTAATATAATTCTGCAATGATAACGTGATTTTTACAAATATAATTATCAAGAGATTTTGGATGAGAAAATACAAAACTTCGTGTGCGTTTCTTTAATACTTGCATATACAAGACACCACACAGCATGTACAATTATTGTATACACTGTATGATTATCACTAGATTGAGCTGTTATTTTTATTTTACTACATGTTTCCAATTAAATCATACGTATAAACAACCTTTGATTTTACTTTGTACGCATCCATTGTATTCTATAGATGTACAACAAACGTACGAGCCTTTTAACGTTAACATATATAACACAAACATCGCTGTCCCAGAATGGTTCTTATGTATGATCAATTTGATAATTATTTTTAATGTATGGTGGTATATTTCTCCCATAGGCTACCACCAGTTAAAGAAACTAGATAATTACTTAATTAACTAGACAATTATGTGGTTAACTAGATAAGTCTCGTGATAAATGTCCATACCAGATAAATATCCGGCAGAATTATGCCACCATAGTAATGACTTCGATATTTCTAGTAATAAGTTATACATACCGACATCATCTGGATGTATTTTAACCAACAGACCAACAATACGATAATCCCTGTTCCATTGTATTCTCCAATAATGGTTGGTGTTTATTTGCCCGTTAGTTCTGGCACATGTATTCACATCACCGTCGACAGCGTTTATTGCATAATCGTCGATTATACTTGTACTACCCTCATTCTGTGTTCTCAAGTTATATTTAGCTATGTTTCCTGATAATCATATATACAGAAATGAAATATAGGATCATAATTTCTGATTTTTAAATATCAAAATAGCATTTATATTGAATTCAATAAGGATACGCCATATGTTATATATATTTCATTTACGACATCAACGTATATAAAATTATTAATGTTTGGGATAAATGTTTCATGCACTGTAATGGAAAACTACAAGCTTGTACATTTTCATCCTTTTCTAGATGTTTTCTTAAATATTCTCTTTTACTGCTCGTGTTCTGTATAATTAAAATAATTCCACATTCTGTTGTACCTGCAATGGGTATGAAAGTTCACCGATCATCAAATTTGTATTCATCGTTATTGTTTGACACACATCTGACAACACAACATTCATTGTACAATGTAGAATTGTATGAAGAAAATGTTTTCGTTATCTATAACAGCATATAAGCAACAGAATATAACAATATTAAGATATACGAATATGTATACTCTTCCTACAATACGGTGTAATAAAATGACAAAATGTGTCAGACATGTTGGTAAACTGACCATTAGCTAGTCTTAACTGAAAAAGCTTACACATATAGCAGACGGTACATGGAAAATTGTCAGTAAAACATTAGTTTCAAGTTTTAAACTTACGGTACTGGCATGCTGGTCCCATCCAACCAAGTTCACAACCACTGTCACATTCGCCCGTTGTTTGGTTACATTGTGCGCTATCCTTACAATGACAACGATATTGACAGGTCTGGAATGTTGGTAAGTTTCCAAACACCGTGCTACAATCTACAAAGAGTACGGTTTTTGAAAAACCTCTATGTTTCAATGTATCTCCTAAGGACATTATTTTAAATAAACAATACACACCCTAACACACATTCAAACGTTGTATTGTAATACGTACATACAAACATTTAACTCCAATAAGCACATACACATACCACTCCACGTACATACAAACGTTCTTACATACAAACAGTGTATCCTCACACGTTCATTTAAACGCTGCACCCCAAACTCGTTCATACAAACTTTGCATTCCCCACACGTACATACAACGCTGTACCCACCACACGTACATACAAACATTGTTCTCCCAATCATACATACAAACATTGTTCTCCCAATCATACATACAAACATTGTTCTCCCAATCATACATACAAACATTGTTCTCCCAATCATACATACAAACATTGTAATCCCAATCATACATACAAACATTGTTCTCCCAATCATACATACAAACATTGTACTCCCAATCATACATACAAGCATTGTACTCCCAATCATACATACAAACATTGTTCTCCCAATCATACATACAAGCATTGTACTCCCAATCATACATACAAACATTGTTCTCCCAATCATACATACAAACATTGTACTCCCAATCATACATACAAACATTGTACTCCCAATCATACATACAAACATTGTACTCCCAATCATACATACAAACATTGTACTCCCAATCATACATACAAACATTGTACTCCCAATCATACATACAAACATTGTTCTCCCAATCATACATACAAACATTGTTCTCCCAATCATACATACGAACATTGTACTCCCAACCATGCATACAAACATTGTACTCCCAATCATACATACAAACATTGTTCTCCCAATCATACATACAAACATTGTTCTCCCAATCATACATACAAACAGTGTTCTCCCAATCATCATTACAAACATTGATCTCCCAATCATACATACGAACATTGTACTCCCAATCATACATACAAACATTGTTCTCCCAATCATACATACAAACATTGTTCTCCCAATCATACATACAAACATTGTTCTCCCAATCATACATACAAACATTGTTCTCCCAATCATACATACAAACATTGTTCTCCCAATCATACATACGAACATTGTACTCCCAATCATACATACAAACATTGTTCTCCCAATTATACATACAAACATTGTTCTCCCAATCATACATACAAACATTGTTCTACCAATCATACATACAAACATTGTTCTCCCAATCATACATACAAACATTGTTCTCCCAATCATACATACAAACATTGTACTCCCACACACAAACAAACGTTGTACTCCCACACGTACATACAAACAAACGTTGTTCTTCCAATCATACATACACACGTTGTTCTCCCAATTACACATACAAACGTTGTACCCACACGTTCATGTATACAAACATTGTACCCCCACACGTACATACAAACGTTGTACTCCCACACACATACATGTACATACAAACATTGTACCCACACACATACATACAAACGTTGTACTCCCACACACATACATGTACATACAAACATTGTACCCACACACATACATACAAACGTTGTACTCCCACACACATACATGTACATACAAACATTGTACCCACACACATACATACAAACAGTGTACTCCCACACACATACATGTACATACAAACATTGTACCCACACACATACATACAAACGTTGTTCTCCCGATCATACATACAAACGCTGTACCCCACAATTACATACAAACGTTATACACCACACGTACATACAAACATATTGTACCCCTCATGCATATAGACGTTGTTCCTCACACGTACATAGAAACGTTGTACCCCACACGGACATACAGACGTCCGCTCTCCATACATACTCGTACGAGATTTCTGTACTTGTCAAACCAGCTTTTACATTTTGAACGTTTGATGGTCACTGTTTCAACTTTTTTTCTTTCAATAATGTTTATGTTTTTCAGTGTGTTTCAATAAATTGTTGTGTATATAATTATATAACAATAAATGTAACTGCAACAGCAACGATTCTGTTATTTATTTCATCCATTAATAAACTGAATACTATGTGTTCTGAGTTAGGTTTATAAATAGCACAAGTGCGTATTTCTGCTGACGTTTATTCTATGGAACTGACCAGAGGTTGCGAAGTGGCGGGAATAACATATGATGCTGAGCATGCGCAGTGTACATACAATCAACTATAGATAGATAATGATATGTTGCTTCAGGGCAATATTTAGCTGTCGGGTATGGTGGTAATGTTCGCAAAATGTTTCAAGACATATACATAGGATAAATACACACTGCATGTTCTTTATTACTACACAAACACATATAGTTCAGGTGTAAACAAGAAACAATGTAGCAATGTATGCTATAACGAAATTTCGCAGTACGGATGTAACACAACTTTGATACAACGAAGTAAATCTCAATGCCACCAGAAATTCGTTATAAATGTGTTCCAATGAGTTATATCATGTCAATATATTCGGTAGGTAATGGTGTTTCCTAATCCTACCTCGACCTTTGGTGATAAATTACTATGTAATAAATGTCGCTATTGGGTGTGCTACTTAAGGATACTTACAGGATCTTATCCATGTTTAACTTGGCGGGTGGATTTACATGACGCTAAAGGAGTTCGCAATAACTACCACAGACATTACATAACAAACAGCAGTCAATAATCAAAGCGCTGTAGGCCTTGGGCTGCAGATAGCTGAATTTTTGATTTGTTACTATACAAGTCGGTATATCTTGTGCATCAGTGATAACCCTAACCCTGGTTTATATGTCCGTGGTTATTATAACAGTATAAGAACATTCGCAATATGTCTGTTACTGCATATAGCAAACACTATTCACCAGAAAGTTGGCAATTTGAAGAAACAAAAGTTATGACAAGCAGACACACATGTATCCGAGTATTTCCCTTTAACCCTGCGTTACAAACAACAATATACCGTTAACACTGTGCTCGAATCGCAATGAAAACAAAGACCGGATTTAACGCCGGACCAAACTTCAGGGGCCTTATTCACAAACGTTTATTGGCCCGTCTAAATCTTAGACTTACGTTTAGACTTAGGCTTTGACTTATTAATAATTAGTTCAATTCACAAAACGTCTAAGTCTATATTTCAAACTTAGACTTATGACGGTTAGTCTGAAATCATAAGTCTACTTTTTGTAGACTTATACGGTTAAAGATTAATAAGGTTCCCGTCATATAGTACAGACAATATTTCATAGCAAGAATATCGATGAAAGTGTTCATGTACGCTACCATTTAGCATTGTAATCAATAATTAAATGTAAAAGGTCACCGCTGTTTAAATCCAGTGGGTGGATATAGTGCCGATCGTAGTTATTTCAGTCAGTTTAAACTAGGGATGTCAAGGAATGGCAATTTTGGTATTCAAGTATTCGGTCAACCTTCCGAACGAATATTCAAATATTCGACCTTCTTATTTAATAATACATTTGAAATTCGAAGTTTAACGTTATGCTAATCAGTTTTGTGTTTTAAACTGATCACTCAAGTGGTAAAAATCCCCATGATTACTAATAATTTCAGGGCCTAAGCGTCAACACCAGAGTGTTTTGTCTTTCTAGACCCTAAATATACAACATGTGTTGAGAAATGAGTTTTGCTTTGAAATAAATAAAATAAATACACGCATCAAGCCCACGAAGTACGAACGAATTTGATGGTGAATGTAACTATGACCGATTATTATACATCAACGGTTGGAAATAATTACTATTCGTTTATTGGTATTCACTTGTAAATACTGTTAGAACGTGATTAAAACATTAATCGAAAGATGCCCATATGTATAAACCAATGTAATTGAGTTCGCTTGTGACGAAGACATTATATGCTCATTTGAAGCACTTTCAGGCCAACTTGCTGGTATGATGTGTGGTCGTGACCTTTGGTGGGTTCAAACCAACAACATACGGGTCTCGCGGTGTATATATATGGACAATGATGAAAAACGCGAAAGTGGATTTTAGCTATAGAGGGTACATTCCAGCTCAATGACTTCATAACTGTTTACATGCAGTTTTATTTACGTGTACCTTACAGGAAGATGGAAGTCGTTCCCCAACATTGAACACCAGTGATCTATAGAATCATGCGTGACACTAAACACTCGAAGTTTATGCATTTTATTTTAATAAAATAATATATGATAGTTTATTTTTAATTTTTCGGTAAAATTGCTCTAGATTTTCTCACAGAAATAAATTGACTGTCATGAAGAATTTTGAATATGATCTTTGTTAAAAATAAATAGTCAAACTTTCAAAAATTTAACAAATACTTACCACTTCCACTGACACTTGTAATCCGAATTGACCATATTAGTACAAATAAACGGACAGCTAGCGCTTGTATAGCCATCCCTTGCACACTCACGAACATCTAAATACCTGGTTGCTTGTCTACCCGACCTATCATCACACAACTGTGCAATAAACCACTTGATTTATAAATATTTATTAAACTCACCGATGAAAATTTGACGTTCATAAATTTGTGGTACGAATAAAGTAGTAAATGTATTGACTGTCGACAACTTTGTGTACATAGAACAGAAATACCAACGTGTTATAGTACTTACGAATAAAACTTGATAAAAATGACTAAATTCGGTGTGGTATTTGTTTCACACAATTTGTATGATCGCGATGTATTGAATGTATTTGATAAAATTAGATATCGAGTTATAGAAAGTTATCAAAACTTCCGCGTTTAACATTTAAAGTCTCCAGTAACAACCGGGGCTTATGCAATTAACTAAATAATGTGTATAGCACGATCATTTTACGGAATATCACAGGAAAATAAAACTATGCGGACTTTTTTACTGGGATAAATTCATACAATCTTACGTCCGTTGAAAATTCTGAAACAATATACTTACTTATTTAACTAAGCACAATTAGTTAAATCTTCTCAAACATGGACATCAGTCATGATTTTTATTTTCGACTTAATTAAAAATTGTGCGTGTTTTATATATTTCAGAGCCTATACGACACAGCCCGAAATATCAATGAGCATAAGAATGTTAATTTTTAATGTGTTAGTTCTAAATATACTCTTCAATAAAAGCGAATTGGAAGAAGGCCAACAGGGATTTATGCGCACAGTCTTGGCCAACTCTAGCTAGTGTTGAGATTGTACAAAATAAGCCCACTTCAATTTTATTACTTCAAAACGTCTACACGTTTTATCAGATAGGATGACTAGGTTATCTAAATACTGTTCCAATGCCAGGTTACGGTTTGGATTATAAAAATGATAGGTATAACGACTGAGCTCGACCTGGAAGAATTGAACAATTTGGTTCCCCGTGTGCAGTGAATGCGATACAGTGGGACAGGAATACAAAACAAAAAAGTTTCGTAACGTGAGCAACCGTAAGCCGTAAATGAACGCATGACAGGGCTAGGTGTACCACCGTGATCACCGTCTATGCCGCATATACGGCAACTAAAACTACGAAACGGTATACTGTACGCTCCATTGCTGGCATTTATTGTTGATTTTGTAAACAAACGATGGAGAGAAGAAACAAAATCAGTTTATTTTTATTGAAATTTGACGTATTTAAAAAAGTGGTTTAGATAGTAAGAGCGACACATGATTGAAGTTTCCCATAATAATTTTATCATTTTGGCATGATTTATTTGATATCATTAATAGAAACGAACTACACGATCAATTTAAATACAAAATATAACACAATAAGAGCTGCTATGAAGTCTAGCGTTAATTTTTTACCCGCTTGAATTCATACAAAATGGAAAGGATTTTTTATGAAAACTAAATTTATTGATCCTACTTCGAAGACTGTGGGTACCTTACTAAGACATGTCTGTGCGTTAATGTCCAGTAAGCACCATGCATATCTTAGCACAATTTCAAACGACCAAAAACACTCTCACCGACAATCAGTGGCGCATTATGTCCACACAATAAACATTATTTAATTCAGACATTCCATATCCACAATATGATTTGTAATGATAACTTAGAACTTAAAAAGTTTGCGTTTTAAAAACGTGTTGACAAATGTTTTATTGAGCGTAGTTCTTCCAATGTGCCGTTGTGTAGAGCGCACAACACGTCTTTTTCCATATACCGCCCTAACATCATTATTTTATGCCATGCCATGTATAATTTTTGTTAAATGGTAATATACTATCTTGTTAACAGTTGCAAATCGACAGCTGATGACCTGAAAAGTTAATATACTTTTTAGAAACTGACGAAATCCTTCGGTTTCCACGAACGATTGAAGAAACTTAATCAGCATTGCTCCACCAAAATATATTTCGACTAATGAACAAATTCATGATCATTTCTTTAGTCGTATCTCGAATCAATCAAATCATTCTTTGTAATTGACACTCTTGTGAAGTGTTTCAAATAAATAGCAAAAAATAATATGATCGTTCAGTATTCAATATCTATAATTATTTATACAAGGATTCTATTATGTTGCATAGTATCAATGTGACATAAATGTCGGAACCAGGGACAGAAGATCTTTTAACCAAATTGCAACCGACAGTTTCAAAACCACTAACAGCGTCACCGTCCAGAAAGGTATAGTCATAAAAAGCCCCTACATTTTCCCCATGATTAATTCTCCAGAGTTCATATACACTGTGTGCCTATTTATGCTCATGTTATACATGTACGCATGAATCAGAAATGGGAAAAATGTTGTACTCGCAAGTCTACAAAGGCGCTGCAACAATGTCAAGTAAAGAGCTATAAATATTTATCTACAGGTCAGTAATTGTTACCACGTTACCATATATAAAGTAGACAAGCTGATAGCGTCAAAAATTCCAAAATAAATACCGAGTACTCAAAGACCTAAATACCATGGTCTTTGAAGTACTTAACTTACCGTTTCAAATGCATCTATCTCGTACGTGAAGTGATAGCGATTTATTTCTTGAATTATGTATTGGATACACTATTCATTTCACGTCTATAAAAGGAAAATACAGACAACTTTCATAGATCAGACGTTTTACATGCATGTACCCGTTGGTGACGCTATTTTCAGGCCGCTGTCTTGATGAACCTACCCATTTTCACGCTCGAGTGATTCGATGACTAACCATCATTATACAATACGAGCGGTACGCGCTGGAATGATGCGTACACCCTTGATACAGTGCAATCTGATATTGAATAGTCGCCACGAACAGCTTACAGTAAAACGGTTAGCACACCCATGCAAACGCATGCACTAGCGAATTCAGCAGGGGGGGGGGGGCAGTCGCAGTGGCTGGCAACGACAATGGGGTCGCGGACATTTTATGACCCCTACTTCTCATCTGTATCTTAAACTAGTCAGTCAAAACCAGTCATTGTTGTTATCATCGCTACCAGACAGGGACCGTCGCTTGTACCCTGACTGCTATCTAGCGTGTGAAAACAGTCGGCGGATTAATGAAGGTATGAAAGGAAGCATACTAACCAAGTGACAAGTATATTTGTATTGGCATTGTTGTGAATCTTAAAATTTTGATAATTACATTAACTTGACGATCAATGAAATGGCGATAATCTCAATTACTCACAAAAAGTATTTTAACACTGCACACAGACACAAATTAAATAAATATTCTGAATCTCCATTATGAAAGTAGACTTTGAAATGGATGTTCCAATATATATCCCTAAAAGTCCCGTGTTTTTTTACAAAATTACACATATCACGGACATATAAACCATGTCCGTGCACATATACATGTATGAATAAATGTAATAACTTTTAAACAAATTTTCAAAAAACATCATTTTAAAAGTAATGGATTTTGCGCCTGTCATTTTGGTTCGTTTATAACATAGACCATCCCCTTATAGTGTTTGGAAAGTTCTGAATATGCGTAGACGCGGAACTAATCAAGTACCACCGAATGTGATTGCATTTGTTTGTATAATTAAATTCGACATATGCTAATTTACTCATTTGTTATTTTGAACCTTGTAGATAACACATCTGTTGCACTTGTGTTTTGTGAACTATTGCACGTATTGGTTTCGTGATTTCGCATTTGCTAATGATGATATATGTCATTGTTTATATTGTTTTCATGTACCCGAATAAATACATTAAAATGCGATTGAACTGTTTCAAAATATATCCTTAACAGTCCCGTGTCTTTTAACAAAATTACACAAATGTATGAATAAATGTAATAACTTACAAGCAGCAAACAAATTTTCGGAAAATATCATTTTAAAAGTGATGGACTTTGTGCCCGAGAAAGGTGATCTAATTATTAAATAGTTCTCATCGCAAGGGGATAACGCTCCCGCACCCATTCCATATGCGGCCCAAATGCTAAATACCTTCCTACGCGCCTGAAACGGACCAATACCCACATTTCCATGTTCAAATATCACGGGTGATAACCTCACAAAGAACATTTAATGGTTTGAAGTCGTAAATTTTTTATGGTATGCTCAATATTGACAAAAGTCACATGTGTATTTAGTTATTTCTGAATCGCCGAATATTTGCCAGGTCAAGTGCTGTTTTCATGATCATATATAGCAATCTTATTATCATCGTGTCAACTGCATGTATATTATAAATATTATTTTTGTAATATTAGCCCTTTTTCAATCTTGCTGTCCTATTGTTCCAGTGTTAGCATCAGTCACTGGGTACAACTCTATAATGAAGACGATCGAGTAAAACTCTGTCTCGGCGCAATCAACAACAACTCTAGCCTGGATTACCTGCCCTTGCCATTACATTATCTTATGTGCAGAGTACGCTGGGTACCAGACTACAACAACTCTACCAGTCATTCCATTTAATAATCATAAAGATACAACAATGGTCAATTTCAACAGCAATACAATAAAAACTGAGATTGTTTTTAATTTTCAAGTACAGCAACGATATAAATGCAGCGCACACATCACCAATCTGTATGAATATAGTTTAACTGTCTATAAGCACATTTGTTTGACTCGAAAAAGACGAATAGTGTGATTTCCAGGCAAGTCTGATCCGGCAATGTTCGGGTTATCAGCATCAAACTGACACAAAGGTATCTCAGATCCTGCAAGTTTCCACCTGTCCAATAAATATTCAATAGACCGAGATGCACTTCTTTCTTGGTATGTGAACACAAATTCTAGCGCCTTATACTTTTCCATAAGGAAAGAAACTGTCACTATTATGTCCTCAAAGTCCTTAGTATCATAAAAACAATCAGAAGCTATAATCATATCCAGCTTTTCAACACCAATTTCCAGCAAAGAATCGTCTATTTTCCCCCAAGTTATTCCATGGACATTGGTATCACCCATTTTGTTTGCTCTGCAGGAGTTCATTGAAGACTCTAAACATTTGGGTAATGCAGCACTGTCACTCAGATGCACTGTCGCGCCACATTTTGCAGCAACGATTCCTGGAAGTGCCGTGCCCGATCCCAACTCGAGGATCGTTTTGTCGCGGATCAAGTCTCGGTGATACCACACATACTGTGCGAGAACAGGTGCACAAGGCCATGTGTACATGCCATACTCCGGGTCAACAACTTCTGGAATAACAATATCTAACCTGTCATTCAGTTTCTGATCTATGAACGTAAAATACCGGTTGACGATCATAATACTGACGTAGGATTAATTTGTCGAGGTTATTTCGTCCCCTTACACCGTGAGTACATTTTCGAGTGGCTATTAGCTTGACGAAATTGAATTTCTTCTCACGCTAAAACATAAACATTCAACAACCAATAAACCCAATATTCTACAGAAGATTCGCAATATTATGGTCTAGCTGGAATATCACCCCATGGACAAACATCATGACATTCAAGTACTACAATATTTCGACACCCCACTACTCAACGTGCTTCGAATCGAACGTAGCCATTGATTCATTGAACTTGATTGATGTTTCTTTTGAAAAATCATCGGATTTAATCGAAGATAGATATCGAACAATGCATCGAAACGATTTATTTGTTATTCATTGTATTCAAAGTTGAAATTATACTATTTGTAATGTGTCATTTATTAAAATATGTCGTTGTGTATTGAATATGAAGTGGAAGAGAATATTGTTCTTAACTTGCACCAACTATTCTCTTTGATTAATCAAAGCGACCATATTTTGTGATAATTTGTTGATGTTTTAAAATTATTATATCTTCTACAGTTTTACGTTTGTCAGGGGATTGTTTATTGATTTCAATCATTTCGGTTAGTAAAATCGTTTATAGCTTTGCAAGTATGTATTCACAGCTTATTGCAACAAGTACCGTTCTGTGGAAAGTATTGGGAATGTCGAAGAGTAAAATTCTTGGCCGGCCGGGACTCCCTACGACCATAGACTAGGGAGTCCCTAGTCCTATAATTTAGACCCTTCATAACTTATTTCACATTTTGACATTTTCTGGTTATGTAGGGTCTTATCGGATTCTTATCAATGTCATGTACAGTAGCACTTTCCGATTCTTTGGTGCTCTTTTCCCACTAATTTTGAACTACATCGAGATGTTAATACAGCATGGTCTACTATGGTCTACAGCAACCAGGTTGCTTCTAATTTTGTAAAAGAAAATAAGAGATGCATGAATTGTGCGATGCTCTAGCGTTTGCCATTTGAGTCTGGTATTTTTTTTGCGCATAACACTGCTTGTATAGCAGGGCTAGCGCTGGCTCTTTTTTTCTTGAGCCAATTTTGGAACCGACCAGTTTCAGTAATTCGAGGGCTATATAACAGCGCGCAATCGACAAATATTTAGTCCAGTTTTTCTTCTCAACCCCCAATATTCCATGGCATAGGACTTTGTTATTTCACTGTAATACTTTTTAGTGTTTCTTTGAAATTGCTTTAGTCTACAAATCATTTCTAATAGAGCTTGTAGGATGAATCACTGTAGCATTGTTATTTTATTTCTTGATTATTTTATTCTTGTTATTAAAGTTTAAACAATATATCTCATCAAGTATTCATTAATCAAATTGAAAGATGAAGACAATGTATACAAACACAAGTCACAGTCACGTTCAAGAAGCAATATATGTTTAAAACAGTCAGCTGTACATAAAAACTAGGCCACAAATGAAACATAAACTCAACTTACAGAGCAGTAAAATATATGTGAATCGTCATACTCACAGCACACTATGAGACATAAATCATCAGTATATACAGGCAATAATAATAGTATTAGTAATCTGAATTTACTATAATAATTTTCATTCCTCGTAAACTATGGAGCGGGTGGCATTACAGACCGTACAGTATGGATTTATCGTATACTAGACCCGCAAACAAAAGTGATTGCATGGTAATTGGCTGGAAAATCCGAGGCATAAACACGTATTTTTAATTTTCCTAGACAATGTCTTGGGATGCTCGAGTAAATAGTTTAACAATTAAACGTGGGCTGTTGAATAAATGCCCGTTTCTACGTCGTCGTCTGCAGTTTTAATTCATGAGATGGCATTTTCAGCAATATTAGATTCTAGAGAATTCCCTCAGGCATAAAAGCCGTCATTGGCTCAAAGATTAACGTTAATTGATGAACCGTAAATTTATTTCAATCGAAAGTCACCTTTCAAAGTGTAAACAACAGTTTGCAACTTTTTCTATTGTTGTTCTAATCAATCGTTATTTCAGTCATGGCGAATACCCATCGGTCAGTCGGACCTGACCGATAAAAAACGACCAGGTCCGATACAGAATGCCTGTGCTTCGGTCCGTATGTCCGACTTGAAACGGTACGGGTTTTACAACATCCATTGCTGTTTACACAATGCGGTCTTCTTACGCGCACCAATTGTCTGTACGTTTGCTTGTCTTTCAGACATTTGAACTTTGATTGTGTTGTCAAAAAGGCATTTCAGGAGTGAATGTGAAAGTACATAATAATTTTTAACTGTTATTTAACGAAATAAGCCAATTATTTGCACATTTGTGTTTGATTTGTTTACTTTCACTTTGAAATGAGGGGTAATTTTCGGCCCGTAATTTTTAACAACATGAATTCGGACCGACAAGTTTGCATTTGGTCCGACATGTTTTCCAAGGTTGTCAGACCAAATGACCGACAAGTCTTGGAAGTCATTCGCCATGACTGTTATTTCGTCGTATTCGTGTTTGACCAAATTAGTTCTCTGCATGAGTGTTATTATTACGCCCTTCACAGGTCTATCACATGTGTCGGGTATGCGGGATGTGATTTGATTAGCTGAAAAGGGACAAGCTCCGCCTCCGATTGGTTTTAGCAAGCATGTGTATAATCATGTCATCATACAAGAACGTGTCATAGACAGGATATCTTTAGGCACTTTAATATGTAAGAGAGTTACACACAGACATTGAGAACCGTCTCTGTCGCTTTAACTGCATTTATCATGCGAATAAAACATTCGCCAATGGTAAATTTGGAAAGTCATACTTTTATTGTTTTCTTGAGCTAATGGCCAGCATGAGCCCTGTATAGTTATAATCATTGCATATAACTATCAAACAAGACCAGCACGGAAATACATATCCAAATTCCAATAGCACAATTGACGCTTTCTACCACGGATAAGGTCAAGGATTCCCAATTGATGCCATGCGCTCATTATATAAAGATGCTCTCATTATATAAAGATGCGCATTTGTTTCCATCTAGTGCAGATTTCACAGAGATTCAGCGTAAGGCTGTGCAACATATCTGGTTAACTAACTCGGTCAATATACAAATCGAAAATTAAATAAAATATTTGGTGGGTGAAAAACACGGATTCCAGAACCCCGCATCGTTTGAAGCGGCTAAATGACATGTGCGTAAAATTATTTCGTCCACATCGATTTTGTATAATATGTGTACAATGTGTAGGAAAGATTACATGATGAACATTTTATCGAATATTAAGCGTTTAATGGTGGTTTTCATCACGTTAGCGGTGCAAAATGAAATTTATTTTTAACTGTTTCTACGTCAATAAATGATATAATTCGCGGATTTGAAAATGCTACATCACATTGCATAGGGCGCGTTCAGACGTTACATGCAAAGTGAAAGTAAAATGTAAAATAAAAACAAAATGAATGTTTATGGTTAAATGGGCATGTAAACATCTACTATTTTGGACTAAGGTGTACCGTGATTTTTAAGCAATGTCATAATCATGAAATAAAATCAATGGGAAAAAGTGTGCCCGATGTGGGGCTCGAACCAACAACCCCTAAACACTAGTATGTAGTGTTATTTCTATAGCGTGATAGCGGGGCGCCGCGCCCTGCCCCTTTTTGGCCCCACCCCGCTGCCCTAATTAGCGCCCCTAATGCCCTATTTGCAATAATCTGTCAACTGTGTAATCTACATCCTGTAAAATGCCCCCGAGCGTCATTGCATGTGCCTTTGTTTACAATACATCTACAATCGTCTACACTGCATATAACTGGCTGGTTCCCGTTACGCGTGCGGTCCGTACGATTAACTGATAGAGGCCGGGTTAAACCGTTGTACATGTAAACACGCGTGAACGGTTAGCGAGTTTGTTGATAATGCGAAAACATTGCACTTTTTAAGCGATTGCCTTGTTTGATTTAATCGACAATGGTAATGCGGAACGAATTAAACAATTACTTTTTGCTAATAAGAAAAAAATTAATAACTGCTGAAGACGAGGGATTTCGACGAGAAATTGAAAATTTTAGTTGACGGCTTTTTTACTTTTCTGAGGCGAGTTCGCTGGATTCTTTGGTGTATTTATAAGCATATCAGTATTCTAAAACATTCTGGTCCATTTTTGTACGAAATCACCCGGAATATATACAATATTAGACCACTTTCATTTCCTCTCACATGTAAACAAAAATTCAAGGTGGCGGCCGCTCCGTCATGTGCTGTTTCGTTTTCGTGAGAATTTCGATGCTAAATCCACACGACAGTTGCTTACAGCTTTTGACTATCAATGTCAACTGTGTAAATATGCCTTAACTTAACAAAATCATATGTTTCTTCTATTTTCAAGTTTGAAACAAAGCCATGTAAAATTTTCACTTTGTGTTCGTCCCCAGAGCGTTCGTACCATTTGGTACTATGAAAGTTTACTGAATTAATTTGTGACATCAATATTTAGTGTATTGTGCTGGTCTAGGGAATATAATTTATATATTTTTTAACAACAAAATGTTATTTATGAATGGAGAATTTAAGATTTTTTAACTTTTATGTACATGCATGGTGCTGATAATGTCCATGCAATTAATTTAGAATTAAACAAGAAATGTTTTCATAAACCAGAGACGCAAATGCTATTATTCTGCTCATAGTTTGTGAATATAGGAAGTCATCGACACACTTCATATACACACAATATAGTCCAATAACATTTACTCAAATATGTGGAACATTCACATTTTAATTATGATTTTGTCCCTTTGGAATGGATTTGCAACGACCAAAGTGCCCTTTTTTTGCCAGCACCCTGCCCTTTTCAAATTCTAGAAATAACACTAGTATGGCGCTCTACCGACTGAGCTTACTGGGCGGCCGTCTAACCTCACACCACTACAAATACACTATAACTCCCTACATTGGCTACAATTTCGGGAGTATGTGCAACATTAGACCAAATAACAGTACATGTATTAGGATAAATAATTATGAAATTATTCCCCCCATGATACCAATCATTCATGTAACTATAGAAAGTAATACATGGCTCGAATTTAAGCACTCGCAAAATGCGAGCTGTATTTTAAAAATGCGAGTTGAGATTTCTTAAGCTGGCATTTTTTTGCGAGTGGATTTCAAGTTAAGAACATAACTGTTACATTTAATTTGATTGGATTCCAAAATAAACTTGTATGTTCAAGGTAAAACAAACTAGTTTTAACCTCTTTATTTTGCTTCTCGCCATAGTACCCCCATAGGAACAGGTTGTCTCCTTTTTTCCATTGAGCCGACTAATAAGAGAAAAATGTTAAATTTGCCAATTTGAGAAAACTTTAATCACTTCAAAAAAACACTAATGACAGAAGGGACAATAATAGCCACAGTTCTTTTTCTTATTTGATGATTCTTGTTGGGGGGACTCGCTATCATTCGTCGTTTTTCTCTTATTAGCCATTTATGACTATAAATTTCGGCGAAAATTGTTTTGGCTAGTTGGTTTCACATTTGGCCAGTTGAAATTTTAGGCACTGGCCAAATTTGCAAGTGCACAAAAAAGTCAAATTCTAGCCATGTAATAGATTGGCAGCAGCTAGGGTATCTTACCGCTGTAGAAATCAAATATTGTCCCTCTAATAATGACATGAGCGTTTGACAATTATACATAATTAGCGTAATAAATTGTTATACTAAGAAACATAGATCTATCTCATAATTGTCTGCCTAAGTTCTGTTTACATTATTCTCTTCTGTACCTATTACAATGGAATGGCAAGTTTGAGTGACACAAGAACAAGTTTTACATAATATCGGTCATCACGTATTTGAAAAGCAGATCCGTGCTCAATAATAAATGTTTTATTCTGTCACTGAAACTAAATTGAATAAAAGCTTGACTGTGTGATCCGCATGACAGTCATTCTGATTTTTAAAGTATTTAAATTAGTTTCTAATTACTTTGGTACATTGTATATCTCCTCAGTGACAGTCCCAATGTACTAAAATACAATGACAATGGTAATTTATATTCTGTATCAACCAATATATGGCTGTTTTAATGCATTAATGATTATAACAACATATAATTATTACAATGAGTTTAAACAGGAAATAAGAGCGTAATACAAATGTTCTGATGAATTGCATGATATTTGATTGTTTGTTTGAGTCATAATGTTCTTTTGCCAACACTCCTACACCTCTAGTCTATTCAATATTAGTTTGTCTACTGGTAAAGGTGTAAGACTTCCATATTCGGAATAAGATTTGAAAATGCACCTTTAAAGGAAAAAATAGACAAACGGTCTCTGAGAAACAGAAGTATTGGAAGTCAGTAGTTCACACCAGTTCGTGTATCAGCACTCACACAACGACACTTTCGCACACATACCGAGGGCGTAACATTTATGGTGGCATTTTTTACTACTGGACAAGTCGGACAAGTAGATTTAAAAATCACTTGTCCTGACCGAATGTTCACTTGTCCTGACCTTAAAAAAATGTAGAGTGAAAATGCAGGAGTTGTGACAAATGAAGAAATACAGCATCAATATATGCAGGCTTTAATACATGGCTAATTCACATGTAATTCCAATTATAAGTCTAACATTGATTTTTCTTGAGCCAATTTTTGTTAACTGTGGATTGATCTTTTGGTTTAGTTGAATTGATTTAAGCCCATCACTAACTTGGACACAATTTCTTCCATTGAAAGTCACTGGTCACATCGGGCAAGTAGTTTTGGAAATTGGTTGCCCGTACCTTCAAATTACTGGTCAAAATCCATCGGACAACCATTAGTGTTGAGCCCTGAATTCCTTGACTCAATTCTAGAGGACCTGCACCCAGCCTTGACGGCTTGAGTCAAACTGATCATGAAATAAGTATTTACCTGGAGTGTATACCCCAAGTATGTGTTGAAAAGTAAATTCAGTATATTATATATATATATATAATTATGACCCAATCAATACAGGATATTGTTTAGAAATGCTATCTGGGACATAAAGAATTTATTAGGTTGTACAAAATGGTCAAATCAAGTTATATAACTTTATTAATGTAACTTTTTAATGTACACTGTGTTTAATTACTACATGTACTGAGTTTTCAACATTATTTTTCAGTAATGGATTACATCAGCATATTGTTATGGTAATATCTTTACTGAGTTGGAGGCTGACTGAGCACCTTCCATGATGATGGACATGGATGATCATGGTTTCTCTGAAGCCGGGAGCCATGATGACCATGGTGATGGGGAGGCTGGTTACCATGAATCAGCTGTATCTTCCCTTACTGGTTTCCTGTTTGGTAACATAGATGAGAAGGGAGAGCTGGAAGAAGATTTTCTAGATGAGGTAAAAACTAAAATTACTAGGGATGTCCGCAACTGTATTATTGGTACAGTGGAACCGGACAATTTTCTCAGTCCCGATTAAGTTCCTCCAAAACATCATATGAAAAATATCCGCCAAAGTCCTGATCCTTCCTATTATGGAATCCGGACAATTTTTCAGCCCGGATTGTTATTTTACACATAAAATAAATCTCCGTAAACCAGACAATAATTTTCCGCAAAAATATGTGAGATAGTCAGTGTAATGACTGAGAATTGAAAGAAGTCATAATCATTTTAATTGCTTCGGGGATTAGACGTTATCGTCGTATGCATTCCATATTGTCGTGAACAAAGTAAGAATGGGTACGAGGTGTACTAATTATGTAAACAATCCTTCAAGAACAATTGGATCGATAATGTTGGGAAACATGCGGTGGTTATCATTTTGCGATTAATGATCCCAGTCAAAGGATGAGCAGTGAGACTGATAAAAAAAGTGTGAACTACATATATATGAGCGCCACTGTATGATTTCCAACCACTTCTTTAAGTGACCTCATTTCCAGAAAACGTCACATGTGACGTCACCATGTACTGACAGTAAGCAATATTTGCCCCGTATTGCAATATGAAAACAAAGTGCCCATATGGAGTAAATACTGTTTCCTGTTTGCAAATAGTGACATCACATGTTGCGTTTTCTTGAAATGATGTCACTCACAGAAGAGGTTGTTAATACCATAGCAGCACTCATATATGGATGTGAGCTCAGAAAAAGGCCCATTGGGTACACAAATCACAATTCAAAATTTTCACCCTAGATCATTATTTTATTATTTTCCTCTACGAAAATGTTTTGAAATGAAGCTATGTTGCATAGATTTTGAAAATACACTGTACTATGTGCATAGCTTGTCAGGTTTTATGAACGGTAACATCGTGACACATCAACACTTAATTGCAGCTATGTTTAAAATCATTTGACATGTTGAATGATTCATTGAAAGATATTTGCAAATTTCTATAATGAATAAACAAAATTTTATAATGATAATTTACATATAGATGGATTCAAATATCAACCAAAATTTAACACAGAATGTATTTTGCATATTGCAATGCAAATTTTCCATGCATGAAAGGAGCACAAATATGTTATAACTTAATAATATGCTTTTGATCTATAAATTGAATTTCCTAGTTTACATAATTTATGTGAAATACTTGAGCTTAAATTTCTTTTTGACTCGGCAAAGTGGAATAAGAGAACGCAATCAGTCATTATAAATTATGTCGCGTTGACGTGAATATCCTCTAGCAAACTTATTCAAATTACTAAAGAATCTTTTGCCAACGGACATTCAATGGAGAAATCCTCTCCAGTCCAGAATCTCCTCTTATCTGAACTTTATAGTTTGTCCGAAGGGTGTTCGGATTGAGGAGTCCCTACTGTATTCAAGTATTTGGTCAACCTTCAGAACTAACATTGATACGTTCGACTTTCATCAAGCAACATCAAAAATTTGTTTATATTACCATTTCATCTTGTATACATGTAGAGAATCTATGCTTGATGCAGGAAAGTTCTATTACCGTCAAAAAGAAAAATTATGGACTTTAGGGTCGTGTATTGCAACTTGTTTATGAAAATGAAAGCAAAGTCAAAATGTCTTTTTATCTGTCTTTATATTCCAATTATAAGGGTGCAAATAAATGAAGAAAAAACAGTGCTGGTTGATGATACAGACTTGGGTTGAGTCAAATGTGCTGAAGCTATGTTTCAGTATTTTGATAAGAATACATTTAAAATGTTAATTCAACATTTAACTTAATGCTTACCATTATATACAGAAAGGATATGGAAACACCGGGTCATATATTTTGCTGTAATTCTATAATCGATCTGACAATGGCTGTAGAACTCAGTCAAACTACTCCTTGTGTGGCATGCGTTACACCTTAGTGAAGCTTGACTCATGCTTGTGTAATAACCTGTTTATAGGAACATGAAAGTCTTTCAGATATATTGAGAGGGCTGTCGTTTGACATTTATTGATATTTCTTGGGTCATTTATTGATACCATTCCACTCCTAAAATTACACTCATTTGACTATTTTTTGGGTTATATATTGGTACTGTTCCCCTACTGATGTATACATGTTTTCCCCTATTCCCATTTAATATTCCCTCCACAAAAATGAAAGAATATTCTCATAGATTTGTTGGTTTTTTTCCACATTTCTTTCAACATATAAGACATTTGTCATAACTGATAAAAGTTGGCACATTATGATACTGTTTCTAGTGTACCTTATTGATTTTTGATTTAAAGTTGACACACAAACATTGAAATGAAATATGATAAAAAACCTTTATCTTCCTGCTAAAGATGAGTAAAATGACGTTTGCAATGATCAAACATTTCTTCCCTTTGGATTCAATTGCCGGCTGTTGGAAACCGTTCACTTGCTGACCCTCTTAATGTCTTATTCTGTGTTCTTTCTTACAGGAGTCCAAGAAACATCTTGGTTCATTAAATAGTCTAGGTATTGGATCACTAGTAAGGGAAATAACAGATGACATTGATGAAATCCAGGATTCATCTGACTTGTCAACAGGTATACAATACCGTACCTCAACATTACCTGTCTGATCAGCTTCTCTTTATTATCGACCATGTGATGAATTACATGTACAGTTGTACATAGTGAGACAAGATTTGAAGGGGCTGTTGCGTCCTCATCAATGGCTTGTAGGCTATTCTGTAGAACTTTATTTGTATTCAAATAAGTGTACCATCAACATGAAGAACATTGAGGCTCAAACTCTCAACATTAAACGACTCTGAGGTGTATAAACACCAACCACTTTACCACTGAGATTGTTACATTTTAAAAAAAAGTAAACTGTCATAATCATGTTAAGCTAAAATGATGCTTTACCTAAGTGCTAAATGCAAGTTATCTAAAATATTAAATAATTGGTGACATAGTTGTCAGATTATTATCACATCATTCATTACTTGTATTAAATGTCAACATAAATATGCATATATAATTATTCAGTCTTCATTTTTTCTGATTGTTACTTGTTTTAAAGTTTCAGAGATGAATTAATTTAGTCTGTGAATGGTTTTCTTATTTCAGACTATGACAGGAAAGCATCAGATGCTGTCGATTTTTCAGACATCAATGAAATGGTTGATGACGAGGAAGATAAGGCAAAGATTAAAGAGGCTATGTCCTCTATGCCGATGTTAAGACATGGTATAGTATTTAAACAAGACAATGTTTCACAAGGGTTTGATGTATAGAGAAGCACAGCCATTATTGGGTTCCAAGTTTGCCTCTGGGTTCGAATCCCGGTAGCGTCATTGACCGATTTTTCTTGTTTCTCAAACATGACTTTATTTCACTATTTACTACAGCTGTTGTTAAGTGCTATGTGGCGGATGTAAAAATTCGCCCGTACTTCATCCAAAGTGTAATTTACCTTAATCATAGATTTATATATGATAAATTTACGCGAAAATGACGTCAGGTCGCTGTTCTGTAGTGGTTAGCATAACAGACTGGCAATCCTTAGACCTGGGTTCGATTCCCGGTTGCGTCATTGACCTATTTTTCGTGTTTCTCAAACATTACTTTATTTCTACATTATGTCAAGAATAAAATGATTTCATTTTCGTCTTAGTGTAACATTTGTATATGAGCGCCGCTGTACGATTTCCAGCGCTCATATATTTGTCTAGTACCTTATAGCAAACCTCTGATTGAGTCTGATTGAGATTTCAGCTTATTGATCATCCGAGTAGAAATCGTGGTCAACACGAAATGATCTCGAACATTATGTACACGTAGTATGGACTTCTGGTAACATTGAAAGTGCCATGGATCTGATGATTGATTTTAAGACTTTCTATGAGTGCTCGGTGCTCTATAAGAACTTAAACCATAACTCCCTACAGCTACTTGGCATTGATGCTTAAGAACTGTTAAAATGAATATGTGGAATAATCTCTGCTGTTAGTTTATGCAAGTTTTTGTTCTGACTCTTAATACTATTAATAAAATCTGTGTTACAGATAGTGACGATGACGATTACGACAATAAGGATGCACAGTTAATGCCGCCGCCATCGTGGCTTCCATCACAATTGAAACAAGATCAGAAACTTGGCTCTCTATCTTCTGGTAATTGTTATTTTAGTTTGAACTTCAGTGTTTTTTTCACAATCGCCAAAAGTATGTTTTTTTCACAAAAATTGGTCTTAAAATTCACAATTCAGACCACCAAATATTTCCTTCAGGTATAAGGTCCATTTGTTGTTTACAGATTAATTTAATGAGGATAATTGTACCACGCACCGTCTCTGGTTCATTTTTCTTTCAGCGAACTATGATATTCACAATTATGGGCAATTTGACGCTATGTTCACAATTCTAAGGGCCCTAGCCCCATTCACAAAAGGGTGGAAAAAAACACTGAACTTATTAATTTTACACTGATTATGAAACAAGTTTACAACTTACATTTATTGATTTTGATGCTTATTTCCTGGGTTACGTAACCAGTCCTCGCACCTAAATCTGGTATTGTGGAGTTCGCAGTTCGACCTCCTCCAAGGTTGGATTCAAACTAATGACGTTAGGTTGAGGAAACAGATGCTCAACCACTATGCCTCTCTTTTAGTTATTTTGGTATTTGCATTCTATTCTTATAGTCATACACAACAGAGTATGGGCTTTGTGTTGATGATAACAAAATTGTTATTGTTTATAAAATATATATCAGTTCCTCTGTCCATTGTATAAGGCATGATACTGGTATCTTGACTGGTAAACTAGATTTCAGATCACAATGAAAAAGAAGCACATGTTTGATGTAGTTGTTTTTGTTGTCTATATATGATCGAGTTTTCTGAGTATATTACATACCTTTACCTCGAATCATTCAGTAAATGTATACTAAAACGTTAGCGTGTTGTCTGTATTCTGTCTTGTGGATGTGACTTAGGAAGCAATGAGAAAAATGTCCTCTTTTTCGAGAATTATACCTCCAGCTATTTTTATGCCCCTGCAATTGGAAGTGTAACCCCTGTCCATCTGTCTTTGCGAAAAATTGTTTCCCATGAATGACTCTTGAAAAGGATAGATGGATTAAATCCATATTGTGCACAAAAGGATAGGATAATAAAAAACATGTCAAGTTATGGCCCCATTTTTGTATTCTACATAAAAGCCCGTATGTCCCGTCTTGTTTATTTTTCTCTTATTATTTCTTGAAATTTTCACATTTAAACTTGTCTTCCATACAAATGCAAAATTCTTCTGTACATTCATGTATCATTCTGTCACACAACAACAGGTCTACATGATGGTTTTTCTGACCCAACCGGTCTGATTTCAGAACTAAACACCCCACTAGCAGCTATGTTACCTCCTGAGCTGAAGAATTTTGATGTTACTGAATTTTTCCCTGAATTCCGCAAAAATCAGGTAAATGAGTGAATTTGAATTTCTCATTTTATAATTACATCAATAAGCTATTACTGATCGATTGTATTATGTGATTATAAAACTTATGATAGTCATGATCTGGCTTCATGAATATAAGGTTTTCTGGATTCGTCACACAAAGGTAAGTAAAGTGCAAAATTTATACAATTTATCTCTAATTAAATCTGATTCTTAATGATTTTCACCCGTGATCATTATATGTTTACCATACCCCACCCATATTACAATATTTTATTCCTCAATTTGTTGTAAATGTCAAACTAAATATTTTAGTTGAGATTCAAATCGTTGAAAAATCTTTAAGCGATAGGTTCTGTAATTTACTCATAGTCATCCAAATTTTCTTATGATTGTTAAGTTCAAGGTAAAGTCTTTCGATGTGCCATAATTATCTCCATTGATCATTCCAAACTGTGTTAATATACCAGTAGGTTTCAATATCATGGTACTTTTAATCCAGCTGATGCCATTTTGTATCTTAGTAAAACAGATAGGTTAGTTTAGTTTTAGTGTAAACTTATTTATTTTGCATAGGTTAGTTTAGTATTAGTGTAAACTTATTTATTTTGCATAGGTTAGTTTAGTTTTAGTGTAAACTTATTTATTTTGCATAGGTTAGTTTAGTTTTAGTGTAAACTTATTTATTTTGCATAGGTTAGTTTAGTTTTAGTGTAAACTTATTTATTTTGCATAGGTTAGTTTAATTTTAGTGTAAACTTATTTATTTTGCATCGATTGCGAAACGAGTTCTTACAACTTATACTTATCACTCTGGATGACTGCTTCCTGACTACCAACCAGTTCTCACGCTAAATTTAGGGATTGTGAAGTTAGTGATCAAATCCCTCTCATTGTGGGGCTCGAACTCACAACCTTTGGATCAGGAGTCAGGCGTTCTACCCCTTGACCACTGCGCCTCCTTTTAAGAGATAGAATCAAACAGGTAGAGTAAGTCTATATTCCCCATCTGAAATTCCAAATGCGGAGCTAATATCAATACTGTTATTGAAAACAAATAACAGCATCTAAATTGAGTAAAACTATAATTTATATTTTTAGGTTTTACGATTTTCTCGATTATTTAGACCTGTACATCATCCGCATATCTGGAAAAGAAAGAAGAAGAAGAAAGAGGAAACAGTAGAAGAAAAAGATGGAAAGAAGGAGGAAAAAGAGAAAGAAAGTATGTGATGATAGAATGTTTATTTAAAATATGATATCGATGCTCAAAACTTCATCAACCTTCAAATGAATGTCACTATTGCATACAGCAATTATAGCTAATGTAGAGTTTGTCAAGAATTGTGATTAATTGTAAATTTTAATATTAATGTACCTTAACTTTATAAACTATTAAAATGAATGTTCGAGTAGAAGAGTTCAGGTTATATAAAAAATGCAGTCACATTAGCATCTACATTGTATGCAAGTGTTGCTTTTGCTGCATGCATTCATTTAGATACTTTTTTCTCTTTTTGTATGTTTGAAACCCCATTAAAATGAAATGTTAAGATGGGTTTATTTTCTTGCTACAAACAATTAGGAATATTTAATACATTTATCAAAATACTGTAATCTGTCATCATAGTTTTAAACATTATTCATAGGATGAAAATATTTTCAATTTTTAAATACAATGCTCTTAATGACTTACTTGTCTACAACCTTTTAACAAATGGAGCCATGCATTTTGTCTCATCTTATGTGCAATAAATGACATCACTTTATTATGATTGATGGTGTATACGGTATAGTGCCAGTCCCAAAATAGCTTGTATTGCAATCTGACTAAATAAATGGTAATTGGGTGACACATTTGCTACTGATTTAATACATACTGTCATTAATTCAAGATTTTATACCTCTAGGTAAAGCTGATGAAGTGAAGGGAGAGTCTGGTGCTAAAGTAGAGGTTGGTGAACCGTCTGCTGATACAAAACCACAGGAAGATAAAGAGAAAACAGAGCCTGCCACTGCTAGTGCTCAAAGTATTGAAATAAAAGGTAAAAAACTGAAACATTGATATGTTGATGAAATGTGTTGGACAAAAAAGGTTAAGATGAAAAATGAACAGTTTCAGAAAAAAATGTATGTTATTCTTAGAAATTAAAAAAAAGTGCTCAGAAAAATTTGTGAAATTAAATTTTGATTGTATTGGTTTGCAATGTTTTGTTTGCATGAAACAAATTTTGGTGCAATAAAATTTCTAAATCTTCAGTTAACGTTCTATTACATTGCTTAATTAATACCCAATTTTTAAGTTGAAGCACCACAAGAAGGTCCGAGTCAGGACATCAAGGTTGAAGACATTCCAGGATCTCCACAGGAGAGATCAGATAGTGGTTTCAGCAGTGTAGAGGAAGAAGACGAAGATGATGATCAATTTTATGCCAAAATGTTTGGATCGAAGATTAAATTAAACCTGGGACGAGCACCTCATCCTGACGAGTTGGCTCCCACTGATGAGGTAATGGATACATAATAGAAGATCATTACATATTTATGTAAAAGGTTTATTGTTCAGATTTACCCTTTATTGGATATTATCATGCACTCGCCGATCTTAAGCTGGTGAAGGGGCATAAAGTAGTATCTCTGTCTGTCCAAAAATTTGTTTTCGATCAATTAATCTTGAAGGGATGTGTAGGAGTAACAGCCCTTTTAAGATGTAGAATTTTGGTTTCTGATCAATAACTCGAGGAAAATCCATACATAAATTTACCGAAATCCATTTTGGATGTGGAGTGACCAGCAATCGTAACATATCAGCATTTTTTGTGTTGCACAACAAATCTTTACCTTCAAAATGGGCCGACCATCTTTTTTCAAGATATTTCTTGTTTAGTAGTTTTTCTTTCTTTCAGGAATTACTGCAAAGAAAGGCCAGTGGGTCAGTCTCAAAATCTGAGAAGAGATCAGAAGCGTCAGATAAGGATGGAGACCTTAATGTTGCCCCTTGGAGATATGGCCCAGCTCAGTACTGGTATGATTTGCTAGGGGTCAATGACACTGGCGAGGGATTTGATTATGGATTTAAATTAAAGAAAGAGGCCGAGGAAGCAGTGAGGATGGACATTGTAAGTTTTTTGTATTATTTATACTAAAATATTTGCTTTAGAGCCGAACTATGCCAACAGAACACTACTCTAGGCTCCACTTACCATACTGAAGATACTCTTATTTGCAACAATTGTATACACCCTTTCAATTAATCGATTAAAGTCGCCTAAGAGTTGCGTCCCCTACCGGACGTGACGTAATGCGAGGATAAAAATATTTCCAAAACGGCCAGTGCTGCTTACTTAAGCTGCACATCAACAAAAGTTTATGCGTTGCGCAAATTTATTAATGTTTTCGTAGAAATCGGACATTTTATTTGTTAAAGTAGAGCTATAGAGAAAGTATTAGGTTACAATATATTAAAGTTTTTGCATTAACAGCATTCAAAAAATCATAGGTAACGAATTACCGCTGCACACGGGGAGCGTAATTTTTTCACATACTCGCGGTTAGTTTCCTATAAATTCTCTGATTTTCACAACAAGTACCATATATTTAACTCTCCCCAATGCAAAAAGCAATCGTTTAAGATGACAACTCCTCAAAAAATATGTGGTTAATATTAAAAGTTATTCCATAAACGGTGATCAAACAATCCCAGTTTAAGAAATTTTCAGAGCATTAATGCTTCATAACTTTTTCAAAACAAGTCGGTAATTTTCCTCTTCATTTTTTTATATTTTCATCGAAGTCTAATTGTACTTAATACACTTTCATGTCAATAAAATATTTTAAAAAAGGCTGCTGTGAAGAACAATCAAGGCTTACATAATCATGTAAATGTGTAAAGATCAACTAAACAAATGATGTAGATCACGCCAGCATGTCATGTTTTGTGTACACAAGTCGTCTATTTTACCCAGCACAAGCATGTGCAAAATATAAATTTAGTAGGTCAAATCAATGTCTTTATTGTCTGTGTGAGACAAGGGTTTTGGCATCAATTTAATTCTGAACATGAATTAACATTCAAAAATGTCGGAAGAGGCTGGCTAAATCTTTGAAGTATAAATAGTTTTGGGTGACAGACAGTTGTAATCTCATTGTGTTTATTACAAATTGAGATCACAGACTGATATGACCTAATCATTTCAATTATCAAAGGCACTAATTCTATCAAACAGGAAATAGCAATATGAATTAACACATATAATAAAGATCTCCTGGGGTTTTATGACTCCTGTGTTTTTACAGCTGACACCTAGGGCAATTTTCAATTACAGTAGTGACCAGTAGAACTGATCTGCCGAGGGCGTGGTTTATGAATTGCAAAACAATAGGCATCCACCAATCAAATTAATTAAAATACAAGAAAGGCAATTAATAACTGTCAATTATCAATTCATACGAGAACACAGAAATTGTTTAAACATTGAAACTAAATGGCCAGCCAGCCACGAAAGACGTCTAAAAATAATTTATGGATTATAGCGCTATGTCCCGTTTTCAGAAGAGATTTCTTTTAAAATTGACTATAAACAATCTATATTTAATGTGAGTAGGAATAACCAAACAGACAGTGAGTTTCATATTTTATTTTTACATAAATATATTGTTTTAGACAGTGCGTCTGCTGATAACATTGTATCGATGCGCCATATCTGGCGTAGCGCATCTGTGGCATTGAGGTGTTTGGCTATATCCATGTTCTTTCATATGTCGGTCCATGACTGAAATGACGAAAAATATGTTTGGTTCTTCTTCAGACATGCGTACGATTTCACATTAACATCAAAATACGGTCTTCCAAGTCCATATTAACGACTGTGGTTGTGAAATAAAAATTCCCAGTATGTCGCAAAATTATGTGACAAACAAATATTAAGCATCTAACTAAAGCAATTTCGCAAAATCCATTAGGTATAAGTTTTTTTATATATCTCAAAATACATCCTAAAACAAATTACATCTGTAACATACCTTATCTTTCATTCCATCGCCGAAAAATTGGTTACGTCGCCATTTCGCGCTCTAAATATTACCGTTATAGTAATTGTTTATCCTCTAATGACGTCATCGAAGGGCAGATAATTCTATTTACGGTATAATTGAAAGGGTGTATACAATGATTAGAATGCTGCATCAATAAATTATTACGAAAAAATGTTAATAAAGTTTGGAGTTAGACTTTTAGTGCAATTTGTCTAATTATGATGTTGTCTACCTTTTGAGTCAAGTTTCTATTGTTTCCTAACTTGATTACCTGCAGTTTAAAACATTTACTGAACTTCATAGTGCCTTTCTCAATTACAACACTTTGTTAAATATCTTGAGCTCGCTATCCATTTAAGTAGTTTGTGTCTGTTATCATATTCATAATTTTTTCCATCCTAATTGCTGAAGAAATCATAAAATCATCAAGATCGGTATTTTGCTTTCAGCCATTATTTCTTTATTAGTTTTTATCATTACATTGATGTATTAAATGTATTTAAAATGCAGAAGCAGGAACCAGTTATATATGAATCTGAAGTAAAGGAACCAGCTATAAACATTGAGACGCCTCCTGAATTTCCCGATGAAGCTTTTCTCATGGTGACCCAGTTACAGTGGGAAGATGACATTATTTGGAGCGGTGAGGAAGCTCGTCAGAAAGTAATGCAAGCACAGAAAACTAAAGCTCTTACTGCGGGTTGGATACCAAGTCCTAGCCATAGAACTGCTGCATTATATCTCCAACAGAGTAAGTTGTGAATAGTTGACTGTCTTCTGCATGGTAGTGATGAATAGTTTGGTGGCTTTAACTTCATTCAAGCATAAATGAGTTGTTTAAGAAAATGCAGATTGCCTTCATATTAGATATATATAATACTTATTGGTCAAATAATTGTTGCTGTTTAGTTCTGAACTATAGCCAATCGATGTTCAGAAAGAATCGGACTGATGTTCCTTTAGCAGATAATAGTAACAACCAAGGTCGGATGACTACCAAAACATTTGCGTCATACAGGTTTGGAAAAGAAATGTTTTAAGAGATCCAGAATGATGATCTCAGGTCTATCTCAATTATCTTGTGAAGTATTCCTAACTACTCTCATATAAGGTAATAGACATAGATGTTGTTATTTTTTCAAGATCGTCCTGGTATGCAGAACAGATTGGGTCCCGGTGGACTTCCCTTGATGAGAACTATGTCTGGTCAGTTTGGACAAAAACCTGGTGAGAGAATAAATATTTATTGCATCTTTGTTTAGTTAAAACTGATGCATATATGTAATGTGCTTACATCTTATATATATTACTCACTTCCAGTGACTGCGTCCTGGGTTTCTGATCAGTACTTGAACTCAGTTCAGGGATTGTGAAGATACTTGAACCCTGGACCACTGGATCAGAAGTCTGGTACACTACCCCCCTAGATCCATAAGCCTATTATTGTTTATATCGTCCTATGGAGTAACAATAAGCATTTTGGATAACTGTTTTTAAATGTTACTAATAATAATAATAAACAGTAAAATATGCATTAAATATAAGGTACACTGTAACTGAGGTGTTAAGTACTCCACTGGCATATTTAGGATATTGCAATGAAATGTGAATATAACAAATAGAAATTTAATACACAGAAAGTTCAATATGTCTGAAATGCTTGTAGTACATTTCTCACAAAATAGAGCCAATTCATTAAAATCAAGCCAATAACACCACACACAATTAATTGTCACAGATTAACTGAAACAGTCATTATCGAGTGTGACCACAACAAATTGAGTATGTCACTGGTAATTGTCACATAGTTTTGTGACCTGTCCAATGAAAGTGCAACCTTGAGGTTCCCGTACGATCACACACAAGATGTAAAATGTAATTTTCTTCGTTTAAAGTTATGAATTAGACGAAAATTGATTTCCCTTAATAAGAATTCTCCGGTAGATTTTGTGTAAGTATAAGTAAGTTTTGGCGCTAAATGTCCATTCAGCTCTTGGAATGACCGACAATTGTATGTCTTTTATTTTTTAGAATTCCATGCAATTGTAATTGTGAAATAATGTGTACAATAAGACTGATATGTATTACTTTCACATGCATTATGTAGATATCAACCCACGGCTCATACCAAAAAACAATTTGTTTGTTCGTTGTCAATTATATCTGAACGGAGGTTTAGTAATAAGGGAACAATATATTATTGCTATGACAAGTTGTTGTTCTGTATGTTAACATGTATACTGGTTCAATAAAGTACAGACACTACATATTGTTGCTAACTAGGGCTGTAAGAGTACCTCTCATTACAATATGTATTTATAAACACAGTACTCATTATTCAGAATTGTCAGGAGGAAGCCTCACAGAACAAACGAAGGACAATAAATGGTTCTCAATATTTCCAATTGAGAATCAAGAACTTATCTATGGTAACTGGGAGGATGAAATTATTTGGGATGCTGAGGTAATTTTTGTTCGAAATTATGATAATGTTGTATTCAATGTTCATGAGGATAATTGCATTCAATGCAAATTACCCAAAATGTTTCAATTTTGGAAGAGAGAGAATACGTAACTACAGGGAAAGCCACATACATAAGACAATGCCTCCCCACGCAGATCTCCGGAAAAACAACAATCCACAAAACATAAGGCACTAAAGGAGGTCAAACGGTACACATATTAAGGAACTGAGGCGCAAGGAATGGCCCAGCAGACCACAAGGAATAACTAGGAGAATCAAAGTGGACAGTAAGGGAAGGGGAGGTGGGAATTAATGGATGGAAAAGATCACAGGACAAGTCAAGACAACTGGCCTTAATAGGCCAAAAATGGGCAGGAAACAATCTGAACACTGTATAAAGTGACAGAATTGCATAGGGGAAAGGGAAATATAAAACACATTCATAACATAAACAGAAACAACACTCATACAGCGAATTACAGCCTTGGAACTGTCAGCATAAAATGCTGGGGGTTTAAATCGATTTAACAGCTAGCTAACCTCACACCTTATCGCTATATGGTCATTGATTTCCAACACATATACATAAATTGACTAAGTAGGCAGTAACTAATCATTAAAAACAACCAACCATCACGTACATATCAACAGACATACAGTAACTAATCCAGCACGGAGGAACAAGCAGCCTTATACTGACCTTCAGTGTTTTCTGGTTTAAATGCACCAGCTATGCATATGTTTAATGCCTCAGTTTATGTAAAAACAAATTTGTTTAGGACTGTAGGAAATTAAATTTCGACTCCATTCTGTGTTTTTGATTGTGGTAAACTTTTATTGGAGGTAATGTTTGGTTAAAGCTCTGTATACTATCAGTATGTGCAACAGTGATTTTAAGATGATTGACTTGTTGGGTGTTTTACTGCCAAGGTAACTTAACCAAGAAATATCTTGAAAAAAGATGGCCGGCGCAATTTGAAGATTAAGATTTGTAGTGCAACATAAAAAAATGCTGAGATATTACAATTGCTAGTCACTCCAGAAACAAAATGGATTTCGATAAATTCACAGAAATTCAGTGGATTTCAGTAAGGTAACATACCCTTTATCAAAAGGTTATCCAATCCACGTCAAGGTTACTAACGTTGTTCAGTCTAAGAGAAATTGCCTTGGTGGCTAATGTTAAATTTTATTGGTTTACACTACACTGATATGCAAATTGCAAAACCATGTTAGTACGGCTGCATCGAATAATACGAGTACTGTGGTCTTCTGCCAAAAACTGTGAAGTATTACTTTTTCCTCAAAAGTACTGGAATTTGTAGTTGTTTTTTTTCAGAGCATGGATCACGTACCATCACCTAAAATCTTAACTATTGATCCAAATGATGACAATATTATACTAGAAATTCCAGAAGACAAGGATCCCAGTGCACCAGAAACACCTGCAAAAAAGGAAAAGGTTAGAAAATACCAATTTCAGATGTGTGAGACTCATAGCAAGTTATATTGTATGTTGTTATTATTACGAAGATTTATAGTTTTCAATATTGAATATAGTATACTAGAAATGACAATACTTCTAAATGGCTCTTTGAAGTTGCCAATAATTTAGCTCAATCAAATTCAAATGATAGGGTATTTCATTAAATTCATGAGATGTGCAGACGCTTAACTTACCACCATGAAGCAACAATAAATCTAACCAAACTGTTCTGTAACAACACACGATTCTGTATTTTCAGTCTGAAGTGAAGAAGTCTAGGATACTGCTGGGTAAAGCTGGTATTATCAAGGAGGAAGAAGAGGAGGAAGATGTGAGTTATTCGTATTTGTTTGTATTGGGGCTTTAAGTACCATAAACAGTCAGGGTCAGGGTGTGACTTTTCCAGCTATTAGAGTTGAGGTAGTCCCCCAGGGTCAGGGTGTGACTTTTCCAGCTATTAGAGTTGAGGTAGTCCCCCAGGGTCAGGGTGTGACTTTTCCAGCTTTTAGAGTTGAGGTAGTCCCCCAGGGTCAGGGTGGGACTTTTCCAGCTATTAGAGTTGAGGTAGTCCCCCAGGGTCAGGGTGTGACTTTTCCAGCTATTAGAGTTGAGGTAGTCCCCCAGAGTCAGGGTGTGACTTTTCCAGCTTTTAGAGTTGAGGTAGTCCCCCAGGGTCAGGGTGTGACTTTTCCAGCTATTAGAGTTGAGGTAGTCCCCCAGGGTCAGGGTGTGACTTTTCCAGCTATTAGAGTTGAGGTAGTCCCCCAGGGTCAGGGTGTGACTTTTCCAGCTATTAGAGTTGAGGTAGTCCCCCAGGGTCAAGGTGTGACTTTTCCAGCTATTAGAGTTGAGGTAGTCCCCCAGGGTCAGGGTGTGACTTTTCCAGCTATTAGAGTTGAGGTAGTCCCCCAGGGTCAGGGTGTGACTTTTCCAGCTATTAGAGTTGAGGTAGTCCCCCAGGGTCAAGGTGTGACTTTTCCAGCTATTAGAGTTGAGGCAGTCCCCCAGGGTCAAGGTGTGACTTTTCCAGCTATTAGAGTTGAGGTAGTCCCCCATGGTCAGGGTGTGACTTTTCCAGCTATTTGAGTTGAGGTAGTCCCCCAGGGTCAGGGTGTGACTTTTCCAGCTATTAGAGTCGAGGTAGTCCCCCAGGGTCAGGGTGTGACTTTTCCAGCTATTAGAGTTGAGGTAGTCCCCCAGGGTCAGGGTGTGACTTTTCCAGCTATTAGAGTTGAGGTAGTCCCCCAGGGTCATGGTGTGACTTTTCCAGCTATTAGAGTTGAGGTAGTCCCCCAGGGTCAGGGTGTGACTTTTCCAGCTATTTGAGTTGAGGTAGTCCCCCAGGGTCAGGGTGTGACTTTTCCAGCTATTGGAGTTGAGGTAGTCCCCCAGGTGTCCCTTTTAGCATCATTTTGGCACATGTGGACATCTGTAGAACCTCCAACATTCTGTAAGCCAACTTGATAGCTTCCTCATGCTCACATTCTACATCTCAGATGGTATCTAAAACCAGCAGTGATGAAGGGCAAATGATTTGATGTCAGCAACCATAACCAATGACCACAGAAGTCATTTTTGTGTGTTTTTACGAGTTTTATTTCACATTTAAAGGATTTTTGAGAATGTCAAGGTGATTTTAGCTGATGCTGGAAAATTGTCTTTCATTGTCTACTGTAGATAGTAAATTTAATATAGTGTCTTATGGCATTTATTCTCAAATGAACTTGATGGGTTTAATTTATGTTTTGACTGTCCATCCGTCTGTAAATACACAAGTTAATGTCTTATTTTATCTATTTTCCAGAGTTCTCAACAGAATAATAATAATGTAGATTCTTTCAACATGTCAAATGATGAGTTCTATAATCCAAAGTTACTGGACACTGCACTTAGATCTAACATGGGAGTTAATCTTATACAGGTAAACAAACAACTGTCATTTCCTGATAACATACATCATTGTTGTTATTATAAGTCATTATGACATAAGGTAGAATAAACTTCAGACTGATGTACCTCTCAATTATGGTGATTCTTTTGAAAATTTCATGTTTTTAACCCTTAAATGTATAATAAATTGCACTAATGCTATGAACATGCTGTCAACTGTTGCAATATATTTTATGGAATGAATTTAAATGTTTCTTAAAATACCATTGCGGTATAGTAGAGTAGTATTTGTCGGTATAGTAGAGTAGTATTTGTCGGTAAATATGCTTATATTCCACTTTTGAAATAATCTTAGCAACACCTAAGGCATTGGTTACTTTAGGAAGTTGATGGTAAGCATTTTCTGTCTACAGTTTATTAAACAATTAGAGTTAAATATTATCATGATACTTACAGAAAATATTTAAATATTTTTTGCTGTGTGGATGAAGTTATTTTGTATAATATTGCTATGGTTAATTTTTGCAGCATTCAACACCAGCTGTAGAGCTTCAGCAGCCGTTCTTTCCTTCATACATGAGTGAAGTTAAGCTACGAACATTCCATCGAAATCCTCTCAAAAAGTATTCTCATGGTGCCGTGGCAGGTCCAGGACCACACGCTGTAGATTCTCTCTTTAAGGTCATCAAGAGAAAAGCTAGGGTAAGTTTCATAGCCTAGTTGTGGTGAAGCAGTTTTACTGTATTTTATTTATTTTTGAAGAATAATATAATATCATAGTGTTATTAGTATATAAGTAAATTGTGTCTACTTGATTTTGAATAGTTTCCTGGTGAATAGTCAAACGGTTGTACAATTAATTAATGTTACATAACTTTGAAACCTTTGTACTATTCAACATTTTTATGCCCCCAATCTGTCAGGGGGACTTATAGATTTGCTTTTGTCCCTTCGTCTCTCTGTTACAAAATCTTGTGTCATGCATATGTCCAAAAGCAAGTGAGGTAGAGTCATAAAACACAAGGATAATAAGCACCATGTGAAGTTGTGCACCCAGTAGTTTTTATGCATATTCATCAACTATGGGCAGAATAATGGCCCATGCTTTTGTGACAAAGGCATGAATTGGGGGCATCTTAGTCCTATGGACAGATTTCTAGTTTTGATCTATATTTATTTTTAGCAACGGGACCAAGAGAGACTAGCATATGGTGGAGGAGAGATTTTCTTCATGCGTACACCACAAGATTTAACTGGTATGGATGGTGAACTTATTCTGTGCGAATACTCGGAAGAATACCCACCTCTCATGATGCAGATTGGCATGGCAACCAAAGTGAAAAATTATTACAAACGAGTAAGTTTTGATGAGCAATTGTTATCATTTTTGTTTTGGTGACAACTGCTTTGGTACAAATTTTGAGTGTATTATTAAAATGAATGTTTGCTCTGAAGCCTCTGACTCGAAAAAATTGCCGTAATTCCCCCAAAAATTGATGTTTGTCTAGACTATGTTCTTTACAATCGTAGAGCACAGATTTGCTTTGTCTTTGATGATCTACATTTTTGTGCCTGCAATTTTCTCATATTTTCAAGCATATGGAGTCATAAATCCTCCTCCTGAAAACAATTGATAATAAGAAAAATATTTCCGTACCTAAATTTTTTAACCTGATAAGAGTTAGAGCAACCATAGACATTTTTAATTTAGGCTTTTTAGTTACGTGTTGGTAAATACCGTATGTTTCTTAATGTGTTCAATCAAAAGTCTTCAACTACAAATGTACTAAAATCATTCAATTCATTTTACCTTTCATTGCTTTATGCCTTTGACTAATATAGTAATAGGGACGTAAACACTTAAACCTCATGTCCTAAGGATTAATTTTTTTTTTATACCAGTACCATGGCATAATTATATGGTGTAATTAACTTACTGTTTTGTTTATGTAGAAACCAGGCAAGGATAGTGTTGCTCCACAATACAAATATGGTGAGATAGCCTATGCACATTCATCCCCATTCCTAGGTAGTCTGGCTCCGGGTCAGTGTTTACAAGCCTTAGAAAACAACATGTTCAGAGCTTCATTATACGAGCATCGGATGCCGAGCACTGACTTCCTTATTATAAGAAATAGAAACAAGTATGTATTTCTTTATACAAAATGTACCTTTGCAATGAATTGAAATATTAATCTCGAGGGTCATATTGATAAAGATTTTACCATTTTATAGCCAAATTTTACCATTTTATAGCCAAATTTTACCATTTTATAGCCAAATTTTACCATTTTATAGCCAAATTTTACCATTTTACAGCCAAATTTTACCATTTTATAGCCAAATTTTACCATTTTACAGCCAAATTTTACCATTTTATAGCCAAATTACCTATAGTTTAGCGAAAAATGGACCCTTTAGCCAAAATCCTAAGGGTCAAAATGTGGCTTTTTTGGAAATTCCAGGAGTCAAAGGATCAGCTACAGGGTCAAATGGATTCCCTGATTATGCTATCTTAAATCTAGTGCTAAACAAAAATTGTGATAATGCCTATATATAACAAAAATTGTGATAATGCCTAAATATAAATGAATTTTAAGTAATTGTATGGTTCAGAATGGAAACAAATATGTTATAGATGCAGTGCTATAAAACAGCAGCATGAATGTTTGATATTTGACTGTATGTATAAAGAAAGTAGACATTTTATGCAGAAAAATAGCAGTTATAAATAGACTGACTAGTCACTTAATATTTTACTATTATTGTTTGCTTCTATCTATCGGTAGATGTAATTTGTTTCTTGTAATGAATACGCAGATCATTGAATTAAGTTTCTCTTTCTGTAGTGCACATACAGTTTTGATCATTTATATATGATTAACAATATCTCCAAACTTAATTATAATGTCAATATAACAGAAATGACTGATACTGATTAATACCATCTGTATAGTTTTTACTATATCTTGTGTTTAGGGCGAAATTGCTTTAATTCTGACAATCATGGCAAATAAGCTCTTTAATACAAGAGTCCTGTGTCAAATACTCAATAGATCGAAAATCTTTTATGTTTAACTATGTGTCGCATTTTGAACATTTTTTCATTTCCCACTGGTTAAGGAAATTTGGGACGGAACTTTTAGTTGTTGTTGTTTTTCAGTTTATACGTTCGAGATATAGAAACGATATTCTGTGTGAGCCAGCAGTCTCCAATGTATGAAGTGCCAGGGCCTAACTCTAAAAGAGCCAACAACTTCATCAGAGACTTTCTGCAAGTAAGTTTGTGATATTTGATGTTACTTTGCCACATTAGTGAAGTATCCCTGCAACATTCAGAGCTTTTGACTTGCCAGTTTTCTTTGTCGGTGAGCAAAAACATTTGTTTTTCTTTTAATTAAATAAAGTCAAGTTTGAGAAACACGAAAAATTGGTCAATGGCGCTACCAGGAATCGAACCCAGGTCACGGATTGCCGGTCCGTTATGCCTGTAAAAGATGCTTTATTTAATATGGTTTATTTTCTTAAAAACATGTACAGTCAATCTTGTATTGGGATCAATTATGATTAGCGGTCGTTAAAAGGAAAAAGATGACTGAAAAACCCCGACTTTGAGTGACCGCTGGTCGCGTTAAACAAAAGTCACTTAGCGAAACGTAAAGATATAGGTTCTTTATGAGTCTACTTGATATTTCTTGGCTCTTGATATCATGATAATCTTCTATGGAATGTATATTGCTTGAAAACGTATGGTATTCCATTATTTAACCGACAGTATTATGCAACATACCCAGAATATTTCAATCCACTTACATTAGTATACACTATAATAGTTTAACAAAACATATCGGGTAAAAATTCATCTGGTCTAGGAATAAGTTTGGGAAATGCATTAGAACAAACTTTTTGGCTCGACTGTTTGGAGAATAGAGACAATTTTGTAATATTTTGTGTTACAGGTATTTATTTATCGATTATTCTGGAAAAGCAAGGACACACCGAGAAGAATCAAGATGGATGACATTAAGAAAGCTTTTCCCTCACACTCCGAAAGTAGCATCAGAAAGAGACTTAAACTTTGTGCTGACTTCAAGAGAACTGGTAATCAATGTGTTCTTATTCTGCATAACAATTCCATACCCATTATTTATTAGACTTGCTATAATTTTGATAGCTGATAGCTTGGACACTGATATAGGCACATTTGCTACTAACAAACGTAAATGATTAAACAATATAGTTGAATGTCAGATTACCTGTGATTCTATTTGCATGTTTATCTTTAAATTTGGCACTTGTGGTATGTTAAAATTCCTCACTGTGTTGTTATATTAAAATATACCCGATTTAGTCATTTAAAGTCATTGCTGTATATCTGGAATCATCATATGGATTTGATTTTTATCGTTTCTGGGGGGCAGGCAGGCAAATCATGCCTGAACTTAGGCTGAACTGCAAAGTTCACAATCCCAAAATTAGGTCATAGTTCTGTATAGAAGCCCAGAAAGCTTTCATTAACATTGATTTATATGTGAACTGAATACAGTAAAACCTCACTTAAAGACCACCTCAATAAAAAGACCACCTCAATAAAAAGACCACCTCAATAAAAAGACCACCTCAATAAAAAGGCCACCTCAATAAAAAGGCCGCCTCACAATTACGATCACAATTTTCACATCCATGTTCCCTGTTTTGGTCTTTATTCAAACTCAATGGCAAGACTAGTTTTCAAGAGGCCCAAGTGTGGTCTTATTATTGAGGTTTTTACTGTATGTGGAAACTAATCATTAATTCAATAAATTTTTATTTACATAAAAAAACATATCGTTATTATAAAATACTTCTCATACAGACAGTTATGACAGGAGACATGGTAAGTTTAACGATTCTTGCAAAGTATGCTTGTTATATTGTTGCAGTCAGTTGTTAATATTTTCATTGCGTTTAATTGTTGAAATTGTTAAATGTTCTCAGTAAAGTTGATTGGTACCATTAATACCCTTTTGCCTAAAGTCGTTGGACACCTATAAAAATATCTAAAATATTTTTTGTGTTCTTTACTTTTGGGACACGACCTTTAATATTTTCACCATCTGGTGGAACACTACCTCTTTGGTGGAACACTACCTCTCTGGTGGAACACTACCTCTCTGGTGGGATGCTACTATATGAGAGTTCAATAAAGCAGTTTTAAGCTCACATGGATTAATTTCCTTGTAAATTGTTATGATAAATAATCAAATGTTCCGATCTACTTCTGTTAAGGATTATATAGAATTTATTTTAAATTGTTAATATTTTGCTGCCAGTTTGTTTAACATTTGACCTCATTGAATCTTACAGTTATCATTATAATCAATATTTTTTTTGTTTTGTTAAAATAGTTTTTTTCTTGCATATTTGTGCATAATATACAATTATAAAACAAAGCTGTTAAGAAGTTGAGCAAATTTTATGATATACGTACGTTAAGACTATTAGGAAAAGTTCTCAGCTATGGACTCTTATTAACAATTTCATGTAATTGTTTCATCGAGATTCCTTATAAATGTTACAGTCACATAGATATTTTATTGAATATACACTGCACTGGTCTGTGTATATATCTTCATTAGGGCTACAACGATACAGGTGTCTCGCATTTCAGCTACAACGATACAGGTCTCGCATTTCGTTTTTGTGTCTCGCTTTCAATTTTTGGTTATTTAGTTTGGTTATGTAAATATATGAAGAACATAAAATTCACTTTAATAGATAATTATCGAACTTCGGTTTATCTTTGCAGCCGTTGTGTCCATACTGACTCTTATTCCATAAACAGTCTGCATGGTTTGTATTGTACTTAATTAAGAGAATATCATTTGAGCGCTGCTATGGGAATTACAACCTCTTCTGTAAGTGACGTCATTTAAAGAAAACGCAACATGTGATGTCACTACTTGCAAGTAGCAAACACTATTTTCTCCATATGGTCACTTTGTTTTCATATTGCCATATGCGGCAAGTATTGCATACTGTACATGGTGACATCACATGTGACGTTGTCTGGAAATGACGTCACTTAATGAAGAGGTTGGAAATCATACAGCGGCGCTCATTTATTCATCTCTAAGATTCATATATATTATTACAGGCATGGATTCCAACTGGTGGGTGTTGAAACCAGATTTCAGATTGAAAACTGAGGAGGAGATGAGGAATATGGTATCACCAGAACAATGCTGTGGTTATTATAGTATGTTGGCAGCTGAACAAAGGCTTAAGGTAGCAAAGCTATAAGGGTTTATCTTCTTACAAACTTTGTCCCACTTTTAGGTCCCTGGCTCCAATTTCTTGAAAATACGTAAGTTGGAAGTCAGTAATTGTCTTAACTATATTTATCAATTGTCTCAGTATGTGAAATCAAAATGTTTGAAAGTTTTGATTTCTGCATGAGGAAAATATGGTATTTGTTCTGTTAATATAAAAAAGAGTTGTGAGTCCCCTTTTGAAGCAATATGGTTGTTGCTGTGTGGGTACTTAGTGGTCTCAAGGTATAGCACTGGACATTCCATCCAGAAGCCATGGGTTTGAATCCAGTCAAAGGGAGATATTTCTTTGGTTTTCATAACTATCAAATTTATTATAAATTCATAACTATTTATCATTATAGATGAAAAAATAGTTTATTAACAGTATATACTTTCCCAAAATTGAAATAAAACATATTTCTAGAAAATATTGCATGACAACAATTTTATGTATAGTATTTTGAGATAATGATTTTGATATACTTACATAGGATGCTGGATATGGGGAGAAATCATTGTTTGCTCCAGAAGAGGATAACGAAGAAGAAACTCAGATGAAGATTGAGGACGAGGTATTGTTTTGTTATTGTCTGGTCTACATTCCATGAATTCTTAATAGATGTTTTAGTGTCAAACGATGTCCTTGGGAACTCATATAACTAATTCTGAAATATGATTTTTACAGGTCCAGACTGAGTCTGTTATAAAAACCTCCACATCTATACTTCAGTCATGTTTTATGAAAATATCATTTAACAAATACTCCGTGATTTCAGGTGAAGACGGCTCCATGGAACACTACAAGAGCATATATATCTGCTATGAAAGGGAAATGTTTGTTAGATTTAAATGGAGTAGCAGATCCAACTGGTGTAGGTGAAGGGTTCTCCTATATCAAGGTGAGTATACTGTCGTGGCATTGCAGAATTTCCAAGAATTCTCACTATTAAGACTTTTCCAAACAAATTGGCATTTTGGACTTTCCTATAATTCTGGCATTTCTTTCTTGCTATAAAAGAAAGATTAAGGAAGAAAATTAGGGGAAAGAGTGTAGAAATCACACTATACATTAGTTTATTTGTCCATCTGAAACTTTTTATGTCTCAGCTATGACTTCAAAATGATTCAGTGGATTCTAATGACACTTTACATGTATTAATTATGATGAAAATGTGTGTCATGTGCAAGAGTCAGGTCTGTACCTCTAAGGTCAAGGTCACAGACAAAGGCATACCTCTTTAGAAGCATACATATATATTACTTACTAGTGACTTCTATGGATAGGTATATTCATGAAATATTTTGCTACATTAGAGCTGCAGATTTAAGAAGTTTGACAGGTTGGTGATATAGGTGAGTCTATAATTCGAGGGTTCAGTGCAAGACTATACTAACTCCTATATAAATACATAGAGGAGTTAGTATAGTCTTGCACTGAACCCTCGATACGTATGAGCCTGTGCATAAATCAGACTCGTAGTTACATCATATGTACATGTTTTAGGTACCTAACAAACCTCAACCAAGAGATGAAGGTAAAGAAAATACTCCACAGAAGAAAACAGTGACAGGCACTGATGCTGATCTTAGAAAATTGTACTTGAAAGATGCTAAGAACTTGCTTAGAAAGTTTGGAGTACCTGAACATGAGGTAATAAGATGAGCATTCTACAGAGTCTTCTTGTCTCTAACATGGAGATGAAGATCTGTTTGCAACTTGTTTTCTTAATACTGATGCAAAATCTGATTGGTTACACTTCTTCTGCTATTGAATATACCAGACTACATCAAAGTCAGGGTCTGTAGAAAACTGATGCTATATTGTAGATTGTTTGTTTTCATTAAGGGATTATCATTGCAATAGAAAACCTACAACTTTTTTGTGACATCATAGAATAACCAAATTAAGATAGTTATTGTTTTAATTAATAGATAATCTTTTAACTATCTTAAAATTATAAAAATAAACATAACAGAAGATATGTTATAAGATATTACATTACTCGTAACCTGCTATAAGATATTACATTACTCGTAACCTGCTATAAGATATTACATTACTCATAACCTGCTATAAGATATTACATTACTCGTAACCTGCTATAAGATATTACATTACTCGTAAACTGCTATAAGATATTACATTACTCGTAACCTGTTATAAGATATTACATTACTCGTAACCTGGTTTAAGATATTACATTACTCGTAACCTGCTATTAGATATTACATTACTCGTAACCTGCTATAAGATATTACATTACTCGTAACCTGCTATAAGATATTACATTACTCGTAACCTGCTATAAGATATGACATTACTCGTAACCTGCTATAAGATATGACATTACTCGTAACCTGCTATAAGATATGACATTACTCGTAACCTGCTATAAGATATTACATTACTCGTAACCTGCTATAAGATATTACATTACTCGTAACCTGCTATAAGATATTACATTACTCGTAACCTGCTATAAGATATTACATTACTCGTAACCTGCTATAAGATATGACATTACTCGTAACCTGCTATAAGATATTACATTACTCGTAACCTGCTATAAGATATTACATTACTCGTAACCTGCTATAAGATATTACATTACTCGTAACCTGCTATAAGATATTACATTACTCGTAACCTGCTATAAGATATTACATTACTCGTAACCTGCTATAAGATATTACATTACTCGTAACCTGCTATAAGATATTACATTACTCGTAACCTGCTATAAGATATTACATTACTCGTAATCCGCTATAAGATATTACATTACTCATAACCCGCTATAAGATATTACATTACTCGTAACCTGCTATAAGATATTACATTACTCGTAACCTGCTATAAGATATTACATTACTCGTAACCTGCTATAAGATATTACATTACTCGTAACCTGCTATGAACTAGTTTCCCAAAAATTATTGAATACATGCTATATAGGGCAGAATTTTAAATATTTATTATTTACCTTATGTGATTTATTTTCATGCAGCATAGAACGGAATTTGAAGTACTTGTTATTTACCTAATATGTACTCAAGTTGATGCAGAACTAGTACAGTTGCACATTTTTTCTATCAGATCAAGAAGTTATCTCGCTGGGAAGTGATAGATGTTGTTAGAACAATGTCTACAGAACAAGCAAAGGCTGCAGCCCAGCAAGAGGCGGGCCATGAAGGTGGGGGCTGGAATAAATTTGCTCGTGGAAACAGATTCTCTGTAGCAGAACATCAGGAAAGATACAAGGAAGAGTGCCAGAGATTGTTTGATCTGCAAAATAAGTAAGCCTCAGTATATGTTACATTAATAATAGTTGAAGGCTGTGCTTTTCATACTTAACTTGTTAAACTAATTTCTGGCTTGATTTGATATAAAGCTGCTCAATTCTGATGTTTTTTTAGTTTTCTTTTTAAATTTGTTCCTATCATCTTTGCCTGGTTATAAAATGTGACTGTATTTGATGGTTAGTGTACCAGCTAGTATGACATATTGAATATTTTGTACTTATAAACATGCTGGATAAATACACATGTCAGAAACACAGACATAACACCAAAACTAGTACTATTGTAACACAGATTGGACTTGCATGGACATTAATAATGTATAAATCAATTATTGTGCGCGCGAATGCTCACTCGAGCGCTGCGCCTAGTGGCTCCTACTTTTTTTAAGCCAGTGTGGGCCCATTATATCTACGGAGAATTGTAATAAGCTTATTAATTTCTTCAATTTCTTCACTATGTTATCCTCTTACTATTGGTACATTTAAATTTTGAAGCAAGAACAACTTGATGCTTGTGTACAAGGTAGAGTAACAAGACATTGTAGTGGCATTATCTTTCCACTAAACAAGCTCTGATATATAAATGGATTTTCCGCAATTCTAAAGCATATCCTTAATTTAGAGATCAATGCCATTAATAATTGAAATGTATTTTTATCTATTTTGACAGAATTTTGAGTTCCACTGAGCATCTATCTACTGATGATGCTTCTAGTTCAGAAGACTCAGAGTTTGAAGAAATTGGGAAAAACTTGGAGAGTATGTTGTCTAACAAAAAGACTAGCTCACAGGTAGATAATCTGTTTGTCATAAAGTGTTAAACGTGTCCAAAGATTGAAATAAAGTAGTCTAGATTTTTGATGCATATGCATTAAGCTTTCACTCCAATGCTTAAGATAATTTTGCCCAAACCATTTAGCATTCAGCGTACATAATAATTGCTAATTGCGTAGAATGTGTAACCAGAGGAATTTGATTACATTCATTAGGCTTTGCTGCAAAAACACATTAGGGGCAGTAGTATAGTGGCTAATGGGCCACTGTATGCTGAGTTCACTGCAATGATTGAAGCTTTAATTAGTAGACACATAATGGTCAAAGATTAGAGTGCCTTGCACCTGATTCAAAGGTGGTGGGTTCAAGTCTAGCACTGAGGGGGACCAATCACAAACTCCACAACCCCTGAGTTTAGCATGAATACTGGTTAGTATCTCCGGTTGCTGTCATTAAGAGTGATAAGAATATATGAAGTATATATGAATGTATATATGATACAAATCAAAAAAGGTTTAAACAAAACTAAAAGTAAACCTTAGCATTAAATGTATTTTAGATAAAGATGGAGAGAGAGGAAGTGGAAAGACGAGAATTGCAGAGAATGATGATGGAAGGTAAAGATGATAAAACAAAGAAAGATGGAGGTAAACAAGAAGAAGATCCAATGGCGAGCATTGTAAGTATTACTTCTGTGTTCTGTTAAAGCTATATTATTATTCGGAATTTTAAAGAATTCGAGGAAAAAGCTGCATGAGTGTCAAGTAAATACAGTTGGACCTGGTTTATCCGACAACCTTTTATACGAATACTCGGTATCATCCGACATAAATATCAAGTCCCGATATATCTTCTTACGCATGTGGAATTAAAATGGGCTATTTGAAACCATGTATTGTTCGACATAAAATTTCTGACCCTGTGAATTCGAAAGAACGAGGGTCCAACAGTACATTTTATTACTTATCTACAAGTTGAAAAGTAAATATGTTTTCGACATAACAGAATATTTTACCATTGTCATAAACAGTAAAACAGTTAAACCTGAATAATACGACCACTTTTGGGACCTTTTAAAACTGGTCTTCTTATTGAGATGGTTTTAATATTCAGGTTGAATATAGAGCAGAACTGTGAAAATGGTCTTGAAAATTGTGTTCTTAATATTGAGGTGATCTTATTATTGAGGAGGTCTATAAGTGAGGTTTTACTGTAGCTTGAATTCATTGGACACGCATGTTGTAAATGAATCATAGGAGTATTAATTGTCTTTACATAATCCATATATGAACATGTTGGGCATAATACAGCTCTCGTAAGTGTTTACCTGTGATGTTGATTGAAAGCTTATTGAAAATGGTGCCGCTCTTTGTTAATTACAGACTGGGAAGAAATTGAAGATAACTCGTGTGTTCAGGGATGATAATGGTCGTGAATTTACTCGTGTTGAATGGGTTTTAAAACCGGCTGTTATTGATGCATATGTTCGTATACAGAAAACAAAGGATCCAAACTTTATGTAAGTACGAAGATAAATTAATTGTTATCATGGGTGTAGCTAGCAATACACATATACCTCATGTGTAAGATCAGTTTGAAGCATGAAAAATAGTTAAAGCCAAAATGTGGTATAAAATCTGAGGGTTATGGTGTGAGATTTAAAGGTTTTGGCCAAATCTCACTCTATAAACTACGAAAGCAGCTACATTTTGTACTTTATTTTTTCTTTGAAATATGTTGTAAAATGACTCAGAATGCAGCTGCAATGATATAGAATTTCAAAATTGTCGGGGCATGCCCCGGAACCCCTAACCAGTTATGTGTATATACTGGAAAATGGCTCGCTACGCCCCTGATTATGAATCATTATTGTTTATCTTTTATTTTTATGTTTAAAATAAAGCAGTATTCATATAGTTAGCTGATAGAAATGCTTTAACCATTTACCTTGAACCTTTCGTTCAATAATTACTTTTGTCGTATATTTACAGCAAACAATTTGCAACTATGGACGATGCTGCCAAGGAAGAGATGAGAAGAGAGAGAAGAAGGTATGAATGATGATTGTATTATTTATTGTATGAAATTTTTTATCACATATATACATGTATCAGCCCATTAATTTGCCATTTACTATCACTGGATTGAAACATTAATACCTTGTATTGTTCATGACACCATGAAGTGCAATGATATTAGTTAACTGTGGGTGTCCAAAAGTAGGAACAAGTGTATAATTTTATCAATAATTCCATATTTAGTGCCATAGTAAAAGAAAATAGCTGTATTTCTGCTTAACATTTCATGTAATAATAAATTAACCAAATCGGCAATTTTTTTCTCATTAACATGTACATGCATTACGTTTACAGTTATTTTTAATGTTGTATGTATTTGTACAGATTGCAGGAGCAATTAAGGAGAATAAAACGTAATGAAGAGAAAGAGAAAATGAATCCCGAAATGTCTTCAAAAAAGAAGAAAAAGAAGGAAGCTTTGTTACAGAAATCAAAGGTGGGGAACCATAAATATTTCATTTGCTCAATACGTATGACATTATTTGTGTCAAAATGTCAGGAAATGACCGGCCTGTATGGGTCAGAATGAAGACTCTTTCACTTAGACAGCTTATTGTTGTACTGACTGAGCATCCATCGCATACTTTGTACATCACTGTGGCCACTGTCTACGGTAAAGTATCGCATTCAATATAGATATTTATAGACGAACGACTTAAGTGTGGTAAGAAAAATCATTTACTTTTATTGACATTACGCATATTGATTTTAGTGATATAGCCAGTACAAGTATCAGATCATTGAAGTTTCTCATAGTCATGCGATTGTGGCCAATAGTTCTGCAGTTTTTCTTCAAACATTCAAGAAAACCGATGGATGGGTCAGATAAAAATTTCAACTGTACATTTTATGTCGAATGATTGGAGGACATGCAGTATAAGAATATTAATACTGTATTAATGCACAAATCTCGTTACAACCAGAAACTTCAATGATTTGGTGCTCATACTTGCGACATCGGTATTTTAGAAAATATAATTTTAATACAAATTACCAGGTATTCTGAACACACTCATAGTTTGGTCTAAAAAAATATGCGGTAAAGTCCATAATTACTGTATTTTTTCAATAGATGGTGGCCACAGTGTATATCCTTTGTAGTGAATTTGATATCATAATCAAAGCTACATGTATATGTACTGGTAAGATATATATGTTTCTGTAATCGCTTGACAATATATATAGGGGTGGAAGGGAAACCAGTCTAGTATGCTTATATTAATAGAGCAGATAAACTGGTTTCACATTTACCCCCTCGGTGTTGTCTTGTCATTGTTTTATTGCTGAAACCAAAAAGTAATAGATTCTGTATGTTGTCTTCGTATGTTGTATTTAGATGTTCACATTTGTAGTATTGAAAAAAAAACTAATTTGAAAACCATGCATGGACTTGCTTACATTTACTATCATCACTCTCTTGACTATAAAAATATTACTGTAGATGAAGTGTGGAGCATGTGGACAAACAGGACACATGAGAACAAACAAGGAATGTCCAAACTACAACAAATCTATGGGTGGTACACCTGCAGCAGTTGCTGTTGCTATGACAGAGGAGGAGGAAGAGAAACAAGGAGAAATATTGGAAGATCACGGACTGGTCGATATTGTTGGTACTAAATTGAAACTTAGTAAAAGTCTTATTGAACAGTAAGTTTAGCTGTTTATTGCCTATCATTAGTTTTGATTTGTTTGCAAGATGATATTTAAATAATTGCACATGGCATGCTAGGTGCAGAGGTAAGAGCTTAACTGCCACTTGGTATGGAATTACTGACATTATGATTCTCTTGTAAAGACTTATATGGTCAGAAGAGTTTATTTGCATTACAAATACTAAATCATACTCTTGATATCACTGTCAGTGCACCCAAACCCAATATTTATTTCTTCATTCGTTCATTCATTCGTTCATTTATTCGTTCGCTTCAGATAAATCTCCATTTGGAAATAAAAATGCTTTGTGTATCATGTTTCATGTATGAAACTTCAAAATTGTTCAGTTAATTTAATTCAGCATAAAGTTTGTTCTATAATCACATCTTGTTACTCAAATTTTGAATTGTTTAGAAATGACTAGATCTGATTATTTTATCCTATTGTATGTGCAATTAAACATGTGATATTGCGTGTTTCAGTGCGGAACAAATTAAAAGAAAATCTCTGGTATTGAAGTTTCCTAAACAGGCAATGGAAGGCAAGAAAAGGAAAAAGGCTGGCACTACAATACACTGTGATTATCTCAAGGTAAATTCATTTTTTACCTTTAAATACACTGAACAATTAATGCATTTCTGATGGACAGCTGAATAAATCTATCAGTTTCATTATTTATGTGCTGATTGACTAGTTAAGAGTTTCACTCATGGATATTTAATTGCAAGACTGTTATAATGGCCGTCTTGCTAGTTTTCACAATTTTGGCATTGGAATAAAACTCATTTTATGGTAACAAACTTTGGGAAATAGAATTTAGCTCCATTGTTGACAGGTTATTTTGTGATTTCCTTGAAGCAGTATCTCAATTTTTGCCAATTTGGCGTTTTTATATAAAAAAATAATGTTGTTAAGCTCATTCATAGTGTCCACACTGATTTCTTGTTGAACATGTAGTGTAAATCAAATTCCAACAAAGGTTTAAGTTGTTGAAAGTGTCTTTTACTCAAGACGTTCTTACATAATTATTGCATAAAATTGCGAACATGGTGTTCATGTATTGTGGAAATAAGGAGACCAAGATAGTCTCCATCAACATGATCAGATGAATTGGTTATGGATCATTGAAGAAAGAAACCATGCAAGGAACGTTTTAAGTAACATCTTCATTTGGAGATGATCTGAAGTGCTAGTCACATGCTCAACATGGAGGTCAAGGGTTTTAGCATGTTAAGGTCATGATATTGCCTCTGTATAAAACACGATTACTAGATTTTCCTCAGAGGCATTCTAGATTTTCCTCAGAGGCAGACAGATGAGTTAGTTTACTCAATTTGGGAGTTTTTTCATGTTAATCATTCTGAAAGAAATTGGTGAAAATGGAGTTTATTATTTAAGTTGTGTAATATTTCAGAAACCTCGTCAGTCAGCAAACAGAAGACGAGCAGATCCAGTGGTTACCATGTCATCCATATTTGAACAAGTTCTTAATGAAATGCGGGATATGCCTAATGTAAGCATTTGAACTTTCATCAGACATATTTTCTTGTAATCCATTCAACTTGATGCAAATTGTTAGCATTAATCATTTTGATAAATTAAGAAGTTGCACTAGCATTTTTCTTTTTTTAGTATTGGTACTTGAAAAACTATTGAACATTTTGCTAATAGAATTAGCAGTTGTGTGATTGAATTTTTCATTTATTATAATAACAGTATATATGCAGAGATATTTTGTCATAGATTTTGACACTCCTGTTGTAATGTATATTGTTAAACAAATTTTAGTACCTACTATATAATATGCTATTGCAACAATCATTTTTTTGCTAAAATAAGAAAAAGGTACTCACACTTCTGAACAAAAGAAAGAATAATGATCAAGTAATTCATTTGCAACTCAATTTGATTTGATGTATTTCCTTTTAATTTGCAGACTCACCCATTCTTGTATCCTGTAAGTGCCAAAAATGTACCAGATTATTTCAAGATTATCAAGGAACCCATGGACTTACAGACCATCAGGGAGGTGTGTGCTAGCAATGCTTATGTAAAAAATCTTTAGTGTCTAGAGACAGTATGTCTGTTCCCAATCTCCTACGCAGTGATCTCCCCTTATAGTTATCGGAGATCTCTGCCATCACAAACTTTTCGTCAAGATTTTTGAAGAAATATATTTTACATTTATTTAATTTTATATCTATATATCTCAATTTCAAACATATTTAATGTTTGGTGGTATTTAAAGTTAAAAAAAACAATACTTGAAAAAATTTGTTTATAAATAACCAACGATTATCACGTGAGTTTCTTCTTTGGATCCGCCATTTTGTCCAACCAACCATCATCACGTGACTTTTGTGATGGCAGTGGTTATTGCTGTACTGCAAGGGAAGATAACCGCTGCGTGGAGTTTGGTCTGTTCCCTGTAGCCCCTTCCACCTCAAGTACTATACCTCCAGTGACAGTTTTTTAAGGCAAAAATGTTAAAGTCAGATTTAGTTGTCGCTATCCCTGTACCAATGTATAAACCCCGATGTATGTATAAATTCTACCCATTAATATTTTTTCAGTGTGTAGTGCGGATCACTGAAATGTTTGGTGTGAAAATTCACTTGATCTCAATATGTTGACCAAAGTTATATTTACATTTTCTAACAGGGATATGTTTCAACTTTTATTTAATACCAAAAGTATTAAATTTGGATTTCTATTTTTTTATGTAGCAATTCCAATATTAAGAACATGATGCAAAAGTTAGCTACAAAGTGATGACATCGGGTCAGAATGTACAACATTCTTAAAAAAATCTTCTGCCCTTCCAATGAAAAAAACAAATTATACAATACTTTTAAATATTTCCGCTATCCTTTAATTCTGTTAATCACACTTAAGCCTCCAAAATGTCTTCAGACAAAGCGCTTAGTATATGACGTCAAAACTTTGATAAGGAAATACTTGACGTCATAACCTTCATCACTAATACAGGTTTTGTAATGATTGCGCTCATATATGAATGTAGATATAGCAGCTGATAGACTTGTTTCGAACTTTTGGATATAGGTGTTATTAACTTATTTTGTAATGAACACAAAATGTGTGTCCAAATGTGTTTAGTGATGGGAAATTGTACAATTTGCATTTAGAATTTTCTTTTTGATCTTTTTGATTAGCGAGTGTATTTATTGAACTGTAAACTCACACATTCTGTATTGTTACAGAACCTTAGGGCAAAGAAATACAGGTCACGAGAAGATTTTTTGCTGGATGTAAATTTCATCTTAAAAAACAGTACATTATATAATGGTAGGTATTTGTTTACATCTTTTAACATTGATACATTACTATTCCTGTTGTATGAAGCAAATTACATGCACTGTAATATTTAAATCTAAAGACCTCAAGGTTTATGTCAAAATATCAAATAAAAAAAATATCTGGAGATATCTTTGGTGAATGTATATTATGAACAAGATCATTCTAGTTGAGTTTGACATTCAGCAATGATTGTAGCCAAGATTCTAATATGCTTCACCACAATTTTCGTCAATATCACTTGATTGCTTTCAAACACTAAAATGTTTTCTTCAAAATTCGAAAGTCATTGCCAAATGTTCACATAAGGTAGACATTGTGTGTATGATGGCTGGAGTGGGTATTAATATTCCCAGTAGTAATGTGACTGATGAAAATACACCATAAATATCGAGTCCTCAGCATATGATAAGTTTCGGAAAGTTGTCCATTGATTGTTTTAGAATGAATTTGTTTTGTTGGAGAACCGGTAAATTGGTCAATTCAACTTACCCTTACTGTGCTAAAATGAAAACAATAAATCATGTATCATAGCTGTAATTGATATATTCATTATAAAATCATGGAAATTGTGAATAAGAGAATCGGTTACATCTTGTACAAAATGTTGTGATTTCTTTATCATTTAAGGCCCTAAAAGTACATTGACTATGACAGCACAAAATCTGTTAGATCATTGTCTGAGGAGATTAGCTGAGGTAAGTATTGTTTTATATCTCGCTACCAACATTAACAGTATTGCGGACCTTTTCAATATTCTGACTTTTAGTCTAGACACAGTTTATGATGGAATTTGCTGCGTAGATGTGACACAATTTTGACTGTTGTGAGCAATGAATAATTCTTATGATATAGTTTATGAGCTTCCTGTCATGAGAAATCAGAAAGTATAATAATATTGCCACTATTATTTGTAATATTATTTTTCCTATAAAAGCAGTAGAGCTATGTTTTATATGATGACTTTTTTCAAATAGACTAAAACACACATATTTTCAAGTCCTAAATAAATGTCTTTTTTTTATCTTATTTACAGAAAGAGGACAAATTGATGAGACTGGAGAAAGCTATCAACCCATTGTTGGATGACAATGATCAGGTTGCTTTCTCATTCATTCTGGATAATATTCTCAACCAGATAAAAGCTGTTGAAAATGTAAGTAGGGTACTTTTTTCATTGCTTGTGTTACAGTCAAGAATACAAGGCCTAGTATAACATTCGTTAAAATATAACATATAACACAGCTGTGCCGAAAGTTCATATTGCTGTAATTTTACTCATGAAGTAGTATGTCGAACCTGTCTGAAGGGGGAGTACATGGAATGAGATTGCATCCCCTTCTGTTGAATGTACAAAAATGTACATTTGTTAAAGATAGATTATGCTCATGTTTTTGTTCATTTTTTATCAAAACAATCATGAAAAATATACTTTATCCAGTTAAAACTTCAATAAATATGCATTATCACAGAATACATTAATAATGTATTTCTGTGTATTTGATAAAAAAAACATTTGTATTGTCATAAAATTACAAAAAAATCCAGTTTTTGAACAAGCGGGTGTTTTTTACTAGTTTTGCCTCTTAGTAATATGATTAAACAAGATTAATGTAAACAGTTATACATGGCAATAGTTCTTATTAATGGTGTTTTAGACTATGTTACAACAATACTGGATGAAGCCCATTAAAAAATTAGGTTCAGATGAGCCAGATACATCTTTAATCTAATTGATGCAGTGAAATTGTGTTCAGTTTAAGTTTGTGAAAGAAACAGCTGTAATGTGCCAGAAACCATGTAAATGTTCCCCATTTCGTAAGAGCTTTGGTTTCATGGAGGGGCTCCTCCACACCCTGCCCCAGGAACCTCCATAACCAGCCCAGGTCCTCAACACACAGCCTTATTTCCAGAATACTAGCGATTGCCCTGCATGAAGCAACTATATGTTTTAAAAAAAGATTGAGATATGTTTTATGAAGATCAAATTTTAAATGTGCAATTTCTTGTTTGATTTTGCTTGTTTCCATTTGCATTACTTGGTTCTTTGTAAAGAATGACAAGGTTAAAATGTGAAGCCGGCTCAGTTCGCTCAGTGATCAAAGCTCTGGGCTGTCACCCAGGATATCTGAAGTTAGATTCCCAGGCTGGGCAGGTCATATCCTTTTGTGAAATTTGGCTTTGGTCATTTGTCCTCCTTGTCTAATAAATATATGGCAAAGTTGTTGAAAAACAGTCTTAAACCTGATTAAAGCAAACAATATAAAATGTGAATAATTCAAAATAATAATCTATGTCCTCTCGATAAAAGAGAGTGGAATTCATTGTTATGCTCATGTTGGTTTGGTTTATGATCAAATACGGTAGTAAGGAAGCATTAGCTTTGGGTCATATTGTATGCTGTCTGCATGTGGTATGTGTAGTTATTTATATAGTATCTAAGGACTTGATCACAGGTGGCTTGTACATTTCTCTTTCAGTCCTGGCCTTTCTTAAATCCAGTGAACAAGAAACAAATCAAAGATTACTACGATGTTATTGAACAGCCAATGGATCTTGCTTCCATATTGAAGGTAATAAGATGTATTTACAATCAAATAAACAGTTTTATAAGAAGTAATGGAGGACTGTTTAAGTACTTGCCGTATCATCAGGTTCCTGTACAGTGGTTTGGATCATTGTAGGAACATTCAAGGATATCATTTACATTGAATGTGTAAACAATTGATAAAATTAGTATTGCTTCAGTGATACTATTGTTGGCTCCCCAGAGTCAAACTGATATGAGTTTTTGTGATAAGTCTTTGACAGTTGTCCCTAAACTGATGTTCTAGCCCACATTTCACTAATTGCTATTCAGTATCTCCTCGATACAAATCAACCAATCTTGCTCAAACTTCACAGATATGACATTTTCATAAGTTTAAAAATCTTAATCTACCCTAATATTTATACTGTGTGTAATATCTACTTGTTTCACAGAAAATACAAGGACACGGCTACCAGAATAAAGAGGCATTCATTACTGATGTACAGTTGATTTACGACAATAGTATCAGGTATAATGGCAAAGATCATGGTTTCACTGCTACTGCCAAAAAGATGTCGGAAGTCTGTCTAACTGCTATACAAGGGGTAAACTGCTTTAAATATTAAATTTTAAAGCTCAAGCGATATTAAAGTGAGCAGGATGATGAATCATTATTGTTTTCACACTATAGAACTTTGCTGGAAGCACTTCAAGTAAGCACATCTTGTTGATACAGAGGGACATGTAGACTTGTTTCGCTTTCACTGTTGATTTGATTTGACATTATAGGGGTAATTTTGTGTCCTGTCTCCCATAGGATATGATGTCAGTTGAGCATGTTTAGTGCTGATCCAAGGGTGATTAAAGGTCATGTATGAGAGACACAATGATAAATACAACATTTAACCAAAGATCAACCAATTGAATGATTAGGCCCGATGTTGGTATAGTGAATGACAAATTTCAAAACCACATGCTGTATAAGGATTGAACACATTCTGTACACACATGTCTGTGCTTTATCTAAATATCTCGAGTGTTTGTTCAGTTCATGAGCAACTCATTTGTTCTATAAGTATGATAATTTTATTCAATATAGTACATGTGAAGTTAATTTGGCTTCACATCAATATCACTGTGTCTGTCATGTGTAAATCACTTGTAAATAATAATGTGTTAGTACTGGATGGAAACCCAGGAACACTAGTTAGGTCATCTGACTGCTGGACATAAAGGAAAAAACACTGAAAAAAAGAAATTATACAAGTTCCATTGCTTGCTCACTGGATCTATTGGCTTTATACATATTGTATTTAGCTATTTTTAGATTAGGACCGTTTATTAATGAAAGTTATGGTTGGTTAAGAATTTTATAAAAAAATGTTTGGTTGTAAATTATCCACAATAAAGTTGTATCAGTGTCAAGAAAGTACCTATATCTATGAAACATGTCCAACAGGAATAAAGAAACTATTTCTCAGGTTACCAAATACATTCTAAGAAATTTTCAAACTGAAAAGTGGTGTGGATATTTAAAAAATAAATGACTAGTATAAATATTTTACCATCTTCATTTGAATTTATCTCATAATGGGTGAGAATGTTTCACTGAAATGGTTAGAAAATGATGATTTTATTTATTCATTGTAATATTCATAGCAAGTTTTAGTGATTATGAATGTGAGTGTATCATTGATGGTTTTATAGAATGAGGAGACAATAGCTCAGTTAGAGAAGGATATCCAAGCTGCGCAGGAAGCAGCTTTGGAGGCAGCTGAATCTGAAAGTGCTGTCACTGGAACCTCTCTTCATGATGATATGACTCAAGGTATTATTTCAGATACTGTAATGTTGTGAAATTCTACTTCAAGGAATCAGTCTATGGTTTACCAATCAGAACAGTATAGCATAAATAATTACACATTTTCATACTGATGTTAACAGTTTACCACATTTTATAACAGTCCAGTCAGGAGCACATTTCCACTTTCTAGTTATTATGCCCCCCTTTCAAAGTCCGTCTGTCAGTCGGTCCGTAACCTTTTGTTTCCGATCAATAACTCGAGAACCCCTTGACCTATTATCTTCAAACTTGGTCCACACATTCACCTTGTGTAGCAGAGGAAACCTATTGATTTTGGGGTCAAAGGTCAAGGTCACAGGGGGGCATAATGTTTTACAAACATCTCTTGTTCTGTTAGTATACCAACATTTTTCACTAATCTGAGGGCCTGTCACAGTTATGTATGAACAAACCAATCCAGCTTACATTTCCACAATTATGTACAAATTTAAACGTTTTTATTATTCTGATGACTTACAGCTGTAATTGGTCTTTATGAACATTTTATACATTTTTTAGGTTTAGACAACGAGTCATTAGATAGTTACAGTGTAGGAATGGGTAAGGAAGGTGTTACCATAAAAGAGTATGCAGATAATGATGAACCCGGTAATATGCCTCAATCACAAGATTCTCAGGTGAGTAAATCTTACTGATATGACTAGTGATGGGTAGTAGTGTAGCGGATAAGGTATTTGCTCCTGAACAAGGAGGTCATGAGTTCAAACCTGGACAAGGCCATGGTAATACTTCCTCAGAAGACACAAGTTCAGTGCAACAGCTTTATTAAACCTTGGCGTGTTCCTTTTAGAGATGCGAATTTCTGATGTTGTTTGGAGGTTGTTTTTATACAGAGGTTCAATTTGCAGTACTTTTTGACTTTGGGAAAAGTGATAATGTCGTTGAATAGGAGTTGTTATGCGAGAGAGGGCCACTATGGAGAGATTGCACTGTGCTGGTTGTAACAGGCATTGGACCCTAATGAGCAACACATGATGTTGTCATGCTATTGCTTTACGAAATTTAGTGTGATATAAACTTGGTATGAATTAAGCCGTAAACAATGTAAGAAATATTTTTATCTGATCTGAACTAATATCCATAATGGGGTTTGTCCATGCAAATGTTTGAATATTGTTAAATATGGTTGCCAGAAAACTACCGAATAATAGAAAATAACAATTTGAGACTGTGTTATCTATAAACAAACTCCATCAAATACATCAGTCTTAGCTGATTTTCATGAGTGTATATGTCTATTTTTGTCACTGGCTATTGAATTATTATAACTTGGATGAGCAACCAAACAAGCATTTACATCAACTTATTATCATGATCACTTTTTCAGTCCTACTTCCAAAGTGTAAGCATGTCGGACTCGGACTTTGTAGATATTGAAGGTGATGAAGACTCCTTCTCCAGAAAAAAGGTTTGTAAATATGCATGCATTATATTTTTCAGGACTTGTCTTAAATTCTCGCTTTTTGGCTGTCTGGGCTTGACCCAAATTCAGGAAGATTAATTAAGTTTTTTTAGATAAGTAGGATAATTCTTACACATACAAAGTTTGTTGGTAGGATAGTTTTCTCTGACAATATCAATTAAAAAAAAAACCTGTTGAAGAAATGGTTTTGACGAAATCATAATGCTCCATTCTTTGTTCTTATAAGAAGCAGGTAAACCCCAAATCACTTCTGAATTAGCACAATGTCAGGTTGTGGGTCTCGGGTACTGGTCTAACGATTCACAAGAATATATATACTCACTCACATACTTGCTTTTGTCATCTTTGAGCACCAACTAAAGAGGTAAAATGTCAAATGTGTTGTACATGAATGTCTTACAATATCTAACCAACTGAAATGTTTTCAAGGATTGATATAAGAAATCTACTATCATGTGATACAAAGCTAATATTGTTCTGATTATGGTCACAGTGATACTACTGAATTGAAATAGCAGATACTCAAATATGTCATTTCATGCTGTATTCAATGGTTTTCCACATATGCTATTGTAGAAGAGAAAAATAATGAAGCAAGAACAGATTGAAGATGATTTAGTACTAACACCAGAGAGAGGAGACAATAATGAAGAGAACGATGATATATTGGGTATGTACCTTCATTTATTTGTTATAAGATTGTCCTATCCGGGATAATGTTCTTTTTATCAGACTTTTTGGGTCTAAACCTTTGTATGTTTTGACTACATGATTGTTTCAAAGTGTTGTTGTTATGGCAAGTTTGTCTGAATTTTTTTGTTTGACCACAAACTTCAAACCTTAGTGATGTTTTTCCAGGTAAACTTAGTGATGATTCTGATGATGACAAACCACCACAAGATGTTTCCCAGCAAGGTTATGGCGATTATTATGAAGACAGTCAAAGTTATGTGGAAACCGGGAATCAACAACAATATCAGGTACCAAACTCCTTGTTTTATATTGCAGATTTCCTCCGAGCACTTTCAATTTTACCGAAACTCTCCCAGTTACCTCACCATACTCTTCCAGTCACATTTTAACAGCACAATTTGCTCAGTTTTCAGTTTTGCAACACTTTGCTGTGTTTTTACATTGGTTTGGTTTCTTCATCTTCAGAAGCTATCTTATTGTGAGATTTTTTAATGTATGGGTACTGTTTTACATGTCAAAGTTATATTTTGCCTGTTTCATGTGAACTATCTAAAGGGTTTGACAACTGTTTTTTTTCTTATGTAAAGCTGGAATTTTGTCATTTTACCTATTTCCTTCAAACTTAATTTCTTTTGATTGTATTGATATAATTTTATCCTCCTGCAGTCTATGATATGTATGATACTAAATGCTATATTTGGACATTGTGTGGTATACTCTCTCAAACCTGTGATAACAGTCCTCCTATGATGACAAACCATTTGCTGAAAACTTGCATTGAAAGGCCGTGTTTTCTTCCCGTCAAACACGATGATTTCAACTAAATATGTTTTTGTAGATGCTCTGTCCTTCAAGACCACATGCTGTTCTCAAAGGACATTTTTGAAAATTACTGTCAGACCTTTAAAAAAGTTTTAGTGTCTAGCTACACAGGACAACAGCTGATGAATGTTATGCAACTCTATGTTATTTCAGGTTCAACCCCCACAGATGGACGATGAAAATAGTTTTGATCCATCAGAGTTTTTCCGACATAGTGCTTTGGCTGTACAGGCAGCCGCCGAGGAACAGAATCAACTTGAAGATCAACCAGTAGCGACAGATCTCAACAATGATCTGGAAGTGTCCGAGTCTGAAAGTGAGAATGAAGAACCGATGGAAACTGATGGAGCTCAGGCAGATGATTCCAATGAAGGCTTTGATATTGATGAATTTCTGCAGTAGACAGATTGTTAAACAGTAGTTCTTTGAAATATGTGCTTAAAGTGGAAAGGTATTGCAAAGTGAAATTGTGAAGATAAGTGAGTGGTGGATGTACCATTTGAGACGGAGGAATATGTTGAATTTAGAGAATGGTATGATGAACGTTTTGACGATGTTGTACATGAAGTGATGAATTGTTGTGGATCATTCAGAATTTGAGATGGTGATGGCTTGGATTTGCCAGTCTTAGTAACTTAAATGGATCCAGTATGATCTGATAGCAGACTGTATAATTCAAGCCAGTCTTTCTCTTGTGGTGTTAGAAGGTCGTTGCAAATCAAACGACTGATAGTGTATAGAGAAAGTCATGTTGTGATTTAAATGTGTCTGCATGCAGGACATTTTGGAAAGCTTCTGCTGACAAACAGTGACATTGTGATTGCTTGCTCAAAAGTAATCTTACTAAAGTTAATTGATTGACTTGTAGAAGGAACTGGTTGATTGAATTGTTAGATTTAATACTTGAATGCTGTCTTTGGAAACAAATCTGTCTATTGTTATCATTGCTACACGTAACTGATATACTCAGTCTGTTCTTGTCATTGGATGTGCAAGCACTTTACTGATGTAATTGGAAATTATGCAAACACTAAACACTTGCTGTTACTGCATCGGGGCATGACTGAATCGGAAGATACTTCTTTCCTTGATGTGAATCAATGAGTTTTATTGTAATCTTCTGTGTATAAATTTATAAAACCATTGATGAGAGCGCAGCCTAGTCAAACAAGCTTTCACTTAAGTCATTTGTTTAATCTTGAAGAAATTGATTAACAATGCAGTGTGTTCTTGTAAAATTATTCTAATAATGCACAAAATACATGTTTGCAATGCTGTTCTCATAGTGTCACTGGTGTTACGCAGTGTGTGTTTAGAGCAAAATCATCATAGTCTCTTTAGATGTCAAGTTGTAGGTCAAGAACCATTTATGTCTACAATGAGAACTAGGTTTCTCTATGGTCCAACCAGAGTGTACATTATATACCTCTGTGATCTCTACATGGGATAATGCAAGCATCATTTCAATCTTCATGTTCCATCTTATCATGTTTTCATTTTGTACTTTTTTCTATCATATGTGGATGATAGCATGTGATTATGTTGCAATTGTTTGCAATGCTTTTGTTTGCAATGCTTACATAAATTTATGTACAAATGTATTAAAATGGAAAATCTCAAAAAAATATTGAAACATGAAATTGGGTTGTTGAAGTACTTAAACACACATTGGCTATGTCGAATCAATGAAACTTTCAGATAACCTGTCTCTGGGCTTATGCTGAATTAATGATTGTACACATATGCATTTGTAACAAATTGTTGATAATTCACAGTTACTCATAAGCTACATTAATGGTAATAAACAGTTGCATCTGGGCATTGATATTGATAATATACAGGTACACTAGGGCTATATTAATTGTAATACACAACTACTGTAGGGCTATACAAATCATATAAAAAGCAATACTGGGGGATATTGTTCATTATAAGCATCTACACATTGGCTATATGATTGATAATAAACCGCTACACGTTGGCTATATGATTGAAAATACACTGCTACACGTTGGCTATATGATTGATAATAAACAGCTGCACATTGGCTATATGATTGATAATACTCTGCTACACGTTGGTTATATGAATGATAATACACAGCTACACGTTGGCTATATGATTGATAATAAACAGCTACACGTTGGCTATATGATTGATAATAAACAGCTACACGTTGGTTATATGAATGATAATACACTGCTACACGTTGGCTATATGATTGATAATAAACAACTACACGTTGGCTATATGAATGATAATACACAGCTACATGTTGGCTATATGAATGATAATAAACTGCTACACGTTGGCTATATGAATGATAAAAAAACAGCTACACGTTGGCTATATGATTGATAATAAACAGCTACACGTTGGCTATATGAATGATAATACACAGCTACACGTTGGCTATATGTATGATAATAAACTGCTACACGTTGGCTATATGAATGATAAAAAAACAGCTACACGTTGGCTATATGATTGATAATAAACAGCTACACGTTGGCTATATGATTGATAATACACTGCTACACGTTGGTTATACGATTGATAATAAACTGCTACACGTTGGCTTTATGAATGATAATACACTGCTACACGTTGGCTATATGATTGATAATAAACTGCTGCACGTTGGCTATATGATTGATAATAAACAGCTACACGTTGGCTATATGATTGATAATACACTGCTACACGTTGGCTATATGATTGATAATACACTGCTACACGTTGGCTATATGATTGATAATACACTGCTACATGTTGGTTATATGATTGATAATACACTGCTACACGTTGGTTATATGATTGATAATACACTGCTACACGTTGGCTATATGATTGATAATACACTGCTACATGTTGGTTATATGATTGATAATAAACAGCTACATGTTGGCTATATGATTGATAATACACTGCTACACGTTGGCTATATGATTGATAATACACTGCTACACGTTGGCTGTATGATTGATAATACACTGCTACACGTTGGCTATATGATTGATAATACACTGCTACACGTTGGTTATATGATTGATAATACACTGCTACACGTTGGCTATATGATTGATAATACACTGCTACATGTTGGTTATATGATTGATAATAAACAGCTACATGTTGGCTATATGATTGATAATACACTGCTACACGTTGGCTATATGATTGATAATACACTGCTACACGTTGGCTGTATGATTGATAATACACTGCTACACGTTGGCTATATGATTGATAATACACTGCTACACGTTGGCTATATGATTGATAATACACTGCTACACGTTGGCTATATGATTGATAATACACTGCTACACTTTGGTTATATGGATGATACTAACAGCTACACGTTGGCTATATGAATGATAACACACAGCTACACGTTGGCTAAATGAATGATACTAACAGCTACATGTTGGCTTCATGAATGATAATACACAGCTACACTTTGGTTATATGAATGATACTAACAGCTACATGTTGGCTATATGAATGATAAAACACAGCTACACGTTGGCTATATGAATGATAATACACTGCTACACGTTGGCTAGATAATTGATAATAAACAGCTACACATTGGCTATATGAATGATAATACCGACTACACAGTGGCTATATGAATGATAATACACAGCTACACGTCGGCCACAGGAATGATAATAAACAGTTACACATTGGTTTTTTGAATGATAATAAACAGCTACACGTTGGCTATATGATTGCTAATACACAGCTACACATTGGCTTTATGAATGATAATAAACACCTACACCTTGGCTATATGAATGATAATAACAGCTACATGTTTGCTTTATGAATGATAGTACATAGCTACACATTGGCTTCATGAATGATAATACCGACTACACAGTGGCTATATAAATGATAATAAACAGCTACATGTTGGCTTTATGAATGATAATACACTGCTACACGTTGGCTATATGATAGATAATAAACAGCTACACGTTGGCTATATGATTGATAATACACTGCTACACGTTGGCTATATGAATGACAATACCGACTACACAGTGGCTATATGAATGATAATACATAGCTACACATTGGCTACATGAATGATAATACCGACTACACAGTGGCTATATAAATGATAAACAGCTACACATTGGCTACACAAATTTCAATGAATAGCTACACGTTGGCTTTTTGAATGATAATACACTGCTACACATTGGCTACATGAATTATAATGAATAGCTACACGTTGGCTTTTTGAATGATAATAAACAGCTACTTATTGGCTACATTAATTGTAGTGAACAGCTACTTATTGGCTACATTAATTGTAGTGAACAGCTACTTATTGGCTACATTAAATGTAGTGAACAGCTACTTATTGGCTACATTAAATGTAGTGAACAGCTACTTATTGGCTACATTAAATGTAGTGAACAGCTACTTATTGGCTACATTAAATGTAGTGAACAGCTACTTATTGGCTACATTAAATGTAGTGAACAGCTACTTATTGGCTACATTAAATGTAGTGAACAGCTACTTATTGGCTACATTAAATGTAGTGAACAGCTACTTATTGGCTACATTAAATGTAGTGAACAGCTACTTATTGGCTACATTAAATGTAGTGAACTGCTACTTATTGGCTACATTAAATGTAGTGAACAGCTACTTATTGGCTACATTAAATGTAGTGAACTGCTACTTATTGGCTACATTAAATGTAGTGAACAGCTACTTATTGGCTACATTAAATGTAGTGAACAGCTACTTATTGGCTACATTAAATGTAGTGAACAGCTACTTATTGGCTACATTAAATGTAGTGAACTGCTACTTATTGGCTACATTAAATGTAGTGAACAGCTACTTATTGGCTACATGAATGATAATAAACAGCTACACATTGGCTACATGAATGATAATAAACAGCTACACATTGGCTACATGAATGATAATAAACAGCTACACATTGGCTGTATGAATGATAATACACTGCTACACATATAGTGAACAGCTACTTATTGGCTACATGAATGATAATGCACCGTAACATATTGGCTTTTTTGAATGTTAAAAATCAGCTACACTCGAATGAAGATACGTAATGAGGAATGTGAACGAAAATACGCATCTACACATGGGCGTTGTGAGTGATAATACGGAACTTTACTTGGGTGATGTCATGTATAATACACAAGTAAATAGAGTTATGTAAATGATCATACACACAATTCTACCCCCCCCCCATAAAGACCTGGAACCGCGCCTGTATATTGTATCGTTGTATGCGAACAGGTGTATGGACATTCAAGACTGACCCATGTGTTTTAAGTATGATAACGTGCCTTTCCGTGAGCTTTTATGGAAGGCCATGAGCTCGTGTGTAAAAGTATAAGTGTTGTTTGATTTACCGGTTTACTGTGCAAATTTAGCAATGCTTGCATCGACAGGCGCATATCCAGGCATACGCACGTACGCCAATTCGTCAGAAAAAGGGAAAAATAAAAGTTACAAAAATGCAATAAAAACTGAAGGCTGAGAGGGATGGGATTATGGGCAAATATGCCCGAATATATAAGTTGTTTGACACTGTAATCTAAGTAGTATGCTAATGACAATGACATATTAACACTGACATATACCATGGAAACGCACCATTTGGCTCCTAATTTGCAAAATTTTCTTGGGGCAGATACCCAAACCCCCACCCGCGGGAGGGGTGCCCCTCCCACACCTACCCACCATTCGCAGCCTTGCTGCTCGTTTCGCACCTACGTTGCTCACACTTGGCGTACACTTCAAAAACGTCCAGGTACTACCCTGATCGATAAAAAAATGGTATAAAATATAAAAAATAATGTCTGAATTTCATAACTATGTTACTTAATAACTCAAATTCGCCAACCGTAATTAGATCAATAGTAACACGACTCTTAAGTGAAATTCGTGAAGTTGAGTTATTAAGTAACATAATAAGTGTTCAACTAGATAAGATTCGTGTTACCACTTACATGTAGAAGCCAAAAATGCATTTATAAATAAGTGGTAACACGAATCTTAAGTGAAATTCGCGAATTTGAGTTATTAAGTAACATAATAAGTGGTCAACTAGATAAGATTCGTGTTACCACTTAAATCTAGTGTAATACATCATAAAAAGGTAAGAGGTGGCAGTTTTGTGCACTTTCAAGCCTGTTCCTAGTTTTATGATTTTTATCTTACCGAAAATGTATCACGAATATTAACTAGATAACTATCGTAATAATTAAGTGGTTAACACGAAACAATTCGCGAACACTATCATGCTCTATAACTGGTGGCAGTAATATGCCACCATACATAACAGCTTTAAAATATACATTATTGATTATGTGTTCTAAATTAACTACGGTTTGTTAACAATTTGTTACTATTTTTAAACCAGGGGCGTCTTATGGGGGGCGTAAATGTTTTGAGTTTTACTCAAGCCTTAAACTGTGATATCATAACCAAGTAAGCGCTGTTCACCAGGGGCAACTCACACTTAAACTTTAAATTTGCAAAAATTCATATCTAAACGATTGAAATTGGCTAGCGATACACATGTAACGGGGGATTTCCCTTCGCGATACACATCGCCACTACGCCCATGTGAATTCGAAACCGAAAGTAGTAGGATTTTCGAAAAACCATTTGACCCAGTCTATACGTATCTGTCGGGGGGATTTTGAAACTACGTTTAATTCACTGAAAAACAAGTCTACAGTATGTGTGGGAATATTGAGTTTGTATAGCTGTAAACACGTATTTAATGTGTTTTATACAGTTACATAATGACTTTGTGACTTAACGAAAGTGTAGACTCAATTGATTGAAAACCGTAGGACAATAAGTGAAGATGTCACATTTAGATATGCGTGATATCTATGGATTAGATCAAGACGGTACGAAGACGATTGTAGTTAAAGTAAGTACTTATTTGATGTACATGTATCTAAGATTATGCTGAGTTTTAGATTTGAATTAATTAATTCAGGGACCGTGTTCCAGATTAATTGCAATAAATAATTGATGTTACCTAATTAAGTGTAAAAGGAGATTCGATGTTTACCAAAAACTCATTTTTTCTAACCATTTTCTGAAATCGTGAATACATTATACATGTATCTATAGCGAGTTTTAGCAAACAGTCGGGGAACTTTTTTCAAATATTGTAAGGATCGGTCGGTGCACAGTATTTCTTGTAATGGGTCGGTATCAGACAATTGTATTACTTATTGAAAGTGATTTTATATCTCAGAAAGTGTTGAAGTATAAACATTAGTATCACCAAGTCATAGGTTGTCAGAGATAACCTGGTCAATATTCGCATTATCAGGGATTGAGTTGACCCTCGAGTTGAACCCTGGACTTTCCAAAAACTTTTATTATCTGACAATAATAGATAAAGGGTTGGACAGTTTTAAGAAGCAAAGTTTTTATACTAATTGATACTAAGAGAGTAGCACTAATTATAAGGCATTCTCACAATATCATGATAATGATAGACATTGTCTAAGATATACACTATTAGCTCGGTGTTAAAAGATATTCGGAGAATAGAAGAACTGAAGCAAGATTTAAATAGTCATGTTTTACACTAGTTGCTATCGCTATCCTGGCAAGTATTGGAAGACCAGAGAGATTGACGTGTCAAAGTCATTCTTAAGCCTACACACAGACAAATTCATACAGTTGCTGATTGTTATCATTCTTTCCAATGTACCCTCATCCTGTGGAGCAACCTTCTGTCCAAAATTGCTATTCTGTCTTATGATGCTTGAATCTAAGTTCAAGTTGACAGTATTGCCAAATCCAGTACAATTAGTTGTTGCAGATTGTGTTTTTAACCTGATGTTATTACTATTGTCTGTATATATATATAGGTATCTTAATACATTTAACATTTTCTCAGTTCGACTCACTCACTTTGTCGTCTTAATGTCAATAGTTTCATACAATTTATCTTCTTTAATTCTTCCAATGACAGTAACAGTATGTCTGTTTGTAAACACCCGAATGGGAAGTAAACACTAAACAAAGATTAGGCCAATAATAAAATATTGTTTGTTTCCCCTCCCACGACCGACCGACGAAGCAGGGATAAATAGATTTTAGCTACAAGTATCATATTTCTACTTACCCTAATGAGATAAATCTACTAAGATATTAAATCTTTACAGAACACATTTCAAGCTTGTGAAAAATAATTATGAAAAAAAATATATGCCCTACCTGTAACCTACCCTACCCTGATTGGCTAGGGTTGCGGGAGGGGAAACAAACATATTTTTAATGTCGACCATATAAGCACTCCATCCACACATTTGTGTTTACATACAGTATGTTATAATATATACAACTTTAAACACATCAGTAATTTATGATCATGCAAGGTTTAAGTTATATTCATAATTATGTATCTACCTGTTGTGGTATCAAATTTTAAACTTAAATTTATGATCCATGCATTTATTAATATGAGTCATTATTACATGCATTGTATTGTCAATGCTGGCTTGTAATCATTGCTGTTTGTCTTACAATTTTGTAACTTGAACTGTGTAGTAAAAGTGCATGTTTTCCTAAAAACCAATAATGGCAACTAAATATTTTCAGAAAGATTTTTTCCCTTTTTTGATTCACTATGTGTCAGTATTTGATGTTTTTGAACATGTATTTCTTCTGATTAAATATGTTGAAATTATATCATTTAATAATTTATGTATATTTATTATCAAAGACTTTGTTTATGTATTTTGTTTTATAATTTATTTGAAGTTAATATTAGATTTTGTGTGCATAATTTTTCATAAAAAAATAAATATACAGATATCATGTCTAATTAATCTCTTACAAACATGTTTTCAATTACATTCCTGTTTGTACTTGTACAACAGTATATTACATTAACGGTCTATGGATAAAGCTTATCTTCCAATCATGTTTTTCATTCAACTGTAGTTGAAACTATATAATCGTAACATGCATCTTCAGTTTTGACATTTTACAACATGAGAACATGGTACCTGAGTGCCTTATTACACTGTAATGGTATATATCACATGTATACTGGTCTACTATAGTGTTAAACCGCTAGCACTATTTGACATAGTTTATGCAAATTCATTCTACTGAAGACAATTCTTCTGTTAAATTTGGTGGAGTGCAGTAAATCATTACATTTACATGTATTACATATATACAGGTTGTTGACAGGGTATATGGGGGAATATAACCAGTTTGTGTGCCATATATGAATCGCAGACTGGTTAATTTATAATACTGCAATTCCCTGTTTGCATACGAATTTAGTTAAACAAACAATGTTTCGATGACTAGCTCTCTAGATCTAATAATTAGATCTGTGTATTTTGGGAGTTTTGGTTCATAAAATTGTTTAGAGTGTTTTAGTTTTGTAAAATATCAGTTATTAAAACGTATTCCTTAAAAAATATATCGGGAATTACTTGTTGTAGATCAAAATATTTTTATTTCACTCACACGTTATATTGCCTGAAAATTAATTGCATTACCCCGTAAGGTACCCAATACACATGGTTAAGCGCGCGCTTGCACTCTAAATTTTATTTTCAAGCGTCTGATCTCATGGACTTTATCGAACTGAATTTTGCTCAAACCTTAAAAAATCTATCGTTTTGAATATTAATACTAGCACACATGTAATCTGTTCAATATTTATTGAATCATGTGTGAAGACCAATTGTCAATTTCTAGTAACTTGCAGACATCAAGAGATAAAAGTTTTCGAGTCGAGCCGGCAACGAAAATTGTCACGAGGCGCATGAAGGGAAAAACGTCATATACCCTGTCAGCGCTGTGTATATAGAATCCTATACGCGAGCCTTTAACCAATGAAATTACTGGATTTTTCTTTGCAGTATTATAAATACATGTATCTATATAAATCAAATCATCAAAATAAGTTAAAGTTAACCTGTAAAAATCACGTTCATTGTTTCAGGTCATGCACTATGCCATAATGTAGTGCAGAGTCTGAAAGTACAACATTGCGGGTTTACTCTTGATCAGTTATATGAATGTTTTTAGTTGCCATATTGATATATAATATCGGGTATAAGATAATTTAAATGTTCACTATTGTTGCTATCTTTACTAAAGTGCATTATAACCCTGCTGACGTCCTTGTATTTCGTTTCAATAAGGAATCAGCGTTAGGGTTGATTTTAAATATGGTACTCCAATATTTATTATATATAATATTGATATCTGTACTTTAAAACGATCGTTTTACTATTTTCTTTATTTCCTCTCTATCATCCTTTGATAAGCAAATTTGAATTAAAGTATATTTAAGTATCCATGTTAAACTGACTGTCGCCTATTATGTTAATGAACACTGTACATATGTTTATTTGAACATGGACCATTACGGTCTATTTCAAATGTGTATTGTATATATAACTTTGTTGTGAAATAAAACTTCTTCTTCTATAAAGAAAGCCTGTACATCTGATGTACTTCGATACACACTCATTATCATTCATTAAGAGCTTACCATAAGTATGTGCGTAGTATGTTGAATCAGTTCAGTACTTTTGTACTTGAGTCATGAGAGTAAATAATGGAATAGCATTTTTGCAAGCCTCTTTATAAAAGTGGTTTGGTTTTTATTGCAGTGAGATAAAACAGGCTTGGTGTAAATAAAGGGACGGAACTCTTTCTGGTTATGTTAAACATTTTGTAGAACATTTTCCAGAGTTTGGTTAATGCCCTAAATATTCAATATCCAAATTATTTGTCTAGTGTTTTGACTTGTTTAGTGTCTTGCCCCATAAACTGATTGCTGTTCTAGGTATGGCTAACTCGCTGAGCCACCCTAAATTTGCAATACAGATCCCACAGAAGTAATCTCCCTTGTTGAATTTATATTATTTCTTCGAACTTTCGATTGTTTGTCGTGACTTACAGCAAAAACTAAGATTTTGAAATAAGTATTTTATTGTTTGTTTTATAAATGTCTCCCTTCTGAATTATTTTATAATATAGATACAACTTTAAATTAGTACAATGTTGATAGAAATACTTGTGTCAACCCCGTTGTCAATTGGTTCACATTATTTATCATTTTAGCACTTTCCGCCAACCATTGATGAATTACGTTTACAGAGTTACCTGAAACGTATTTTTGGGGTTGAAAATCTTAAGGTAGTTTTGCCTTATGGGGGATGTAATGTAGCAGTTGCCTCATTGGATGTTGCTGAGGATATTTCAGGTATGAATTTCTGTCTAAATGACGTATATCTGCCAGTCTATTCCCATAGAATTTGGCACATATATATACATGTGTGTCATCCATATAAACACCGTAATGAGGCTATATATCAGCTTCAATCTGCAGTCATGTTTGATTGTTTTATAGATCCATCTGCATTTATATTTATATTTGTAAACCGTACTCGGTATGGCAGGATATGACTGATCACAATGTCTTAGGGGATTATGTTCGGGACTTTATAGGAGTTGACTTTTGCTCTGGAACTAACATGATGTGTGCCATGGAGTATCTTACATCTATCGACCAGCCCATTTGGGATTGTATTGTGTCGTCTAATATATATTTTTTAGAATTTACGTTGGTGTTGTCCTTGTGTCTTGTTGTTTTGTGATGTTCTCTGTAACTACTTACTTTTTTTTTCTCTGTATATTTATCAGTTTATAAGGCACAGTCTTGTGTAAGTAACGTTCCCTGTGGCCGCATATTCTGTATATTTTATGACGTCCTTAAAATTGTATGACATCATAGATATTTTATTATACAATACCAAAAAAAAATTTCTATCTACAATGCGGTTTTATAACACATCTTAATATTCATTGGGTGCAGTCTTGTTTTTGTGTTTTAGTTTTCTTATTAGACATATTTCTTTTAGTTATAAATTCCATTTCCCTGTCAATAATATCTAAGAATTGTTTGATTATTAAATACACTATCCAGTTGACTTTACTTTAAATTGCATTTTTAATTTGACATTTTAAGGTTACTTCTATTCTGATGTTACTATTTTAGTTACGGGGAGCAAGGTCAGTATAAGGCTGCTTGTTCCTCTGTGCTGGATTAGTTACTGCATGTCTGTTGTTATGTACGTGATGGTTGGTTGCTTTTAATGATTAGTTACTGACTACTTAGTCAATTTATGTATATATGTTGGAAATCAATGACCATATAGCGATTAAGTGTGAGGTTAGCTAGCTGTTAAATCGATTTAAGCCCCCAGTATTTGTACTGACAGTTCCAAGGCTGTAATTCACTGTATGGTTATTATTTCTGTTTGTGGTTTGAATGTGTTTTATATTTCCATTTCCCCTGTGCAACTCTGTCACTTTATACAGTGTTCAGATTGTTTCCTGCCCATTTTTGGCCTATTGCGGCCAGTTGTCTTGACTTGTCCTGTAAACTTTTCCATCCATTAACTAATTAATTCCTCCCTCACTTCACTGTCCACTTTGATTCTCCTAGTTATTCCTTGTGGTCTGCCGGGCCATTCCTTGTGCCTTTGTTCCTTAATATGTGTACCGTTTGACCTCCTTAAGTGCCTTATGTTTTGTGGATTGTTGTTTTTCCGGAGGTCTGCATGGGGAGGCATTGTCTCAATGTGTATGTGGCGTTCCCTGTAGTTACGTATTCTCTCTGTTTTACATAATAATTTGTATTCTTTGTTTCCATTGCCATAATTGAAATTCACGTACCATTATTGTCCTGAGGCCCAACATACTCATACATGTGCATTTTGTATTCATCATTTTACAACAACATTATATACTATTTAAGCTTACCTATGAATATCATAGTTCTGTTTGAGGTTATTTATTTATGTGGTGTTGACATAGCATTTCAAAACAACATAAGTATTCAGTGCATGTTGTTTCTAAGTCATTAAAATCACAGGACTTCAGTTTATTTGGAGTTTTTGGTAACATTTTGTTGTCTTGTAAATTATAAGCTCTATTATAATGTCCTTACTGCTTCATTGTAAAAAAACGTACATTACCAGAGTAAATTGGCTTTGAAAGTTATGGAAGCTCACAGTTTTGTGACCTATTTTACAAAAAATACAAAAACGGTTTTTGTCTCATGGATATAAGGAGACAAAGTTGTATTTTCTATTTATTCACTTTTCAGCAACGATGTAAGCAGAAACAACTAACATTTAAGTAATGTCAGTAAACATCATCAGTTATCAATTTGTGTTTAACTTCTACTGAGAAGAATGCGATGTAGGCGAGTCATTGTGGTTCCCCTGTGGCCATCATACGTTAGTGGTCTGTTAGTGGCTTGTTAAAACTGTAGAGGTCCTAGTTTTGACCATATCCTGATCCAAAATTTTGAACAATCTTGGTAGAACATCACCAAGGTACAATTTGTTTGAAATTATATCGAAATTGGGCCAGTAATTTGACAAGAAGATTGATTAAGTTTTTACCGTCTATTGTTATGGCAACCAGAGAGTTCTGCGTGGAATGTAGTTTTTCAATAATTTTGCAATGGGACCTCATATCAGGATTATTTATCAGTTTTATTTAACTCTTTGCAGGCATGATATTTTGCCTCTGTGAATGAAATCTACATACGTTTTCCCAGTATTCAGTAGAGCACTACAGGGTCATTATGACCTTCTTGTTTTTCTTTTCCAGATTTCATTGACTTTTATCGAGAAAATATATACTCAAGACCAATCCAAAAATGTTATCCAGAATTGGAAATGCTAGGGTCTCCAACTGGCGTCTATCTTGAGAATGTTCCAGGTACAGTAGATAAACTTAAATGCATTTGTTCTATAAGATCATGTTGGGCTGTCAGTAATTTACCGAAAATCTCACTGCTGAAAAAGTCAGAAAGAAATCAAATTTTTTTGTCAAGATCATATGCATAGATCTTTGTAAAGAAGATATTTTTTAATTTTTAGATTTTAACAATAAGTAACGGTTACAATCCACTGGTCAGACGAAATAATGAAAGACGATAAATGCTCGAGTCATTGATGAAACGAAAATATTCAAATATAGATGTAATAGCACTTCTATGTATTCCTCTTTATTCAACAAATCATTTTTGTCTTCAAAACTTAACTACAATGCCCTTTACAAAGTGGTATACTATAACTTCAGTTCATCTTAATATGAATAAAAATTTCATGTTACATTTAGTGTCAATAGATACTACAGCTGGCATTAACTGCTGTCTGGCAAATGTAAAAATTCGCCCCATACTTTGTCCAAAGTGTAGTTAACCTCACTTTATCAGTAAAATTTACACGAAAATGACGTTAGGTCCCTGTGGTGTAGTGGTTAGCATAACAGACCAGCAAATCTGGGTTTGAATCCCTGTAGCGCCATTGACCGATTTTTCTATTTTCTCAAAAAGAATTTTTTATATGTATTCTGTTTCACAGCATCGGTATTAGCTCATTTCATATAGAAAGATGCATTTCTTTTATCAGATTGTGTGGATCAGAGTGTTATTACAACATACTTTGAAAACTTAGGTACTGTGGACAACATTAAACGGACCTGTGTTGGAAATCTTCAGTGTTTTGCAATTAATATACCAGATGTGTGTGGTAAGTTGTAATTTACTTCCGGAGATCTGTATTGCTATGTTCATTGTAACATAACATAAGTGTTTCACCAGTTTCTTAACAAGAATGTCAGATAAACATGAGGGGTCGCAGTTGTCTTGATAGCAGGATAGCAAAGAATACATCTATATACTTGGTCCTCCGCCCCTAGCTGTGATGGGGAATTTATCAGTAGTTTGTTGAAGAATAAGTTAGTACTGGTTTGTACGGTACTACACGTGCATAGTGGCTAATAAAAAAAAAAGATTATAGTGGCTTGAGAATTCTGATGTAAACAGTAACCTTATCTTTAATGTTTTTTAAAATGTTGTTAATATTTCTGGTCCTAATGCTTGATTATATTCTCTGAAGTTTGCTCAACCAAAGGGGACTATTTTGAGTTAAGTTGAGCTTATAATTTGGCTTCTTTATTCCACCGCACTTCACATCTGGCGTCACAATTATAACATGCAAGTATCCATTTAAATAAATTATAATATGTTACAGAGAAATTTTAATTGTTACATTTTCTAGTCGTCCATTCCTTGCTATCGGAAGACTTTCATTGCATAAGTGACCAGAATCTGTCATTACAACCTTACTATCCAACAGTACATGATGATATATTGGACTACATACAAAGCAAAGAAGATAATAATAGCGGTATGGTATTTTCCTTAGGAGATTGTCATGAGTTCTTTCCCGTCTAGAGTGCTCTCCCTTTCTATATATTTGTATATACTACATACTTGCATATACTGCATACATAGATATAGAAGGGGCAAAGGCAGAGAACTCTAGATGGGAAATAAAGCGAAATAACTTGTGACAATCTCCTGTAAATTACTGATATCTACTGTAGCTTTAGCTGTTACAAGATATGTAATTGTTATTAATTTGTTGAAATTTCATTTGTATAACATTTCAGGTTAAAATACTATGGTCACAAGTAAATTATTAATTCAATCAAATTGCAATTTTATCTGACGTCTTTAAACACATTATTTGCCAATGGCTTACGTATTGATATATTTTGTCGTATTGATATATTTTGTCGCAATGAAATGAACTAACTCTAATATTCTCTGAATATTGAGTGTAACATAATTTTACCAAATTGGACCCAAGTAATATTTGAATTTCTACAGAAAGTGAAGCATCCGGGTTTCATCATTCTAAGGAGAGTGTGGAAGAGGTTCATCCACAATTACATTCCGATACCCAGATATTACCAGCTGATGCACCAGTGAACCTTTTCTCAGCAGTCAGACCTGTTTCACGAAATGTTGATGATGATGGGACATTGTATGATGACAATTCAGATGAAGCAGTAAATATAAAGCCTTTGACAATGCCTGTTGTTCCTAGATTTGTCCAATCTGAGACAGACATAAGTACGTACAAATCAGGTGGCGGCGGAATAACCATCGTCCCAGCGCAAAGTCCTCGAAATGTAGCCACTGTGAAGCCTTTCTGGGTACGAAGAACTAGTCCTGATGACCATTCCCTCAGTGACGACGAATATTGGAAAGAAACCATGTATGTTTAGTACTTCAACTTATTTGCTTAATCACATTACAATATCCTTCTACACTTAATAAGTCTAGTCAAATGTTTTAAGTACACACCTGAAAATGTGCTATTGACTGGGATAGTAACGACGGAAAACGTTTACTTAATGCATCATTCAATGCAAGAATCCATTGGCTGTACTATGAGGAAATTTAACAAGTCCAACGACAACATATCTATGAGAAACAATTTATTTCAGTGGTATAAACATGCAATAGTCTCAAACGATTCATTGTTAACTGTTAAAATGTAGTAGTAATTCGGAAAACAATTATCAATTAAACACACTTTCCACACTGAAGTTTGGCTTGCTCCCAATAATGAAAGAGATGGGTCTTGTGCTATCTTCCAATTCAGCACCACGTCATGATCACCGATTCATATTCATATATCTTTACGCCTTTTTGATTGATTCTTAATCGTGCACGAAACAATTTGATGATTATTTCATTCACTAATTAATGGTTTAAAGTGTGTACTTAGAACATTGACTAGTATGTAGATGTTTCTCACAGTAACATTTTGTGAATTCCTCTTTATTTAGTATCATAATATTGTCAAAGTATATAGGCAAAATGATCATCCTCGCGAGGTTATCTGACCGCTAATCCTCGCAAAAATATGACAGATTTTGATTGGTAAGTATTGGCTTTTCAGTTGTATTTTCCGTCATATGCACAATTTACTTAAATTGCAGAACCTCTGCACCATCTACGCATTTGCTGAAACTGTTGGTATTACTGCAAGAGGGATAGTATTACACCAAAACTTATCAAAGTTAGGGGAATACTGTTCACTTGACCGAATATGATTGTATAATTGGTCATATGTGTGGTTTTAATCATCAATATCACAAAGAGCCTGCCATGAAGTGGTGGCTTAAGACTCTGTGAAATTTATACTGTCGCTACTGAACATATTTTTTCTGAACGGATTACTTATGCTGTTTGTTTAAAATGATATGCATGGGATGTAGATCGCAATGCGCGATTGCATTGATACAAAGTGCTTTAACGGAATCCATTTAAAGCACCACTACTGATGTTTAGAGAGTCTTAAGACATCAGGTGATGGATATATTTACTTCATATTGACAATTAGGGCTTAAATATAACCAATTATCCGTGTTTCATAATGATGATTTGAACCATACTCTACCAAACATCTTTGTGTTTTGCTGACACTATTTGTTGTCTGTAAATACAAACTGTTTCAGTAAATAGATAGATGGTTCTGTAGTAAAATTATGCTTAATGATAGAAACTGTAACAGAAAAACATAAATTAATGATCAAAATCTGCCATTTTATGACGAGAATTAGTGGTCAAATATGCGAGGCCTTATTTTAACATTGTGAAGACGGCCTACTGTCCTGTCATTTCAGCCCCCTTAAGTATGTGTACTTTAATGGTAGTATTATAGACTTTGAAAAAGTGTTTTCTAAAATTTGTATCGGACCTTTGTTTACAGTTATAAACAATAAAATTGTTGACAAATGGTGAAAAACGATCCTTAAGCAGACATCAATTTCGGCATAGGCTTGCTCTGGTTCATGAAGCTATCTTGTCAATTCGACCCTCCATTAGCTACTTACATAATGTCAATGTCACTTGGGCACATTGTCTTAATTAGTATCTGCTGTCCAGCCTATGAAATACATGCCCTAATTTCTTTGTCACGTCCAAAACGCTCCCATTGACAGCATTTCTATGCAAACCTCCACCGTTCCAACGATGGTCGTAAAACAAAACAGATGTGGAAAAATAGGTTGACACAAAGACAAACAGGCATAGTTATGCTCATTTTTTGTTTTCATGGGTACACAATATTCTTATTCCATCCATAGCATGTGCATGTTCTGACAAATCTTCGGGATCAAAACAAAACGAAAGGTCGAATTGACAAGAATTAAGGATCGATACATTCATTTTATGTGCATCTATCTTTCTTATTGTATCATTCACATATTTCTTTATATTTCTCAATGTGATATATATATATTTCTTTATAATTCTCAGTGTAACATTTATATATTTCTCAATGTAACATTTATATGTTTTTTTATATTTCTCAATGGAACATTGATATATTTCTTTATATTTCTCAATGTAACATTTATATATTTCTTTATATTCCTCAATGTGACATTTAAATATTTTTTTATATTTCTCAATGTAACATATATATATTTCTTTATAATGCTCAGTGTAACATTTATATATTTCTTTATATTTCTCAATGTAACATTTATATGTTTCTTTATATTTCTCAATGTGACATTTATATATTTCTTTATATTTCTCAATGTAACGTTCATATATTTCTTTATATTTCTCAATGTAACCTTTATATATTTCTTTATACTTCTCAATGTAACCTTTATATATTTCTCTATACTTCTCTTTACAACATTCATGTTTTCCTTTAAATTTGTCATTATGCATCTTCTGTATTTATCAATGTAATTTGTACATTCCCCTTTATTGTTCATTGTAACATTTATGATGTTCATGTTCATTTCAAACAGTGAACAGCGTGAACAGTCCTCATCTGAGGCTGATACTGATGATGAATTGAAAGCTTTTGGGACAATAGGCATACTTAAATCTAAGGATAAGATGGAAGATGCGTCTGGTTTTGTAAAGACAGTACCCAATGCAGGAGCTGCTAGACGATATAGACGAAAACAACGACTATCCAATGACTGGAATGGTGGTATGGTGCGTAAAACTCTACTATACGTTTTCAATGTTATGTCAGGACATTTGAGAGCACCTTTGCTGATGCATTGAAGTGTATCTTTGGAAACGAGTTACTCTACCAGCAGTGCTTATGTATAAGCGGGCTATTTAAGTTATTATTGTTAACATATGTTAATTGCTTCACATATAGAGGTATTCAGATAGTTAAGAGTCTTGTGTGTTAAAATTTTAGTTGACAAAACTTTTCTTCTTCTTTTTTTTAATTTGGGTATGTCATTACGCTGGTTTGGCATAGTTTTACAACTTAGAATATTATGAAATATAAACTCCAATCAGTGGATTTTCTGATATTTTGCTTATAATGTTTAAGAAGTTGAATTCACATAACATCACTTTCATAAATTCATCTGGATACACAAGGATTAAAAGTAAGAGCACATTCTTCTGTTTTCCTGTTTATATCTTTATACTTTTCGGCAGCGGAAACTTGTCAGTCTGATTTTATGTCAACATCGCTGCTGCAGTGACCTATTGTTTCCGAGGCATACTGGGATACTGTTTGCATTGTTTCTCATTATTTCTACAGATCATCCCGGGTTTTTTTGTTAATTTTACTGCCGAATAAAGGCTGTTTCCCCTAACCAAAAAATGTCAATTTTCCTCAAAATATCATCCTTTTTTTTTCCTATTCTTTGTTCATATGTTTATATGTTACAATGTTTATATATCTGGATTTACAATGTAATTGTTGTTATTTAAATATAAAAAACACAATGTTTATATGTCTGGATTTACAATGTAATTGTTGTTACTTGAATATAAACACACATTGTATATATGTCTGGATTTACAATGTAATTATTGTTATTTGAATATAAACACACATTGTATATATGTCTGGATTTACAATGTAATTATTGTTATTTGAATATAAGCACACATTGTTTATATGTCTGGATTTACAATGTAATTATTGTTATTTGAATATAAACACACATTGTATATATGTCTGGATTTACAATGTAATTATTGTTATTTGAATATAAACACACATTGTTTATATGTCTGGATTTACAATGTTATTGTTGTTATTTGAATATAAACACACATTGTATATATGTCTGGATTTACAATGTAATTATTGTTATTTAAATATAAACACACATTGTTTATATGTCTGGATTTACAATGTAATTATTGTTATTTGAATATAACGCACATTGTATATATGTCTGGATTTACAATGTAATTGTTGTTATTTAAATATAAACACACATTGTTTATATGTCTGGATTTACAATGTGTTTTAAATTAATTAAATAAAACCCTATATGGTTGTGTATATCTTTCAGGATGAGGCAGCTGCTTTGAAACACATTTTATCACTCTCAGTGAAAGATGGGTATGTTGAGTCCATAGAAAATACTAATTCAATGTCATTTTCACAAAATTTACTGATTTGAAACTTTGCCTTGTAACATACTGAGTTATTGTTATACCAAAAACCATTTCAAACACATCATCTGAATGATCCCAATGTTTTGTTTTTCCATTGTGTCCAGAAATATGTGAATAAATGTTGTAAAATCAATAATTCAACTATGTAATTACTGTTATTAATCGAAAGTTTGAACTATATTTAATGAATAAATGTATGATTTTTTATCAGAAAAGAATTATACATTCATCTGTTTGATGAAAGGTCTGATACAATGAAGGATTGCGGGATTTATCATTGTAATCGCTCTAAGAGCCGCAGACTCCCCGTCTTTATTACCTTGGTTTAATTTTGGCTCTGGCTATGGGTCTGAATTAAATATATTTTTTATGAAAAGAGAATTTAGAATATCATAATAAATCATAGGTTATGTGAAAGTATAAAAAGTAATTATATTTTCATTATTTGTCACGAATTAATTGAATGTGCACTTTAAACAGTATATCCGTGTTCATAAAATAAGTATATAATTGTGAGTTAACTCTTATTTCACTTAGAGTATCTAAATATAAACTATGATTTTGGAAACATATATATATCAGTGGAAAATGCATTTTCAGCTGTAAAGGCCATTATGTGTTTATTTAACGACAGGCGTTCGAAATCACGTCACGGACGATTTGTAGAATAAGTCTAGAACAAATGAATGCAAAAGTGTTTTTTCACAAAGTAGCCATTAATATTTCTATAAGTATGCTAAATAACAATGCTACGTTGAGCGTTGTCTTTGCATTACACTGGCAACTATTTATGGATTTGTTGAAATAATAAGGAAAATGTAGTCCGGCTATGAAGTACTTGATTGGAAACAACAATATGACACATTCTCATTAACATCAAAACATGAACATTACAGTTTAAAATGATACTCAGATCAGAATGTTAAGTTTTGGTATACTTCTGTTTATTGTCATGGTGTTATTTTGATAAATTTTGTAATTACGTGTTTACTACTTTCCAGAACCACGCCTGGTCACCAAAGCAATTATTCCCGTTCGAAACATCAGTCACAAAATAACATGACATTCAGAAAACATGTCACACAACGTGTTGGGTCAAACATTAGATCTGAACAAGTGGACGGTGTATCTATACAAATCATGAAAGCTGAAATTGCTAAGCATGCAGTAAGTACGAAGTTCTAGGACTAAGGTGCCTGCAAAATATGGTCCATTTTAATAACATGTATTTCTTGCAAATTCTACATCAGATGAACAGCAGTTTGTTTGAAGTTCATTTTGTCATTTTCCCCCTGTTGTTATTATTTTGTTCCCAAGTGATCTGTGTTTAAAGGCTCTATGCTGTGAATGAGACATGCAATTCTGTTTCTTACTCTTACCATCCCTTATGACAAAGCAAAGACGTTTTCATGTTTTTGTAAAAGATTCCCATTTGTGTGTTTTATCTGAAATTATTGTATTCAAATGATAATGAGTTCCTGTATCGATGCAGTGGTGCCACTAGCTGGATTCAATATCACACAATCATATTTAAAAGACTGATACCAGTGCCAGTACTCTAACTAGAATCTTCGTGTTCTTACACCAACAGACCTAGGGGTTATTTGGCGACACAATTATTTATAAGCTTTACTGAATTGTTCTGTTTTTATGTGTATTATTTCAGGCTGATGTATTGGTCAATGTTGTAAATGCATCTGGTCAAGAACAATTTAATACCACTGTTGCAAAGTCGTTCCTTAAAGTCGGTGGCGCAGGCTTGCAACAGGTTGGAATAACTATGTACTGTGTTGTGCACAGAAATGTTTTTTATTTATTTAAACGATCCAGCCTACTGTTCCAGCCTAATGATTAAATTCATATTATGCTCATATTTGGTTCAATTATTTACATAATCAAACTTGAAAAATATGTACGGTATAGTAATACCAATGAATAATGTAATCCTCAGTAATTCTGAAAAGACAAACTTTGTATTACCATAAAACTGAACAAAGTTTTTGTGTGATAGCAATATGACAAAGCAAAATTGTTTTAATGGCTTATGTACTGCAATGGTTCTTATTAAAGATGTTTAAGCATATGTGAAGCAGTCCATTGAAAATAATTACGCTCAGATGAGCCAGATACATGTTTAGCTATCAGAAAACATTTATTTCCTTAAAGTCTGATTGTATCTTTGAGAATAATATTTTGTAAATGATTACGAACAGAAACTAAATGAATATATTGTTGTCTTTACTTATATTTCAAACTAGAACCAAAAACAGTACATGATACTTTATACAAGCCAATGACTGAGGCAGAGTATTTACAACTTTTAACGAGTGTACATTATTACACAAAGAACAAACAATGAAGCACGATGTCAAACTCACTAGGATAAAAACTGATCTATTGACTGCGGACACAACACTATATATTTAGTCTAAAGTTTTAATTATACCTTTTGATTTCTTATCAAGTACAAAATAATTTGTTTTAATAAAGAGGGGACAAAAAGTCTTGCAGTTCTTTATTGAATTGTTATACATGTACATGTATGTTCTTGTAAGATGTTTCACCTCTGACTGTCATAGTTCGCTAAACATTTACAGATAAATGTGTTTACACATAAGTGACTTGTGGAAATGTTTTGGCAATGGTTTCTGTTATTTTGACTTATGACAATGGTATTGACAAACATACTATAATATGCTAAATAATTATTTGCAGATGTTCCAAATGGATCAGGGAATGTCAATGAGACCTGCTACTATGTCATTGGTTATAGCTACACAATCGACTGGCGATCTTAAATGCGAAAGCGTTTTTCATGTCAAAATTACGAAAGGTTCTGATTGTAAACAGGTATTTTCACATTCATCACAAATTAAGATGAAAGTAGCCATTACAGAACATGCATTATTTGATTTGTGATGAACATTGTCCTACACTCCCAACTCAATGCAGATCACTTGACAACTAATTTCTGTTCACAATAAGGTATTAATTAGAGTTCTGTCTTTTAGTGACAAGTATAATAAAAAAATTATCTACAGTTGTTATATAATTGTTATACAGTTGACTTAACACAAGCTGTTTCTAATTTCAAAAACTGCAGTTCTATGTCATTATTTAAATGATGTGTTGGGAGAGTGCGATAGAATATGATTTTTCCTGAAGTATTTAATTATGTTAGTACATGTATATATATTTTGCAATTGTGATACTGATTGACAATATGGTATAAAACAACATTAATTTTAGATAGTTTTGACTCTTTGTTGACATGACAAATGTTTTCCAGGTTGTTGATACTGCGATGGTAGAGATTTTGAATAAATGTGAAAAGTCAGGTTTTGAGACGGTTGCCATTCCCCCTTTAGGGGCTGGACGAATGTTTAGATTCCCAGCAGAATTAGTTGCTAAAAGAATGTTGAAACAAGTTTACAAATACATTGATGGTACTCGAAGAAATCATTCATTGAAGGTACATTGCATTTGTTCACAATTTTCTATAACAACGCACACCCGTTGCCTTGAATGTATAATATGTATGCAAAACATACCACATATGTTATAGTTCAGCATTTACCAACCGTTCCTTGGGAAAATTTTCCTGGCTTGTATTGACAATTTTATTCATTGTACTCACAAATATTGTTGTCCTTCACTGTGAATTTGATCAATACTGTGGAGAAGTGTACAATACTTGTTCTGAACTTCTCGTACATTACTGTCGCTGTTTAGTTCTTTTAATAGTACGAACGTTCTCATCTTTACAGGGCTTTGACTTTGCAACATTTTCATGCATTGCATTGATACAAGCGTACAATGCTTATTTACCCATTAACAGGGGTTCAATTTGACCCTCAAGTTGACACTTTGACCCCTTCAATTTTAAAAATGCAGCATTTTGACCCTCAGGATTCAGGCTCTCGGAAGGGTCAGTTTTTCTCTGAATTATAGGTATTTCGGCTGTAAATGGTAAGTTTCAGTCAAAATTATCAAAATGACCCTTGAAATTCTGCAGCTAGTGGAATCTCTGATTAATGTCAACAGTTTGACTAAATCTCCTTTTGGACTTCCACTAACGTGTGTGTAAAAGTAGAAATGTTTCTTTTTAGTATATTTGATGTGTTGCTGATTGAATAACTCACAGTTAAATGTTTTCAGTTTTGGTTTCAACATTAAACATCATAACGATACCCTGCACTCATTAAATAAGGAGTGAATTTCACACAATGCCTGTTTCTGTTCTTCTATAAATTCATGATATTTTTAGATAAGCGGGTATCAGAATGTGATTTAATTAGTTCATAGAAAGGATTACCACAGTTTCCATACATGTATTTAACTTTGACTTCGAAGATAGCATATGACAATGTTAGATGGAAATAAAAAGACATATGATTACACTGAAAGGATAACAGATAACTTATTGACCGTTCAGCAGATAATAGTAGCTCATGGTCACCTTTTTTGTTGATAACATTAATAGTAGGTTGTCTCTGTTTGATTTAATGCTCAGTAACGGTTAACGAGCAACATACATCTAACCCTGTTATCAAGTGTTAAATGCATGATGGTTTTAAGATGAATTTTACCTTTACATCTATACTCTACTTCTGTTCTTTAAATGTTATTCTTTGAAATGTGATGGGAATATTTAATATTTCATCTTCGAAACTGTGTGGTACAATCAAGTCGTTTTTATTCATCGAAAAGGTGTATACTGCAAAGGATAATGAGTGTGACAGATCTTTTGGATTGCAGTGTATATTATGGCAAAAAGACCTATGTGTGTCCTTTAACTGATAGAAAGATGTTTTAAGGTACATTTTCTTTCCCTCTTTTTCCAAATGATGTTCAAATAATTTCAGGTTGTGACTATAGTGATATATGGTAATGACACTTACCATACTTTTGATGATGCTTTATCGTATATTGCAAGAAAATACTCTAATCAGCTTACTCAAGGTCGGCAACCACACGTGAAACAGAATCAAGGACATTCGAAGGGGCGAGCACAACATCAGAGAATTCATTTAGCTAGAAACTATCATCATGACAGACGTAGTCAAGATGACGACGATGACAGAAAGGCTACACCTAAAGTACAAAGTACCATGGAACTGCTAAACAGTAATACTTTCAAGTGTTTTCATTTTGTATTGCTCAGATACTTATTGGTACTTATGTCATAAAATTCCTCCATTTGCCATTTTGCCATTGTTAACATGTACAATTGTTGGCAATAATATAAAAATGTAAATGTATGATATATATTGTTTGTGGGGATCGTGATTTAACATATTATTAACGCCAAAAACGCATTACAGGATAGTTATTTATTTATTTGGTCATTTATAATTTGATATTTTGGATACTGTTAGTCAGTGTCCACTGGAGCTCTATAGTTATTAATTAATTTATTGTGATGACTTGCATTATAAAGAACTTTCTATTTGAAACAGTTTATTTTATAGAAGTGCTTATTGTGTGTAATATTTTGTCGTACGAAAATTCCTTGTGATAGATATACATGTAGTTACATAGACATGTGACATCAAGTACTTGTATACAGTGATGATAGAACTAAATGTATTTTGGATTTTTTCTAGTCAGTATAACAAAAGTTGAAACATCTGAATATTGTGTTGTCCATCTCTTATTGATATTAGACTGTTGTAGCATTGCTATAGGTTTGATGAGCTCCTGTTCACCGTCTAGTCATCATATACTTGAACCATTGCTGAAAACTGGCTTTCTGTACAATAAACCACCCAACATATTCCCAATGACGCAGAGGTATTACACCTTTTTAACATTATTGTCCTTTGTCCACATCAAGCAATATAATGACATCAACCACAGTATTTGCCAACAAAATTGTATAAAAGGATTGTACATGCAATTGATGATCAAATAATTCACTATTTCAGACCCAAAAACAGTGACTAATGTACGGAAAGCTCATTCTGAAAAAGTTACAAGGACAAAAGCCGATATGAGACAACCATCAGATACTATAAAAAAGTTGGCATTAGACAACGTTGAAGCTCCCAAGTATTGGAACAATTACCAACCGGGAAAATCACTAGCACAGATGATTCTGGAGCCATTCAAGCATCTTATAGGTGATAAACACGAGAAAGTGAAGTTAAATGCAACAACTCCAGAGTATTCAGAAATAATAAGAATGATTAATAAAACGTTTGATGCTCAAAAAGTTGGTGTTGGTGCTGATGCGAATGGGATACAACGAGGAAGCTATAGGAAGTTAAATGTCCTGAAAGTAGTAAGAGTAGAAAATTTGGAATTATATGAAAAGTTTGCATTAAAAAGAAAAACATGTTTTCGTAGATTACATCAAAGTGACACACGAACTTACCCGATTGTTAAAGATCTACCCAACTGTAAGGGGACACCACACACTTCTTGCTATGGTGAAGGTGCACTTGGTAGAGATATGCATTCAGAAATAAATGAATATTTATTTTTCCACGGGACCAAGCGTGATGCAATTGATGTTGTTTGCAATAATGGATTTGACCAAAAGCTAGGTACCAGAGATGCCATGTTAGGACAAGGTATTTATGGAGCCGAACGTTCGACTAAAGCTGACCAATATACAGGTGTGAAATTATTTGTCATCTTCACAGTTTGACAAGTTGTAGAAATGTGTAGGTTTTCAAACCGGTTTGAAGTTAGTAGTAAGAGCAGTAACAGCAGTTACATTATTGCATCAAATTTATTTCACAACTTCGTGTTATTTAGCATATATTTTTAGTCACGAGAACTTCTTTTGAAGCGCAAATAATGTTTTCCTTTTTCACATTCCAAATATATAAATTATATACATGTTTGATGCGTAATTCTGTAGTTTCTTTAAAAAATGTCTGGTACTTTCACTTCAGATTCCCGAGACGACAGATCGTACGGCCAGGGGAACAAAAAGAAAATGTTCCTTATACGTATGATTTTAGGCAATCCATATGTTTCAAGCGAACCAAATCCACATAAGTTGAAAAAACCGCCATGTACCAAGTGCTTTAAAGATGACTGTAAGAAGGCAGAACATGGAAAGGGCAAGTTTGGACATTTCTTTGACTCAGTTATTGGAGAAAATGGGAAACTGTTTCGAGAATTTGTTGTGTACGACGGTGATTTGTGTTATCCCGAGTATTTGATCACCTATGAAAGACTATGAAGTTAACTGACTGTTCAAACACCGAGCCTGTGCTGAGCAATGAAGGACGCACCTGTATGTCTACCGTTTTTAACGGAATATTAATATCTGATCCTACTTCTTTGACTGATTCAACTTCGCTGAAATGATGCCGATCAACTGAATGGTTCCACTTTATAAGATTATATAAGTTGTAGCTATATGATGCACTTTGTTACATAATAAAATGAATTCATATATGATAAAAAAACTTACGCTGAATTGAAAGTTTATTAAAATAACTTCGTTCATGTAACACATGACACCATTAGTACATATACTCTAACCAAAATAATAATATACGTACAATTATAAAGAGGCAATTACAAAAACAAAATCAATTTATTATGCACATGAAATTCTATAGTATAATATAATTATGATAAATAAATATTACGGGAGAAGGTATTTTTATTATGATTTTTATGTTTAACATATAAATACAAAAAAATGTAATTTTCGTACGTTTCAAGTTCCAGCTACACTATTATTTCGTTCATTGCGAGCGTAACCTTGGTAATGGACCTAGTGGTAAATGATAAAACGTTGCTGAATGATTCAATTTCGCTGAATGTTACTGAACGATAGGGTTTGTACAGTACGAAAGACTCTGAAATTATTAAACCGTTGCTAAATGTAAATAATTAATAAGCTAAATTATGCACTACCTTCACTAAATAATGAAATATTCCTGGTAACAAATGCGTAATTCTGAGACGCACCTCATGTGTATTATGGTTTGCTCACATTTAAAAGAACAATAAACGAATTAATACCATTTGATTATGTTTTTCAACTGAGAGTTACTTCAATTACGCTGTGTCCTACGATGTGTCTATACTATCCTTTTGATTTTATATATTTTGCTGGTTGCTTGACATTGGTAAGTGCTTCTTCTGATTCGATGGATATTTCGATTTAATCTTTTGAATACTTATTTGTTTGTTCTTTATCCACTGGTCAAATGCTCTTTGATTTTCCAACTTCTTCATTTCTTCAATATGCTTCTTGTTTTGTTCATTCTTTGTCAGTTGATCCCGGACCCACGCAGTTTTTTTTGACACATAATCTTTCTGTGTCCCTGACATGGCATACGGCGAATTGTAGCTAAATTTCAGCATTGTCTTTGAACGGTTTATGCGCTCAGAATTAGTCTTCCTCACAGATCCGGAGTACTGAAGCCGTACCCCGAAGATACCTTCACTGGTGGAGGGACGTGATTTTGCCGAATTTCGCATCTTGTCAGTTTTGTTAGTATTACTATTTGATTCTGATAGTGGTTCGTTATCAATGTTGGATATATTTACTCTTGGCTTGTCCGTTTCAGTGCAACCTTCTTTGTCCTTTATCATATTTGGAAATGTGTCTGTAGTTTCATCAGGAATGTCTGTTTCTAGGGTATTATAAAAATCTCTAGGATTGCCCTCCATTGGAAAAGGAAAATGCTTTTCAAACTCGTACGCAAACATATCTGCTGGTTTGGATTGGAGTTCAGTCAATTTATTTGATAGCATTTTTCTTTGCTCTGTTGAATTCGATGGTTTTCTATTAAAACCTTTCGTAGTGTGGCTTTTCGCGACACTATGTCGGATTACGTTTGTTTTGGATCGAATCATTGTTTGCACTGTTTGTACAGACTCTTTTTCTAATGTTGTGTGGTATCGTTTAATTGCAGGAGATTTCTCTAACAATCCTTGTGACTTTTGAACTCCTTGTATTGGGCGCTTCACATACGGGAGAAATTTAATGGAGCCTTTGGAACTAGTTCTCTTAACATCTGTTTCTAGAGCAGTAATAGTACGTTGTATTGGAGCAGTCCATATTGACGCTTGCACTGCTATTGACCGTGTCTGTTTTTTCTTGGTCGCTTTCTTTTTCAACTTTTCACTTTTCAATATTTCAGCAGGCAAATCGTTAGAAGACTTCGGTCTTTGTCTCCAAAGTGCTGCAACTGCAAAGGATAGAAAAAATACATGGCAACGAAATCTTCCATCATATTATAATATCCCATGTAACATGAATATACATAAATAACTAAACACTGCTTTATTTCCCACTATAAAAGTATAGCATTGACGAACATAATTTTGATATAGAGCATAATTGCTGCTGTATATACTCCATCCCATTACTAATGAGTTGATGGAACCTTTACAACTCCTCGTGAATTACAGTATATATAAAATAACACTGTTGTAATGATGAATCGCGTTCTTCTAGTAAAATGGATATAAATCGATATTAGAGTTGTAAAAAACGCTGTAAATATTAACTCTCAGAATTTCATGACAAGATAACAAACAAGTATACCTGTCCGCAAAGTGTCTGTATTCTTGACATCAGACGTTGTGTCGTTCGTTTCCACCTTTACATCTTTCTGTGAAGGAATCCAACATCAGTATAGCGTTAATGTATTACACTTGATACATCAATATTACAATATTTAGTGTCATTACATCTAAGTTTATTTAACAGACGTAATTACACGGCTATGTCAAGATATAATTATAACATGTCAAACTAAACTAGTTAAAAATGTGGTTGCCGCATTTGCTCACAGGAACTATATTCGCACTGGCTTTCGTTATTCATTTCATTCCAACAATCAGTTCATTTAAAATGCAATAAAGAAATATTCATACACTCTGCAAATTAAACTAATGAGAGAGTAATATAAATTGTTTCCAATGTTTATAATTAACATATTCGATTTGGTAATGCAGCATTATACATTTACGTACATCAAACAATACTAACAACTTTCTTGTGTTTCAGGATTTAAAACAGTAGGATTGATTTTGTTTTCGGGCGAAAATCTGACAAAATTCCTCACATGAATTCATAAGAAATTGTTGTTGAATGATTTGATATACATTCTTCTGCCAATAAACATCGCATCGTCTGTTGCGATACTGTTGTAATCACAATATTCAACATCATTACCTGATGCGCTATATGAATGTTAATCTTTTTTTTTCACACGAAATAAATCGAACTACCTTCAATTGAACTATTCACCGGTAAATAACTGAACTGTTGCCCTCGCGTGCGCTGCACGTCACTGGATTTTCCACGTTATAATTTATAAATGGCATATCTTTGGATTATTTAAGACAACAGATTAACGTTCATATAGCGCATCAGGTAATAATTGCTACTAATCATTAGTAAACCGACTCAGTTCATTTGTGCTGTATAATTTCACTTATGTTTTTATGAAAACTATGTTTGCAGTTGACCACATTCGTTTTAGGCGTTGAATTCAAAATTGAGATTCTATACAAAGTGGTTATGTGTATTTTTGGGATACATTCCGACCATTTTCCAAGTATTGTTTTCTTATCTAATGTTATCAAATGTATTTACATAGTTACCAACCGTTACTCAATCAAACCACACGTTTACACAATTTCCCACTGTTATGCTTGTATATTGTGTATTTCTGTTTTCATTTGTTCAAGTACAAGTTAAATAGCAAAGTTGTAACAGTACATAAATTGTAGTTCTTAACACTTCCTTGAAATCGGCATTTGATCAGGTAATAAACAGTATTTCATGTTTTGGTAACAGTCAAAACTGTTTACCCGTTGTGTCGGGGATAACATTCTGAACTAATGCCTAACGGTTTCTTGCAACATTTTATGTGACATCCCCTCCACCGCAGGAAAACAGTTTTGACTGTTACCCCAAATAAAACACCATGAAATAAAATACAATATTCAACATCGTTACCTTTTGTTTGCACTTTCGTACACAGTAAATGACCACCACGGCTATTACTGTAACAAGTAGGATGCAACTGATGACTATGACTACAATGACCCAAGTGCTTGTGCAAGATGTGGATTCGTTGGATTCAACTGTAAAGTAACCATAGAAACTGGCGGTATTAAACAATACTAATATTTGACGTAAGAGTCGTAATGATATATCGTTTTTTATAATAACTCTACAATTTCTAGACTGTTTGAACAGATGTTTAACCGAATCGTGCGTCAATATCTACCCTCGTTAAGGGCGATTTAGTATTTATACATTACCTATCTCCGAAAGTAACAGGATGATTTAGTTTACGTTTAACGTCGGCAAATGCCATGGTGCAGATCATTACAAGGTTACTACTAGTTGATGGTTAATATTTAGGTATCTAAACTGCTTTCGGGTGAAAAAATCAAGCCGCAGTGTCACCTTATCTGACTGTGGCTTGTCGGGAACTGGTTACATATTTTATTAAAACCATAATACATGTGTCTGTACAGTTTATTGTAACATACTCATTGACACCATAATATTTGTTGAATATTATTTAAAAGTGATTATAAGAATACAATATGTATAACTATTACTGTATCCAGCATTTACTTTCATGCTTAAACACAAACCAATGCAAACATTTGTTTCCTATTTTAGGGTGCAAGTTTTATTTTGTGATGAATTCATATAAATTTCTGCAATGTATAAATGACATCGTTTTTAAGAAAAATACAGTTAATTACCACACTAGCGAAACATTGGACAAACACTAAGTCTTGCTACAACTATATTTTAGAAGATTGTTTTTAAGCTGCTTTTGATTGACTTTGTATACTGCTTTGTTTTTTTCTGTAAATGTGCATGCACTGGTGGTGTATAGTATTCACAAATAAAGTGAATTACTGCGATGAACATGGAAATACAAAATGTTAGACAGTACCGCGTGTGTTGTATCGCAACTTAAATTGGCTGAATGAGTGTTTCACCAGTTATGGTCAGTTCTACTACCACAATGTCCATGTTTCCGTACAAACTTCATATTGACACAGAAGATAAAAGAGATAGAGAGAATAAGTTGTTACAGGGAACGCCACATACATGAAAAAGTGCCTCCTCACACAGACCTCCGGGAAAACAACAGTCCATAAAGCATAAGGCACTTGATGCGATTGAAAGGGTGAAAGAAATACAAATTATTTCATTATACGTTTGGCTACTTCAATACATAATATCAATAATCAATGGATGCATAGTGCTCGAGGGCTAGAAATCCCGAAGGTCATGGATTCGGATCCCGACTTGGGCGAGATTGTACCGCGATCTGCATATTCCATGAAATAGACGCTGTACTGGTTAGTAACCCAGGAAGCAGCCATCGAGAGGGATTATTATAAGTTCTTATAACTTGCTTCACAATCGATGTAAACAAAGACGGTCAAACTTCACTATTTTACAACATTACCTCTAATACCAATACAGCTCATGCTAAAATTAATTCAATAGGCAATCATAAGTATACCATATTTTCAATCAAATTATTTCTCTAAATCGGTATACATGTATATGAAAAAATGTTTAAGCGAAAATAACCATCTTGAGAGAACATTTGATTGAAAATTTCCGCGACTGATTTTAGCCGATAGTTGCAAAAATCCTCCACCACAAACACTGCTAGTGTCTATCTATAAATATGCTGTTCGTGAAAAAAAACTTAAAGTACTATTCCCAAACTAAATCGTGATATACTCGAAAACAGTGTGACGCGTCCAGTTCATACACTCGAAAATGGATATAGAAGGTAGGTGTATGAATATACCTAAAATCTCGGTACGTGATGCGGTTTCCCTACACTGTTAACTACAATACATCTGACAAGGGAAACACATTTAAACATATCTTATTGTATTGAGTGCATCGTGTATCTGATTTTTAAAAGACCTCGGTTATGGTTTCCACAGAGACTACATACATTCACATCGACAGCTATTTCGGAACTATTTTTCCGCACGTTACTTCCGATGTCTATTATAAAAACGAGATGATCCTGTTGCAATTCATGTACATCAATACTTCAAAATACGCGTGTTTCATTTCTCCCTTTAACATGGCTGAGATATATAACACGTTAATGAAACGGATGCAACTTGTTCAGTCATAATTGATACATCTTTATGTAGAAACCAGGCACACCTTAAGCTTTGTATCTTCCAATGAAATAAATTGATGGTATTGTTGTTAATAACACGTTATCGTTTAGGAATAGTACTTCCGGTTATTTGTGACTTACTTACTGCAAATTACTGCAAATAAAATAAATCAGGAAGCAATGAGTGAACACATTACATAAATATAGATATATTTTAGAAACAATGCATAAGACAGGAATTGTATAATAGCTAACTATCAATCAAGCTTGCATACAATTCTATCAACACCGTATGAAATAATATATAAATGTAGCGTCTTAAATATGGTAATTATATATTATATTAAACCATAAAAATAAAGTAGTAGGGCTGTTCATGTTGTGTTGCGTCTTTATTCAATTTAAATACATTTTGAAATTCTTACTTAATCTTAAAATTTGAGCTGTCAACATGATATTTTGTGTAATGGTGCGTATTTAAGAACAACCACAATGCTGTTTTACAAGTTGTAAAACATTGTCTTATCTACATTCTATAGATATTACACAATGGTGCGGTCAATAATGGTCATTTTTATGATTAGTAAATAATTCGTGCTTTGTTTAATTAATTTAATGCCTGACTTGGTTGCAAGGCTGCAGTTGGGCTTTTCTTTTTAACTACGTAACATCATCTTGTACAAAAACGACATTACAGGAAACTCGATAGATAGATACATACATATCCAATGGCAGGCTGCAAACACAATACTAGTAATACAGATGTGTACATCGCGATTGACCGTAGGTTATGTACAATGTAATGCCGTGCATTATTGAAACGAAGTTCAATAGGAAAATATTGTAGAAGCTAAAAATACATACCCGATGGTTCGAGCATCATACTTTGTACTCCATCCGTTGCTTGGGTAGGAGTTTGACCGTCTTTGCATACATCTTGGACTACTGTGACAAAGATGATAGAACTGTCAGTGTTTGCTTCAACAGCCTGCAACACAACATGGTAGGTATTCTTAGTTTGTAACGAAATATTTTACGTTTTAACAAAATTTCTACGATCCAGAACTAAGAGTAGAAATTTCCAGTTACTTCCTGACGCGAAATATTGTCGTCGGGGTTGCACTTTTCCCCGCAATTTATTCACTTTCAATTCATGATCAAACGTTTATAAATATACATACTGTCGGAAAAGTACGGAATCCGCCATCGACTTGTCGACTTAACAGAAACTCGAAAACCTGAAATTAAGCTTTAAATTTTAACTTGTCGCGGTGTTAATTTCCGACGAAAAGTTGAAAAGTCGATCTATATTGCGCAAAAGTCACAGTGTCGACCCATTACTTAGCAAGAAAAGTATGAATTTCAACAAGTAAAACTTTCTATTGTATGACGGAAATCACCAATGATATCCGAATAACATGTCAATCGAAAAGAATGCACATTTACCCAGCATGAAAATCTGTAGGTGCTGGACAAGTCTACGATAGTGTCGTTATTGTAGGCGTAAATATACGTAACAGCTTCCCATTGCCAAGTCTTTACACAATATAATACTCCAGTCTCTAAAATTAAATCAAGGAAACAACTTGAAATATAAATACATCGTCTAATTCGATTGATAGTAAACTGTTTTCATACCTGTTATTGTATACATTTCTGGATTTATTCACCTGGAGATGTGGTTTATAGTGCACAGTACTTGTAAACTTTAGCGAAACTACAATCGTTAAAAATATGTCTTTCAATCATATTTTAATCTAGTTATATCCTTTTATGTTTTGAACAAGTCAATGAACGACACAGACGCTAATTCTATTAGACAATCTGACCATCTTTCACATGACATCCCCACAATAATTAGTTTATGCTCAGTTACCCATTTTCTGTTTTACCCAGTTTTCTGAATAAACATTTAACCCTAAAATAACAGCATCAGCTAATACCTGAGTAAGCGATATTGCTCGTTGAAGTGGTCGCGTTCCCACCTTGTGTGATTTGAAAGGCAGTTTTATCTGCGCATGCGTCGAGTTGACTATTATTACTGTACAGTCCGTTCTCGTCGATAAATGTGATATCATATACCCCTAGTACGATATCAGGCAGTATGGTTTTGATGTCATCTGTAGTGCTACCTGCAACAATACAATGTTTTTTGGGTTATTTATTTGCATCAAAACGATGATTATTTCACATTTGTGAAAATATACGGAATGAAATTCATTCAAACGTCTATACAGATACATTAGTTACAATACAAATTAGTATGCTTGAAATACAAACTTAAAATTTACCGTATACAACATAGTGATTCTGTCAACGGACTTGCTCACACGTCAACATTTGCTTTCTTCTTTTTGTATTAACATATACGATTCAGTCTATTATTCGAGGACAGAAATACCAGTAGCCCAGGTATCTATCGAAAGAAACTTACGGTGCCCTCAAGGAGTAGAGCGTCTGACTACGGATCCGATAGTCGTGGGTTGAATTTCCGCCTTGGGCGAGGTTGTTTCGCCAACGTTCCCAATGCGTCATTACTAGTGAGTTATAAGTGAAGCAGTCATCCAGAGTGATCAGTAAAAGTTGTAAAATCGATAAAAGTAAAATACATTTTAACTGAGATATTTAAGCTTAAAACCTATAATTTATGTAAGCCAAAAAAATCGTGAAAACCCCAACATTTAATTAAATAAAGACTATTCGAGTAAAGAAGTACATTGACCTTCGGCGATTACTATAACTGTGTTAGCTCCGGTCTCATTTACCGCTCCGTCACATGATGTAGCGATGTTGGAAGTAAACGGTTCACCAGAGGCTAAATCTATCACTACAATAAATACAAGTTTTCTGTAAATTCATTAATTTAAATGCAAATAGCGTTCACAATCAATTTTCAATTTATTTCAATCTTACCGGAGTGGTGTATTAAATATATCATGAAAGCAGCATAAGCGATATATGGCATGATATAAATCGCACAAATCACGCCCACAACGAGATAGATAGTATGTTTCAGTGATTAGTCTGTCCTATTGAAGTACATGTACATGAAGTTTTTCGCTTCAGTCGTCTACATTTATTTGGTAATATGGAAAAGAGATTTAATGTTTACTTCTACCTTAAACTATTGTTAAAGAGGGTTAACAGTTAAGTGAGGTAGTTGGTCAAGAGGGCCGCTCTGAAGTGGTTGCACATTACAATCAAAACAGAATTTATCAAACTTTAAAGGAAGAAAATGAGATTGTAAATAATTACCGGTGAGAAAATACATTTCATATTTGTATGGTGATTGTGTCGTTGTACGAATGTCTACACATGTGTATGATGATACCAGAATGTTTCCAAATAGCTGAACGCTAGTTCTGAAAAAAAAATGAGGACTAAGACGTCGATTTATATTGGTTATAATTTTAGGCAATCATGACATTTATTGTATTGAACAATGTAAAAAGTTTCTGACTTATATCTAATGTACAACGTTTAAAATCGGTCGTTCAGAAGTTCAGTGTAGTGTATCGCAGCATTTGTTTGGACACAGGTACATGTTACAGATGACTATAACATAAAATAATAAAGAATGATCATTGTCGTCTTTCAACCAGCTGTGCAAAAGTTACATTAGGACCATTCTCCATAAAGTTACTACCTGAAAAATGTTTAAAAATATTAAAATCTGCCTAGAATATTGCATTGAATATAGTCCAGCCACGCTGTACACGTTCTGCTAAACCATTCACGAAACCCACGGGTGGGATCAAACCCGCGACCTTCGGACTAGAACTGTAATGCGATACCGGCTGCGCTAGACGGGGATTCGTGATAAATCATCATTATTATCTTAACAGATAACACCAATGTGCGTTAGCAATTTACATGTTTTTGTCGCAACTAATAGAAATGTTTACAAATGTGTTTAAACTTATTATTTCTGTGAGGTTTCTTTAAGATCCACAAGTTGGTCATATATGCAGAAGGCGAAGCGTTGACAATCATCTATTTGCCCACTATAATGCATTTGTACATAAATGGGTCATAACTCATTCGACTGCCAGTAGTTTAGGAACATTGATATATAAGTCAGTTTATCTTCTTTTCAAAATTAACTGTTGGATATTGTTATCTTATTCAAATACACATTTCAAAAAAACATCTTCAAGAGAAGTGAGCTTAATGCGGCGACGAGGCACATGTCCGCCGCATAAAGCTAACGTGAACTTAATGCGGTGCTCTTCGCCGCATATAGTTCATGCATGAAATTAATGCGGATTTCTTTCTCCGCATGTAGTTCGTGCGCGAACTATATACGGCTCGAACTATATGTGGCACTACAGAGCTTATCGTGTAAAAAACATGTGATGCTAGTAATACGTGAACTGTACAATTTAGCGTTACTTACCTTCGTCATCGCTGAGATAGGGTGGCTCCTATCTGTACGAGGCTAAATATAATTAACTATCAAATTATAAACTACGTCAATCAGATATCGTGATAATCTGTACTTTTCTATAAGTTCACGATCCGTCTAACATGTCAGGTCTTGCTCTGAAATGTCGAGCTCTTCGAGCGTCCATACGGTCGGCCATTTTTACGCAAAACGTAATTACGGTCGGTGATTTCTAACGTAACTTTACGCTCGAACTTACGCAAATACTTACGTACGCAAATATTAGTGAAACACATTTACGTAGAAATTGTGTACGTACGCAAAAACTTAGGAAAATCTTTGAAGTATGTTAGTAAAACGGTACCCTGATGTATATCTTTGTACTCTTAGTCAGGCTTTAAATCGCATACACAGCCAGGGTAGTGACTTTACCAACAATATACACCCACACAAAGCTCTAACGCATCCATTTAAATTTGATATAATTTTTCTTAATTCTGTACTAAATGTTATGAAAATTCAGATTTCTGATCATATATAGCCTTATTGTTTTAAAAACCTTTTGCAAATTGTTTAATCGATGTTTCGTGCAGCCATGCGGAACGAATGATCGAATTTCGGTATTTTTGACTTGCTGCTTTTATTCGGCTGTTTTCAAATGATTTATTTTCTAATTGTGTAGTTTTGTATAATAGTCGTTAAGAAACATTATGTTTTGAGTGAAAAATGGTCCAAAAGAAATATAGTAGGGCTATTTGTCGACTAAAATGATGAAAATTCGTATGCCCTTTCATATATGTGGCTAAATTTGCATTTCCTGTAGGACTAGAAATAAAACATTTTGTACTCATAAAGATGGTTTATTGAATCTAACAACGGCGTTATTTATGAAAGCTCTTTACACGAGATTTCCACGTGGATCCAAGTAAAAATTGTAAAAACGGACTTTGTTTTTTGTTTTTTTCCAGATACAGCCTACATTCATCCTTTCAAATTTCCCTTAAATGAGTTTAAAACATTTTTTTTATATTAAAAGTACCAAAATAAAATATGATCCATCTCAATAAGGAAACGATTACCTAATGACTAACCAGCTCTTAACTCTATTCCAAAAACGTATGTTTGACCACTAGGACCACTGCAATTTCCTACCATTTTAAACACAACCGCTGACTATTTATATGAAAGTCATATGAAACTTATGTATACCACCATAACTGATTCAATATTTAATCATAAACTTGTAAAATAAGGCATTAAAATACTAACTGGGACATTTAATTTTCAATTATCATATTTTTAGTTTTGCTTATGTTTTACACTGATTCCGAATTTTATGTATTAAACAACAGCAACGCATGTATTGTATAATATATGTGTTAGTATCGTAAAGGGCAATAACAAGATGACATATGCGGCTATATAGAAACGCTCGTCCGGGTGCTGACGGAAATTTTGAAAGTTCTGTAATCTGCGTAAATCTCCGTATAGAATGCCGAAAGGGCAAACAAATTGATGGTGACTTTATTTAACTCAAAATTCCCCCGCGTATATTTCAATTGAAATTTTATTGAAATTTATCTTTAAAATAAGAATATTTTTTTCTTTTTAATTCCGCCTGTAGGGTTTTAGTGTTTTCAATCGAATAAATGCGAACTCTCTGGTTTTACTTGTAATCTGAAGAAATATGGCCGAATTACTCTATTTTTTAATGTGAATATGAGTGGCTCACTGTAGTTTTAAGTTCATTTGAAAAACAAAAACATTATAGCCAAAAAGTCAACTGCTCCCTTTATATTCTATAGTGTCGACTGAAGCCATTTTAAGCGCTTTCGCGCTCATCGGAAAAGCGAAATTAATTTACATGAGTGGAAAAGGAAGTGTCCGCACCCTTCGTCTCGATACCAGTTAAGAGGATTCGTGTAATACTGCAAATAGGCAGAACATTACAAACCATAGGTACCCAGCACACGCTCAGTAATTAATTACTTATTGTTTTTAGCAAACTAATTACATAAAATTATTTTTTATTTTTTCTGTAAAGTTTACTTGCTGAACCTTATTTAAGCACTCCCTTCTGTTATCGGTGTGATTTTATTGTTTTTTTCTACTACAATAACCATAAATGTTCGTTCGTCTTTTCGAAATCAAGTAACCTTACAGTGATGCGTTAGAACTTTGGGTGAGAGCAGGAAGGTACCCGTTTTAGCATTATTTGGAGCAATGGCGGGTTCCTGGGTAGAACCACTGAACGTCTGTTAACCCAGCTTATAAAATATATATCTCAGGTATGATTCGAACCTGCAACGGTGAGTGGCAAGTTGTTGTAAGTCAGCGACCATAACCATTCCACCACAGAGAGGCCTATGTTTGAGTTAACATTGTACTGATCGAGGACTTTCGAAAGATGTATTAAACTGAATAGTATATACTATGTTTTATAAGAACACAAACAAATAGTCGTGTTGCATACTTACCCGAGTATGTAATATTCGTCACTCTTGCTAATACATTCAAGATCTGAATACTGTCGACTTATCGACAAAGATGCACGAAATTTCTGTATTTGTGTTCTGTTTTGTGGGACCACCCATGTACCACGTGATGAGGTAATCCAAGTTCCATTAGATAATGGCAACACACATTGACAATCTGAAACAATTATTCTCAATAATTGATTTTCTAAAGCATATGAAAACTTTTTTATCTTTACCATATTTGCCCCTTTTCTAGCTATATACCGAAGTATGCTTTACACAATCAAAACATGACTGTCTAGTTCACGTTCTTGATAGCAAACTCAATGGAAATCGATAAATTATGCAATAATATTGGCGCTGTTGGTCAGGATAATTAACCACTTGACCATCAAAGATAGCATTGTAGAACGAAAAATCATACATTACGTTCACTGATATTATAAATATCATAAATGCAATATATACACCAATATAACAAACTAAACCCACAATCGCATTAAACTATTTTCATTACATGATATGATACTGATTTTATAAATAAGTATACATGATACTTATGATATGATACTGGTATAGATATCCGTCGTATCAATTCATGGGCCTTCGTCAATAACTATAAGGCCCATCAGTACTAAGCATTTAGTATACCGAGAAATTGACACACAAACTTACAGTGTGATACAGTACACGGCGACAAGGTCGAAACCTTTGATATTCTGATAATGAATTTTTAAATAAAAGACATCTGCCCCGTTTCATAATTAAATCGAATCCTCTATTAAATTGTTTAGTCAAACTCTTCGAAATATATCCCATTGCTCTAAATTCAAATGTATGACATAATCAAATATCACGTTCACTTGCTAACAATTGTATCTGATGTTTCAGTACCTTAAACCTTCGCAATTATTTTACAAATGAGTTTATTATAATAAAATACTCACATGCTATCTGTATATCATTAAATATGTACACAAAGTTTAATAATATTAAACATTTCAGTATCATTTTTATAAGAAACAATGCTTTTCGCCCAGGCTAACACGCTGTATTTGCTTGTCAGTTCTATTTATTGTGAAATATATTTAAATCCGGAGATAATATATAACTTCAAAACATTCGCTTTGTAGTATGAATGAGTACTTAACTGAGTTATAAACAAGCCATGTACAATAGAATAACAATGAGGTATTTAGATTTGAGCTTTATTAAATATATACGTATTATACTTTACAAGCATATGCCATGAACAAAATGTACACCTTTGTTCTTGATTTTCGTTTTCAAATGTTTAACTGAAATAGGACACGCCGCAGATCGATCTTCGCCCAGTGATTCAATATACAGTTTGACCTCGTTCATTCGAATGCATCGGGTTCAAATTTAGAATAAAACATGGTTTCGAAATAGCCCATTCCAATTCGACGTACATACAAAGATACAGCGGGGCCTGATTTTTTTCCGGATGATACTGAGTATTCCGATAGAAGGTTGTCGAATAAATGAGGTCAGACTGTACTATCAAACTTATTCTTTTTTTGAAAAAAGCCAATGCTGAGCTACATCATTTTAATGCGACGAATGATTCATTCCTTTACAGTATACATCATGGGTTATTTTAGAATACCTACATTGCGAGGAAATTGAGCACTTGTACAAATTCTGATCTTTTTAAATGTCACATGTTGGAACATAATATCACATTCCTGAATTATCTCCAACATTCAGGATATTTATCCAGAGCATGAGAAGTTATGTATGATGTCAATATGACAGGCCGACTCTTGTACCACATACATTAAATGAAAGGAAGGTGTCTTAATAGCACCGCATCTGTCATACCTTCATCACCACAGTCAATAGCTACGAAATCATCATCGGCAACAACAATAGCAACACGCTTGTAGCAACAATAGCAATACATGTAGTGATAAATGATACAATTTTATTATTATTAATATAAGATCACAAACCATCTATAGAACGATTACATAAAACTGTTTCTTCCTGCCATACTGAGTTGTAGTCTTTGGGTTTTGTAAAGGTTTATCTGTATCTTGGACGTTTTGTTATTAAGGTGTCATTTTGTGTCTTTACAATTATTTGGCACAAATAATTAACCTCTGTACAAAACAATGGCTGCTCATCGCCTTGTGTAATAGGATATGCTTTGTTTTAAAAGGTTTTGAAATGTAATACAATAGCTTCTGATATTAATCGCATGTACATTGTAACGATCGTTTTTGTACGTGTAATAAATCTTAAAAGACTTTTGAAGCCCGTTAAATAAACGGATAAATAGTGAATACTTTAAACTATGATAATCTTAAGGTGTAATTTAATAGAGGAACATAAAGTAAGTATATTTAATGAATAATGTATTTGTGTTTTCTGTGTCGTATGAAGAATGCTAAATAGTGTGTTGGATACCCTTGATCGAAAGTCCTTGTGTAGAGAAATGTACATGGACTGGGTTTTGAATTAAACTATTGCGTCCCTAAGTTGACTAAGCTATCCCTTTACGCTAAATACCATAGCAAATTATCTTATATATCATAGTAAACAGGCCCTTGTATCTTGTTTCTTGCTTTAAAACATATAACACACGGACGGTCAATGTATTTAGCAATTTCAATGAAATCCCTCGCTACAGCGTCATGATTTAATTGGTTTCAGAATTCAGGTAATGTGTTCTCAAAATTGAAGTAACCAGGTCGAGTCGCCGAGATTATGTTCTTCATATCTTAATGTATTTTTTTCTCTTTAAACAGATATGGCAGCGGGACACCAATAAGTTACCAATACAGTGTCCTGTCTGCTTGGAGACATACAGCCGTCCTAGAACATTACCATGTCTACATACGTTCTGTACCAGTTGCCTTCATGGTCATATCTCTCACTCCGCGTATGCTACGTTTTCGACATTCCCCTGCCCAGTGTGTCGGATAGTCACGAAGCCACCAAAGCTATTTACTGGAAGGGAAACTTTGGCTGAACAGTTTCCCGTCAACTACTGGATACTGTCAGTAATTGAAGAATCTGAATTCAGCACGATCCAAAGTGATCCATGTTGTGAGATACACAAAGACTGAAAAATCAATATATATTGTTCTGATCATAAGAAAACATGTTGTGGCAATTTCCCACAGACAGTGTGACCATGTTGATGAAATAAGTAAAGTTGTTGAAATATGGAATAAGGATACAGCAATGAACGATTTACTTCTTACAACGAAACAAACAGAAGATCTTTTCATTGATCTTGACGCAAAGTGTGTACTTGCGGAGAGCAATTTGCATATAAACAAAGATAAAATAGCAAGCACAATTAAAACAGAATTCGAAAAGGCCACAAGTCACTTAAACAAACTGAAATACGATACATATAAAGAATTGGAAGTGAACTATAAACCAGTTGAAGATGAGATAGACGCAGAGGTCAACACTATTATATTCACCACTAATAGAGAATTTGAAACGATACCACGAATAAAGTATTTAGGAAAGGTTGAAAAGGTTAGACAAAATATGGATCTTGTTGCCGCTTGCAGTGCTGCAAGAAATCTAAAGGAAGATGAAGGTGTTAACAGAGTTGCATGTGAAGAATTTACTGAAGGTGAACGCAGAGTGTCTGGTTTGATAACTCAAATGTCAGTTTACCTTTAGACAGGTGGTCAGAACTGACTGTTAACAGCAGATGGAATGGAATAATAGTCCATTTCGAAGAAGCTGGATATCTGGATCAGGGTTCTTAAATCATGGAGTTTTGATGATGTGCAATCAGTCAAGAGCATCGCTTTGTGTTGTAAGAGAATCGGTGTTTCTTTATGAAGAGAAAAGAAGGCCACCGCCCTAGAGTGTTTCAAGTGATTATTCCGGTAAAACTCATTTATGATATCGTTACAGTACGAGCAGTATGTATTATGGACTGCAAGAAACAATATTTGTGAAATATTTCATACCCCATTACATGTACATATATCACACACACAAACTCATCATATTGTTATGACAGAATATTTTAATTTGATTAACATTTATTCATTTCACATCAATTGTGAACAACTTCGTACAACCTTATTACCGGGGTATTTTCAATAAAAATATTGTTTTTTACAATAAACTGTGAAACCCTTTTACTCTACATTTTTACAGATAGACCGAACACTCTTTAGTGATCCAATTGTTTGTATTATTTATATTGTGCACGGAATATAATTATTTATTATTTTGTGAAAAAGCCTACTTACAGTGTACGTCTATACACCTCATGTTAACACAGCCTATAGTGGTTTAGGAAATTGAAATAGTTTGCAAAACGGATGTTTACACTTCACGTACGCTGATAACATAGTAATCACTATTATTATTATCGTCTGGTTTTTGAAAAAAAAAGTTTAGTTTAACCCAAAACGATTATTTTATTGTCTCGTTTTAAATTGACAGACAAGCTCTGACATTTCATGTCCAACCTTTCGTTTGATATGCCAGGTCAGACCATAAATTGACTCAATGTAGTTTCGGATGGTATGCGGCTGTATGTTTGGCTATTTAAAAGTAATAATTACCATTATCATCATCTTTATTTGTTCGACTATGACTACTATTTTGTTAAGTCTTCCCGGTTAGCCAAGTAGGTCAGTTTGGTAGGAGTTTAAGTTTTAAGACGTCTCATGAAACTACATCCGGGTGTATTATCAATTGCAACAGTTCCTAAGTACTTCCGATCTTCAGTCCGCCTAGTCTATAATCTAAATTTATTAACTTGATGATAGTCACTGAACAGGAAATCGTCAATATGCATACACGTAAATGTAAAGTGAATATTTGAAAGATAACAACAATAACTTAGAGAATTAAAATTATGAAGATATCTAGTGGACGACTTTGATGTTCTATGTCAATTGTCTTTGGATTTATATTATTTTGTGTGCAACTTAAGCATCCTTATGAAAAGAATTATTTGAAATCTGAATTCATGGACTTTTATTCCTAAGAAAACTTGCCTCTATATATTGATGTTAATATGTGTTTTTTAATGTGAGGACACGACTTCTCTCGTCTGTAATAAGACTTAGGCCGGAGGTCTGCGTGGGGAGGCACTGTCTTATGTATGTGGAGTTTCATGTAGCTACGTATTCTCTCTCTTTTAAACTGTTAAGAATGGGAAACTGATTTAGTTACTGTCGGATACTATAATACTACCACGCATAAATACGTAACGTAATTATTTAGCAAATCCCCCAGTAAAATGTAAATAATTTGAAGCGTGGAGGTTATTGTTACGCTGGTGGCAATAATTCAATATTTTATTCGTTGTTTCTCAGACAAACTTCAATTTTTGCTTTAAATCTGATATTTTGACGTGAACTATTGATACTACTTCCTTTAAATGAATTGTAACTTAAAATTATGAATGTTTAATGTAACTAGTTTTTCAATTACGATGAAGTGTAATAAGCGTTCAAGAAAAAAAAGACAATTTGATAGCGCAGAGTAATAATTGATTTGTCATTTTCTAATATCAGTCTTTAATAATGTTAAAATTTGTAGAGTGTGCATGAATAATATTTTAATTCATAGTTACTGGATCTAGTGCTAATGTAGAAACATAGAGATAACAATGGAATGAAAACGGAAAACGGATTGACCTAAATGGTTCAATGTGTTTGTTCATGACTGAAACATTATTATAACCGTAGTTTGGTTTTTCGTCTTTGCATTTGTAAAAAGGTCTGAAGTATGGATTGTGTATACAAGCTGGCTATAGCAGCCCATATTCTTTTGATTTTCATGAAGGATGTATACATCTCAGGTATGTATTTATTTCAATTTTTGCGTCATATTTCGATATGAATGAAATGTAACGCATATTATGCTTAAAATGGCTTTGACATACAGAATGACTTAGAAAAGAAAACAATAGCACAGGAATAAACTATCTGTCTTTCATCTAAATGGTAAAATAGACACTCGACGTTTTTTATGGCAAAACACTAACTTAAAGCTCGATTTTGGTTCCAAATTAACAATATGTTATAGATGCAAATCTACGAATCAAAATCTTCATTAATCTCAAGTAAAATATTAACTGTATGTCTACCAGTGCAAAGCAAAATATATTTAATATATTTTCCTAATTAACAAATAAATCAAAATAAACGAGTTGAATTGTCTTTATTCAGCCTACAGACTGAGACACTGTCTGTGTTTTATTTCAAATATTCGTAATAGGGGAACTATGGTTCACTTTGAAATTTTGCCTTATCTTGCAGGATTTATGTATCTTTTCAACTGTTTCATGAATTTTATACACATTACTGCAAAATTAACGAATATCTATATAAATCCGCGAACATTGTACAAAGATTGCCTTTGGCGAAACAGGATGCGGACAACGCGGAAAGGAAACTTCAATACCCATATTCTTAAATGCAATTGTATCATAATCGATTTCCCGAATTTTAATAACAATGTCTTTTTTCTTCAATTTACTTCTTCAACTACATGATAACTACCATTACTATTGTAACTTCTACCACCACTACCATTACTCCTATAACTTCTACCATCACTACATTAACTCATACAACTTCTATCACCAATGCCATTACTTCTACAACTTCTACCAACACTACCATTACTCCTACAACTTATACTAACACTTCCATTACTCCTACAACTTCTCTGGAAGCTATTAAAAGCTAGTCTTTAACCTTAAATGGAAATAGTGGATACCTCTGCTTGAAGGATACCAAGACAACACATGGAGTTATGGTCCGTGGGAAGAATGAGAACTTATAGTACGACGCAGCTGTATAGATGAGTCTATACCCATTGGTGTGAGTGGAACGTTGAGCAATTTGCGGGGGTGAAATCATTGCCAGCTAGGATATCGACCAGCCTCTTGTTTCAGATACACAATTTTGGCTGACAAAATTTCTTTCATACTTTTATATTTGGCTCTGTTGTATCAGTATACTTTTCTTGAGTTTTTCTTGTTTTCATTAGTTTAAGGCTGCATTAGGATCTGGTAAGACTTTTGATTGATCAGTGTTTCATTGTTGGTGAAGAAGATGTCAATGATGTTGCTAGTACATTCTGCCATGCGGGTAGGACAGATTACCACTTGCTCCAGGAAGGCATACTTTGCCACGTCGACTTTCAGTCTGCTCAATAACATCTCAATTGCTAGTGACTGGCAATTCCAGAGGATCATCACTTGTAAACTTGTTGGACACAAAATATGAATACTCCATCTCATTGGAAACCAGTCTGTCGATCACAGCGCATTGGTGTAAAGCGCGCTGTGAAAACTTCTGGTGATGAGATACTATCGATCGACCCATGATTCAGTGCCTATGACGATATCTGCTTAGGAGGCGGAAATCATATTCACCAGTTGTGTTTTTTCCAGGACTCTAGAAACGCCACTGGTGTATTCTCACTTTTAGAACCATAACGACGTTGTGGATAGAATGTTGCTTTTGGGCATAAGAAGTTTATTTCACTTACTATTGTAGTTACATTGCTCAAGCTGTTTGTAGTGTCATAAATTCCCGTTTAAGTTTGGCATACTGCACTGAACGCATTCCCAACTACTGTGAGCTTGTGCCGTAAAGACGTAGTTGTTCATACCCATACACTCCTGGTGGTACCAACATCACAGGTGTCACAGCATACACAAGGTGTTTTCCATTTGCAAGCTTTGCCACACGCTACACAAGGGAGCTTTGGATGTATTGGTACTGGGTTTGTTTCAGGGGCATAATGCTATGCTAGTAAAAGCGATATACAAAAGCACCAGATTGTTTCTACATACTAGTCCTTTGATTTTTTATGTGTATCTTCATAATGGTGATGAACTGGTTGAGGGGAGATGGTGTTATACTTTGAGGAAGGACGTTATCCTTAATTTCACTTGAAACAGATTTTGATAATAAGTAGTAATGTTGCAATTACATGTAATATCTGGTGTTTTAACGCTTTACTTACTCTGAGAAATCAGAACTGGACAGCATGTTCTAAACAGAATGTATTCATTTGCAGTGGCATTATGGGGAAAATGGCGGTTGACATATATGACCTACATTCTGTTTGCAACAATGGGAGTTTCAATTATCATTTTAATGCAGATTAGAGCTTGGAGCTATACAAACAATCTTAAGAGATTGGCGAACTATTTTGTACCTGTGTTTTCCATATCTCGCACGTTTGACAAATAGCTCGTGCGGTAAATATCCTGAATTGTGGAGATAATTCAGGAATGTGATATTATGTTCCAATATGACAACTAAACAGAACATAATGTGTACAAGTGCTCATTTTCCTCGCAATTTAGGTATTCTAAAATAACCCATGATGTATCCGGTAAAGGAATAAATTATTCGTTGCATTTAAATAATGTAGCTCAAAATTGACTTGTAGTTTTCCAAATAGAACAAGTTTGATAGTACAGTCTGACCTCGTTTATTCGACAACCTTCTATTCGGATACTCTTCCGAAATAAATATCAGCTCCCGCTGTATCTTCTTATGTATGTCTTATGTATGTCGAATTGAAAGGGGCTATTCGCAACCATGAATTATTCGAATAAAAAACACCCGATGAATTCGAATGAACGAGGTCAGACTGTATATTGAACAGTGGGCGAAGATTTCAAGAGAAACACAATCTGTGGCGTGTCTTATTTCAATTAAACATTTAATAACGAAAATCAGAGGTGTATATTTTTCATGGCATATGCTTGGTACAGTATAATACGTATAGATTTAATAAAGATCAAATTCAAATGCCTCATTGTTGTTTTATTGTACATGCCTTGAGTATAACTCAGTTTAATACTCATTCATACAACAAAGCGAGTGTTTTAATTTATAAGTTTTCTTTGGAATTAAATATTTATCACAATAAATGGACTGAAAAACAAATACAGCGTGTTAGTGTGGGCGAATAGCATTGTTGCTTATAGAAATGACACCGAATTGTTAAATTTTAGTGAACTGTGTGTATATATTTAATGATATTCAGATAGCATGTGATTTTTTTATTATAATGAATTCATTTGTTAAATTTAAGGTATTGATTCATCAGATACAATTGTTAGCAAGTGAATATGATACATAATTATTCATATTTGTCATATTTGGAGCAATGAGATATGTTTCGACAAGTTTGACTGAACAATTTAACAGAAGATTGGATTTAATAATGAAACGTGGCAGATGCTTTGTATTTAGAAGACATTATCAGAATAACAAAGTGTTTGCCCTTGTCGCCGTGTACTTTATTATCACAGGTTGTTAGCTTTTGTGTCCATTTCTCGGCATACTAAACAGTATCATTCATACATTGAGAATAGTTAAATGCGATTGTGGGTTTAGGTTGTTATCTTGATGTATATATTGCATTGATGATATTTATTCATTTAATATAATCCATGTATGTTCGTTCTAAAATGCTGACGTTTTTGGTAGAGTGGTTAATTACACTCACCAAACGCGCCTGTACTATTGTATAAGGTATCGATTTCCATTGAGTTTGCTATCAAGAACTTGAACAAGTTTTGATTGTATAAATCATGCTTCGGTATATAGCTAGAAAAGGGGTATACATCGTAAAGACAAAGAAGAGAATCGGTTATTGAAGTGGAATATGCTCACTATTTCAGATTGTCAATGTGTGTTGCCAATGCCTAAAGGAAATTGGATTACGTCATCACGTGGTACATGGGTGGTTCCACAAAACAGAACACAAATACAGAAATTTCGTACATCATTTACGATAAGACAGTATTCAGATCTTGATTGTATTAGCAAGAGTGACAAATATTACATACTCGGGTGAGTATACAACACGATTAGCTTATGTTCTTATAAAACATATTATACCATTCAGTTCAATTCATCTTTCTCGGTCAGTACAATGTATACTCAAACATAGGGGCCTCTGTAGCCGAATGGGTATGGTCGCTGACTTACAACAACTTGCCACTCACCGTTGCAGGTTCGAATCCTATCTGAGATGTATATTTTATATGCGGGGTTTACAGAAGGACAATGGTTCTACCAAGAACCCACCATTGCTCAAAATAAGTATATAACGGGCACCTAGGGTATTTATGTGCCTTCTTAGCTGGAAAAGTCACTACCCTGGCCGTGTTTGCGATTTAAAGCCCCACTACATAAATATACCTCAGGTGTATGTGTATGTCTATTTTCATTCTGTTTAAAATCGGTTATAAACGTAATTGATATTCTGTAGTTGTATATTTCTTCAATCGGTCCTAACTGCATAGCGGCGTATTGAACTGTCTAATACAGCAGTGTGGTATGTTTATAGATAACGATTACATCATAGTATCCTGTAAACTTCCTTGTTTATTTTTGATGTCAACTTTATGTAATATACTTTTCGTTATGTGTAGGCCGCGGCCGTTGTCCAGTGGTTAGTGCGGAACCCGGCGATCTGGGTTCGATTCCCAGTCGCGGCAGGTCATACCCTTTCATGGAAATTTGACAAAAATGTCGATTTTCCTCCACATGTGGAGAAGTTGTAGGCTCATTGTGGAAGGGTAAGTTAGTACTGGTAAGAATTCAGTCCAGGAAAAACTGGTTAGGTGAACCGACCGCCGTATATAACTGAAATATCGTTGAGAAACGGCGTTAAACCCGATGAAACAAACAATAGTTATGTGTAATCAAAAACTAATACTCACTGTCATTCTTCTATATTTCTAAAAATAACGTTCGTATTGCATGCATTTGTAAACCATTAGCGGCTCGTTTATGACGCGCAGTGGTTTATATAGGTAAGTTTGATCAAATATCAGTGAGATCCGGTCTTGTCTGCCGATATTGGGCCTAGTCAGCGATTATCGTTTAGTACTCATACGCCGTCTATTCCTTCTTGTACGATTCCTGTCGACGTGGAAGGCCAGGCACTGTACAGTTCAGTCCGGCAACATGTTCTGTACTGCACTGTGCATGCGCTATCTTCCATTGCCGTGGGTCCCTGCGCAAGATGCATAGACAGTGCCCGCTGTACTATCCGATAGTGCGTCCACAAATTCCAGGCGACATAAAGTTCTCACATATTTTCCGAAGTAATATTCTATAAATAAAATGTATTTAGACAAAATCAACTAGAAAAGGGGATTAAAGAGAAGCGTGACTTTTCTTTTCATATCTAATGTCTCTATGGCAATTTCAAACCACCCAAACTGCATTTAATATCACAAAAAATATTTCTGTTAGTTCGATATTTTAGATATCAAAATGAATGAAGGGAATTTCTGCTATCTTAATTAGGAATTCAGATAAACCGGAAAAGGGTTTTCTAAGATGTCGTTTTGATTCCGAACACGGAATGACATTAGGGTGTCATTAAGCATGTTTGTGTTTTGCATATGTTTCATGTCAGAAAGCGCCACCTTCGTTAGCTTATGCCTGGATTTTTTCAGGTTACTTCGAAGAAAGCAGTTAAATGTTTTAAATCAAACTGAGCGAAATAGAAACAATTGCCGGCAAAACTAGCATTTCTTATCAAATATATTACAATTGTATACTGTACATAAACATGTTCTTTTGTATAAATCTGACAAAAAGATATACGTATTCCATGGCATTTTCCGAAAATTGTTTGGGGACATTTTAACAAAGTTAAACATATCAACTTCATATAGTTATATCGGTATAAAAATAAAGTCATGTTTGTTGAACACGAAAAATCAGTCAATAGCGCTACCGGGAATCGAACCCGGGTCTACGGATTGCCGGTCCGTTATGCTAACCACTACACCACAGCGACTTGACGTCATATTCGTGTAAATTTAACTTATATAAAGTTGATTAAGGTCAAATACACTTTGGTCGAAGAACGGGGCGAATTTTTACATCCGCCACACAGTATTTAACACCAGCTGTAGTAATATTTAAATAAAGTCATAAGCCCACATTTAAACGATATTGAAGTATGCAAAAAGAAGCGAAACTAGGGGCTTTTTTATGCATATAATATGACTGAAACTCAGACTTAGACTATAAATGTAAAAATGATCTTTTTCACGCTACGTTGTTAGAACAAATTATATATTAGTAAGAGTTTGCAAAAGTAAACAGAAGGGTTCCAACCATTTCATTCAAGTAATATCATAGTTTAAAACATAACACAATTGGTAGTTGCAAATCTGGAATACAGTAGTACCAATGTCAAGTCAATGGCTTTCAATGTATATACAGGTAAAAAAATAATTTGCCAAATTGGCGAATGAATAGATACGTTTTAAGTGAACAGCGTCGGCTATCACAAGACAGGATAGTCTTTAAGTAATTAATACTATTTGCATGTACGTAATCTCGTAGCAAATACGATTTGTTTATTGAGGTGGGTAGGTAATTACGCTTTTTTATGTATTCAAAGCAAACTTCTGGGCAGATTTTAATCTTTTTTTAAATTGATTTGGTACATGTACATAACTCAACACTTAGCCGTGACATTAAACGAAATGTTGTTGCTCAAACTATTGTTTCAGGTAGTAAGGAGATTGATCCTAATGTAACTTTTGTACATGCTGTTTGAAACGACGATAATGATAATTCTTGATTATTTTATGTTATAGTCATTCGTAACATGTAAATGTGTCCAAATAAGTGCTGTGATACACCACATACTACGCTCACAATAAGCGCCCGATGCTAAAGGAGAGTAACTACACTCATGAATGACCGATTATAAATGTTGAATATATGTACATTAGATATAAGGCAAAATGCGTAGAACTGTTGACATTGTTCAACATGATAAATGTCATGATTGCGTTAAATTATAACCAATATCAATGGACGTCTTAAACCACATATTTCTTTTCAGAGCTAGCGTTCAAGTATTTGGAAACACTTTTGTATCAGCATACACTTGTGTAGACATTCGTACAACTACACAATCCCCAAACAAATATGAAATGTATTTTGTCACCGGTAATTCTTTACAATCTCATTTTCTTACTTTCATATTCGATAAAGACTGTTTTGATTGCATTGTACAACCACTTCAGAGCGGCGCTGTTGATCAACTACGTCTCTTAACTGTTATCTCTCGCTAACAATAGTTTCCGGTAGAAAATATGACATACAATTTACACTGAATTGAGCAACTACCTCTCAACAACAGCAATACTTTACATCTACCAGAGGGCGCTGTGCTGGATAGGTTGCTCTGTATTTCATTCATCGCTGTTTCGGACAGTATTGCAGTCATATATTGGGAAAGTTGCAATCATGAAGCATGATTTTAACCGGTTACTGATCTCAAAATTGGCAGACGTGTCCACAAAAGACTGAGATTACTGCTTTTTCTCTTTACATGTTTAATATAGGTCCGCTTTCAAAAAGTTAATTATTAACAAATTTACAAAGTATTACAAATCTGACAAGTAAAGACATTTAATACATGACTGTCCACAAGTCAAAATTAAAGGTCTTATCCATATTACTAAATATCTACATTTATACTTATACATTTACAGAAACACTTATATTTATTGTAGTGATAGATTTAGCCTCTGGTGAACCGTTTTCTACCAACATCGCTACATCATGCGACGGAGCGGTAAATGAGACCGCAGCTAATACAGTTATAGTAATCGCCGAAGGTCAATTTACTTCTTTACTCACTTGTCTTTATATTCAATTAAATGTTGGGGTTTTCACGGTAAGTTTGGCTTACAAAAAGTATAGGTTTTAAGCTTAAATTTATCAGTTAAACTTATTTTATATAATACTGAAGGGATTGCGAAATTTGGCGAAACAACCTCGCCCAAAAGGCGGAAATTGAACTACCGGATCCGTAGTCAGTCGCTCTACCCCTTGAGGGCACGTTAAGTTTCTCTCCTCCAATGAATTATAGACTGAATAGTAAATGTAAATACAGAAAGCAAAGCAAATATTGACGTGTGAGCAAGTCTGTTGACAGAATCACTTATTTACATGTGTTTATACGGTATATGTAAGTTGGTATTTCAAGCATACTACTTTGTGTTGTAAATAATGTATTTATATAGACGTTTGAATGAATTTACAGTCCATATCCTTTTCACAAATGTGAAATAATCATCGTTTTGAAGTAATTCCATAATCCAACACCCACTGTATTTTTTGCAGGTAGCACTACAAATGACATCAAAACCATACTGCCTCATATCGTACGAGGGGTATACGATATCACATTTATTGACGAGAACGGACTGTACAGTAACAATAGTCAACTCGCCGCAATCGCTGATAAAACGGTCTTTCAAATCACACAAGTTAGGAACGCAACCAGTTCGACAAGCAATATCGCTTACTCAGGTATTAGCAGATGCTGTTATTTTAGAGTTAATTTTTTATCCAGAAACATGGGTAACTTGACCAAAATAGTGTTCTTAGAGTTCGAATATGATTAAGGTACGATACTCTAACATTTTAGAACAGTTTCCATACTCAAATTGCAATTTCGTTTTCAACTTATATCGGTCAAACACAGAGTGGTATTTTTATAATTTGAATTTGAAAGTATGACCTCGACGCTTTTTTACAATTTAGCATCCCCGGTTATACAAAAGGTCTCACTTGATGTTTAATTATTTCTATTGTTGTATAATGAAAGTTATGCAGCAAACATAGGTCGCGTCCTGGATATCCGTATTGTATAAATCTACTGAAACTATTTTGATTGGCCACGAGTTATATATCTCATAGTTCTAGAACATTTGACTTTAGGAGATATCTTATCTAAAATATGTTATGGCGATCGTTTCTTTGACTTGTTCGGATGTATATCGAAATTTAAGGCAGTCCTAAACTAATTACTGTGGGGATGTCAAGTGACAGATTGTCAGATTATCTCAAAAAGTCGGGTACATTTGTTATTTATCAACGGAATAAGCGACTGTGTCGTTCATTGGCATATTCAAAACAAAAGGATATCCCAGCAACTAGATTAAAATATAATTGAAAGACACGTTTGTAATGAATGTAGTTTCGATAATGTTTACAAGTACTGTGCACGATAAACTACATTTTCAGTTGAAGAAATCCAGAAATGTATGCAAGAAAATGTATGACAACAGTTTACTATCAATCGAGTCAGACTACATCTACGAGTATATGTATCTAATATTTTCATTGGTTTAATTTTAGAGAATGGAAAATTATATTGTGTAAAGGCTTGGCAATGGGAAGCTGTTACGTACATTTACACCTTCAATAAGGACATTACCGTAGACCTGTCCAGCACCTACAGATTTTCATGCTGGGTACATGTGCATTCTTTTCGATTTACTTGTTATTCGGAAATCATCGGTGATTTCCGTCATACAATAGAAAGATCATGTTTACTTGTTTAAATGTTTATTTGTCTTGCATAGTAATGGGTCGACACTTTGACATTTGACAACTTTTCGTGGGAAATTAACACCGTGCCAAGTTGAAATTTAAAGTTTAATTTCAGTTTCTGTTAAGTCGACATGTCGATGGCGGATTCCGTACTTTTCCGACAGTATGTATAGTTCTATACTTTTGATCATGATTTGAAGGTGAATAAAGTGAGGAAAAAGTGCAACCCCGACGACACTCTTTTGTTTCAGGAAGTTACTGAAAATTTCTACCTTAATTTGGGATCGTAGACATTTATTAAAACGTGAATTAGTTCGTGACAAACTAAGTACACTTACCATGTTGTGTTGCAGGCTGTTGAAGCAAACCCTGACAATTATATCATCTTTGTCACAGTAGCCCAAGATGTATGCAAATACGGTCAGACTCCCACTCATGCACCGGACGGAGTACAAAGTATGATGCTTGAACTATCAGGTATGTAATTTTATCTTCTAAAATATATTCGTATTTAAGTTCGTTTCAATAATGCACGGCATTACATATCCTACGGTCAATCGCGATGTATTACTAGTATTGTGTTTTGTGTTTGCAGCCTGCCTGCCTTTGGATATTTATATCTAAAATAGTTTCCAGAAATTTCGCTTTTGTACAAGAAGATGATGTTACGTAGTAAAAAAAGCCTAACTGCAGCCTTGCACCCAAGTCCGGCATTAAATAAATTAAACAAATCACGAATTATTTACTAGTTATAAATATAACCATTATTGACCACACTATTGTATAATATCTAATGAAATGTAGATTAGACAATATTATACAACTTGTAAAACAGTATTGTGGTTGTATACGCACCATTACACAAAATATAATGTTGACAGCTTTCATTTCAAATTTTAATATTTAGTAAGAATTTCAAATGTATTTTAACTAAAACAATATTCACAGTCTTTGTTGCATTTTTGCGTTTTTGACGTTATATCAACAAAATGGTAATAACGTTTTTATAGATGGTATAGTGCTGTTACGCGAACACGGCCTTGAACTATTCGGGCCGGTTGATTTCAATTGAGCTACGATTTCGTGTTCGTGCTTTTCCGTGCACCCATGTGCAAAAGTATTAGTATACCTAATGATGTTAATCGATACATACATACGTACATGACTGAATAGCTCAGTTGATAAGATATTTGCTGTTCGAACGTGTTGTTTCTGGTTCAAACACGGGTAACATATATAAAATTTCATTAAAAAAATGTTTTTAAATATTATTTATATCTTAACATTATCGTACCTTAACACTTTAGATATTTGTTACACTTACTCTTTATTCGTTATTCATATTTTTTTCATTTTTTATCGTTTTACCATTCCATATTTATTTCAACACTTTATAAAGTTTATAACAAATCAATACATGTAAACACAAACGATATTTACTCTCCCTCGCTGGCACTGTCTGTGCTGCTGTTACTGCCATCGCTGTCATTTCCAGGACTGTTGTCATCAGCTTGATCTATAACTAAAGAGTCCATGTTATAATCAACTATACACTCATTTTCTCGATACTGTTCTAATACTTTGTCTACGTGGGTACATGCATTGAGCCATTGGCCTTTTCCAATTTCATTAAACGCATCAGATGTAATTCTGAGTACGTCATCTAACCTAAATGTAACATTTCCCATTCGAACCATTTTCTCTTCAGCTGGCTCCAGATCAATTCTATAGCATTTAAGTCCGGATGGTATGGTGGAAGTCTAAGTACTTCGTGACCATGCCGTCTCACAATGTCATCGACGACATACGAAGCTGGTGGTTTGTGAGTCTTTACCAGTGCTAGCAGCTGTGGACGCAACATTCTGTCTTCAAAGCGAATGCCGTGCTCAAGTAGTCATGCCTGAAAATACAAATAATTCATGAAATTATGACAAGTAGCACAAATTAAAAACGTTTTGATGGTTTTGCAAATACACTCGTAATTACCTGTATGTCTGCTTTGCGGGTATTCGATGTTGGGGTCTTATCTCTCTGCACAGAGTGGTAACTAGCGTTATCCATGACGATGGCGCTTTGTCTGTCGAGGTTAGGAAGCAACTTATCGTCCAGCCATTTAGTGAAGTTGTGGCCGTTCATCTCCCGATGATTATCTTCGCTAGTAGATGATGCCTTATAAATCAGCCGGGCTCCCATGACAAATCCGTTCTTAGACGCAGCATCTACAACAATCAGGCTTTGACCTTTGTTTAATGGAGCTCGAACTCCAGGCATGTCATTAGTCTGCCAACATCATTTGATTGTGTAGGCAGTATCAATTCATGTTTCATCTATGTAGACAAACACATAACCTCTGTATTCTAGGAGTTTCGTCTTTTCATAAAAGGCTTGTCGTTGAACCACTACAGACGGTTTCTCTACTAACACTGTTATCTGTCGTCTTCTTCCATCGAAATCCGAGCTGTTTGACTGTTTTTCATAATGTTGAAATACTTCCAGGAAAGTTAATGACCTCCTTCAAGGCAGTATGCAGACTCCGGAGCGTTGGGAACTGCTGTCGTACCATATAACACTTGAGCACCTTATTGTGTATAACAGTCATGTCAAAGTCATCCATTTGTTTATAAAAACATCGAGTTAGCGGTTTTGGGGACGCCAATGTTCCTGTCTTCTGCTGTTCTCTTCGTATTTTATATACTGTTGTTCTACCAACTCCGGTGGCTTCTGCCGTGCGTTGTATATAAGATGTTGTATTATCATCCTGCTTTGATTCCTTTAAAAAATAATTCATAACATTAAAAACAATCTGTTTTGATTTACAACCAAGTGCTTGTTGCTTTTTCTCAGCCATTGTACAGCACTAGTTGAACACACTTTACAATAAACGAACACCATATAAAAATGTGAAGAATGTCGAGTAAAACGAAAAACTCGTGCGTTTCATACTTACTTTCGTATTCTTTTGAAACAAAAGTATGTAAAAATAAGGTACTTCAGCAAGATTCGAACCAGCAATATTTTGTCTTACAAAGGTGTGACGTATCCACTGAGCCACAGGACAATCTGTGATAATTATGTATGATTTACCTTGATGTCCAAACACTGTGAAGGCATTTGCTCCGCAAAACACTCGGAAAAACACGAACAACTTGATTTACCGATTTTTGAAATAAATGAACCATGTAACATATTCATCCGGGAAAAAGTTTCGCAAAATAATTATTATGAAATATTTGAAGGGAATATGTAGAAAAAGTGACGTAATAACACAAACTTAATTTTGCAAATATTGAACATGCACTATTTTTGTGTAAGAAATGCACATAAACAGTATTGATGTAAATAACAACAAAGGGCAAAATCATCTTTTTCTTTGGAAAAAATATCATAAACAGCCTTTAATAAAAACAATACAGTACACATATTAAGATGAAACTACATTCAACATTATAACATTATTCTCTTCCTTTAATGCTAAAGCACCTGTATCTTAGTATTACTGATGGTGTTAATTGGAAATATAACAGCCAGACTAGCATATGTAGGCATATACATGTATACGACTTTCTATGCCTATGGTACGGACAATAATACACAAAATAACCGCAATTATCAGATCCTACAGAAATATTCCATTACATCATGTAGGTGCCCCGTCATAAGCATAAATGTCTTTTTACAAAATATCACAAGCATGTTATGAACATGTTATTCAGGGTGTGTCCACATCGGTGGTAAACCACTACAAAAACAGCTTCTAACAAACTGACTCACATGACAGATGATTTTAGCTGGTTCATTCCTAATACTAATCTGAATCCCTCCCTCCAATATCGAAGCTATTGCTAGTATTAGCACAGTACGTTTGTCGTTGGCCTGACTTATACACAAAACAACAATCAACCATTACGTGATCAAGCTAACATTTAATCTAATCTTAGTTCGAAGACTCTGGCTCTGGTCGTAGACATCGCGTATTCGCAACCATTCCATCTCTTAGATGCACGTTTTCCATGTTTATTCGAAAGCCGGTATGGTTGTCAGTTTATGTATGCCTTTGCTAGTTTGATAATGCGAATTGCATCCCATGCGTGCTCGACAGACATGTTTACTTCTGGCGCGACCTTGAACTCTACTTCTCGGAAATAGGCTATATATAGCCGATGTGATCCGATTGCTTCACCTCATTCCTAACTATACGGAATCACGGTAGGAATTAATGGTTTAATAAAACATACCATAGAGATTAACAGTTACTACAAATAGTATTTAACATGTGTGTGTAGAATATCCTACAGTATTCGTGCGGTAAAGTAATGGTCTGAATCGATTCCAAAATATTGTTACGACTCGTCTGCTGAGCGCGTGCAGGTACAGGGTATTTGCTTAGGTCTATAAATAGCGATTTCGTAATTTACGCGAGCGGGAATTGTTCATGAATGGAAGCGGACATTTTTTATGAATAAATTCGTATCGACGATAGTAACCGCTAGGTGAATTATCGTTGTTCCGCAATATTAACGCATGCGCAAAACGGGCAGATGTTTTTTGAAAGGATTATCAGAAAAGAGATATAAACAAATCCGAGCTCCATGAGCAAAATGAAAAAGGAATACAAATAGAGTCGCCTGCTTCCGGCCGGCCGGCCGTAGACTAACTAATGACCAATATTGTCAAAGGTAATAAGCATCACAGGTAATCGAGTACTGTAATGGGGCGATTAGTCACATATACAGTCATGGTCATGTAGTGATTATTTATGGAGTGGATGAAATCCCTATGTGGTCACCTGAGTAGAACCAGCGAACTTATGAAAGCTAGTTGGATGTTTTCGCCGTATAGATACATTTGCTATGCGGTTATGCTGTTATGGTGCATAAAACATATTGTACTTCTTTTATACAGCCACATGTACCGACTTTGTACAACAAGTACCAACATTCATGCAATGTCAGTACCGCTGCCACTGTAAACGTGATGTGCAATGTCATGAGACTACTGGGGAGTGCCCGAATGGTTGCGAATTCGGCTGGATGGGACCAGGATGTCAATACCGTAAGCGAATTATATGTGGTACTCTGTGAGAGTTGTCCAGCTCAAACGATTATGTACATCGGTCATTTAAGAGAGGTCTTAAGACCATGTATTGCAGTGCAAGCCGAAAGCTATCCGTTTAACAAATAAATGAAACAAAAACTGTCAAATACCGTTTCGTGTTTGTTGTTCCATGTGGGCGCTTTGTTCAAAGTTCAGTGTAGCTAGTAGTTATACTTTATGCTGCTATATGGTTCAGATAGTCTTATAGGTATGAAACCGAATTATGACATTGTAATGACGTAAATCACTTGAATGAATATTCTACACCAATGGTGTTGCTCTGGATATGTTACACTGAAGTGTTGAAATGTTGGTGATGACAGACGGCTCTGCACTTACTGCGTATGAGATTGTCATGACAAATACCTACATATACATTGGCACCACAGTTTGTCTTACAAAGGTGTGACGTATCCACTGAGCCACAGGACCATCTTAGTTGGGAAGGCATTGAAATGCATGTACGGTAATGTTGAACCATATAAATATTACGTATAAACTATAAAAGGTTAATCATATCCTGACAGGAAGGTAGACAGTGGCGGAGCTGATATATAAAACACTATTCATGAACAAGTGAACGGATATTTGTCTTTGTTGCATGTTTGCGCTTTTGCAATAGTGTCATTTTTGACATGTTAATTACGCGTTTATAGATGGTACAATCCTAGAATATGTTGTTATTGAAGTCAATATAATGCAATAGTACCAAGTTATATTTATACCGATTGACATTGTTGGCTTTATCCCTTAATGCGATATTGTATCTACTGACTGTTGTCGTTACACGTATCATTTCATATCCACAATCATGTGTCCAGAGCTCGTCAGTTATCTGCGAATGACCAATATTGTCAAAGGTAATAAGCATCCCCAGGAATCTAGTACTGTAAGGGGCGATTAGTCACATAAACAGTCACGGTCATGTAGTGATTATTCAAGCAATTCAGAGAGGATGAAATCTCTAAATGGCCACCTGGGTAGAAGCAGCGTACTTATGAAAGCAAGATGATGTTTTCGCCGTATTAATACATTTGCTATGCTGTTTTGGTGCATAAAACATATTGTACTTCTTTTATACAGCCACATGTACCGAATTTGTACAACAAGTACCAACATTCATGCAATGTCAGTACCGCTGCCACTGTAAAGATGATATGCAATGTCATGAGACTACTGGGGAGTGCCGGAATGGTTGCGAATTCGGTTGGATGGGACCAGGATGTCAATACCGTAAGCGAAGTATATGTGGTTCACTGTGAGAGTGGTCCAGCTCAAACGATTATGTACATCGGTCATTTAAGAAAGGTCTTAAGACCATGCATTGCAGTGCAATCCGAAAGCTATCCGATTAACAAATAACAAAAACTGCCAAATACCTATTCGTGATTGTTGTTCCACGTGTGCGCTTTATTCTGTGCAGCTAATATTTATACTTTATGCTGCTATATGGTTCAGATAATCTTATAGGTGTGAAATCGAATTATGACCTTTATGATGACGTCAATCACTTAAATAAATATTGAAAGGTCGAAGGACGATGTTAATTTTTTCATATTTTGAGTCGTCATTGCAATGTAGCGGGATACTATTTCATTTTCGATTTCGTCGTCATCGTCTTGAAATTTCGGTGAAAAAAAAGAAATTAACTGAATGGAGATGTTCGGATATGTCGTGTTAGTAAACTATCTGCATGTGTGTTTGGGACAGAATCGCGGTTATTAACCGACGAAGCAGTCATCGATAGTGATCAATATAAGTTGTAAGACTTTGGTTGACAATCAGTGTAAAATAAAGGAGTTTTAACTAAATTATCAAAAATTGACAATTAAGTACTATCACGACAATGTAATTGTTCGCTAAGTATGAGATCAGTCACGTGACCTGACCGATTTATTTTTATATAACTAAAACATTTAAAGTTACATTTTGAACCCCAGTCTAAAAAGAAATAAAACATTTAATAAGGAAAAATAAAGTTATAAATAACCCTTGAAGGTTTCAGTCCTTAGCCTGTAATGACTTCATGCGGAGTTTGATGACAACGTTGATATTGTTACTTATTTTAGAGAACGATTTTGAACCCTGTACATGTATAAGCTTGTATTAACATGCATATGCGTAATGTTGATCTCTTGCAGGGAGTTTAATATATATAATATGAATAACAAACTGTAAGCGGAATCCAGTAATACTTCACTTATTAAGCAATATGTAGACATGCATGCTAAAATTGATGTGTTTTATAATCTAAAATACAGAAAAATGATCCACATGACATGCAGTATCAAAGACATTTTATGAATTCTGAAATCAATTATTGGAAATAATAGATAACATAGCATGGATCTTGTTTCCACACAAATTGGCTATTACTACAAGATACAACAATACCAACATGACGATAGCCGTAAAGTATGTACTGTCGTATTCCCGCAAATGCTGTTTGTAATACTGCTACTGCTGTTACTGCTACCTAGATGCAAACTTCACGCCTATGTCAATTCATGGTTTTATTTCTATTATTTAATCAGGTAACATTGCTAAATACAGCGTTTTCACCAAGATGGTTGATTCCGGCGAAAATGATAAACATACAGCGGAAAATGCTGTTGACGGCAATGGAGCAACATGTTTAACAACGGTCGTCACACCTAACAGAACACAGAAATGGTACACGCAATTCAACAGAACGTATGAAGTTATTGGAGTTATAATCAAAGTGTCACCTGAAGATGTCGGTGCGTTATTATCACAATTTTGATAATCGTGTATTTCATAAAAGGTTGACTGTTTTCTAAATACTGTATATATGAATTTTCGATGTGGTCTGTCATTTGTTGTATACATGTCCATAACAAACATATGCTTGTTAAATTAGTTATAATAATCTTAAAGTAGACTCTACAATTGTGCTGTTGCTGCTTCTAATAATGATGGTGGTAGTGGTCGTGGTGGTTGATGATGAACATGAAGTTCCTACAACAATGCTATAGTTAAAGTGATCGTTTATGTTAACGAGTTTATGTTTCAAATAGTGTTTTTGTACGGAAATTAATTCTGTTTGAACTGTCACTATTTTGCAGAAACGTTTCGAAATTTCCGCATTGAAACAAGCGAAATTTTGGATGGTACACGCTTTCCAACATTATGCTATCATCATACGAATACACCAATCAGCACAACTATGGAGATAATGTGCAATCAACCAACAAAGATGCGACAATTAAGAATAAAGCTGGATAAACCGGATGTACCATTAAGTTTGTGTGAAGTAGAAATATATGGAGGTATGCTAATTGATTTGAATTACTGATAAATATTAATTATACAATGAAATTCAGGAAAGAGGTGATGACAGTATACCCCCCCCCCCCTCTCTAATAAGACCACCAGTGGATCTTTCATAAAGTGGTCTTAATAGTGGAGTGTTCTTACTATAGGGGGGGGGGGGGTACATTGGGTAAATGTAAGTGTTGAGTGTGCTATATATGACTCGGGACTCTTGTGTCCTTAATGCGTTGCAATGTTATACTTGTCATTTTGACCTTAAATTAATAATTATTCCTAATAGTCTAAATTATTTGACAGTGTTCTATTAGCTTATTCCACATCCATTTCACGACAGTGCTAGACAAGTAACTGACTGTAATGGTTAATTGCTTTTAATGATCAGGTAACATTAATGGTTAATTGCTTTTAATGATTAGTTACTGCCTACTGAGTCAATGTATGTATATATGTTAGAAATCAATGACCTTAATGCGCTACCGAGTGAGGTTAGCTAGTCGTTTAATCGATTTAAACCCCTAGTATTTATACTGACAGTCCAAGGCTGTAGATCGCTATGTGGTTATTATTTCTATGTATTATTTTGATGTATTTAAAGTTCCCTTTCACACCTTTGCAGTTTCCTGACTAAATATAATATTCTTGTCTCCAACATTTAAGCCATGGTTGTCTTAGTTTGCCCAATGTTTACATTCGGCTGGACAATACCTTACTTCCCCATGCCGATAGATATTTGCCCTTACACCTCTTCGATCCGAAATATTTCGTAGGTTGGTGTTTCCCCGTACCAACTTACCGCCTCCTTTCCAGCTTCTTTCTACCAGCGTCCGTTTCTATTTTGACTTCGCTTAAGCCTAAGTCCCACCATCACGTCATTTCATGTCTGTCTAGTACATCATTACGTCAGTTACCGTCAGCGACAAGTTCTGTCTTGATACAGTTTCAAACAATATTTATGCTTCTTTTAAGGTGAATTGTGGTTGTTGGTTTTTATGGATTACTTCGCTTAAGCCTAAGTCCCACCATCACGTCTTTTCATGTCTGTCTAGTACATCATTACGTCAGTTACCGTCAGCGACAAGTTCTGTCTTGATACAGTTTCAAACAATATTTATGCTTCTTTTAAGGTGAATTGTGGTTGTTGGTTTTTATGGATTAGTTCGCTTAAGCCTAAGTCCCACCATCACGACTTTGGGTGGCGAATGGGTACGAATGTAGAAATTGTGGACATTCCTCATAATTCTTGTTGTAGTCTTGGTGATTCGGTGCAGTTCTCCTCTTTTTGCGAGATGTTCAAAACATTCGTGGTCAAGTCACGTTTTAAGTCTGTTCGTACTGCATTCTTACTGCGTTCGTACGGGTTCGTATTAGTTAGTGCAAACTGGCAATCTTCCCCTATCGTAGCGATTCGTGATGGTGGCTGTCAATCATTTTCTCACGCTCCAAGCAGAATGCAGTACGCTATACCACGAACCACTACGCGGCATGTATTCACTTTCGTGTCGCAATCGTGACTCAATCGTGGCGGTAAGCAGTGGGTTCGTGGTGATTCGTACTGATTCGTGGATATTCCTATGGCATTCTTACTGTGATCGTAGTGAGTTCGTGTGGGTTCGTACCGGTTCTTCTTAATTCTTGTTGGAAGCTTACGGCATGCATTATTCCCTATTCGCCGGCATTCGTTTCCAAAGTCAAGGCAGTGGGACTTGGGCTTTAGTCGGATTGTGTGTAGTTCTATAAGTTAGAAATTAATGACCATTTAGCGATTAAGTGTGGGGTTAGCTAGCTGTTAAATCGATTTAAATCCCCAGTGCTTTTTACTGACAGTTCCAAGGCTGTAATTCGCTGTATCGTTATTATTTCTTTTTGTGTTTTGAATGCACGTTATATGTATATAGTGTTCATTTTATTTTCTGCTCAGTTACGGCCTATTGTTGCCAGCTGTCTTGACTTGTCCTGTGATATTTTCCATCAATTAATCCCCCCCACTTCACTGTTTGTCCTCTTTGGTTCTCCTATTTATTCCCTATGACCTGCCAGGGCATTCATTGCGCCTCTGTTCCCTAACATTATACCGTTTAACCTCCTCAAGTGTCTTATGTTTTATGGATTGTTGTTTTCCTGGAGGTTGAGTTCCCTGTAGCAACTTATTATCTCTCTTTGACTACAAGATTAATATCAAACATTCTGTTATACCACCTGTCCTAGCGATAAACTAATTAATTGAGAAGCAATTAATTATCTTCGCCAGAACCATTTGTCGATCAAATATGTCCATGTATAGTATTCGTTAGTTTCACGGGGAGATTTACTTTCATGTAGCGTCTAAAGTTCCTAATATTATTTAAGGTTATTATGCATGTGCATTCATTCTAATTTTCATGGAAGAAATTTTATAGTTTAAACTCAGTTATATGACAAGAAAACCTAAAATGGGTACAAATCTATGTAAAAAGTATGTGTAATTAAATTTTTAACAAAATGTTTGACACTTATAATGACTAATAAATTGTCCGTTGAAGCGGGAAGGTTTATCAATACAAATAGAATATTTTCAGATTTTCAACATAAACGGCATTCTTGACGAACAATGTTTGATCAGCAATGGACATTCTTAAGTCAGGGATGAATACCTTGGTGTATTTGTGCATAGGCAAGCAATTATAACTTTTCATCTGTGGAGTTCAACTCTAGTTTGCCATCTAATTAAAACCTATGCCATATTTGAAAGAATTCGTGTCATTCTGAGTTTAAGGAATTAATTACATCCCGTGTCGGTAGCATTGTATTGAGTGATCAATGATATGATCAATATTATTTTTAGGGAGAAGCATTACATTTAATAAGCCCACAAGCCAGATAACGACTTATAGCACACCGAAAACGTTTTCCTGGAACGCTTCCAGAGCTTTGGATGGGCGTACACCTACTGCTGCCACGTTAGATGCTGACAGAACATGTTCAGCTACATATTATAATTACAGTCCCTGGTGGAGGGTGGATTTAGGGGCACAGTACATACTGTACGCAGTGCAGTTCTTCGGAAGACTTGATTTTTTCAGTAAGTATTTAAGACAGTCCACAAATGCTTACTACAGACTACTCACAAGCACATACATGCAAATCTCATACGGACATTTTTACATTACTATATTGTGTCGTTCTCGCTGATTAAAATATTTAATACGTTACATCACATGGGATAGGAAGAATTTCGATACATTTGTGCATATGCTTTTTAACAGCCGGGAAATATTACACTATACTAACACGAAAAAGAAAGTGTGCACTTTTATATTGGGCATAACTTTTTTGTTACAAAGTTTAGATATACGGATTTATCATCATGAGTGAAGAAAATAACCCTTTACACATTGCACCCATTTACCCTATATTTAAGCGCATAGACGGCTTTCAAATTGACAGCAGGCTATTATACAACATTTCGCTCGTGCTACCCGTGCAACGTGTGTACAGGTACAGGTTGACCCTGACCGATATCTTTACTTGTTATGCAATAATAAATCACAGTTCACTTTTGAATTTCACTCGTAAACAAGACGTAAAGGGGAACGTTTTTGACCAGAACTGTTTATTAGAGCGAGATCGTTTTGGAGGGGGTAGTGTAATGGTCTGGGGAGGTATTATGGGCGGTAGGAAAACAGACCTTGTTGTTATTCATGGTAATTTAAATGCCCGAGGTTATGTTGACCAAGTTTTACGCCCAGTTGTTATTCCTTTCCTATAACAGAACCTTGGTTGTTTAATGCATGATAACGCAAGGCCACATACTGCTATACATACCAGGAATTATCTCGCTAGAAATAACGTTAACGTCTTACCTTGGCCGGCTTGCTCTCCGGACATGAATCCCATTGAACATTTATGTGATTTGCTTGGTCGGAGAGCAAGGAAAAACCATGTTATCGACAATATCAATGACTTGTGTGCAGCCTTAGTTCATGAATGGAACGCCATTCCCGCCGACGTCATAAGACGTTACGTCAGGTCCATGCGATCTAGAATACTTGCGTTGATCCGTAGACGAGGAGGCCACAACAGATACTGATTAATTGTCACGTAACTTGACAAATATCCGAAGGCAAAAAAGCAGTTACAAAACATTACAAATCTGCAACTTTTACTTTTCACCCCTACGTTATTCACACGTAAAACAATGTTCTGATAATTATCAAATTTCACTTAAAAGTAAAACATCGTGTTGCCAAATACATTTTTGCACATTTTGATACCAAATTTGCCAATATTTTCTTCTATAAGTATAAAAAGATTCCCTCTAACCAAGTGCACACTTTCTTTTTCGTTTCAGTATATATAGCCTGCACACAATTGAAGCTTCACACTCAACTTAACACTATTTATAATTACATTATTGTTCATTATTCGTCTTATCTAGTCAGGACACCAATCATCTCTTACTAGCACACCTAATGATGGAGTTTGGTCATTTATTGATACTGCTATTAGAATAATTATATATTCGATTGTTTTGTCATTAAACCTGTTTTCAGATTAGTTTCGAGGCTTCCATCTCCTATATGGACAAAATAATTCAACGTTTACCGAATTATATCATGATATATTAACCAGTAACTATAATATGACGTATCAGCCATTGGAAATTCCAATCAACACTACTGTCAATGCGAGATTCCTAAAAATCCAGTTAAACAGCATAAAAACGGTGTTACTGGCGATATGTGAAGTAATTGCCTTTGCTGGTAAGTCATTAATTAGTGACATCAAAATTAATATTATCCAATTATAAGATTATTTTGATGTTTAATTATTATCATTACCAGTACTATTATTATTATTCATAAATATAATAAAATATGCTACTTTATACTAAGAAGAAACATGATTTGGCAACAATGTCATTTTTCTTACGTTTAACAACTACGATGAACTTTATTTGCCTGAAATAAATCATACTTTTGAATGAAATAAGCAATAAGCAGAATAACAAAATAAAGGTCATCATGCGTTGGAAAAGTTTAGACTGCTTTCTGTTCAAAATAAATTCTGCAAAAACAGGGCAGTAAATGGCTGTGAAATGTGGATAGTCGTAGTTCTTGTTATTTGATACAAATAATTTTCATCGAAGACGATCTGATGCACTACTGATATTTGAGTTTTCTAGCAAAGTCAACATTCGTATGTTCGAATAAATTTGCCCGTTTTTTAAGTGTCATAAATGACACAAATTAAATGTACCAAAAAGAACATTATGTCTTGATTTTTTCCAATATTTTTTACACAACTAAATCATCTAGCAGTATGTGACTGCTAAAATTGTTAACGCAATTAATAAAAAAGTGTTTTTATAAGTGTGTTTGTTTGACCGACCGTCATACGGAAACGGTTTCTGCTTGTACGCAACTGATAAGGTACTGTTGTACTATGAGACCACACTGCAGACAAGTGACATGATGCCACACCCAGAAACATTGCTCAAACACCGGACAAATCAATCCCAATCCAACCCTAATAATGTTGAAAATAGACATTGCAGCTACAAATACAATTGTTAACGAGTATGTTGCGACAGGTATACACAAACTGCGACCTCCAGCGACCGTGGCAAATGTTACTCCACTGAGGCACCAGATCAATTTTGCATACACAACAAATATAATACCGTCCGTATACGGTGATGTTGTTTTAACATCATGCCTACAAATTCATTAGGTTGCACTTTCAATTATACCATAAAGTCTTTAATAATTTGATAATTAATCTAAACTTCATGTGTCGTCTTCAGAATGCCAGAGTAACCAGTGCGGCTGGGATTGTTCCATGAAATGCTTTTGCTCTAGTGAAACAACCGGAAGTTATAAAATAGCCGCAACATGTCCCAATGGTTGTCAGGGAAGATGGACCGGTGTTGGTGGAAAATGTGACAATGGTAACTAATGCTGAGTCCTTTAACATCGACGAAGTGATTCAGAAAACGAATGTTTAAAAAGTATGTCAACGTCTGATACACTAACATGTACTGAAGAGAAAGCATTTACAACCATGCTGACAGGTGTTTATAAAATTGATGACAATATTTTTGGTGAGCTCCACCTTAGGTCAAACGACTTGTTATTTCACAATGTTTCATTTAAATGTATATATAGAGAAAATATTCATATATCGTCTGCATGTAAATTTGAATACAAATTGACTTAATAATAACTTTATAACCATCCTCTTCGATGCTCCGTGCGATACAAAACGTTAGGATCTTAACTAATGCATAATATACTTAAAAGAGAGAGATAATAAGTTGCCACAGGGAACGCCAAATACATAAGACAGTGCCTCCTGATACCTGACATTAAAAACACAGATACGCATGTTTCAACATTTTTAGAATGGTGCGTGTCGTTGGGCGGGCGGGCGGGCGGCTGGGCGGGCGTCAAACTGGGTGGTTTCCGGCGAATAACTTGAGTTTTGTTGATCATATTGTAACCAAACCTGGTGTACAGTAAGAACATATGGAGAGCTCGCTTGGGATTGCTTTTGGGTTCGGTCCGACAAAGGTCAAGGTCACCGTAACTAAAAATAGAAATTTGGTTTCCGGCGAATAACTTGAGTTTCGTTGATCATATTAACATCAAACTTGGTATACAGTAAGAACATGTGGAGAGCTTGCTTGGGATTGCTTTTGGACCCGTTCTGATAAAGGTCAAGGTCACAATTACTAAAAATAGCAATTTGGTTTCCGGCGAATAACTTGAGTTTCGTTGAACATATTGACATCAAACTTGGTGTACAGTAAGAACATGTCGAGAGCTTGCTTGGGATTACTTTTGGGTTCGGTCCGTCAAAGGTCAAGGTCACTGTTACTAAAAATAGAAATTTGGTTTCCGGCGAATAACTTTTGTTTCGTTGATCATATTGACATCAAACTTAGTGTATAGAAAGAAAATGTGGAGAGCTTGCTTGGGATTGCTTTTGGAATCGTTTCGTCAAAGGTGAAGGTCACCTTTACTAAAAATTGCAATTCGCTCTCCGGCGGATAACTTTAGATTTGTTGGTCATATTGACATCAAACTTGGTGTATAGTAAGAACATGTGAAGATCTCACTTAGGATCGCTTTTGGGTTCGTTCCGTCCAAGGTCAAGGTCACTTAAAATTTAAAAATCAGTTTCCACTTAATATCTTCGCTATTCGTGGGTGTATTGACATCACAGTTGTTGTATAGTTGTTGCATATATATATAATATATCTAAGTGTGAGTGTTTGTATGCATGTATCACCTCTGGCACCTTTGCAGCATTGATGATCATCATGTATTCATTATACAAATAGAGCCTTGGTTACAAATAATTAGGTTTAAAACCTGGTTTGTGGGCATTGCCCATTTCTTGTTCTTTTATATTTCGATGAAATCAACATTAGCATTATATTTCTGTATATATACGTCGATATTTGATAGAATGTGAATTATCGGAATGGGGAACGCAGTGTGAAAACAAATGTGGCCACTGTAGAGGGAATTCTACTTGTCACGTTACCACGGGTAAATGCGAGGAGGGTTGCAGCGGTCCATGGGAGCCACCGTTGTGCACTGAAGGTGACGTATCTGTACAATGCTATATATATTACAATTGTATTTTTTTCGTCTCAGTACCGGTTTCAACCTTATTTTGTGCAATTGTGAAATCATAAATCATCATCCAGTGTATATAATCAACACATTTTAAAGGTAGAATCATTATATTAGTATCCTTATTTATATAAGACTGTATGATCGGACGTATAGATATTGTTTAGGTAAAGTAAGAAAATTATTTGATTTACCTTTTTACGTGGTAATATGTCTTAAAATATTTTATTACCCCACAGAGTGTTCCAATTTCACGTATGGTATCAACTGTTCTCTAGACTGTGGAAAGTGTAAAAATCGTACTTCTTGTAACACAACAGACGGCACCTGTGCATATGGGTGTGAGCCTCGTTGGGAACCACCTACTTGCAACGAACGTAAGTCACTTGTGACTGTACACAGTAGGCGTGGCTTATCATGCATGCATATCATATTACATAATTGGTACAACTCAAGTTCAAAACATTACGGCATGTACAGGTTTATATACATGTAACAATTAACTTTGAAATGTTTAGATCTACTTTACGAAAGTTTCGTATTTGGTTTTAGTATATTTATGTTTGGGTTATATTTTCGGATTAATTGCCTTCTGGTCAATGATTTATATGTAAAACTTCCGAATTTGCGTAAAGTAATCTCTTTTTCGAAAGTTAACATTTCTATAATTAATTTTATGCATGTTCTCTTCCAAAAAAATGGCTTATATAGTTTAACTTCAATCATCTGACATTGAATATTCTATAACAAAATGATACTCATCATCAAACTTATTACAAAACATATTTTCTGTCGTTAAATTCTCGTTGCTTTATGCCATCTGCCTGTCTCTATAAGAAGGCGATAAGCAGACATTCAATATTTGCTTAATGCGATTTTGTGTTTTGACTGATCAACACATAAATCTCGGTAAAACAATGCTCTTGATGAACTTCTTTGTTTTGCATTTAAAGTTTGCATAACATTATCGTTGAATCTGTGTCTAACTAAACTAATAAGTCTGTCCTTGTTTCCAACACCTTGGAAAGAACACACGTCATAAAAAACATAATGACGATAATAAACGGCGCAACAGAGTTGCCAAATTTTAATGGTTGGTATGAGTGCAGAATTTGTAACCATTTTATAAAAAAAATTCACGTACTTGTTTTCGATTGATTCCATAATTTGTAGCCAATGTACAATTATTTTTATAATGAAAAAAAATGTCTTCCAAATTAATTAAATACAAAGTTTCGTGAGACTCATTTAACCCCCTAAAATATCTTTGCAAAATAGTGTAATTATGTACTCTTGCAATAGTACTAGCGGTATGGACACCCCAGACTTTGCAACCACAATTAAGAATCGGCAGACCTTATTTATCGAACACTTCTTATCTGTGTTTTTCCAGTATTTGTAACATCATGAAAGTATTTGTTTATTATAGGAATAGTTTTCTTGATTGCCTCAGGATTCTGTTTTAATGGATATGTTATTGTTTCTATTTCGGAATTTTATAACATATTTTAACAAATTGTTTGGAGTATTTTTGAGGTTTTGAAATTTTTAATAATAAGAAGGTCATCTAAACAATTCCTATCGTTATTTTTAGTTGTGTACTGTTCAATTAGAAATATGTCATTAAGTTTTTGCTAAACGGAGGCTGTAAACCAGTTTTAGTTTAGAAAATATTTGGTTGTCCAGCTATTATTTATTTCACATTTTATCGGTATTCGTTTAACATTGTCGGTTCTCTGGAGTCTTTCTGTTGACATCATTCAATTTTGGCAAGTTTTTACCAATTTGAAAATGAAATTATTCGGTTTTCTTTTTGAATAGAGATATTTATTAATGAGTACATAGCTTTTGTTGCTTGTTTGGCGATATTAGATTTAGCTGCATTCTTAAGCCCAAGCCACACTGCCCTTAAGACAGGAATAAGACTGGTCTACGACTGGAAAAACTGACCGAGTCCTGCGTCGTTTTTGAGAGTCGTGCGTCGACGTACGACTAAAAAGCTGTCGTAGATGGTTTTTAAAGCCCCAGTCACACTTAGACGTACGTCTTTGCAGTCGACAAAAGTAGTGTTGGGAGAGAGTCTTGCGTTGGTCCTGCGACGACGCAGGACCTGGGAAAAGATCGTCGGACGACAATCTGTGAAGCAACTGTCGTGCGTTGACTTGCGTCGTCGTTCGTCAGTCGTGCGTTGACGTGCGTCGTTGTACGCCATATAGATACGACGACGCACACCAACGCACGACTGACGCACGACGACGAACATAGTCTTGTCTATCAGCACGGACTATATAAAATTAAGTGCGCTGCAGGCTTTCCATTAAATAGGTAAAACTTCGTTGTGTGAACATTATGGCTCTCTTTCCACCAGAAAGACTGGGCTTAGACATATGGCATTATAATTGCTACAACAGCAGCAGGTCGAAGCCAGTCATTCTAGCCCTGATAAGACGCCGTTTTATAATGAGAAGGAGGAGGCGCTGGTGGGTCCGGCCATGAATACATCGAGGGCCACTTTTTGGCACATACGAGAATCTGATGAGGGAGCTAGGACGGGAGTCCCATTGTGACTTCTTTCACTGCCTTCCTTTTCCCCTTCGCAAGACTCTCTCCCAACACTAATTGTGTTGAGGCAAGTCCTACGACTACTTGGAAAACTGTCTAAAACCGAGGAGTACTACGACTGCAAAGTCGTTCGTCTGAGTGTGACTGGGGCTTTAGATAGTTGCAGTAACCTACCACTTCTTTAGTTTCGTTTTTTATGTAAAATTGAAATGTAGATTTCCTGCTTAAGAGAAAGTTTGTTTTTGAAGTGTTTACAGACAATTTCAATTTGTCACAATATTGTTCGTAATCGTTTAATACAATTTGTAACTCATCTGTCGATTCAGCGAGAATGGCTGTGTGATCTGCATATAAGAGCACAACTATTTTTAGATTGCTGATTACTTCGTTGATATCGTAAATCGTATCGTAATTTATGCCAGGTGCTAGGTTAATTGATCCGAAGTAGTTATTGAGATCGTTAAGATAGAAGGAATATAGCTGGTAAAATTATCTCCTGTTACCTGCCTATTGAACAAGGAAAAACATTTACCCTCGATACTTCTACGCAATAGCACCTTCATTTATTGTCCGATGTTTACTAAACTTATATAGTAGTTAGAGATCCATTAATGCTCAGTTCATTTCGAAAACCAGATAGATTCGCCCATACATGACGTGCTTATGGCCCCTTGAAAAATGACAAAAAGCTAAACATGAGCTTGTTAATAGAGCTTTCATGTTTTATTTGATCTTCATCCAATTTGGACAGTAGTTTGATATCCATGAGTTATTGTCTCATAAAAACAGACATATCTGTGCATAAATAACTGTATTATGGCCCTTGAGATTGGCAAGATTTCTGTAATAAATAGAGCCTCCATCAATGCCTTCTACGAACTAAAGACAAAACGTGACCATATTTGGCTTGCCAGTAGAGCGCATGGGCATCTTGTTCTCAGTTGTTTTACTCTGTGTTCTTTGAATATTCTGTTACTTTGCCTCGTGTAGCACTTATTTTCACGTATCGTTTAATAAATGCTATTCTGACGTATGTTAATTACGTTCATGTTTATGTAAACGGCATTCCATTTATAGTTGTATCGTCCTACGGACACACAATTGCTGTGCATGTATTATGAATAATAATAATAATAATTTATGTCTTCGACATAATTGTTTCAGTCAATCTATCCAGAAGACATAAGACCTACGACTATAATTTCATGTTGTCAAAGAAGCTGAAATTATATTGCACGTCGCAACCCGCTACTGAATTACCCTTGACATTTATGTTTCCAGCAGAACTCCAATCTGATGTTTTATTCCGCAAATGTTTACATCCATCTTCCTATTAATTTGCCTGGTTAATGATAATAACTTATGTAGTACTGTTACTTCATATGGCATGACTTGAAGTATGAGTATAAAGATTCATCCAAATATAATTACATTCATATTGATACAGCCATAATTATTAATTTGCTCAATGATAATTGTATACATTACTTTGTTCCGTCTGATTCATTATATTAGCTTTACGTTTATTTTATATTTCAGAAATATCAAACAATTGGATAGACAGATTTGATGTAACACCAATAATAATCGGAGTTGTCATAGGATTCATTATAGTGATCATTGTTGTTGGTGTTGTAGTAACTAGAGCGGTATGGAAACGGTAACAATATTATATAATAACAATAACATTTAGATGGTGACAGAGTTTACATTTCTATATAAATCTAGTAAAGGGTTCATGTGTAACACAACCTCTCAAGAACCTTGAAGATGGACTTTTGAGTGTTGATGAAAGGTTGTTGCTATATAGAGGTTAAATTGTTTGGTAGTATACTTTCAATACAGCAAAGTTGCTTCTTTTGTTGAAGAAATGTTGTTGCTATACATAAACTATTTCTGGAGAAGTTCTACTGTATTTCAATAATCCCCTGTACATTACATCTTGTTTTATAGATACCGTCACGAAGTTCTACGAATGAAAATATAAACTTATACATCAAAGCAAGAAGTAGTACATTGCCTCGTACATAATACAGTAATCCCTCATTAATAAGACCACCCTTTGGACCCATGAACACTTATTTTTTGAGGTGGTTTTAATACTGCGGTTGAATAAAGACAATTGTGTTTTTAATTTTGAGGTGGTATTATTATTGAAGTGTTGAGGTGGTCTTTAGGAGAGGCTTAACTGTATAACAATTTATTTCAATTTCAAAATTACAGAAATATGTTCACTACATTAAGTTAATTGGAGTTATAATTATTTAACTGTAGATGTAAAGGCAAACACGAATGTAATAAGAAGTTTAAATATCAAAATAATCAGAACGTAAATGTAGTACTTTGTTGACGGCAAAGTTCATAAATTACAGTAAAGCAATCACAGATCATTAAGCACAAAACGATCGAATATGATCACAGTGTATAACCCGATTTGTATTCCGCCGAGTGATGTGTCTTCGGCAGAGGGAAGCGGTTCAGACAGATGAATAGTGGTGTTCATTTTCTGACCACTAATTCGTAAATTCTATGTTTCTGAAGGATCTTTTATCGTCTGAACGACGGTGAATGTCTGAATTTACTATAAAAACAATACAAAGCGATATCTTTGCGGAATGAAGCTTTTATTGTGCGTTTAAAGTTGACATGTAGAAAAAATGTAAACATCGCCTTCAACTGCTCGATACCAATCGTTTTGTGATAGAATTAGATATTTTTATTCCACATATCAAAACATATATCATTTACAAACAATTCTAGCAGTTGCAAGTCTGTCGGTACTATTTAACCGACGTTTGATCTATCCAAAAGGACCATGGTATGCACAAATTTGACACGTTTACCGCAGAGGGTATTTTGCAATGATGACGTTGCCGGCTATGGAGATTCAAGCTTGTATAGATTTTTTAAAGGGAATTATATATCTTACAGTCAATATTATTGATAAATATTTTATACAATAAACCGTTTAAAACCCATGTAGGCAGTGAACACCGATTTGTTGTTACGTTTAACACTATTTAAAGTTCAGACGATCGTAGTTTCCCAGAATCCGTTTCGTTCGTCTGCAATGATGCTGTTATCTTTTAAGACGTATGAGAGTATCTTGTTCAAGAAGGGTGTATATAAATTGGTCACACATGATAGTTAACTTATTCCACGGTAATGCATAGGCATACCTATATCGGAATTTTGTTCTTCAGTACTGAACAGCTTTGCGCAATAAAGACGGTATAACACTGATGTCAAATATAAGACACAAAACCATTCTTAGCTATCCTAACAATAAATAGATTCCTAATGTTATATTAGACTCGTATAATAGATAGTCCATGTTGCTCTCAGGTAATAACTGTGGTGTTGTATTGGATCACCGTTTTCATTAACAACCTCAATCAGAACGTTTTTATCTTTCCGCTAACTAAGTTTTATCTTGGGCAATAATTAGTTTGAATTGTTCGTTGACATAGTATTTTATACCGAGTGCTTTTGAACTTCTGAACGCACGTTCCATTTTATATAAACACTTGTCAAATATGTTTCTTGTAATGATATAGTTCATGGGGAGGCGTGTTTGGGTGTGATTTTTATCACGAAATTTTAAGAATTCCACATAGATTGTAAATAGCCATATCAGATTGGTTTCCTGTGCTTTAAGCAATTGTTGCTAGTGTTTGTATTTCCAGATTTTGGTATTTTGCCTTCCATTTCGTCCAATAATACAACACAAATATCATAGATCGGATCAATTTCAGTTTGGTTTTCTCTCGATAACTCAATTTTCTTAATACGCCTGTCTGGTTAAATAACTGATCATAACGTTCTCAGGTATGCGTTTCAAATTATATTGCAATTTGCAGGGAATAATTTCAACAAACAGTCTATTATAATGTATAGGAGAGATAATCCAACGAGATTGTTCACGAGAGTGTCTATCTGACTGTGACCACGTGAACTTCACGGACAGTTCTATATACGATATAAGACTGTTCGAAATATAGGCCGCTGATTAGACGGAATGATTTCGGGGTTTTATTCAATGTGTGCTTTCTGATCGGGGTTTACACATGTGTGAACGCAAAAGATGGTCTTTTAATCTTTTAGTGATAATCCACTTTAAAATAGTACACTATTTGTTTCTGATAATGCTTCGCTAACACTTATGTTCAGGTAGTTTTCGAATGTTAACTGTACATACATTTTTCCTCAGTGTCAGAATAAGTGCTGTTCGCCGCTCGTTCACACCATATACTTATAATTTAATCATTTTTGCTTTATACTAGCTCATTTTTTTATTTTACAGTCGAATTAACAGAGACAATGAAACAGCAGAGACACAAACTGTACACAGAGCTGAAGATTTCACGTTAACCAACATTTCTAATCAAACTGGTAATAAATATACAAATAATGACGTTTGATTTCGTTCATTTTCATTTTCTCTCCTTCAAACATAGCGCGGATACATCTGTCAACTAGTTTATAAGTACTGTACGCTTCATTTGTCCGTCCCGATTTCGTGTCCGCTTCATATTTTTGTCATTTACGGTGGGATTTTAAAATAATTTGACAGAAGTTACCACCACAGGATGAGATATGTCGCGCTCAAGATCGGTGTCCCTAGCTTTAAGGTCAATGTCACTGAGTGGATATGACTTTGTATGTCCCGATTTCGTGTCCGCTCTATATCCATAGGAGGATCGATGTCCCTAGCTTCAAAGTCATTGTCACTGCGTGCCTCTGAACTGTCCGTTTTGCTATATAAGCCTTACTGATGATAGTGGTTCGTGTCCTGCCATAGTATTGTCATTCCTGGTAGGAATTTGGAAATAGTTTGGCATAAGTGACCACCAGAAGATAATGACGTGTCGCGATCAAGAACCGGCTTACTACCTTCAAGGTCAAGGTCAATGCGCCTTCAGTGAAACATGTTCCAGTCAGTTTCTCAGTGTTCTCTCAAGGCGGCATTTGCTGTCAGGGTGGCAGGGGTATTAATCACTATCTGTGATACCTCTAGTTTACATATAATTATATTCGGGTTCATTTTACACAAAATTAAAAATAAATGAAATCTTATCAGTACAACCAGATGTTTACTAGCTCTATTCATCATGTTTTTTCATGTAGTCTATGTGCACGTGTTAGATGATTCCGGGAAAGGAGACCTTATCTAATTGGATTCAATACATATTTTATATATTCCGGTGAAAAAAAAGGTTAAGTACATTATACTAACTGACTAAATATTGCACAAAACATTTGGTTTTATGTGTAGCATTATATTTATCACTTTTTATCTTTGCAGATAATATAGAGGAAGGGAATGACGCAAAGTTGAATGTTGTCTATGAGCAAATAGATGACGAATCAGATGTACAACAAGGCAAGAATACTGTTGTTGATTAATTAACGAAGCCAAAATGTCATATGTAGTTATGACATATGTGTAGATATTACAATATTGACATAAAACGTTATGTGGTACTTAATAATGTGTAAATATAATTGTTGTATTTCACAATGTATGAATCAAAAACTGCAGGCATACAGGTGCAATTATCATAATTTTATAAAGTTTTATATACATATAATAGTATGTATTACTTTACCACCGATGATGCCAACTAAATATAACTTTACCACAGATGATGCCAACTATAATAAACTTTAACACAGATTATGCCAACTGCACACCGATAAAGGATTTTAAACACCAACTATTTCAGAAAACCTTAGCCACTATCACGGAAGAACATCCCGTCCGACACGGGAATCGAACCCGGTTGACAGCTGACATTCTAGTGCTCTACCAACTGTCATGTCAGGACTTTTACACTTTGTTGTAATATAAATATCACAATAAAATACATGAATCCAGAATGACATTTTTCCACCAACTGTTCTAACGTTTGTCTAGTGTCCCTTTTGCGTTTATAATTGTTCCCATTTATGTACGAGAACATGTTTATTTTTCATGTATCCTTGTGCTTTTGTGTTTGTTGTGCATTTTAATGTGACATCTCTTGTTCTACATGTACTTCAGAAATAATGTTTACACACAAAATGTTTAATATTTGAAATCTGTTCTATATTCCTTTGTGCGTATAACATTATAATTAAATGATAAGTAATTGTGCAAGAAAATGTTTAAAACAGGTATATTAAACTGTTAAAAATTAAAATACATTGTAAGATATATATAGTCTGACAATAATGATATAAATCTAATTAATATTATAACTATTTTAAGAAACACGTAAACAAATATGATTTATATTAATCACATTTTCGTGTTTTAAAAATGTCATTTATATTTGTTTTCAGCAGCTGGACAAGGATCCGAATATGAGCAACTTAAACCCAGAAACGCTGACGAGACAAATTATAGTAGCTTGGGTATTCAAGATGACAACAATGAGATCGATCGGTGTTACGAAAATTTAAAGATAACATAAAGACTAATGGGCGATAATGTTGATGTGCAGAAGGCAAAACAAATACTTCTAACAAAAGCGTGTTCACAATACTATTGTCAAATCTTTATCTATTAACATTTAGATTGAATTAATGCCGAAATAGATCGTAGCGATTTCACAAAAATATGAACAGAAACATATTTTCTGTTGGTTTGTCAGATATCCAGTCAAAAGAAAATACTTGATCTGAAGGGTATGCTATCCAATTGACCCTTCCTCAGATATTTGATTGACAGTCCGATTGGCCAATCAGATAACAGGATTTCGACACACCCCCAGCAGCTCGCTTACCTTAGACAAACCTTAGACAAACAGGAAGAGATTACTGCGCGATAAAAAATAAGGTTTAATAGATTCCTGATAGTATTGTGATTATATTATATTATGTTAATATGTGACAATGGTGAAAAGATGCAGCTACGGATTGTGTAACTCGGACAGCAGAAATCCGGAGAGACTACAAAAAAATGAAATATTAATTTATATCGTCTTTACTTCGAGGTGGCAGACATTAGACGTTAATGAAAAGTATAGCCCTAAAAGATGAATAAACACAATGTAACAACTTAAAATATGTTTGTTTTACATACATTTGCAAGCAACAACATACTGTTAAACAATTTTACACCGATTTGCTAAATTCTTGATTAATTATGTCATTCGAATCAATAATTAGAAAGCAGTGAAGGTATATTTCACCAAACTATCCTTCTCATCTTCTGGTTTTAATAAGTTGGAATTTATATAAATGTCTGATATGATCAATATATCTGCGTGTTGAATGAAAATTATGTTTTGATAAACTACAATATTTGACTTTTACCAGCATTTAAGTAAGTATTTTGATATTTCATTTGCGTAGGGTGGTTAAATTAGTTATAATGGCCTAGTTTGCAAAACTGAAAATGCATAGAATCAATTATAACATCAATAAGTATTGAGATAAAAAAATTGTATAACCATAAACATGTATGCAGAAAAAATATTTTTACTTATGTTAATACTAGTGAAAAAATGAAAATACCGGTGATTTACTGGTATTGGTTACTCATTGTTGAGTATTTCTTTTAAACGTAATTTATAAGAGTTAGAAAAGTTCTGATTTCTTCATGATTTCATTTTCACTGGTGTTTACAGTTTATGATAGGACAGAAATGAGTAATATCCCATGTTTAAACCCTTAAAACCACACCAATGTTGAATTAAGTTCTTAAACAAATAATGTTTTTATAACATTCAACACAGACCTGATCAGTGGTCTTTTAGTTAAAGCAAAGACCTAAATACCAGGTATTTAGGTCTTTGGTTAAAGTCTATAAAAATATTTAACACTTCTTAACTATACTGTATATATATGTCAGATGATGACAGGAAACACTGATTGGTTGTATATTGGATTCCAACTGGGGTAGACAAAGAGAAATGCTGATTAGGGGTCTGGACAAGATTGATATCTAGATAGTGCACAAAGGGGACAATATTGTTTATTGCGTAATATTATATAATTTGTCCCAGCCAAAACTGGCCTTGTTTCTTTAAGACATAATTTCTGGATTTTTAGAAATATGTGTTGAATGGTTTAATGATGATTTGAGAAAAATCCTAATATTGTAATGTCTGTCTACTCTCTAAATCATTTATTAAACATACTTTTTTGTCAATATCAAAACAAAATATTTACCGCATGGACTTTTAACAAATATTTTTGATGTCAGATTATAAAAGACATTACAAAATATCCTCATATTATCCAAAAGATGTCAATTTTGGGCATTTTTTGTCGCTGTAGTATAAAATATGTCCGACGTTTAGCTATTATGTTGATTTTTCTTTGATCATTTTTGGTCTGTCACGGACGGTTTTGAGTACTATTTTCTTATCAGGAAACCAGGCAGGAGTAAAATGCAACGTCAAAGTTTGATCACAAAGATAATTCAACGCAAATTCGCTTGGAAGACACTCCAAAATGACATTAGTTTATCATTGTCGGTCGCCATTTTGTAAAGCGCTTGTCTAACGTAGTTACAACGAGCACCTGTTGCTAAGGTGGGCGTGGCTACAGTGCGAATGAGGAAGGGTCAATTGTATACGAAGCCTTTGATATATGAAGAAAGAAAGAAATGTCCATGTTTTGTAACAAGCCTTGTGTACATGTAGACAGAATGTTCTGTTAAAATTGTATACCAAGCATAGGGTATATGAAGGCAGAACGATTTGTTCAAATTTTATACAAATACTTGAATGTGTATATGTAGGCAAAAAGATTTGTCCAAATTGTATATACATACTTGAATGTGTAAATGTAGGTAAACATATTTGTCCAAATTTGATACAAATACTTGAATGTGTATATGTAGGCAAAAAGATTTGTCCACATTTTATACAAATACTTGAATAGGTGTATGTAGGCAAAAGTGTTTTTCCAAATTTTATACACATACTTGAATGTACTTTTTTCAATACAATATCACGGTGGTACCTTCCAGACACACTTCGGCCCCTTTTTACTGGTTTCTGTACTGCTATGCCTTCGCTAGAGAAATACATAGCATACAAAACGTTCTTTGTACTTATATTGCGTTTTGCAAGTATCGGCTTTTTGTCGTGTTTGGTGGTCATACATTTCACACTTGTGTAAAATAGTGTACACAGGTTTCATTACCTGTGACAACATTTGCAAAAAGCTTATTGTCATATTTGGGAATATTTAACAACTTTTTGGCAGTTTCAGCACGTACCTTCTTCTGGACGTCAGACAATAGATGGGCCACCCACCTAGAGTTGTCACAATAAACTCGAACATCGCTCGTACATTATATATCTTATTTTTTTTACTGCGTGTGTTCATATTTACATTTATCTTCCATTTAATGTCACTTAATAATTTTTGAATAACTTTTTTGGTACTTTTTATTTCAATTTATTAACTTTTTATTTTTAGTGCCTCGTGTTTTGTACAAAAACTCCAGTAATATCGATATGATGTTTATTTTCCCGTCTAAATATTAGCATGTATTTTGTTTGTCATAGTTTACTCCAACCTTTGTAAATGACAGTTAATTGCTGTACATAGTATTCATTTTGTTTGCAACATCCACAATTATTTATGTATGATGCAAGAAAACCAACTTATTTCTTGTTTGTGTACTTTTATTTATTTATTTAGTTATTTAGGTCTCATCATTGTACAATCATATAAGTTATACATATATATGTGTATGTTTTTTATATTTCATTTGATCGGGGTCAGTATTCATTTCCTTACTATTAATTTTGTACATGTAGTTGTTTATGTGTATGTATATTTTTCATGTATCTTTGTTCTTTTGGGATGGTTGTTCGCTTGAATGTAGCGTGTTGCACTGGACTTTTCATTTCCTTGTATCTTATGATTGAACAAGACTCTAATGTTCGATATATGCGCCGGACATTGAATGATTTTGATTTACAGAAATTGTAGAGAACGTTTTAAATATTCTTGATATAATTTCCAAGCGAGTATTAACTGTAATTATTAACACACAACAACATCATATAATAGGAAGTACTTCTTTGTTGAAATGCAAAAATGAAACTTCACAAAACTCTAGAAGTGTGTTCCTTTGTCAAACGCGTTTTAACTACATTGTGCTGTTCTATGCTTGAAATGTAAGATTTGATTGAATCAGCAGTGTTACATAAGGTACCTGGTTTTTATTGTTTCAAAAACCGATTTATAATAACTATAATTCATCCCATAAATATCTGGAAAAAAGGAAATCTTGAATATATGTTTTGTTTTTACTTTTTCAAAGTGTGTATTTCTTACAAGAACAACAATAAAGTTCAAAAGAGAAATAAAGAATTAATAAAAAGTACTGATAACTTGCGCTAACTCCATTCAGTTGTTCATTTCAAAGAGAAGGGGACATATGTAGTTAAAGAAATATTAAGACATACTCATTTTTCTTGGGAACGGTGAAACGTTAAAGCATATGGTATTTAATATATAATTAATATATAATGAACATTAATTGGATCATTGGTTTCATTTGCAGGATCAGTTATGGATATCATAGTTTTAGAACTTTAGCTGGTGACTATCTTCTTTCTGAAGTAATCCATTTTGAAGCTTGGTATATTGGTGTACATCTTGTATAATGGCAGTGACAATTGCCGTTAGCTTAGTGCGTGACATTCGCTGCACGACTTATGTGCAATGTATTCTTCTTTTCATGTTGTAGTACTGAGTTTTTTGTTCAGTGTATTAATGTAGCAGATCTTAGCAAATCTCGAAAGAGATTATTCCATTTAATCCCCCCTATTTTCGCCTCCTTAACTATCCATAGATGTCCGTTATAGTGTGGCAGGCCATTCCGTGCGCTCCTGTTCCCTTGCGTTTTTACCCTTGCACCTCTTCAATGCCTGATGTTTTCCCGGAGGTCTGTGTGGGGAGGCATTGTCTTCTGTATGTAGCGTTCCCTGTAGCAACTTATTTACTCTTTTATATAGAGAAAGATTTTAGCAGCACAAGAAATACACTGTTTTATAGATTTTGTATAATTATTATTCATAACAACTTTTAAAGGGACTCGACTCCAGAATGACCCAAAAAAACATGTTTGAGAAATAATTGCGTTAAATTCTATTTAACACAATATTTCATGGAGAAATGTAGTTTAAAATGCTAAAACATGCGTTTTTCATCAAAAATCCAGTCCATTTCGTACGATAAACATTGAGTAGGCCGGGGTATACCGAGATATTTATAACACGGAATTCCCGCAGCGAATATAGAACAAATACCACGTGACCGATTACACATTTGTAAACAAGACAAGACTGCAGAATCTGCGTCTCCGATTGCCGACGTAGTAAGTGTTTTCTTCGTTTCACATTGTTTGTTATCCAATAAATGTACGATGTTTTGGCAGTATTTAGGTCAGTTATACGTCTTACAGACAAAGACGACTTGAATTTTATTTTGATCGTTGAAATATTGACGTAATTGGACATTCTTCATAACGACATTACCACGAGGGGTCATTTCAAAATAATTTGACGATACCTAATTAGCTAATTGGGTCTATGTTGTAAGTTAATATTATTTGTTATTTACACCATTTTGTTAAAATGCCCTCTCATGAAGCAAGTATTTTATTATTCAAATGGTTTATACGATAATTTTATCTTAATTAGCATGAATGAAAATGAAAGTAGCCCTTGATAGATCATAATTAACAAACTTTACGAAGGATCATCTATTGATGGGTTCAAGTTCTTAAACATATGTGTTAATTTACAGGAAAGCTTTTTTAATATTTGTAGGGGTCACCAGCCTCTGTGACGAAGACACTGCAATATACAGGGGCATGGGAAGGTAGAGGCCATGGTAGGGGTGGACAGTGAGACAGAAAGAGTGTTCAGATGAAGGCCGTTTGAAATTGAATTTAAGATGAAGAGGAGAATATGATGCGGCTACGTGAAGAGGGAAGACAGCAAGCACATGTAGGTTAAAAATCAGCTCTTTTGTCTCCTTTTGTCCACCTCATTCTACAATTTTATTTTTTATTATCCCCGCCGAAACAAAGGTTTTGGTAGCGGATATTGTTTTGGTGTTGCCTGTTCGTCACACTTTTTTCTTTCCGGAGTGATATCTTGGTATTGGTTGGACAGATTTCATTGAAACTTCCTATGAATATAGAAAGGTATTTGAATGATGCATATTAAATTTTGTTACATTACACTAGTGTATGACAGAGTTATGGACCTTTGGTATTTTCAAATGATCATGTATTATAATTATGGAAAATAATTGGAACCACATCTTGGTGCTGGTTGGTCAGATCTAAATTTCATTGCAATTTGAATATAATTATAGGTATGGGAATGATGCATATTAAATGCCCCATGAATCCACTTGAGTATGGGAGAATTAAAGCCCTTTGCTTCTGACGAGCAGCTAAAATGATGTTATAAAGAATTGTACAGATTTTTCTACCCAATGCAATCTCATAATGGTTGGTATTTATATGATTAAGGGTTGTCTGTCCATCCACCAGTCTAGGGAATGATGCATATCCAATGCCATAGCTACATGTATAAACACCAACTTCTTCGAGGGGAGCATGACAAGCTCATGCTGATGAAACTTTTTTTATTATTGTATGTCCTTAAAGTTACGACTCACTATATGTGGTCTTTTCGAGGGATATTAAATAACTAATAGATTTATATTTTCTGTAATTTGTCTTATTCTGCAAGGGATATCAATTCAACAAATTTGCTTGTTGTCTGCATTGTTAAAGTTTTGTTTATAAATTTATTTATATAAAGAGCAATTATGCTTCCAGGACATGATAGAACGATGGATGATGAAAGAAGAAAAACGTTGAAGGAGCTGACGGAAAGTCAGCCTCTGGTAATATTGGATATAACTGCTGTCCTCACAAAAAGTCAAAAGGGGCCCCTTGAACCAGGACCCTTAGCGCCTGTACCCAGTTGGTGTGTATGTACATTGTACAGAGATGAAGACAGTTTGCTATAGAATGGCCCCACAGTATTGCAACGGCAGACAACCAGTTAGGTAAACAAAAGTACCTTCCTTATCTTTTCAATGTCCTTGTATATTTATACCAATACAAATACAGTTAAGCTCAAACTTACTCATTTTCAAAAAGCTTATACTTGTCACTCTTGATGACTGCTTTCTTGGTAACTAACCAGTATTTGTGCCTAAATTAGAGATTGTTAGATATTGATCACACCTGACTCAGTGGGTTTCAATTTCTCGACCACCATTTTGACAATAGGGTATGTATGAGTCTTCCTACTGTTTATGATAACCATTAAGCAGGGACTAAATACTTACTTTTTTATTTATTAAACTTTTTTATTTATTAATTTCAATGTTGGCATAAATTTGCATTTCATTACAAACTCTGTTGATTATTTTTTAGAATTAAGTTTATGTAGCTATATATTACTGTGTTGTATTTTTGTATTTTCAGGATAGGTAAACAATCACTGATCAGTTAACGTTGCGCCTACAACTGACATTCAGAGATAACATGTTAGCTAGACAAGCATAGTCATTAAGAAGACACAGATAGAGCAGAGCCTACATGCATTCTGTCTATAGGCAGCTTGTTCTATGACTATATGGGTGCTTGCGGGGATACAATCAAAGACTTGTACTAGCTGTCTATGTTCATAGATTTACAGAAAAAAATTCTAAATCCATAAGGGGACTAGTATACCAAGTAGACATTGTGTTGGTTGATGATAGATTAAATACAATGTGCAAGTGAACATCTTCTAAAGACTGTTAACATTATTTCTTTTTAGTTCAATTGTTATTTCTTGACAAAAGTTGATGAACCTTGCAAAGTCAAACTACCCCATCCAGTGGTAATTCTTTCATAAATGGTATTTTAAATATTAATTTTCAGTTTCAATGCTCATGTTCATTCAACTTAGACATCAAAAGTTTGGGTTTATTCACTAAAGTGTAATATTTTGTTCATCCACCAGTTCTGGTTCATTTGAGAAATGTTGGAATGATAGTTATAAACTCATCTTTTGAGGAACATGAAAAATTGGTCAACGGAGCTACCAGGATTCGCACCCCTGTCTCCGTTCCGGTATGCTAACCACTACACCACAGCGACTTACTCGATCCTTGTTCATTTATGAACAGCTACACAACTTAAAACTCGGCTGTGTTTCAGATATGACAAATAGTTAATAGCATTGCATAAAATTTAAATGTTGCATAATAATGTGATTCCACTGTATTTCCATTTGTCATTACTCTCTATTGAAATAACTTGTAGACAAATGTTCAAATGAAAGATTTTTCCAATGAGTTAGCTGGAATGTAGTATAGCAATTTAATTTTGAAACTTTTTATGCATTTTAGTCAGTATTTAAAAGTAATAGAGAGAAACATAGAAATAAAAATATTCCAGAGAAGATGTGTCAGGGTTTATCAAGTAATATTCACTGATCATGCACCTATTTTGATGTACAGTTAGTTTGAAATTAATCAATTCAACAGGGGAAAAGTCATAATAACAAGTAATGGGACTTTTTTATTAATTAAACTATTTTTAATGTTTGTATTAAATTTTATTGCTTGTTTGAGACCAAGAGTTCAACAAACTCGACCATGTCCAGTGTTTTTAGCTCACCTGAGCACGAAGTGCTTAAGTTGAGCTATTGGGATCGCCCCGTGTCCGTCGTCTTCTACAATTTAGACTGTTAACACTTAATATGTAACATCTTTTACCTGGTCTGCATGAAACTTGGTCAGAATGTTTGTCTCAATGAAATCTAGTCCAAGTTCAAAACTGGGTTAACACTCCAGAGGTTTCATTTTTACTTTATGGAAGTGTGACTTGGTAAAAATGTTTGCCTTAATAAAACCTAAGTCAAGATTGAAACTGGGTCATCTGAGGTCATAAACTAGGTCACAGAATCAAATGATTGAAAATCCTTAAGGATTCTTGGGAGGCTGCATTCTCTATCGGAACTTCATAAAACTTGATCAGAATGTTGGTCTTAATAAGATGCAATTCCAGTGTGGTACTGGGTCATGTTGGGTCAAAAAGTAGGTTACGAGGTCAAATCATTGAAAATCCTCATGGAATCTTGAAACCAGGATGGCAATGTACTCAGGTGAGCAATAAAGGGCCACCATAGCCGTCTTGTTTTAAATATTACACTTCATGCAAAAAGTGTTTGTTTAATTATATTTTTCAAGAGTTGAAATATGGACAGTACAGACCGTGAACCATATGTTTTGTTTAGTCTAAGGGTAACGAAGTTTATTTTGATACAATGGCATCTTTTTAAAGTGAGTTCATAAGACACATTTTTGGGAGCATTTGACTCTTACAAGTGCTATATCTTGTGTACTATGTTATGCAAACTAGCAAATTGTTATTATGTCACAATTTTATGATAGATATGTACATTTGGTTTACATTATCATAATCCAAATTCATAGACATTCAGTAAAAATGGTTAGCAAATATATCTTGTTTAACTGCACAACCTCTTCTTGTTTATTTTTGTCCTGAATTTTGTTATAAGTCAGAAACAGCACAAATCCGACATACCTTGAAGATACAACTAATAGCAAATTAAATACAAAAGAATTGCTGCAACAAATATGAATTTTATTTACTACCGAACATTTTATGCAGTTAAATACACATTCATGAAATAACAATAGAAGTCGGATCAGTTCTGTCGAATTCATCAGGTCCAAAATTCTATTAAAAAGTAAACATGGTTTCAAATAGCCAATTTCATTTCGACAAGCATAAGTAGATACATTGGGACGTGACATTTATTTCAGATGATACCACGTATTCCGATAGAAGGCTGTCAATAAACAAGGTGCGACTGACAGTATATTGACAGAAATAAAAATATCTACTCTGAAAGAAATATGTACATGTACAATAAAGATATTATATGACAATTAAAACTACATGGTTCTTTTTTAAACAAAAACATGTCTCCCCAATGACATCAAAGGGCCATTATTCAGTGAAAAATCATCTGAGCGAAACGAAACGACAATGATTCCCAACTACACTCAATCCTGTGAAGTTTTGTTGAAATCCAACCAGTCGTATTTGAGATGAAGCGCAGACAAACACTGTACATGCATAAAAACAGAGGGCAATCACTCAGTGAAAATTATCTGAGCAGAACGAAACGACAAGGATTCACAACAACACTTGATGCTTATCAATCCTGTGAAGTTTGGTTGAAAGCCAACCAGCAATATTGGAGATGAAGCGCGGACAAATAAATATGAATAAACACATCATAGGGCCATAACTCCGAGCATTATCCGAGCAGAACGAAACAACAAAGATGCACAACTACCCTTGATGTTGATTAATCCTATGAAGTTTGGCTGAATTTCACCCAACAGTATAGGAGATGAAATGCTGACAAGCTGAAAGTGGACTGACGGACAGACAGACGTCAAAGACAAAATGTGTCTCTAAGGGAGACATAAAAATGAGGTCCGACTGTATATCAACAGAAAGAAAAACATCTATACTGAAACAAAAAAAAACATAAATAAAAACAATTCTTGTATTGCGACATTGTACAACACTGAAAACTACATGACATCTCCTTACATAATAACTCTTACAAGCTGCATTCAACAGAACATATTAACTTAACTATTGAATTGAAAATATAAAGATATAAATAATCATGTCATTTCATGATGCACCTCATTATTGAGAATAAAAGTAATGATATGTTGTATAATAATCATATTTCATGAGAGCACTTTTACTAACTAGATGACCTGAGTGAAGGCTACATGTCAAGTCCACCAATTGTCAAGAGAATACCAATATATAATGCTGTACAGTGAGTGCATATCTATTTCACCCATTTGTGACTGCTGAGTGTGATCTTGACCTTTGAGCTATCTTAGTGTACTGGTAGGGTATGGGTCTTGCATGACACATGAGGTCATTATGATGAGAAATTGTGCCAAGACATTTAGGAATCACAATGAATGACAGCGTAATATTCCGGACAAAATGTTTTGACTAATCTTTTTGATGTTTGAACTCCGAAGTGTCACATTGACCTTTGACCTACAGACATAGGTCCCGAGTGCAACATGCCGTCTCATCATGGTAAACATTTGTGCTACATAATTTGAAAATTTCTACATAGGTAGATGACAGTGTTATCATCAGTACAAGATGTTTCAGACATTTGACCTCCAAGTGTGACCTTGACCTTTCAGCTAAGAACATGTGTCTTGCGTGTGAAACACTGTTCATCATGGTAATCATTTGTACCAAGTTATTTGAAAGTCCCTCAATAAATGACAGTGTGATGGTCTGGACAAGATGTTTTAGACCCGTGTTTGACCTCTAAATGTGAGTTTGACCTTTAAGCTACAGACATGGATCTTGCTCGCAACATTCTGTCTCATCATGGTTAACATTTCTGCAAAGACATTTGAAAATCCTCCAATAAGTGACAGAGTGATGGTCCAGAAAAAGAATATCAAGACGGAAACACACACCCCGGATCACTGTTGTTGGGACTATATCGATATCATTGCAAGCAGGCTCGACAAAAATGTAACTTGTCTTCACTTGTTCCTCGCTGGTTGAGTTGGTAATATAACTAGATAAATGTAAAAGAGTGAATTGTTCTAAATACTTTTGCACTTCAAGTACAACTTATTTGCTGTCAAGTTTAAATTGCCCAAACACACTGTAGACCATCTGTTCTCCTATAACCGGTATTCAGACTTGACTGAAGTCTTATTGGAACAACATTCTATTTAAAGACTGGAACATTTTTGTCTTTTTTAAAAATCAATGGCATATAGGTCTTGGCTTAAACTGGATCTTGCCAATAATTTGCCAAGATAATCAAACGGTTGACGCATCAATTATCAATCTCAGTGATCTACCACCCTTTCAGTCCAGAATTTTTTTTCTCTCTCAACTGGTGGTGATATTGGAGCAATGGTGGCTGAAATTTGTTGGAGATGATGCTCCTCAAGCGTCATGTTAACAACAGATTTACAACAAATTCCATACAAATTTCCATCAGCAGATTAGGAATATATTCATTCTCCTTTGTCACAGTTCAATTATTGTTGGTTGCCTTTGAGTATGTTCATTTGCATCTGGAACAAAAATAGATTAGTTCATATTATTTGAAAAAAGAACTTGTAACCAAAATAAAAATCACTAAGAACATCAAGTTTATACAAGTTTGCATTGGAATCTACAAGGAAATTCAGATTTAGACTGTGCTGCACTATTTGCAAGTATCACCAGGATGTAACCAGTACTTTTTATTAAACTAGATTTGATATTCACATTCAGTTGATTTGAAATTTCAGTAGCAATAGTGTGCCAACCAGATAATATCAAGTTACAGCAGTCAATTTTAGCTGTAAACCATTTATGAGAATAACTTCACACTGATTAAATTACCAATATAATGTTTAGCATAAGTATTTGTCAGTCAGAAATATTACAAATGTTTTGCCTCTAAAGTTTTCAAGAATTCAGAGCAGAAGCAGTGATGACAAATGTGGAGTTTAGCCTAGACTTCCCAACTTTATTAATCAGTTGTCAATCACATTTGTTACTCAATAATGCTCAAAATAAAATAAAAATATGTAAACATAATAAGTACCTGAAGCCATTTTGTTTTGTAGTCTAGTGGCTACTCAGTAGATGTATGTTGAAGCTTTCTTCTGCAATTGAAAATGTATTAACATCAAGCCTAAAAGCATGATAGGATTTATTGGAAATGCTGTACACCATATATTTACAGTAAAACCTCACTTAAATACCATCTCAATTAGACCACCTCAAAATTAATATCACAATTTGAAAGGCCATTTTCATTGTTTACTCTTTATTCAACCTCACTGTTAAGACCACCTCAATAAGAAAACCAGTTTTCAAGGATCTCAGTTACTGAGTTAGTGATGGCGCGATTATAGAAAATAATCAAAAATCATCACTGGACATCCGATGTCGGCGACATTCAAATATTACAGTTATATAGAAATGGTTTCAATGTACTCAGTCAAATACAAATATACAAAGTAATAGATATGAGAAAAGTTTCCATTAAATAGAGTGAGAAACCTCAAAGTAACCATAGATATAGTGTATAAACCTGGTAACTGGAAATGCAAGGGTCTGTTTTCATACTTTGATAGAATGAAAAAAGTAACCATTCAGTTGACTTGGTAACCAAAAGTAACTTCAAAGTAACCATATATATAGTGTAGTAACCTGGTCACTGGAAATGCAAGAGTAGTTTTTTCATATTTTGATAGTATGAGAAAAGTTACCAATAATTACAGAGAGTAACCAAAAGTCACTTCAAAGTAACCATAGATATAGTGTAGTAACCTGGTAACTGGAAATGCAAGGGTTGTTTTTCATGAAATTCTTCCTTTTTTTAAGCATTTAGTATACTAGGGTAATGTTGAAGAAATTCTCCAAAAGTATGAGAAGGTACCAAAGAGATAGAAGAAGTAACCTTCAGTTACCAAAGGAAAGAGTGGGTTACTTATGCACCATTAGGGTCATATATGCAAAGTAAACATACAAAAACATTTATTGAATGATGAAATGATTTAATGACATAAGATCGAGTGTGTAAAACCTAATTGCTGTTAAATGTAGAAAAAATAGATATATATATAAAGTTGTATAAATGAAATTAACTGTCAGCATTGTACTTACACTAAAAAACAAAATGTTCCGATTATGTCCAATTCGGTTATCGATAATGAAACTTGTCCGATTATCCATCACTAGTCTCAGTGTGGTTTTATTATATATAGTTCAACAGAAATAGCTATTAATTTATATCATTTTGTTCTGTTGTTTTATAATAGTATTCCTGATGAAGACTGACAAACTGAAACTCACAATATCAAATCTTTTTAAATGTTATTTCACAGCAAAGTAATCTTTTAATCTATGTTTGTACTAATAATTAGTATACTTACTGGCATGCAACATACATTGTACTATGGGAATCGTTTGTGCTTCTACTAAGCGTTTTGCTCTATGGTAACATTTTCCAAGGGCCTAGCTCCATTAGCATTTTTTTTAGAACAGACGCCCACTTTGTCTGAAATATATATATAGATACTCTTAATGATAGAAGCCACTAGTTGAAATGTATGAATGAAATACAACAACAAATTCTATTCAAAAATGAAATCATGCAAATATTTCCATAACACTGGACATTATAATTATGTCATGAGAAAATTCAAGATGAAAAATAGGATGTAAATGATCAAATAAGTGTCAGGGGTTCCATTTGACCCTTGTTTGACCCTTAGGATTCTGGCTGAAGGGTCAATTTTTCTCTTTATTGTAGGCATTTTGGCCATAAAATGGCAACGTCTGGTCAAAAATTATCAAAATGACCCTTGAGATTCAGCACCTAGTGGAATCCCCGAGTGTATAAATATATAAAACAAATGTTAACTGACAGTCATGAGCACGCACATAGACCGTATCGCTATTGTGGCGACTATATCAAGCCTATTGCTAAGGGCTCAATAATAATATACTTTTAACATAAAACCACTCTAAAATGAAGTGCATTAAAGAATGTATTACCCAATTGGTGGGTATATGCTGTTAGAAGATGGCTTCAATGTTTCATAGCTTCAAGAAAAAAATTACCTTCATTTCAAGTACAGTGCCACCTAATGTTTCAGCACAATGATTGGTTACATCTTTCAACAATGGTTTTAATACTTCATTGTCTTTCATACATGCAACCTACATTTAAAATAATCATGATTAGCTCCAATGCTTTTTACTCACCAGATTTACTTATAAATAGCTTTACTAATATTCCTATGACATGTAAAACATTCTGTACCAACGAACATTTTATTTTCTAACAAATATTTTCCTATCATGCTTCATGGTACAAATGTAATAAGAATATTATAGTAAATAGGCCATATAGAATATTAAAATAGTTAGTTTGAAACTTTCAAGTAACTGTGGTTCATACAGAACATTTGACACAAAATTCAAGTGCTTTTGAAGGATTTACTTCTTATCAGGACTAATGCTTACTACCAACTCAATACAAAGTTTCAAAAAGACAAAAGAACATGATTATCAAAAGAAAAGCATAAAAACATGCTTTACAAGATATCTAAACTGACCTAAGAAACAAACAACACACTTGATTCCTATATACATCTATGAAGTGAGTCAGTAGTAGACCCTCATTTTCCAGTTATTGATTAGAAATGACATAATATTATATCAGAGCAGAAATGTCATAAAATCATGTCTGTCAAATTGTTATTTGACTTAATTAACAGATGAAAATCTTTAAATAACAATTCAATGTAGTTACCTTACACACTGGAAATATCCTACTCCTCTGGCTGATAAAAGTGATATGTGGGGTCATCCAGATCATAATCAAGATCATAGTCATACATGTATGTCTTCTGTGTTAGAGCTTGATCATTCAAACTTCACCCTAAGTAAATAACATACATAAATACATAATACATATAGGTCTTATGTTTTACAAACCAAACATTATCAATAACAAGGTGGGCATAGTTGTCCTGATTTGCTCACTTTAGTTTCACAGCTCAAACATTACAATCAGACATAATTTTACAAGAAATTAGTATGGGTATAGGCAAAGTGATAACACTTCCAAATTTGTCTGATGAATCTTAATAATTTTAACTATCAAGGTTCATCAGAATACACCTACAGAATAATTCGGTTGAATTTTACCAAGCATGGGGAATCAGCTTCTGAATCTTTCTATTTGACCAGCTGAATTAGTCTTATGATGGATCAAATTTATTTGAGAAGTTGTAGAAGTTGAGGCAAGGAAGCGTCTGAATAACTTTGGGATGGTAGACTTCCTCTCACTAAGCAGAAGCCCAAATGGACCAAAAATACAATGATCCATGACAAGACAAGGCATGAGGAAGCAAAACATACATCATAACAAATACATCATACTACAGGTATAAAGAAATGTGCACTTAGTTACAGAGTGTACTTTACATCCGAGTTACTAACATGATACTAGTACATGATACACTGCCTTAGTAGATTTTTGTTGGCCTATCATGTTGTACCAAGAACATAACTCTCAATTACATTGCCATCAGAAATGTAGTGGTTTGGGGTTAGACAGATAGACATCAGAACTTTTCCCCTTGATTTACCTCAATGGTAGCAGCGGTGTTTGATAGCACACAGTGGTTGAGCTTCGGAAGGAGGATGTGCAGTGATGTGGGGTAAGAAGGCTATCAGTTTAGCTCAGTCAATAGAGCGCCGTACTAGTATTTCAGGGGTAGTGGGTTCGAGCCCTACCCCTTTAAATTACTTTCATAATCACCAGAGTTCATTAACTCTAAAATAATATACATGTGGGAGGAGAAATTGTCATTCTTGATCGAGGCATGAGGGAATCAAACCCAGGTCACCTGGATTACAAGTCTAGCGAATTAAACACAAATTTAAAGTATCCTTTACACACGTATATTGATCTTCGGAGGGTGGGGTACTGTTAATTTACGAAGCTGACTCCAGTCTATCATACATTCTTAAGCGAATTATACAAATACTTGAAATTTGACAACATATGGTTTACGTTCAATACGATAACAATCATTTTGAGAAAATCCCTCTTACCTGTCTATCACGCATTTTGCAACTGTAGAATCGTTTTGCGCTCCAATACACTATTTTACTTGAATCCACAAGATCACCTCGTCCCCGATGTTCACATTTTGTCAGCCGAAACAGTTTTTGTGGCTAGTTTGCGTACACATTTTAGCGATAGCCGTTTATTTAGCAGGCATCACGAAGGCTGTCAGTCTGTTTACAATTGATTGCGCACGCGCGGAATTCCAGTGCAAATTTCTGAAACCTCCCATAATCCTCAGCGCTGGTTCTATTTTTAATTTTTATACCGTTAGTAACGCTATAGATTTTGCGAAGGAAAAATGTTAAAAACTGGCGTATATTCATAACTTTTCGATCATTTTAATCATTCAATTATCTTATTTTACTGTCATCGAACGAACAAGACGATAAAAATCGGTTTTTGAAACAATTTATTGATTTTTTTGCAATTTAGAATCTGGAGTCGAGTCCCTTTAAACTGAAGTATATCAGCAATGAAATTGCGCGTTTCTATTTTCGTTTGGAATGTGTGTGACATCGTCGTGTATTTATGTTTGTGTTCGTTGCTTTATTCCAATCGATTATATACATTTAAGGCTATTTGCTCTTTCTAGATGGCAGTGTGCATTGTATGTGGCATAATGTACCAGACTTCTATATGTATCTTTATCGCAGACCAGAAACGTCTATCTTAAACTGTCATTTATGTCTCCACTGTTCCCGTTTTCAATTGTTTACATCTATGTAGATATTTATGTCTTTTTTTGCCAGAACTCTTCATTTATTTTAACTAGTAGTTTCGTTAAGTGCTAGTTTAGCTATGTACTTGTTTAACTATGTAATTGTTTAGCTAAGTAATTGTTTAGCAATAAAGCGCTTAAATGACAGTAGAGGAAGTACATGTGCCAGGTGAAATGTTTTATTTGTAAATATATTTCATTTAGTTTATTGTTTCCATGGATAATGGAATGTCATATAAATGTGCTCTTAATGTTCGCATTACGATATAGACAAATACACAGTTAATGTACAGTTTGCATCATGGATGTTATTGTATAATGGAACGCTGAAGTCATATTATTGCATTCAGACTCATTGTAAAGTCTACTCATTGGAATTTTAACACTATATTACAATAATACAATTAAAGCCGTGGCATTTTTAATATATTTCATATCCTATTTGAAGTGGTCTAAAGTTTACGTTAACACTTGTTTTATGTTTAGAATTATCAGTTTTATAAATGTTTTAACTTTATCATGTATATGTTATCTTTATTTCTATAATAAAAGTATAGGCATATAGAGTATTCATTGTATTTTGTTTGTACAATTAACGTATGTTGGAATGGTTTTCTGATAGTTAAAGTTGTGGATTGCTATTGTTGGTACACCTATCATAATACTTAGAACAGATTATAAATCACAAAATCCCCGTTGTTCAACTCCCCAAAATAAGGTGTCAATATTACTTGATATCAACTAACAGTAACCTACGTAACGCATAATTCGTTAAATCAAGGGTAGTTTTATGTTAGAAAGCAGAGCATCTATTGGGACGGAACAATGATTCCGTTTGATACATAGATCTTCACTGTAAACAATGTCTTAATTTAAAACATTTTATTATGAAATTTTATTTTTAATTTACAGTTTCTTTTCCCCTGACCGTCTCCAACAACTGCGTGTTTTTGATCAACATAGTGCCCCAACGATAGCGTGTTACCACCGGGTATTTTCCAACATTTGAGTATGATGACTTAGGTGATTAAATCATTAAAAGGTAAATGGACTTAACTGTAAAGTAAGGATATTTGTTAACATAGCGCTGACGGTACAATAACAACTTCATTTTATTAATTCTAGTTTCATAATAATTCTAATTGCTATAGTCTACGACCAAGAATAGCATATATATTTACATTTAAACTTAATTACAATAACTACCGTGTATGTAGTCATGAATACCGTGGCTATATATTGATTGACTTGAAGCAATGAAATGTTCGCTACAAACTCTATGTATTCAAACAAGTTGTTTAATTTAACGCCATTCGGCTTTTCTGTCTACTCTCCGTGCGTAATTCATGTATAAGGTTCTGATGAAAATTATCTGGAAAATACGTAACATTTTATGCTTCTAATTAAACCAATATGGCCTTCATTATATCCAGGTAACTTCATCTTCGTAATGTTTTTAACATTTGATGCTTCGAATTAATTTAATGTGTCCTTAATTATATCCAAGTAACTTCATCTTCGTAGTAACTGACATTCATATTCGCATAAATGTGCACAACTACATGTTTCTTGTGAGTGTTCTGGTCCAACACATTTTAATTATAGTATGTGTCACTTTGGAAGGCCATACTACATTTTCACACGGACCTTATCTCAAAATTCCATTTTAATATCTGTCGAAATGGAGCTTTTTGATACAGAAAATACAAACGGTGGTTGGTTATAAATGTAGTATGAGGATATTGACGTCACTTAATTATTCCGAACATCTTTATTACTATATTATTTTGCGAAAAACATCAGTAAATGCCCGCATAAAAAGTGGACTGCTATAATATACTATACTATACGTTTATAGATACAATCTGCACATACAGTGACTTTGACCATTGACAAAATAAACATAAATATGAGATTATGGAATAATATTTTAGTTTCTTAATGATACACAATAATAAATATATATAACTATACGTGAACAGGAGAAGATATTTTATGAACAGCAAATCTTACTATGAAGCAATTAATGTAAGTTTGTCTTGTCTTAGTTACATTGCATTAAAAACTAATTTAGCAGAGTTGACAATAGATAGATAGATATATTTATTTCAACATATAATGTACAATTTACACGGCACTATAAAATTAAGACATATATTAATAACAACAATATGCATGAATCAATAAAGCCATATCAATCAACATTATATGTTATGCCCCGGTCACACATTCACGGATCGGACGCCGCATTAGCCACGGATACGATCCGGCATCATTCGTGGCAGTATGTAGTGGTCCGTAGCTATCCGTATTGTGTCCTGGATCAATCGTAGTTGTACTTGTATATCCGTGACAATTGTTGAACATGTTCAAAAATTCCCCACGGATCAGACAACCGTAGTACATCCTTACTGATCCGTATAATAACGTACTAATCCGTTGTAGTCCGTAATAAACCGTACTTATTCGTAGTCGCATGATTATGAAGAGCATTACCTGGTACATACAGTCCATCGAACCTGGAGTGAGGCTAGCCGTCACCCTGCGATACCATCTCTGGTATTGTTCGGGGCGTATGCGAGACCATAATTGCAACATATGCTGGGGATGTTATCGACACTCCTACTGAGCCTGAACAGTGGCAGGCAAAAGCCGACCAGTTTTCTGCAAAATGGCAGTTCCCACATGCTCTCGGTGCTATAGATGGCAAACATGTTGCCATACGGTGTCCTAAGAACGGTGACTCCCTATACTACAACTATAAAGGATATCACTCAATTGTTCTGATGACCCTAGTCGACGCTGATTACAAGTTCCGGTGGGTGAATATTGGTGCACAAGGTGGTTGCTCCGACTCTCAGATTTGGAACCAGTGTGAGCTGACAAACGGGGTGTAATCGGCATCCCACCAGCAGCCCCCCTTCCCGGTGATGACAGACCGATGTCTTACCATATCATTGCAGACGATGCATTGGGCATGAAAACCTGGCTCATGAAGCCCTTCTCAATACGGGGTCTTGCCAATGACGAGAGAATCTTCAACTACCGCCTCTCGAGGGCCAGACGAGCTGTGGAAAATGCATTTGGTATCCTTACAAACAGATTCCGGTGTTTGCTCTCCGTCATGTTGCAGGACCCTAATACAGTTCATGCCATAGTCCTCGCCTGTGTGTGCCTTCACAACATCAAGAGGGTCAGATATCCTGGTGAACTGAACCCTCTCATCGATCAAGAGGATGTTAACCACAACGTCATCCCCGGAGCCTGGAGAGAGGGTGTTAACATGGCCGATGTGCAGAACACCAGGGGTGGCAACTTAGACACCTTGGAAGCGAAGCAGCAGAGGTTGTACCTAAAAATTTGTGGAATGAACACGCGATCGCGGGAGTTTATGTATACGGATTGCTTATCGTGGCAGGTCCGTGGCGCTCCGTGAGAGTCCGTACTTATCCGTGCCAGACCGTTCTAATTCGTGCTAACCCGTACTAAAATCGTAGCGAACCGTTGTTAATCCGCAGTGCATACGCCATGACACGTGTCATTCCGTACTAAACCTTACCGAACCGTAGCAATCCGTATCACTCCCCGTTGTCAAATAGCCCATTTTCTGCATTTATCCTTGGTTGATCCGTCAAAACCCGTACTCAAACCGTAGAGAATCCGTAGCGGACCACGGATATAGTCTGTTCCGGTGTCATCCGTGAATTTCCATCCGTAGTGGATCCGGCAAGACGATCCGTGAATGTGTGATCGGGGCATTAAGGATAACACAAAAAGAGTACAAGTAAAAACTCTTATTTCCATTGTGGTCCTTAATATATAGTATTGTGTGACATACGAAGAATTATAAGTTATAAATAAAGTTATCACAGTCATGACATTGTGTTACATGTTTATAAACAAATAGATAAAACGATGAAACAATAAAACAATAAGTTATCTCTGACAGGAATAATGGATGAAAAAGCTAAACAAATAAAATTTAACAAGGTATTAGGTTACAAATGATAAAACGGATTTAAAAGGAAAAACAATACATTATTTAAGACGAGCTACAAATGTGTTTTTTTACTTTGCATTTGAAAGAAGAAATACTTTTGGCATCCCTCACATCTTGTGGCAGACTGTTCCAAAGACAAAAACCATTGAAAGCAAAAGATTTCTTTCCAAAACCCTTGACTTTAGGAATTGCAAATCTCTTACATTCTGACATAAAATAATTTGTTCCATCAGCCTTAACTCTGAACCTGGTAAGATATTTGTGGATTTCACATGATGGGGGTAAATTGATTATTTAAAGAAGAAGGGGAAAGTTGGGAATGGATTTTATATATACGACATAGCGTAATTTGATTCACTCTACTTTCTACGGGTACCCAATTTAAACGGGAAAAATGTTCTGTGCCAATATGTGATCTAGGATGTAATTTCAATACAAATCTCACCAGTTTATTTTGTGTGACTTGCAATTTATTCTTTAAATCTTGTGTTAAACTGTTAAACCAGACTGATGATGCATACTCAAAGTGACATTGAACAAGGGAAGAGACCAGAATCTTTGTTTGCATAGTTCGGAATTCCCTTTTACGATACAGGAATTTTAACCTTGCATTGGATTTTTTAATAACAGACGTTGCCATAGACGCAAAGGACAAATTTTGATCAATGGTAACTCCAAGATATTTAACTGATGTTGTTGTTTCAATAGATTGGCCGTTTCAGCTTATATCAAGTTTGGACTGGGATTTTAATCGACGTTGGGATCCAAAGAGAATAGATTCTGTCTTCCCAAGATGTAGGGAAATATATGCGACATAAGGGGAAAAACAGGACACATGTGTTAATGTTTAGCAATATACGTTTCCTGTAATAGAATTTGGGACCTGAAGGCTGGGCAGGTCAATATGACGTTAGGACGTCAGCAAACTGAAATATACAGGTTTAACAATATATTAATCAATCCACTTGATGAGTTTTACTGCATACATACTGAACAAAACAAGAAACTTCCGCTAAGTTAGCTTGAACATAGGTGGATGAAAACAAATCGGTGGAATCATTGTTGTTACAGGAATCATTGTTATATATGCGTTTAAAGAGTGTTCCATGATGCATCGTTTGGTGCAAAAATGATGGCCAAATGTTAACAGAAAATGGGGGAAATTTTGACCAAGAGAGGTAGGGGTTAAAACCAAAATAACACTTAATAACGGGTACGACCACCTCTTGAGTTACAATGTAAAAAATGCCATCAATGACGACTAGTGGTGAACGATAACCATGGGCAATGGCTGCCCAAACCATGACAGCACCCCCACCCCCGAAACGATCTCGTTCAAGAAAACAACAGTCAGCATAGAGTTCATTTCTCCTACGGTAGACGCGCACCCTGCCATCACCACGATGTAAACAAAATCTTGATTAATCCGATAAAAGAACGGTATTCCAGCGTCATCGTGCCTAACGAATGTGTATACGTGCCCAATTAAGACGGTTTACACGATGACGTTGCGTTAAAACGCATCCGACTTAAGGACGTCGTCCGTGTTAACCGTTTTCCCGCAGACGATTACGAACAGTTTGCACACTGATTCGGTTATTATTATGAAGACCAGGTGTGTTAGCAGCAGTAGCAGTGGCAGTTTGGAATCGATTGCGCAAATGCATGTTCATGATATAGCAGTCTTAACCACGCGTTGTAACACGCGGACGTCCACGACGTAGCAAGTCGACGGTGTCCTGTCGTTCCAAATCGTGCGCGAAGATTTAGTATCGCTCGACTGGAACTCCCAACATGCCTTGCAGCATCTTCTGTCGACATGCCGGCATCAAGCATGCCAATCGCACTTTGGCGTATATTATTTGGTATTCTTGGCATACTAAAAATGCTACAATATAACAATTTGTTGTTGTTTTCACCAATTTTGAAGCGTTTTTGTTCACTTGACAATAATGTCAGTAAAACAAGTCAAACAATTTGACTGAATACCACACAGGACATGTTGCACAATTCATGCACGTGTACATCGAGTTTCACGTTGTCGACGATTAACAGCGCAAACATAATCGCTAATGTTCATGAATCCTGATAACACAGGTCAAGGCTAATATGACTTATATACTTTCTTTTCACAATGATTTCTTTAACACAACAAACACTATGTGTACAAATCGGAAGTTTCTTTTTTTGTTCAGTATAGTTAATTAAAACAACAGTTTACACATTAATTCATTCTGAATTTTCTAGTTACTAACAAAATGATATGTTTCTATCACTCCCCGTGTTTAAGTTATGGTAAAAGTCTATGTAATTTGAGGACACCCCCGTACGTTATGCTGCTTTAACTCGATGACAGATCAAATACGTTTAAGGAGTTGAATTCAAAAACATTCAGTTTCTACTAGTGGTTATTGCGTGTATTTTTGGGATACATTCCTACCATTTTCCAAATCTATTTTTCTTATCTAATGTTTATCACATATATTTACACTGTTACCAACTGTTCCTTGATAAAATCACACATTTACACAAATTCCCAATGTTCTCAAGTGTATTTCTGTTTTCATTTGTACAAGTACAAGTTAATAGAAAAGTTGTAACAGTTCAAAATTGAAGTTCTTAACACTTCCTTGAAATCGACATTTGATAAAGTAATAAAACAGTTATTTCATGTTTTGGAGACAGTTAAAACTGTTGTCCCTTGGTGTTGGGGATAACATTCTGAACTAATGCCTATCGGCCTCTGGCAACATTTCATGTGTCATCTACTCCACCTCAGGACAACAGTTTTGACTGTTACCCCAAATAACCATGAACTAACTGTATACTATTGTATATACAATGTTCAACACTATTACCTTTTGTTTGGGTTTTCGTACACGGTAAATGACCACCACGGCTATTACTCTTACAAGTAGGATACAACTGATGACTATGAATACAATTACCCAAGTGCTTATACCAGATGTGAACTGGTATAAGCACTGCTTTCGGGTGAACAAATCAAGCCGCGGTATCACCGACTCTGACTGTGGTTTGTAGGGAGCTGGTTACATATTTTATTAAAACAATAATACATGTGTCTCTACAGTTTACTGTAACATGCTCATTGATACCATTATATTTGTTGAATACTATTTAAATTCGATTATAAGAATACAATATGTATAACTATTACTGTATCCAGCATTTACTTTCATGCTTAAACATAAACCAATACAAACATTTGTTTCCTATTTTAGGGTGCAAGTATTATTTTGTGATGCCAAGAAATTGATATAAATTTCTGCAATGTTCAAATGACATGTTTGTTTTGAAAAATACAGATACTTACCACACTAGTGAAATATTGGACAAACACTAAGTCTTGCTACAACTATATTTTTATGAAGATTGTTTGCATGCTGCTTTTGATTGTATACTGTATTGTTTTTTTTCCGTGCATGTGTCGGTGGTCTATAGTATTCACAAATAAAGCAAATTACTGCACTAAACATGGAAACAAAATTATAAGTACAACATGTTAGACAGGTAACCGCGTGTGTTGAATCGCAACTAAAATTGGCCAAATATCTCTTCAAAAGGGTGAATGATTTCTACGTACTTTTACTGACATGAGTGTTTTAATTTCCAATATTTGTTGTCGGTTCCACTACAACACTGTCCATGTTTCCTTACAAACGCATAACTTCACATTGATAGAGAAGATAAAAGAGAGAGAATAAGTTGCTGCAGGGAACGCCACATACATACAACAGTAGCTCCTCACACAGACCTCCGGGGAGACAACAATCTATAAAACATAAGGCACTTGATGAGGATAAAGGGTACATACGTTAGGGAACAGAGGTGCAAGGAATGGCCTGGCAGACCATAAGGAATAACCAGGAGAACAAAATAGGACAAACAGTGAGGTGGGAATTAATGGATGGAAAAGATCACATGACAATTCAAGACAGCTGGTAACAATTGACCAATAAACTTGTGGTACTTACTTCGGGTTATATACACATATATTCTTACGCAACACTTGTAAGTATAAATAAGCGAATTTCTTAAAAAACTATTGAAAGGGTGAAAGAAAGGCAGATTGTATCACTACACGTTTGGCCTTTTTCAATAAATAGTATTAATCATAAAGACATAATGCTCGAGGGCCAGAGCACGCGAAGGTCATGCGGTCGGATCCCGACTTGGGCGAGATTGTACTGCGATCTGTATATTCCATGAACTAGACGCCGGTACTGTTTAGTAACCCATGAAGCACACAATATAATACTCCAGTCTCTAAAATTAAACCAAGGACATTCCTAGATACATATACTCGTAGATGTAGTCTGACTCAATTGCTAGTTAACTGTTACCCTTTCTTGCATACATTTCTGGGTTTCTACAACTACAAATGTGGTGTATCGTGTACTGTACTTGTAAACATTAGCAAAACTTCATTATGTCTTTCAATTTTATTTTAATCTAGTTGCTTGGATATCCTTTTATGTTTTGAATAAGTCAATGAACGACATACGGTAGATAAATAAAAATTGTACCTGAATTTTTTAGACAATCTGACCATCTGTCACGTGACATCCCCAAGATAATTAGTTTAGGACAGCCTTAAACTTCGATATACATCAAAAACTGGCTAAGAAACGAACGCCATAACATATATCTTTTATGAGATCTCTCTCTCTCAAATGTAAATGTTCTAGAACTATGAGATATAGAACTTGTGGCCAATCGAAGGAGTATCAGTAGATTTATACCATACGGATATCGAGGGCTCGACACTGTTTGCTGTATAACTTTCATTATACAGGAATATTAATAATTTAAACATATCAAGTGAAACATTTTGTATAACCTGGAATGTTAAATTGTAAAAAGCGTCTCGTCATACTTTCAAATTCACAAAAGACCGAGACGTATATACAACCAAGCTCCTGGTCTGATTAACTACGTGTACGGATAAACAGATGAACACAATACCTGCAAATGTAACCGGAAAAGGGGTTTCTAAGTTGTCGAACACGGAGTGTCATTAAGCATGTGTGTGCTTTGTATATGTTTCATGTCAGAATGCGCCATCTGCGATATATTATGCCCGGATTTTTTTCCAGTAACAACAAAGAGCCTTCGAGGAAAGCAGTTAAATGTTTTAAATCCTGCAAAATATGTCAAAAAGAGCGAGATTGAAACAATTATCGGCAAAAATGGCATTCCTTATCAAATATGTTACAATTACATGAAACTCAGACTTAGACTATATTTATTCAGATAAAAATCCATTTGTTTTCATGAAAATGAGTGGCTGGTAAATACATCTACTGCAAAATTACATTCTATGTCTGAGTTAAAGTCTTAAATTGTTGTGAAAAATGCCCATGATACAAATACCTAACACTACATACAATTGCTTCAAGAACAGTAGGGTTCCAACTATTTCATTCAAGTAATATCATGATTTAGAACATGACAAAATTGGTGAAGTTGCAAATCTGGAATACAGTAGAACTAAAGTCAAGTTAATGGCTTTCACTGTATATACAGGTCAAACTAACATCGTAAATAGATACGTTTAAGTGAACAACGTCGGAAATCAAAAAGACAGGCTAGTCACCGAGTACTTAATACCATTTGCATGTACATAAACTCGTATTTAATACCATTCGTTTATTGAGGTGGGTAGGTAATTACGTTTTTTTATATATTCAAAGCAATATTCTAGGCATATTTTAATAATTTTAAATATTGATTCGGAGCATGTACTTTACTCAACACTTCGCAGCGACATTAAACTAAATGTTGTTGCTCAAACTATTGTTTTAGGTAGTAAGAAGATTGGTACTAATGTAATTTTTGCACATGCTTGTTACAAAAATATATATATTTTATTATTATTTCATGTTATCACTAACAAGTGCCTGTGTCCAAATAAATGCTTCGAAACACTACACTGAACTGCTGAATGACCGATTATAAACGTTAACCATATGTACATTTGATATAAGTCAAAATGTTAAAAATTAGGACATTGTTGAACATAATAATTGTCATGATTGTGTTATTATAAACAATATCAATGTACGTCTCAGACCGCATATTGTTTTCTTTCAGAACTAGCGTTTAGGTTTTTGGAAACATTCTGGTATCATCATACACATGTGTAGACATTCGTACAACTACACAATCCCCAAACAAATATGAAATGTATTTTCTCACCGGTATTTATTTACAATCTAATTTTCTTACAGTAAAGTTTGATAAATTCTGTTTTGGTTGTATATTGCAACCACTTCAGAGCGACCCTCTTGTACAACTACCTCTGTTAACTTTTAACCCTCTTTAACAATAGATTATGGTAGAAAAATGACACCCAACAACCTCTCAACAACAGACAAAGATTACATCTCCCAGAGGGTGCTGTGCTGGAGAGGTTGCTCTGTATTTCATTAATTGGCCAATTCTGACAGTATTGCAGTCATATATTGGGAAAGTTGAAATCATGAAGCATGATTTTATCCGGTTGCTGATCTCAAAATTGACAGACGTGTCCTCAACCCACTGAAATGACTACTGTTTTCTCTTTAAGGTTACATGTATAATATAAGTCTAATTTTCTTAAAAGATAATTATATACAAATATACAAAGTATTGCAAATATCTCAAGTAAAGACATTTAAAACATGACTGTCCAGAAGTAAACGTTAAATCTCTATTCCATATTACCAAATAAATGTAGACAACTGAAGCGAAATACTTCATGTACTTCAATAGGACAGAATAATCACTGAAACCTACTATTTATCTCGTTGTGGGCGTGATTTGTGTGATTTGTATCCTGCCATGTATCGATGATCGTGCTTTCATAATTTATTTAATACAACACTGCGGTAATATTTAAATAAATTGAAAATTAATTGTGAATGCTATTGTATAAACATTTATGAATTAACAGAAAACTTATATCTATTGTAGTGATAGATAAAGCCTCTGGTTACTTCCAACATCGCTACATCATGTGACGGAGCGGTAAATGAGACTGCAGCTAACACAGTTATAGCAATCGCCGAACGTCAATGTACTTCTTTACTCGAATTGTCCATATATTTACTGATTAAATGTTGGGATTTTCGAGATTTTTTTTGCTTACATAAATTATAGGTTTTATGCTTAAATTTCTCAGTTAAACTTATTTTATATCGATGTTTACAACTTTTACCGATCACTCTGGACGACTGACTCATTGGTAACTCACTAGTAATAGCGCCTTACTGAAGGGATTGCGTAATTTGGTGAAACAACCTCGCCTAAGGCGGAAATTGAACCCACGACTATCAGATCCGTAGTCAGGCGCTACCCCTTAAGAGCATCGTGAGTTTCTTCCGATAGAGACCTGGGCTAATGGCATGTCTGTCCTCCAAAAAGCATAGACTGAATTGTATTTGAAAATAAAAAAAGCAAAGCAAATGTTTACGTTTGAGCAAATCTGATGACAGAGTCATTTGTGTACATGTATTCTATACGGTAAATGTAAGTTGGCATTTTAAGCATACTATTTTGTCTTGCAAATAATGTATCTCTATAGACGTCTGAATGATTTTCTATTCCATATCTTTTCCCAAATGTGAAATAATCTTCACTTTGATGTAATTCAATAGCACAACAAGCACTTTATTGTTGCAGGTAGTACTACAGATGACATGAAAACCATACTGCCTGATATCGTACTATGGATATATGATATCACATATATTGACGAGAACGGACTGTACAGTAACAATAGTCATCTCGACGCATGCGCTGATAAAACGGCCATTCAAATCTCACAAGTTAGGAACGCGACCAGTTCAATGAGCAATATCGCTTACTCAGGTATTAGCTACCGCTGTTATTTTAGATGTTTATCAAAAATCTTGCGTAACTTGATCAAAATATGGTTCTTAGAGTTCCAAATAGTGCTAACTCGTTCTTCTGATAGAATGTGCAACATCTCAATATTGATCAAGGTACGATACTCTAACATGTTAGAACAGTTACCACACTCAAATTGCAATTTCATTTTCAATTTATATCGGTCAAAGACAGAGTGGTTTTTTATATGTTTGATAAAGTCATGATCGTTTCACAATAACCTTAAAAACAGTCATACATAAAAAAAAAATTTAGGCATGTAGACATATATTCAGGTCGGAAACCTTAGACCCTGTGGTGTTGGATAAATATCTTCAAATTCTGAGCTTTCGTCAAAGCATTACAGTCAACATACACAACGGCCCTGGATATAACTCATTTTCAAACTGACAAACCGTCTTATAACGTACATGTAGTTAATCAGACCAGGAGTTTGGTTTTATATACGTCTCGGTCTTTTTTGAATTTGAAAGTATGTATCAATTATGACTAACTGAGTTGTATCATATGGTGGCATATTACTGCCACCAGTTAGCATGATAGCGTTCGCGAATTAATTCGTGTTAACCACTTAATTATTACGATAATTATCTAGCTATCTAGTTAATATTCGTGATAAATTTTCGGTAAGATAAGTATCATACAACTAGAAACAGGCTTGAAAGTGCCCAGAACTGCAACCTCTTACCTTTTTATGATGTTACACTAGATTTAAGTGGCAACACGAATCTTATCTAGTTGACGACTTATTATGTTACTTAATAACTCAAATTCGCGAATTTCACTTAAGATTCGTGTTACCACTTATTTATAAATGCAAGTTTGGCTTCTAGATGTAAGTGGTAACACGAATCTTAAGTGAAATTCGCAAATTTGAGTTATTAAGTAACATAATAAGTGGACAACTAGATAAGATTCGTGTTACCACTTACATCTAGAAGCCAAACATTAATAAGTGGTAACACGAATCTTAAGTGAAATTCGCGAATTTGAGTTATTAAGTAACATAATAAGTGGACAACTAGATAAGATTCGTGTTACCACTTACATGAAGAAGCCAAACATTAATAAGTGGTAACACGAATCTTAAGTGAAATTCGCGAATTTGAGTTATTAAGTAACATAATAAGTGGACAACTAGATAAGATTCGTGTTACCACTTACATCTATAAGCCAAACATTAATAAGTGGTAACACGAATCTTAAGTGAAATTCGCGAATTTGAGTTATTAAGTAACATAATAAGTGGACAACTAGATAAGATTCGTGTTACCACTTACATGAAGAAGCCAAACATTAATAAGTGGTAACACGAATCCTAAGTGAAATTCGCGAATATGAGTTATTAAGTAACATAATAAGTGGACAACTAGATAAGATTCGTGTTACCACTTAATGAAGAAGTAAAAAACGCACTTATAAATAAGTGGTAACACGAATCTTAAGTGAAATTCGCGAATTTGAGTTACTAAGTAACATAATAAGTTGACAACTAGAAAAGATTCGTGTTACCACTTAAATCGAGTGTAATACATCATAAAAGGGTAAGAGGTGGCAGTTCTGGGCACTTTCAAGCCTGTTTCTAGTTGTATGATATTTATCTTACCGAAAATTTATCACGAATATTAACTAGATAGCTAGATAATTATCGTAATAATTAAGTGGTTAACACGAATTAATTCGCGAACGCTATCATGCTAACTGGTGGCAGTAATATGCCACCATAGTATCAGTTTCATTAACGTGTTATCCTTTTCAGCCATGTTTAAGGAAGAAATGAAACACGCGTATTTTGATGTACATGAATTGCAATCGGATCACCTAGTGTGTTCCGTTTAGAGATGCGAATTTCTGATATTGTTTGGAGGTTGTTTCTATACAGAAGTTACATTTGTAGTCAATTGTTACTTGATGAAAATGGATAAATTCGTTGAATAGGAGTTGTTATGCGAGAGAGGGCCACTATGAAAAGATTGCACTGTGCTGGTTGTCATGCTATTGCTTTACGAAAATTAATTTGATATAAACTTGGTGTATATTAAGCCATAAACAATGTAAGAAATATTTTTATCTGATCTGAACTAATATCCATAATGGGGTTTGTCCATGCAAATGTTTGAATATTGTTAAATATGGTTGCCAGAAAACTACTGAATAATAGAAAATAACAATATGAGACTGTGTTATCTATAAACAAACTCCATCAAATACATCAGTCGTTGCTGATTTTCATGATAGCATATGTCTTATTTTGATACTGGCTATTGAATTATTATAACTTGATGAGCAACCAAACAAGCATTTACACCGCATATCTGTATTCTCGCGGTACTTATTGAATAATGAATAATGAAGAAAGAAAAGTTAAATTAAAATCAACTACCAGCACATTATTAATTTTTTTTATCCTATCCCAATTCCTAACAGCATAAAATTAAGGTTATAATGTTAAAAGTTTGTTACAAAAGTAAACAAATAAACATGGGGTCACTGCCATATTTACAGGATGACGTCATCACTAATCTCGCGGTATTTCAACTATAATCTCAAAATAAACAAAGCATTGGCCTCAGATAACTAAACTAAATTGAACTGTTTTGTGCACGACTAACTATCATGCAAGAGAAATAATTTAGTGGTCTGAAACCTATAATGCGTGTGGCGGAGAAACTCAGACGAACATGAAACTCATGCTTTTTTTAAATTGATACACATTTTTTATTGGGGATTGCATGCTGCTTTGATAGAAAATGATTTATTAACATTTTGTCGCAAATGCTTACCAAAGTACGGTTCGTATTGATAGGTGTTTTTTTGTTTGAGAAAAAAAGTAGGTCAACCACGTTTTATCGTAGTCGTCCCTTGGTGGAGGAAAGCGAATACCGCGAAGATAGTGATACCGCGAGAATAGTGATGACGACTATATATCCACTTGTATTATCATGATCACTTTTTCAGTCCTACTTCCAAACTGTAAGCATGTCGGATTCAGACTTTGTAGATATTGAAGGTGATGAAGACTCATTCTCTAGAAAAAAGGTTTGTAAATATGAAACGCACTTATGCATGCATTATATATTTCAGGACTTGTCTTAAATATATGGCTTTTTGGCTGTCTAAGCTGGGCCCAAATTCAGGAAGATTAATTAAGTTTTTTTTAGATAAGTAGGATAATTCTTACACATACAAAGTTTGTTGGTAGGATAGTTTTCTCTGACAATTTCAATTGAAAAAAACGACTGAAGAAAGGGTTTTGACGAAATCATAATGCTCCATTCTTTGTTCTTATAGGAAGCAGGTAAACCCCAAATCTTTTCTAAATTAGCACAATGTCAGATTGTGGGTCTCGGTACTGGTCTAACGATTCACAAGAATATATATATTCACATACTTGCTTTTGTTATCTTTTAGCAACAACTAAGGAGGTAAAATGTCAAATGTGTTGTACATAAATGTCTTACAATATCTTACAATATCTTACAATATCTAACAAACTGAAATGCTCGCAAGTATTGATATAAGAAATCTTCTATCATGTGATACAAAGCTAATATTGTTCTGATTATGGTCACAGCAATACAACTGAATTGAAATAGATATTCAAATATATCATTTCTTGCTGTATTCAATGGTTTTCCACATAATATGCTATTTTAGAAGAGAAAAATAATGAAGCAAGAACAGATTGAAGATGATTTAGTACTTACACCAGAGAGAGGAGACAATAATGAAGAGAACGAAGATATACTTATTGGGTATGTACCTTCATTTATTTGTTATAAGATTGTCCTATCTGGGATAATAGTCTTTTTATTAGACTTTTTGGGTCTAAACCTTTGTATGTTTTGACTACATGATTGTTTCAAAGTGGTTGTTAATGCAAGTTTGTCTGAATTTATTTGTTTGACCACAAACTTCAAACCTTAGTGATGTTTTTCCAGGTAAACATAGTAACGATTCTGATGATGACAAACCACCACTAGATGTTTCCCAGCAAGGTTATAGCGATTATTATGAAGACAGTCAAAGTTATATGGAAGCAGGGAATCAACAACAATATCAGGTACCAAATCCCTTGTTTTATATTGCAGATTTTCTTCGAGCACTTTCAATTTTACCGAAACTCTCCCAGTTACCCATACCCAAGTCCCATACTCTTCCAAATTGCTCAGTTTTCAGTTTTGCAACACTTTGCTGTGTTTTTACTTTGGTTTGGTTTCTTCATCTTCAGAAGTTATCTTATTGTGAGATTTTTTAATGTATGGGTACTGTTTTACATGTCAAAGTTATATTTTGCCTGCTTTTTTGTGAACTATCTAATGGGTTTGACAACTGGTTTTTTTTCTTATGTTAAGCTGGAATTTTGTCATTTTACCTATTTCCTTCAAACTGAATTTCTTTTGATTGTATTGATATATATCTTCATGCAGTCTTTGATATCTATGATACTAAATGCTATATTTGGACATTGTGTGGTATACTCTCTAAAACCTGTGATAACAGTTCTCCTGTGATGACAAACCATTTGCTGAAAGCTTGCATTAAAAGGCCACGTTTTCTTTCCGTCAAACACGATGATTTCAACTAAATATGTATTTGTAGATAATCTGTCCTTCAATACCACATGCTGTTCTCAAAGGACATTTTTGAAAGTTATTGTCAGACCTTTAAAAAAGTTTAGTGTCTAGCTACACATGACAACAGCTGATGTATTTTATGCAACTCTATGTTATTTCAGGTTAAACTCCCACAGATGGACGATGAAAATAGTTTTGATCCATCAGAGTTTTTCCGACATAGTGCGCTGGCTGTACATGCAGCTGCAGAGGAGCAAAACCAACTTGAAGATCAACCAGTAGCGACATATCTCAACAATGATATGGAAGTGTCCGAGTCTGAAAGTGAGAATGAAGAACCGATGGAAACTGATGGAGCTCAGGCTGATGATTCCAATGAAGGCTTTGATATTGATGAAATTCTGCAGTAGACAGATTGATACAAAGTTGTTCTTTGAATATGTGCTTAAAGTGGAAAAGTATTGCAAAGTGAAATTGTGAAGATTTCAATGAATAAGGAAAGTGAGTGTTGGATATACCATTTGAGACGGAGGAATATGTTGAATTTAGAGAATGGTATGATGAACGTTTTGACGATGTTGTACATGAAGTGATGAATTGTAGTGGATAATTCAGAATTTGAGATGATGATGGCTTGGATTTGCCAGTCTTAGTAACTTAAATGGATCCAGTATGATCTGATAGCATACTGTATAATTCAAGCCAGTCTTTCTCTTGTCGTGTTAGGAGTTCGTTGCAAATCAAAAGACTGATAGTGTATAGAGAAAGTCATGTTGTGATTCAAATGTATCTGCATGCAGGACATCTTGGAAAGCTTCTGCTGACAAAAAGTGGCATTGTGATTGCTCAAAAGTAATCTTACTAAAGTTAATTGATTGAATTTCTTTGTGGAAGGAACAGGTTGATTGAATTGATAGATTTAATACTTAAATGCTGTCTTTGGAAACAAAACCAGTATTTTGTTATCATTACTAAACGTAACTGATATACGCAGTCTGTTCTTGTCATTGGATGTGCAAGCACTTTTACTGATGTAATTGGAAAGTATGCAAACACTAAACACTTGCAGTTACTGCATCGGGGCATGACTGAATCAGAAGATTCTTCTTTCCTTGATGTGAATCAATGAGTTTTATTGTAATCGTGTTTGCATAAATTTATAAAACCATAAATGAGAAGACAAACTAGTCAAACAAGCGTTCACTAAAGTCATTTGAATAATCTTGAAGAAATGGATAAACAATGCAGTGTGTTCTTGTAAAATTATTCAAATAATGCACAAAATACATGTTTGTAATGCTGTTCTCATAGTGTCACTGGTGTTACGCAGTGTGTGTTGAGAGCAAAATCAGCATAGTCTCTTTAGATGTCAAGTTGTAGGTCAAGAACCATTTATGTCTACAATGAGAATTAGGTTTCTTTATGGTCCAACCAGAGTGTACATTATATACCTCTGTGATCTCTACATGGGATAACACAAGCATCATTTCAATCTTCATGATAATACACCGTAACATATTGGCTACATGAATGATAAAATCAGCTACACTCGAATGAAGATACGTAATGAGGAATGTGAACGAATATACGCATCTTCACATGGGCGTTGTGAGTGATAATATTCAACTTTACTTGGGTGATGTCATGTATAATACACAAGTAAATAGAGTTATGTGAATGATCAAACACAAATTCCTACCCCCCCCCCCCCAAGTGTCCTGGAACCGCGCCTGTATATTGTATCATTGTATGCGAAAAGGTGTATGGACATTCAAGACTGACCCATGTGTTTTTTAAGTACGAGCGCATTGTCTTTCCGTGAGCTTTTATGGAAGGCAATGCGCTCGTGTGTAAAATTATAACTGTTGTTTGATTTACCAGTTTACTGTGCAAATTTAGCATTGCTTTCATCGACAGGCGCGTATCCATGCATACGCAGTGCACGTACGCCAATGCTTACAATTCGTCAGAAAAAGTGATAAAATAAAAGTTCCGAAAATCAATAAAATTTGAAGGCTGAGGGAGATGGGGTTATGAGCTAATTCGCCCGAATATATCAGTTGTTTGACTCTGTTATTTAAGTAGTATGCTAATGACAATGGCATATTAACACTGAAATATAGCATGGAAATGCACCATTTGGCTCATAATTTGCAATTTTTTCTTGGGGCAGATCCCTCCCAAACCTACCCCCCCCCCCGTCCAGGTACGCAATCGATAAAAAATTGTATAAAATATAACAAGTAAGCGCGGTTCACCAGGGGCATTAAATATCAGATTAAATTAAATATTAAATTATAAAGTGTGAAACTCAGACTTAGACTTTAAATTTGCAAAAATACATATATACCAGCATTTTTTTTCATTAAATCTAAACGAATGAAATTTTGTCTGAATTCCCTCAGTACACTTTTATTAAAATCTATATTGTTATAACAACGTAAGCGCGAACAAACATTTATCCATCCATCCACCAAGCCACCCATCGAATAATGTCAACGCCTGGATATAGATCCTACTAGTGCATTATGCATGATAAAATACATGTTAGCTAGCGATACACATGTAAAGAGCTGTGTCAACGGGGGATTTCCCTTCGCGATACATCGCCACTACGCACAAGTAAACTCGAAAGCGAAAGTACGATTTTCGAAAAACTATTTGACACAGTCTATACGTATCTGTCGGGGGTATTTTGAAACTACATTTTATTCACTGAAAAACAAGTCTACAGTATGTGTGGGAATATTGAGTTTGTATAGCTGTAAACTCGTTTTTATTGTGTTTACAATTACATAATGACTTTGTGACTTAACGAAATTGTAAAATCAATTGATTGAAAACCGTAGGACAATAAGTGAAGATGTCACGATTAAATATGCGTGATATCTATGGATTAGATAAAGATGGTACGAAGACGATTGTAGTTAAAGTAAGTACTTATTTGACGTACATGTATCTGAGATTATGCTGGGTTTTAGATTTGAATTAATTAATTAATTCAGGGACCGTATATAGTGTGTTCCAGATTAATTGCAATAAGTAATTGATATTGCCACGGACATGGTTTATATGTCCGTGATATTGCGGATGTAATGACAATCGCAAGCGACCTTAAATGAATTTAAGTGTAAAAGGAGATTAAATAATAAGATATCGATGTATACCAAAAACTCATTTTTTCTAACCATTTCCTGAAATCGTGAATACATTATACATGTATCTATAGACACGATGATTCGTGACGTCACGCGCACCCGCTATCCGATAAAACTGTACACTGGAGGGCAAAAACGAGCGTAATTGCTTTATTGTTAACTGTCAATGGGGCGTGAATGTGCTATTTTGAACTGACATTTGTAAACAAACACGCAATGGTTAGTATGCAGTGCAGTAGATTGTACAAATAGGGGTACAAAGAACTGTTGGATAAAATTTCACCGGTTTCGAACTGATTGTGCACGGCGCCAGCGATGGATGCAGGCAATGAAGAGAATGAGTATTGATGACCCATCTAAGACATGGGAACCGAAACTGCATGAAAGGATTTGTTCGCAAAACTTAATTGGAGGTAACTTATTACAAAATTATCATTGTATTCAATACATATCAATAAATTAATTGTCCAGTGGACAGAAGAGTCATTACCACACACGAGCGCCATTGGCATCCGACATAATTGTAATTCATCTTATATAGAATGAACCAAGTAAATTTAGGTCTTTGGATAAATGTTGAATGATATTTATAAATAAATATTCATGCTTACGGTATATTGTATGCCTATCCAGTAAGATCATATAATGAAAGTATCATATTGATATAAAGCATCACATTTATATAGGTCAGGACATCCGTCTGATGACCCAGAGCACCCCAGCTGGAACACACTATAACGGTCACTGACCCCAGATATATCCCATCTATATTTGTATTCATCCCGCTGCCGAGGGCGACCTAAGATGACCAGAGGTTGGAGGCGGCAGATGTACCTGTATGTCGGATTTGTTCGGATGACCGACTATTGTTAGTAATAATGAAACTTCGACTTTATCTAACAAATGCAGACTTGGTTATCAAATTCAACATATGTCCTACACAAGTATCAACGATATTTAACAAAGGTGTACCAGTGTTTGCCATAAAGCAATGGTCGGACAATATGGGCTTAAACCCATGACCTCCTAAATAATAGTACGACACACTCTACCGACTCGGCTTACCGACCACCTGGTGGCCGCCTATCCCCACACCAGTTCACTCCTCCCTCCTCCGGTATTTGAGACTCAACTGTCGAACACTGCTGTCATATATAAGTAAATGTAGGGGAAAAGGTCAACCCAATGTGGGGCTCGAAAGGCTCATATCATTATAGCATAAAATTGTTTTACGTCTGCTATAATGTTAAATATTACTTTATCGTTTCAGGTTTTCATAATATGCACAAGATGCCTCACAAAAGTCAACTTGGGACAAAAAGAAATATGCTGTAAATCTACAAACATTGTGGTCGATGTGTCATGAAATTCTTCTTGGAAAATACTCTTAATAGTTTTCCTTGTACATTTTAAATCCATTTACCATTTCGTGACTGAAATAAATACAATCAGTATTACATAAACTTGTAGTTTTCTATCATTGTTGAATAGTATGCTTTGAAATGCACAGTTCTATTGAAATCAAATTGTAATTACTGTTATATAGTGAGTTTTCTTTTTCAACTGAGTTGTTTCATCTAGATTCGTATGTGCATGATTTTGAGGAATATTTATCAGAGGTTGGGAAAAGTACCATTTGTGGAGACTTATGATTTTTCTCAAGAAGCTTTGTAATACTGCAGTTAAAAACATGAAACAAGCAGCTAACCAAAAGGATTGATAAAACACTGTGTGGTGGTTGCTTAATTCACGGACGGCTGCAAATGTTGACTTGAAATTCAAAGAAAATGTCTGTATCTACATTCTAAGTACACAACTCATGAGAGGACATTATGAGAAAGATCAAGCATATTGTATCTTTATTATTTGTGTATATTCAAAGCTGCATGGACTGAGGTGTGTGTTGTGTTTGTGCCGTATCCAAGGACATGCTGGATTCATTCAGTCTGAATTACTAATACTTATTCGCCTCAACAACTAGACCATGCTTACCGACTGCATTATTAATTTTATATCATACATCTTTACTGAGCAAAATTTCTCACACAACATTGAGGCAATTTCCATCAGATATAATGCAAAAGGTTAATATATAATGCTACCAAAGAAAATATTTACGTAAAATGGCACTTGGTGCTAGAACGTAACTAGACAAAAACATTTATTTGCTTGGAGCTGGAACATACTATATACGGTCCCTGCTTGGAGTTAGAGAATTGGTTTTCAGGCATATTTTTTTAAGTGCCAAACATTAATGTGATGCATTAGAAGTTTTGATCAGAATATATTCGTGAGAAAAAATGAATCGGACTAATTACTTAATTGCCACATAGTCTTATTGATGTTGTCGGTAGTTGGCCTGATGAATAGTAAATGTCCCAATATAGTTAGCATCTATGGCAAAACGCGCAGCTCTTGTTTTCTATCATATTTGCTTTTCGGCTTCCTTGATACATATAGATATACATGTCTCATTGATAAAAAAAAATTTTTTGCTCAGTTTTTGCTTGATATTTTTACATTTAAATATCAATGCGAAGGGATGGACATTACAAAATAATAAAAAGTATGGCCCTAAAAGATTACTAAACACATAGTAACGACTTCAAATGTGAAGAAAAAATTCTTTATTAATTATGTCATTTTCATCCAATAATTTGAAAACTATAAAGTCATTTTTCTACCAAAATATCTTTCCCATATTCTTGTTTTAATTAGTTTCAATTTATACATATCGCAGAAAAATTTGCGATAAAGGCAATTTTGAGCAACTAAAATCAATTAAAACATCAATAATTAGTTGCATTAAAATATGATGCAATAATTTTGGCAATTGATTGTGAAGAATAAAATATGGGTGACTCTTTAGTATTGGTTATTCACTTTTGAGTCTTTCACCAGTAATTTAAAGGAGTGAGAAAAGTTTTTATTTCTTCATTAAATATTTCATTTGCACTGGGTGTTTACAATTAAAGTATATCATATTTCAAAACCTAAACGTCATTTAATTGTGATATAAAATTATGAATGTTTATGCATAAATATGCATATTTTTTAATATTCAACACAAGTCTGATTACTATTCTTATAATGGTAGAAGACACTTTACCGTATATAAGTGTCAGATGGTGACAGCAACTATTGATTGGATGTATATTGGAGTCTCTCTGGGCCAGACATTATCAAATGCTAATTAGAGGTCTGGACAAGATTGGTATCACGATAGTGCACACAGGGGGCAATATTGTTTATTGCCGGACTGTGTATAATCCGTCAAAGAGAAAATAATTGGTCTTGTGTAGACCTGCCTCTGTTTCCGATTTTTATCATCTTATCTTTGGAATCTAATTTTAAGAATTTGTCAAAATATAAGTTTAAGGATTGTTTCAATCACTTAATCATTGTCCTTGTTTTTATGCGGAGGTCGAAAATATTAGTCGAATGTAAACAATAACATTTAACGTGTCTATAGCGAGTTTTAGAAAACAGTCGGGGAACATTTTTCAAATATTGTAAGGATCGGTCGGTGCACAGTATTTCTTGTTATGGGTCGGTATCGGACAATTTTATTACTTATTCTTTTGAAAAGAGAAATTAAATTTATGATCCATGCATTTATTAATATGAGTCATGATGACTTTCATTGTATTGTCAATGCTGGCTTGTAATCATTGTTGTTTTTGTCTTACATTGTAACTTGAACTGTGTAGAAAAAAGTGCATGTTTTCATAAAAACCAATAATGGCAACTTAATATTTTCAGGAGGATTTTTTCCCTTTTTGGATTCCCTATGTGTCAGTATTTGATGTTGTTGAACATGTATTTCATCTGATTAAATATTTTGAAATTATATCATTTAATAATTAATGTATACATATGTATTATCAAAGACTTTGTTTATGTATTTTGTTTTATATTTTATGTGAAGTTAATATTAGAGTTTGTGTGAATAATTATTCATAATAAAAAATAAAAATAAAGATATCTTGTCTAGATAATCTCTTACAAACATGTTTTCAATTACATTCTTGTTTGTACTTGTACAACAGTATATTAAATTAACGGTCTAATGTTGGATAAAGTTTATCTTCCAATGATGTTTTTCATTCAACTTGATTTAACAATTGTACTAGTAAAATGAAAGTTTGTAACACCACCCCTGCGAAAATTACCATTGCTGACCATGGTTAACCATAGCCTTTTTGGCCATGGTTATTAACCATGGTCTTGACATTTACAACAATTGGCACTAAGGCTGACCATGGTTGGCACCACAGTCTACCATGGTTGGCACCATGGTCTACCATGGTCAACACAACCACGGTTGGAAATGGTTAACCATGTTGTCATATAACCATGACGATGGTCAACTGGTAGTCCACTGAAAATCCCATTGGTAATAATATTCCACACAAACAATATTCCATTAATTAACACCACAATTAAAATGTAATTAAATGTAACATTATAAATGTTTCCAATATGATTGAACTGCCACTTTTTTCAACTGATTAAGGTAATCAACAATCAATAAAGGTTTAACCATGGTCGGAATTTATGCTTGACCCTGATTTGTTCATGGTTTAACCATTGTCAGCAATGGTAATTTTTTCAGGGGCACTGTCATTATAAGTTTTCTATACAAGAATGTTTCTTTTACAGCATATGTTTTATTATTAAGCTATTACTTTGAGATCACTTATTTGTAACAAGTTTGTTCGAATCATGCACGCAAGTTAGTATATAATCTAAACAATCTTGGAAACCAAGGGTAACTGGATAACAACCTTAGGATATATAAGGGATCCCTAAATTGTGTGTGTACTGATATCCCTTGCTTATAACATTTGGTTGAAACTGACAATTATATTCCTTGTACAGATATTAACCTACTTGTGGAGAAAGCGTAAAAACATTGGGAACAGTAGAAGGTGAAACCAGAAGAAATCAAATACATAAAATAATTTATCTAAACGATAACATTACTCATATCATACATTAACTGGCAATTAAACAAAGAGGATATCACAGAAACATACTGACAGCACTGTGAAGCCCATATACTGTACAGACAACACTGAGAAAATAATCAGAATCATTTATTTTTTTCGGCGCATTCGTACTAACATGGTTTGCTATTTGCGATGTTGTGAAATAAAACTTCTTCTTCTAGAGCTTACCATAAGTATGTGCATAAAGTAGGTTGATTCAGTTCAGTACTCTTGTACTTGAGTCATGAGAGTAATTTATTGAATAGTATTTTTGCTAGCCTCTTTATAAAAGTGGTTTGGTTTATAATGCAGTGAGATAAAACATGCTTCATGTAAATAAAGGGACGGAACTCTTTCTGGCTATGTTAAACATTTTTTAGAACATTTTCCAGAGTTTGGTTAATGCCCTAAATATTCAATATCCAAATTATTTGTCTAGTGTTTTGACTAGTTCAGTGTCTTGCCACATGAACTGATTGCTGTTCTAGGTATACGGCTAACTCGCTGAGCCACCGCAACTTTGCAATACAGATCCCACAGAAGTAATCTCCCTTGTTGAATTGATATTATTTCTTCGAACTTTTGATTGTTTGTCGTGACTTACAACAAAAACTAAGATTCAATTGAAATAAGTATGTTATTGTTTGTTTTATAAATGTCTCGCTTCTGAAGTATTTTATAATATAGATACAACTTTAAATTAGTAAAATATTGATAGAAATACTTGTGTCAACCCCTTTGTCAATTGGTTCACATGATTTATTATTTTAGCACTTTCCGCCAACCATCGATGAAGTACGTTTCCAGAGTTACCTGAAACGTATTTTTGGGGTTGAAAATCTTAAACTAGTTTTGCCTTTTGTGGGATGTAGTGTAGCAGTTGCCTCATTGGATGTTGCTGATGATATTGCAGGTAGGAATTTCTGTCAAAATGACGTATATCTGCCAGTCTATACCCATAGAAGTTTGTATATATACGAGTACATACACGTGTGCCATCCATATTAAAACCGTAATGAGGCTGAATTTCAGCTTCAATCTGCAGCCATGTTTTTCTGTCGGTGAATAGTATCTCTTTCAGACGGTTTAAAATTTCACAAAATTAATATATCCAATTTTTCACCAATATTCAACAACCTTAGCATAATAATTTGCATTCTTTGTTTCCATTGACAAAATGTAAGTACCATTATTTTCCAGGCCCAAAATACTCATACATTCTTGTTTGACGTTATTAATTTATTAGGTGTTGACATAGCATTTCAAAACATTTACATCATGATTCAGTGCATGTTGTTTCTAAGTCATTAAACATCACATGACTTCAGTTTGGCCAATTTGGAATTTTTGGTATCATTATGTTGTCTTGTAAATTATAAGCTCTGTTATAATGTCCTTTAACTGCTTCATTGTAAAAACTATACATAACCACTATAAATTGGCTTTCCTGAAAACCCTTATAGTCATTGAAAGTTATGGATGCTCACAGTTATGTGACCTATTTCGCAAGAAAATACAAAAAACAGTTTTTGTCTCCTGTATATAAGGAGAGAAATTTGTGTCTCCTAATTATTCACTTTTCAGCAACGATGTAAGCACAAAACACTAACATTTAATTAATGTCGATAACCGTGATAATTTATCAATTTGTGTTTAAGTTCTACTGTGACGAATGCGATATAGTGAGTCATTGTGATTCACCTGTGTCCGTCATCTGTTTGTGGTATGTAAGTGGCTTGTTAACACTGTTGATGTCATAGTTTTGGCCATTTCAAGATCCAAACAATATGAACACTCTTGGTAGAGGGTCGTCCGTTAGGTACAATTTGTTTGAAATTCTATCGAAATTTGGCCAGTAATTTGACAAGAAGATTGATTTAGTTTTTACTGTCTATTGCTATGGCAACAAGAGTTCTGCGTGGAATGTAGATCTTTGAACAAATTTGCAAGGGGACTTCATAAGGATTTTTTATCAGTTTTATTTAACACTTTGCAGGCCACATATTTAATATTGTCTGCCTGATCTACATGCTACATTAGACATGGTCAATGTGTCTCTGTGATTGGAATCTAGGTTTCCCCGTATTCAGTAGCAATACATCATGACCTTCTTGTTTTTTTTTAGTTTCAGATTTCATTGATATTTATCGCAAAGATGTTTTCTCAAGACCAATCAAACAATGTTGTCCAGAACTGGAGATGCTGGGTTCTGTAACTGGTGTCTTTCTTGAGAATGTATCAGGTACAGTAGATATCAAAGAATTGTTTGTCAAGATCATAGATCTTTGTAAAAAATACATTTTTGAGATTTGAGCAATAAGTAGCGGTTACAATCCACTGGTCAGATGAAATAATAAAATACGATAAATGCTTGAGTCATTGATGAAATGAAGATATTCAAATAAATGTAATACATTTTTATGTATTCCTCTTTATTCAACAAATCATTTTTGTCTTCAAAACTTAACTACAATGTCCTTTACAAAGTGATATACTATAAGTTTAGTTCGCCTTAATATGAATAAAAATTTCATGTTACATTTAGTGTCAATAATTACTACAGTTGGCCTTAAGTGCTGTGTGGCACACGTAAAATTTCACGCATACTTCGTCCAAAGTGTAGTTAACCTTATCTCACTTTATAAGTAAAATTTACACGAAAATGACATTAGGTCGCTGTGGTGTAGTGGTTAGCATAACCGACTGGCAATCCGACGACCCGGGTTTGAATCCAGGTTGCGCCATTGACCGATTTCCTCAAAAACGTGATTTTATATCATTGCTAAAACCAATGTTCATAAAATATATGTATTCTGTTTCACAGCATCAGTATTAGCTCATTATATATAACAAGATGCATTTCTTTTATCAGATTGTGTGGATCAGAGTGTTATTACAACATATTTTGAAAACTTAGGTAGTGTGGACGACATGAAGCGGAACTGTGTTGGAAATCGTCAGTGTTTTGCATTTATTATACCAGATGTGTGTGGTAAGTTGTAATTTACTTCCGGAGATCTGTATATTGCTATGTTCATTGTAACATAACATAAGTGTTTCACCAGTTTCTTAACAAGAATGTCAGATAATCATCAATGGTCGCAGTTGTCTTGATAGCAGGATAGCAAAGAATACATCTGTATACTTGGTCCTCCTACACTAGCTGTGGTGGGGAATTTATCAGTAGTTTGTTTAAGAATGAGTTAGTACTGGTTTGAAAGCTAGGATAATTAGTTGCCTCATTGCCGTTTTTGAATCATTTGTACCCTTGCATAGTGGCTAATAAAAAAAGAAGATTAAAGTGGCTTGAGAATTCTGATGTAAACAGTAACCTTATCTTTAATTGTTGTTTAAAATGTTGTTAATATTTCTCGTCCTTATGCTTGATTACATTCTCTGAAGTTTGCTCAACTATTTTTGCCTTCTTGAGTAGAACTTTCATTTAATTCCAACAAACCGATTTGAGTTAAGTTGAGCTTATAATTTGGCTTCTTTATTCCACCGCACTTCACATCTGGCATCACAATTATAACACGCAAGTATCCATTTAAATAAATTATAATATGTTACAGAGACATTTTAATTGTTACATTTTCTAGTCGTCCATTCCTTGCTATCGGCAGACGTTCATTGCATAAGTGGCCAGAACCTGTCATTACAACCTTACTATCCAACAGTACATGATGATATATTGGACTACATACAAAGCAAAGAAGATAATAATAGCGGTATAGTATTTTCCTTAGGAGATTGTCATGAGTTCTTTCCCGTCTAGAGTGCTCTCCTTTTCTATATATGTGTATATACTACATACTTGCATATACTGCATACATAGATATAGAAGGGGCAAAGGCAGAGAACTCTAGATGGGAAATAAAGGGAAATAACTTGTGACAATCTCCTGTAAATTACTGATATCTACTGTAGCTCTAGCTGTTACAAATATGTAATTGTTATTAATTTGTTGAAATTTCATTTGTAAAACATTTCATGTTAAAATACTATGGTCACAAGTAAATTATTAATTCAATCAAATTGCAATTTTATCTGACGTCTTTAAACACATTATTTGCCAATGGCTTACGTATTGATATATTTTGTTATTTTGTCGCAATGAAATGAGCTAACTGTAATATTCTCTAAATATTGAGTGTAACATAATTTTACCAAATTGGACCTATGAAATATATGAATTTCTACAGAAAGTGAAGCATCCGGGTTTCATCATTCTAAGGAGAGTGTGGAAGAGGTTCATCCACAATTACATTCCGATACCCAGATATTATCAGCTGATGCAACAGTGAACCTTTTCTCAGCAGTCAGACCTGTTTCACGAAATGTTCATGATGATGGGACAGTGTATGATGACAATTCAGATGTAGAAGTAAATATAAAGCCTTTGACAATGCCTGTTGTTCCTAGATTTGTCCAACCTGAGGTAGACATAAATAAGTACAAATCAGGTGGCGGCGGAATACCCATCGTCCCAGCGCAAAGCCCTCGAAATGTAGCCACTGTGAAGCCTTTCTGGGTACGAAGAACTAGTCCTGACGACCATTCCCCCAATGACGACGAATATTGGTAAGAAACCATGTATGTTTAGCACTTAAACTTAATTGCTTAATCACATTACAATTTCCTTCTACACTAGTCAAATGTTTTAAGTACACACCTGAAAATGTGCTATTGACTGGGATAGTAACGACGGAAAACGTTTACTTAATGCATCATTCAATGCAAGAATCCAATCGGCTGTACTATGAGGAAACGACAACATATCTATGAGAAACAATTTATTTCAGTGGTATAAACATGCAATAGTCTCAAACGATTCATTGTTAACTGTTAAAATGTAGTAGTAATTCGGAAAACAATTATCAATTAAACACACTTTCCACACTGAAGTTCGGGTTGCTCCCAATAATGAAAGAGATGCCTCTTGTGCTATTTTCCAATTCAGCACCACGTCATGATCACCGATTCATATTCAATATAACGTCGTCCACGTATGGTAACGTGGGTTATGGCAACATGAACGTAACATAAGATGACATCTGACGTTTATTGTAACGATGAATACATGTTGTTTTTCTCAAATCGAATGCAAATAACATTATTCGCAATTTCTATGTCGGCTTTGTTGCAAAAAAAAGACCATTAATAAATGAAACCATTATTGTCTAATTGACATGAATATAATAATTTAGACTGCACATGTGCTCTCTTCCAGTGTCATGTGCATCATATTTGTTTCATATATCTTTACGCCTTTTTGATTGTTTCTTAATCGTGCACGAAATAATTTGAAGATATTTGTTCACCCCGGAGATTAGTGCATGAGGAAATTGATGATTATTTCATTCACTTATTAATGGTTTAAAGTGTGTTCTTAGAACATTGACTAGTATGTAGATGTTTCCTCTTTATTTATTATCATAATATTTTCAAAGTATATTGGCAAAATGATCATCCTCGCGAGGTTATTTGACCGCGAGGTTATTTGACCGCTAATCCTCGCAAATATATGACAAATTTTGATTGGTAAGTTTTGGCTTTTCAGTTGTATTTTCCGTCATATGCACAATTTACTTAAATTGCAGAACCTCTGCACTATCTACGCATTTGCTGAAACTGTTGGTATTACTGCAAGAGGGATAGTATCACACCAAAACTTATCAAAATTAGGGGAATACTGTTCACTTGACCGAATATGATTGTATAATTGGTCATATGTGTGGTTTTAATCATCAATATCACAAAGAGCCTGCCATGAAGTTGTGGCTTAAGACTCTGTGAACATTATACTGTCGCTACTGAACATATTTTTTCTAAACGGATTACTTATGCTGTTTGTTTAAAATGATATGCACGGGATGTAGATCGCAATGCGCGGTTGCATTGATAATATGTGCTTTAACAGCATAAATAATCCATTTAAAGCAACATAAGACATCAGGTGATGGATATATTTACTTCATATTGACAATCAGGGCTTAAAATATAACCAATTACCCGTGTTTCATAATGATGATTTGAACCATACTCTACCAAACATCTTTGTGTTTTGCTGACACTATTTGTTGTCTATAAATACAAACTGTTTCAATAAAAAGATAGATGGTTCTGTAGGACAAGTTAGTAAAATTATGCTTATGATAGAAACTGTAACAGAAAAACATAAATTAATGATCAAAATCTGTCATTTTATGACGAGAATTAGTGGTCAAATATGCGAGGCCTTATTTTAACTTTGACGGCCTATTGTCCTGTAATTTCAACCCCCTTAAGTATGTGTACTTCAAGGGTAGTATTATAGACTTTGAATTTTTTTTTCTAAAATTTGTATCGGACCTCAATTTCGGCATAGGCTTGCTCTGGTTCATGAAGCTACCTCGTCAATAAGACCCTCCATTAGCTACTTACATAATGTCAATGTCACTTGGGCACATTGTCTTAATTAGTATCTGCTGTCCAGCCTATGATATACATGCCCTAATTTCTTTGTCACGTCCAAAACGCTCCCATTGGCAGCATTTCTATGCAAACCTCCACCGTTCGAACGATGGTTGTAAAACAAAACAGATGTGGAAAAATAGGTTGACACAAAGACAAACAGGCATAGTTAGGCTCATTTTTTGTTTTCTTGGGTACACAATATTCTTATTCCATCCATAGCATGTGCGAAGTTCTGACAAATCTTCGGGATCAAAACAAAACGAAAGGTCGAATTGACAAGAATTAAGGATCGATACATTAATTTTATGTGCATCTATCTTTCTTATTGTATCATTCACATATTTCTTTATATTTCTCAATGTAACATTTATATATTTCTTTATATTTCTCAATGTAACATTTATATATTTCTTTATATTTCTCAATGTGACATTTATATATTTCTTTATATTTCTCAATGTAACGTTCATATATTTCTTTATATTTCTCAATGTGACATTTATATATTTCTTTATATTTCTCAATGTAACGTTCATATATTTCTTTATATTTCTCAATGTAACCTTTATATATTTCTTCATATTTCTCAATGTAACCTTTATATATTTCTTTATATTTCTCAATGTAGCCTTTATATATTTCTTTATATTTCTCAATGTAACCTTTATATATTTCTTTATACTTCTCTTTACAACATTCATGTTTTCCTTTAAATTTGTCATTATGCATCTTGTGTATTTATCAATGTAATTTGTACATTCCCCTTTATTTTTCATTGTAACATTTATGATGTTCATGTTCATTTCAAACAGTGAACAGCGTGAACAGTCCTCATCTGAGGCTGATACTGATGATGAATTGAAAGCTTTTGGGACAATAGGCATACTTAAATCTAAGGATAAGATGGATGATGCGTCTGGTTTTGTAAAGACAGTACCCAATGCAGGAGCTGCTAGAGGATATAGACGAAAACAACGACTATCCAATGACTGTAATGGTGGTATGGTGCGTAAAACTCTACTATACGTTTTCAATGTTATGTCAGGACATTTGAGAGCACCTTTGCTGATGCATTGAAGTGTATCTTTGGAAACGAGTCACTCTACCAGCAGTGCTTATGTATAAGCGGGCTATTTAAGTTATTATTGTTAACATATGTTAATTGCTTCACATATAGTGGTATTCAGATAGTTAAGAGTCTTGTGTGTTAAAATTTTAGTTGACAAAACTTTTCTTCTTCTTTTTTTAATTTGGGTATGTCATTACGCTGGTTTGGCATAGTTTTACGACTTAGAATATTATGAAATATAAACTCCAATCAGTGGATTTTCTGATATTTTGCTTATAATGTTTAAGAAGTTGAATTCGCATAACATCACTTTCATAAATTCATCTGGATACACAAGGATTAAAAGTAAGAGCACATTCTTCTGTTTTCCTGTTTTGATCTTTATCGTTTTCTGCAGCGGAAACTTGTCAGTCTGATTTTATGTCAACATCGCTGCTGCAGTGACCTATTGTTTCCGAGGCATACTGGGATACTGTTTGCATTGTTCTCATTATTTCTACAGATCAGTTCGGTGATTTTTTTGTTAATTTTACTGCCGAATAAAGGCTGTTTCCCCTAACCAAAAAGTGTCAATTTTCCCCGAAATATCATCATTATTTTCCAATTCTTTGTTCATATGTTTATATGTTACAATGTTTATATGTCTGGATTTACAATGTAATTGTTGTTATTTGAATATAAACACACATTGTATGTATGTCTGGATTTACAATGTAATTGTTGTTATTTGAATATAAACACACATTGTTTATATGTCTGGATTTACAATGTAATTGTTGTTATTTGAATACAAACACACATTGTATGTATGTCTGGATTTACAATGTAATTGTTGTTATTTGAATATAAACACACATTGTATGTATGTCTGGATTTACAATGTAATTGTTGTTATTTAAATATAAACACACATTGTATGTATGTCTGGATTTACAATGTAATTGTTGTTATTTGAATATAAACACACATTGTATATATGTCTGGATTTACAATGTAATTGTTGTTATTTGAATATAAACACACACTGTTTATATGTCTGGATTTACAATGTAATTGTTGTTATTTGAATATAAACACACATTGTTTATATGTCTGGATTTACAATGTAATTGTTGTTATTTGAATATAAACACACTTTGTATATATGTCTGGATTTACAATATAATTGTTGTTATTTGAATATAAACACACTTTGTATATATGTCTGGATTTACAATGTAAGTGTTGTTATTTGAATATAAACACACATTGTTTATATGTCTGGATTTACAATGTGTTTTAAATTAATTAAATAAAACCCTATATGGTTGTGTATATCTTTCAGGATGAGGCAGCTGCTTTGAAACACATTTTATCACTCTCAATGCAAGATGGGTATGTTGAGTCCATAGAAAATACTAATTCAATGTCATTTTCACAAAATTTACTGATTTGAAACTTTGCCTTGTAACATACTGAGTTATTGTTATACCAAAAACCATTTCAAACACATCACCTGAATGATCCCAATATTTTGTTTTTTCCATTGTGTCCAGAAATATGTGAATAAATGTTGTAAAATCATCAATAATTCACCTATGTAATTACCGTTATTAATCAAAAGTTTGCACTATATTTAATGAATAAATGTATGACTTTTTATCAGAAAAGAATTATATATTCCTCTTTTTGATGAAAAGGTCTGATATCATGAAGGATTGCGGGATTTATCATTGTACTCACTCTAAGAGCCCCAGACTCCCCGCCTTTATTGCATTGGTTTAATTTTGGCTCTGGCTACGGGTCTGGGTTTAATATATTTTTTTATGAAAAGAGAATTTAGAATATCATAATAAATCATAGGTTATGTGAAAGTATAAAAAGTAACTATATTTTCATTATTTGTCACGAATTAATTAAATGTGAACTTTAAACAGTATATCCGTGTTCATAAAATAAGTATATAATTGTGAGTTAACTCTTATTTCACTTAGAGTATCTAAATATAAACTATGATTTTGGAAACATATATATATCAGTGGAAAATGCATTTCAGCTGTAAAGGCCATCATGTGTTTTTTTAACGACAGGCGTTCGAAATCACGTCACGGACGATTTGTAGAATAAGTCAAGAACAAATGAATGCAAAAGTATTTTTTCACAAAGTAGCCATTAATATTTCTATAAGTATGCTAAATAACAATGCTACGTTGAGCGTTGTCTTTACATTACACTGGCAACTATTTATGGATTTGTTCAAATAATAAGGAAAATGTAGTCCGGCTATGAAGTACTTGATTGGAAACAACAATATGACACATTCTAATTAACATAAAAACATGATCATTACAGTTTAAAATGATGCTCAGATCAGTATGTTAAGTTTTGATATACTTCTGTTTATTGTCATGGTGTTATTTTGATAAATTTTGTAATTACGTGTTTACTACTTTACAGAACCATGCCTGTTCAGCAAAGCAATCATTCCCGTTCGAAACATCAGTCACAAAATAACATGACATTCGGAAAACATGTCACACAACGTGTTGGGTCAAACATTAGATCTGAACAAGTGGACGGTGTATCTGTACAAATCATGAAAGCTGAAATTGCTAAGCATGCAGTAAGTACGAAGTTCTAGGATGAAGGTGCCTGCAAAATATGGTCCATTTTAATAACATGTATTTCTTGCAAATTCTACATCAGATGAACAGCAGTTTGTTTGAAGTTTATTTTGTCATTTTCTCCCTGTTGTTATAGTATTATTTTGTTTCCAAGTGATCTGTGTTTGAAGGCTCTATGTTGTGAATAAGTTATGCAATTCTGTTTCTTACTCTTACCATTCTTTATGAGCAAAGACGTGTTCATGTTTTTGTAAAATATTCCTATTTTTGTGTTTTATCTGAATTTATTGTATCCAAATGATAATGAGTTCCTGTATCGATGCAGTGGTGCTAATAGCTGGATTAAAAATCACACAATCATATTTGAAAGACTGACACCAGTGCCAATACTCTAACTAGAATCTTCGTGTTCTTACACCAACAGACCTAGGGGTTATTTGGCGACACAATTATTTATAAGCTTTACTGAATTGTTCTGTTTTTATGTGTATTATTTCAGGCTGATGTATTGGTCAATGTTGTAAATGCATCTGGTCCAGAACAATTTAATACCACTGTTGCAAAGTCGTTCCTTAAAGTCGGTGGCGCAGGCTTGCAACAGGTTGGAATAACTATGTACTATGTTGTGCACATAAATGTTTTTTATTTATTTAAACGATCCAGTCTACTGTTCCAGCTTAATGATTAAATTCATATTATGCTCATATTTTGTTCAAACTTGAAAAATATGTACGGTATAGTAACACCAATAAATAATGTAATCCTCAGTAATTCTGAAAAGACAAACTTAGTATTACCATAAAACTGAAAAAAGTTTTTGTCTGATAGCAATATGACAAAAAAAATTGTTTTAATGGCTTATGTACTGCAATGGTTCTTATTAAAGATGTTTAAGCATATGTGAAGCAGTCCATTGAAAATAATTACACTCAGATGAGCCAGATACATTTTTAGCTATCAGAAAACATTTATTTCCTTAAAGTCTGATTGTATCTTTGAGAATAATATTTTGTAAATGATTACAAACAGAAACTAAATGAATATACTGTTGTCTTTACTTATACTTCAAACTAGAAGCAAAAACAGTACATGATTCTTTATACAAGCCAATGACTGAGGCAGAGTATTTACAACTTTTAACGAGTGTACATTATTACACAAAGAACAAACAAGGATAAAAACTGATATATTGACTGCGGACACAACACTATATATTTAGTCTAAAGTTTTAATTATACCTTTTGTTTTCTTATCAAGTACAACACAATTTGTTTTAATAAAGAGGGGACACAAAGTCTTGCAGTTCTTTATTGAATTGTTATACATGTACATGTATGTTCTTGTAAGATGTTTCACCTCTGACTGTCATAGTTCGCTAAACATTTACAGATAAATGTGTTTACACATAAGTGACTTGTGGAGATGTTTTGGCAATGGTTTCTGTTATTTTGACTTATGACAATGGTATTGACAAACATACTATAATATGCTAAATAATTATTTGCAGATGTTCCAAATGGATCAGGGAACTTCAATGAGACCTGCTTCTATGTCATTGGTTATAGCTACACAATCGACTGGTGATCTTAAATGCGAAAGCGTTTTTCATGTCAAAATTACGAAAGGTTCTGATTGTAAACAGGTATTTTCACATTCATTACAAATTAAGATGAAAGTAGCCATTGCTTACAGAACATGCATTATTTGATTTGTGATGAACATTGTCCTACACTCCCAACTCAAGAAATTGTCTACAGTTGTTATATAATTGTTATACAGTTGACTTAACACAAGCTGTTTCTAATTTCAAAAACTGCAGTTATATGTCATTATTTAAATGATGTGTTGGGAGAGTGCGATAGAATATGATTTTACCTGAAGTATATAATTATGTTAGTACATGTATATATATTTTGCAATTGTGATACTGATTGACAATATGGTATAAAACAACATTAATTTTAGATAGTTTTGACTCTTTGTTGACATGACAAATGTTTTCCAGGTTGTTGATACTGCGATGGTCGAGATTATGAATAAATGTGAAATGTCAGATTTTGAGACGGTTGCCATTCCGCCTTTAGGGGCTGGAAGAAAGTTTAGATTCCCAGCACACTTAGTTGCTAAAAGAATGTTGAAACAAGTTTACAAATACATTGGTGGTACTCGACGAAATCATTCATTGAAGGTACATTGCATTTGTTCACAATTTTCTATAACAACGCAAACCCGTTGCCTTGAATGTATAATGTGTATGCAAAACATACCACATATGTTATAGTTCAGCAGTTACCAGCCGTTCCTTGGGAAATTTTTCCTGGCTTGTATTGACAATTTTATTCATTGTACTCTCAAATATTGTTGTCCTTCACTGTGAATTTGATTAATACTGTGGAGAAGTGTACAATACTTGTTCTGAACTTCTCGTACATTACTGTCGCTGTTTATTTCTTTTAATAGTACGAACGTTCTCATCTTTACAGGGCTTTGACTTTACAACATTTTCATCCATAGCATTCATACAAGCGTACAATGCTTATTTACCCATTAACAGGGGTTCAATTTGACCCTGGAGTTGACACTTTGACCTCTACAATTTAGTAAATGCAACATTTTTACCCTCAGGATTCAGGCTTTCAGAAGTGTCAGTTTTTCTCTGAATTATAGGTATTTCGGCTGTAAATGGTAAAATTCAGTCAAAATTATCAAAATTTCCCTTGAAATTCAGCAGCTAGTGGAACCTCTGATTAATGTCAAAAGTTTGACTAAATCTCCCTTTGGACTCCCACTTACATGTGTGTAAAAAACAGAAATGTTTCATTTTAGTATATTTGATGTGTTGCTGATTGAATAACTCACAGTTAAGTGTTTTCAGTTTTGGTTTCAACATTAAACATCATAACGATCACCCTGCACTCATTAAATAAGGAGTGAATTTCACACAATGCCTGTTTCTGTTCTTCTATAAATTCGTGATATTTTTAGATAAGCGGGTATTAGAATGTGATTTGATTAATTCATGGAAAGGATTACCACAGTTTCCATACATGTATTTAACTTTGACTTCGAAGTAGCATATGACAATGTTAGATGGAAATAAAAAGACATTTGATTACACTGAAGGGATAACAGATAACTTATTGGCCGTTCAGCAGATAATAGTAGCTCATGGTCACCTTTGTTTGTTTATAGCATTAATAGTAGGCTGTCTTTGTTTGATTTAATGCTCAGTAACGGTTAACGAGCAACATACATCTAACCCTGTTATCAAGTGTTAAATGCATGATGGTTTTAAGATGAATTTTACCTTAACATCTATACTCTACTTTTGTTCTTTAAATGTTAATTCTTTGAAATGTGAATGGAATATTTAATATTTCATCTTCGAAACTGTGTGGTACAATCAAGTCGTTTTTATTCATCGAAAAGGTGTATACTGCAAAGGATAATGAGTGTGACAGATCTTTTGGATTGCAGTGTATATTATGGCAAATATATTATATGTGTCCTTTAACTGATAGAAAGATGTTTTAAGGAACATTTTCTTGCCCTCTTTTTCCGAATGATGTTCAAATAATTTCAGGTTGTGACCATTGTGATATATGATGATGAAACTTACCATACTTTTGATGATGCTTTATCGGATATTGCAAGAAAATACTCTAATCAGCCTCAACAAGGTCGGCAACCACGTGACCATACTTTTGATGATGATTTCTCGGATATTGCAAGACTAAACTCTAATCAGCCTCAACAAGGTTGGCAACCACACGTGAAACAGTATCATGGACATAGGAAGGGGCGAGCACCACTTCAGATAACTCAGTCAGCTAGAAACTATCATTATGATAGAAGTAATACTTTCAAGTGTTTTTATTTTGTATTGCTCAAATACTTATTGGTACTGTATGTCATAAACACCATTTTGTCTGTTAACATGTACAATTGTTGGCACAATATAAAAATGGAAATGTATGATTTATATTCTTGGTGGGGATCGTGATTTAATATATTATTAACGGCAAAATCGCATTACATGATTTTTATTTGTTTATTTGGTCATTTTATTATTTGATATTCTGGATACTGTTAGTCCATGCCCACTGGAGCTCTCAAGTTATTAATTAATTTATTGTAATCACTTGCATTATAAAGAACTTTCTATTGGAAACAGTTTATTATAGAAGTGCATATGGTGTGTAATATTTTGTGGTACGAAAATTCCTTGTGATGGATATACATGTAGTTACCTAGACATGTGTCATTTGAAATCAAGTATACAAGTGATGATAGAACTATATGTATTTTGAACTTTTTCTAGTCAGTTTAACACAAATTGAAACATCTGAATATTGTGTCCTCCATCTTTTATTGAAATGTGACTGTTGCAGCATTACTATAGGTCTGATGACCTTTAGATCCCGCATGAAAACTGGCATCCTGTGCAATACCACCCAACAAATTCCCACTGACGCAGAGGTATACACATTTATAACACAATTGTCATTTGTCCACATCAAGCAATATAATGACATCAACCACAGTATTTGCCAACAAAATGGTATAAAATGATTGTACTTGTAATTGATGATCAAATAATTCACTATTTCAGACACAAACACTGGGAATAATGTGCGGAAGGATCATTCTGAAAAAGTTACAAGGACAAAAGCCGATATGAGACAACTAACAGACACTAGAAAAAAGTTTGTATTAGACAAAACTGAAGCTCCTAAGTATTGGAACAAATACAAACCGGGAATATCAATATCAACGATGCTTCTGGAGCCAATCAAGCATTTAATGGGTCGTAAACACGAGAAAGTGGAGTTGAATGGAACAACTCCAGAGTATACAGAAATAATAAGAATGATTAATGAAACGTTTGATGCTCAAAAAGTTGGTATTGGTGCTGATGCGACTGGGATACAACAAGGAAGCTATAGGAAGTTAAATGTCCTGAAAGTAGAAAGAGTAGAAAATTTGGAATTATATGAAAAGTTTGCAGAAAAAATAAAAGCATGTTGTCGTAGATTACTACAAAGTGAAACACGAACTTACCCGAATGTTAAAGATCTACCCAACTGTAAGGGGGCACCACACACTTCCTGCTATGGTGAAGGTGCACTTAGTAGTGATGTGCATTCAGAAATTAATGAATTTTTATTTTTCCACGGGACCAAGCGTGATGCAATTGATGTTGTTTGCAATAATGGATTTGACCAAAAGCTAGGTACCAGAGATGCCATGTTAGGACAAGGTATTTATGGAGCCGAACGTTCGACTAAAGCTGACCAATATACAGGTGTGAAATTATTTGTCATCTTCACAGTTTGATAAGTTGTAGAAATGTGTAGGTTTTCAAACCGGTTTGAAGTTAGTAGTAATAGCAGTAACAGCAGTAATACTGCTGATACTGCTGGAAGAGGTAGCGGTATTACTGCTATTATTGCTGTTAATCAATGATACTCGCAGTAATAAGCATCAAAGCAAATAATATTGCTAGCAGTAAGAGAATGGTCAGATTGAGATTCATTGTTGATACTACAAGCAATAAGAGGGATAAGAGTGAGAGGGGTGTACTGCTCCTAGCAATAACATTGAAGGGTAACACTGCCTTTTTACTACTAGTAATAACATTACAAAATAGGCATATATCTGCAAATTAACAATAACCATTATCATTGATTTACAGCAGTAATACTGCTACATCTTCCAGCAGTACCAGCAGTATTACTGCTGTTACTGTTATTACTACTAACTTCACACCAGTGGTTTACAAGTTCTGATTTGTACGAGAACGTGCAATAATCATAAAAACATGCATTATGGGGTGACATCGACATTTCGTTTACACCCACGTTATTCCGATGGATCGAGAGCAAATTGTACTAGTAATATCATTTAGGAAAAATAATGATGGAATCAAATTTATTTCATAACGTTGTGTTATTTAGCATATATTTTTTAGTCACGAAAACTTCTTTTGAACCGCAAATTATGTTTTCCTTTTTCACATTCCAAATACTTAAATCATCTACATGTTTGATGCGTATTTCTGTATTTTTAAAAAAAGAATATCTGGTACGTTCACTTCAGATTCCCGAACCGACAGATCGTACGGCCAGGGGAACAAAAAGAAAATGTTCCTTATACGTATGATTTTAGGCAATCCATATGTTTCAAGCGAACAAAATCCACATAAGTTGAAAAAACCGCCTTGTACCAAGTGCTATAAAGATGACTGTAAGAATGCAGAACATGGAAAGGGCAAGTTTGGACATTTCTTTGACTCAGTTATTGGAGAAAATGGAAAACTGTTTCGAGAATTTGTTGTGTACGAAGGTGATTTGTGTTATCCCGAGTATTTGATCACCTATGAAAGACTATGAAGGTAACTGAAAGTTCAAACAACGAGCCTGTGCTGAGCAATGAAGTACGCACCAATATGTCTACCGTTTTTAACGGAACATTATATCTGATCCTACTTCGTTGACTGATTCAACTTCGCAAAAATGATACAAATCCACTAAATGGTTCCAATTTATAAGATTATATAAATTGTAGCTATATGATGCACTTTGTTACATAATGAAATGGACTCATATATGACAAAAACTTACGCTGAATTGCCTAACTTCTGTCAAGTTTATTAAAATAACTTAGTTCATGTAACACATGACACCATTAGTACATATACTATACAAAGTAATAATACACGTACAATAATAACGAGGCAATTAAAAAACAAAAACAATTTATTATGCACAAGAAATTTAATAGTACAACACAGTTATGATAACTTAATATTACGAGAGAACGTATTCTTATTATGATTTTATGTTTATAATATGTACAAAGAAAAAATGTTATTTTCGGAGGTTTCAAGTTTAAGCTATCAATTACTTCGTTCATTGCGAGTGTAACTTTGCTAATGGACCTAGCGGTAATCGATACAAGGTTGCTGAATGATTTAATTTCGCTGAGTGTTAGTGAACGATACGACTTTGTACAGTACAACTGACTCAGAAAATATTAAACCGTCGCTTAATGTTGATAGTTAATTAGTTGAATTATGCACAATATAACCGTCACTTAATAATATCAAAGCACGAAAATGCTGTGGGACGGTACCACTCGTCTCTGTAGCCAAGCAGGCAACTCGTTGCATACAAGTTTACGTTTTGTAACTAAACAGTTTTATAATGTCTAGGTAAATATCATGTGTAAATATGTCAGATGGTTTGCATGGAATATGGAATAAAACAAAAACATAAGACAGAAATGCGAAAAAGAATAAAAAATTATTTAAAAAATAGTAAACATTTTTTCCAAGAGATCTTCAATCCGACTTGTTCTGGAAATACTAGATTTACAAACCGAAATAAAGAAAAATGGTCAGTAATAATGGTAGAACCTTAAGATTGTAAAACAAGTGAAAAGTTCGTCACGATTGTAAATAAATGAAATACAAAGATATCAGACCCTTTATCACGGACATATATGGGCACGGTCGTAATAAATTAAGACTGTACAGGTCTTTTAAATCTGACTTTAAAACTGAACAATATTGTAAAATGATTTTGCCACCTACTCATCTGTCAGCTTTCAGGAAGTTTAGATTAGGCGTTGCCCTATCCGGATTGAGACTGGCCGTTATGAGGGCTTGAATGAAGAAAAAAGAGTTTGTCCTTTTTGTAATGGCACTTCTGTAGAAAGTAAATTACATGTTATGATGAATTGTCAAGTTTATAATGATTTAAAAGAAGAATTAAAATCTAAAGTGGTACTTTTTAACGATTCAGGGAAATGCAGGATTCTGAAAAATATGTTTCACTGTTTTCCAACCAAGATTCAACATTGATTAGATATTGTGCCAAAACCTGTCGTAATATTTTAGATAGACGTCGTTTCTTACTTTGTAGATAAAGTCTTTTAACAAGTATGTACAGGATATCTTTATTATTTTAACCTAATGTTTCTGTATTAAGACATGTTTGCAAGATATTCCTCAAAACATGACTTTATTATACCTCGTGGGTTTAAGTGCATGTGTTTTATGTTGCTTTTTCCGCTTTCTTTTTTAAACCACTTACGTTTCATAACATTCATACATTTTAACTAAAGTATAGTAAGTATAATGTTACTTCCATGATATATGAGCATTGTGCTCAGATTATGTTAAATGTTCTTTTTTAAATATGTTATTGTCCATCTCTTATAATTCCGTATGGAATGGCATTGTGCTGTTTTAAATGTTATTTTTACACTGTATGTGATATTGTATATGTGCAATGATGAGATGAAATTAAAGATAATACTACTATATGCCCGTGCCTTTTGGTAACGTTTGTGAATATTTAATAATAAAATGACATATTAAATTATATCAGCACTAAATTACTGTAAAATCTTTAAGCACAGGCATAAAGTTATGATAATACTAGCTTGCCATTGGTTATGAGTTATCTTGATGTGGTGGGGTATTTTCCAATTAATTTTCCAAGTACTGAGTGAGATGTACATAGAAAGATGACACCGATAATTTTCGTAGTCGTGCACAACGAGACCATATCTACGACAAATAGCAATAAAGAACAACAACAACAGCAATCAAGTGTCATCCATTTACATTGTATATACAAGTATATCATTTAAACACAGTCTTAACCTGAGTATGCCCTACACTCTTCTATGTGCGTTCGCTTAGCGAATTATAGCGCTAACCAGTCATTTTAAGTCTTGAGAACGCTGCATATCAGTATCTATCCGAAAACAATTGAAGCATCTAATACGCGCTTATCAATGGAGGTCGATTAATGCACATCATGTATACGCTAGCAACTATATAAAATGACGAATACCATACAAGTTAGGCATCTTTGGTTGAAAGTTGGTCCATATTGATGCACAACATTGAAGACAGGTGCAACGCATGGTCAAATACACAGTAACAAGTATATAAAAAGACACACACCATACGTCCCGCCCATCCAGACGAAACTCCGCCTCTCCCATCGACCTCCGCAAATCAATGCGCAAAAGCAACCGTCGTTACCGAAATCGTCTTTAAACCCTTTGAACTTGATGGAAACAGTTTTTTAGTTCACAAACAACTTCAGTACGTCAATTTTTCAACATTTCGTTGTCTTGAATCATTTATGATACTCGTATTACTTCGTTGGGTGAATTTTGGGTCTACTTCGTTGCGAGTACTTAGGATGTGGACGTTTTTGACTTGTTACCGGCTTTCAGTCTTTTTGTGTTTTGAAAACGGGAACCAATTGCTGTATGCCTCTCAAATTGCCACACTACTACAGACGGTACCTGTGTGGTACCGTCCAAAATATGGTAAACGGTCAAAATCCGCTCAGGACAAAATCCCCTTAGCTCATTTTGCAGAGGCGGACAAAATCCCCTTCGTGAATTTTACAAGGCGGATAAAATCCCCTTCATGAATTTTACAATTAGGACAAAACCACCTCTGATATTTTTTTCCATATTGGACATAACATCCCTTAAGTATTTCATCTTTGCCTTTGATAGTGTTGCAAAATAGCTTCTTGTAGCTTGGATTTCGAAAGACAACAGTATAAAATTGTTATCATTTTGAAACGTTTTTCTTCAACTAATTATTTAATCAAAGTCATATAGAATAGGTTTGTTTGTTTTCTAAAGTTGCCAAACAAAATATTCTTGAACATTTGTATAACATATTCATACCAAGTAAAATGTCGTACTTTTAGGCTAGGACCAATGTATATATTGTTCCCAGGCTTTAGGGGATTTCAGGATGGATATTTATTGCTACCCTTATTTGCTTTAAATACGGTATACTTCAAGAAACAAAGCATGCACAAACACTAATATCCTGAAGATAGGACAACGACATATTTATCATTATTTGATTTTATTATAACACCTAAATTATAATATCTACCCTTCAAGATCACTGGTTAAATGTAAAACTGGTACATGTATTTCGTAGAAATAGAGCTCCCTTTGTTGTGAAAAACATTATACATGTATGCAGTTATGATGCCATTTACATAGTTCCTTGCATTATTAATTATAAATTCATAGATACAGTAATATATACCTATCATAGTTATAAATCACAATGTGATATAGTCTTATGGATTTCTTATCTATCCCGATGACGATGCCGACATTTGGTGTAGCGAGATTTTTAGAGGTGGTCTCAAAATAATTTAAGTATTTTACAAGAAAAGAGCCATGAAACCACGGACATATTAACCATGGATTGGAAACGTCCTACTATGTGTGTTTATATTTATTTGAACTCTAGCGACCGGCGAGATTTTCTTCCGAGATCAAACCCATGATAAAAGTTCTGCGACGACCGCCATCTTGTTTAGGAATCGAGAGAAGCTGACTTTTTGATCCGCCGTAATCGTCATATTTACATATTTCTGAAGTATTAAATAATACATTTTTAAATGACTATATTTAGACTATATTTAGACAATAAAAATGCACAGATCAATAGGTAATTACACGGACATTTAAGTGATAATCAACAGAGCCAGGAACAGACGGAATTGAACGGAGATTGTCGACAATCGTTGATCGATAAATAGATGAAAATTCTCCCCGTTTTGAAGTTATGGTAAATTCTGCGTAATTCTGAGACTCACCTCATGTGTAATGCGACAAACAAGTTATGGTTTGCTCACATTTAAAAGTACAATAAACGAATTGATACCATTTAATTTTTCAACTGAGAGTTACTTCAATGTATTACATTGTGTCCTAGGGTATGTGTATATTTTCCTTTTTATTTGATATATTTTGCTGGTTGTTTGCCTTTGGTAAATGCTTTTTCTGATTCGATGGATATTTTGATTTAATCTTTTGAATACTCTTTTGTTTGTTCTTTATCCACTGGTCAAATGCACTCTGATTTTCCAGCTTCTTCATTTCTTCAATATGCTTCTTGTTTTGTTCATTTTTTGTCAGCTGATCCCGGACCCACGCAGTTTTCTTTGACACATAATCTTTCTGTGTATCGGACAAGGCATACGGCGAATTGTAGCTAAATTTTAGCATTATCTTTGAACGGTTTATTCGCTCAGAATTAGTCTCAGAAGCCGTACGTACCCCTAAGATACCTTCACTGGTAGAGGGTCGTGATTTTGCCGAATTTCGCAACTTGTCAGTTTTGTTAGTATTTATATTTGATTCTGATAGCGGCTCATTATCTATGTTGGATATATTTACTGTTGACTTGTCCGTTTTAGTGCAACCTTCTTTGTCCTTTATCATATTTGGAAATGTGTCGGTAGTTTCATCAGGAATGTCTGTTTCTAGGTTGTTATGAAATTCTCTAGGATTGCCCTCCATTGGAAAAGGAAAATGCTTTTCAAACTCGTACGCAAACATATCTGCTGGTTTGGATATGAGCTCAGTCAATTTATTCGATAGCCTTTTCCTTTGCTCTGTCGAACTCGATTGTTTTCTATTAAAACTTTTCGTAGTGTGACTTTTCGCGACACTGTCTCGGATTACGTTTGTTTGGATCGAATCATTGGTTTCACTGTTTGTATAGACTCTTTTTCTAATGTTGTGTGGTATCGTTTAATTGCTGGAGGTTTCTCTAACAATCCTTGTGAGATTTGAACTCTTTGTATTGGGCGCTTCACATATGGGAGAAATTTAATGGAGCATTTGGAACTTGTTCTCTTAACATTTTTTCTAGAGCAGAAACAGTACGTTGTATTGGAGCAGTCCATATTGACGCTTGCACTGCTATTGACCGTGTCTGTTTTTTCTTCGTTGCTTTCTTTTTCAACTTTTCACTTTTCAATATTTCATCAGGCAAATCGTTAGAAGACTTCGCTATTTGTCTCCCAAGTGCAGCAACTGCAAAGGATAGTTAAATAACATGGCACCGAATTCTTCCATTACACTATAATATCCCACTTAACACGAGTATCAGTAATTGTAAATAACTAAACACTGCTCTATTTCCCACTATAAAATGATAGCATTAAAGAGCATAATTGATGGTCTATTTACTCAATTCCATTACTAATGTGGTGATGGAAACGAATCTGGTGCATTATAGTATATATAAAATACCATTATTGTAATGATGTTCTACTCGTAAAATGGATAAAAATCGATGTATTTACCCTCGGACTTTCAGGATAAGATAACAAACACATATACCTGTCCGCATTTTTTCTGTTTTCTTGACATCAGACGTTGTGTCGTTCGTTTCCAACTTTACATCTTTCTGTGAAGGACTCCAACATCAGAATAGCGTTAATTGATTACAATCGGTACTTCATAATGACAATATTTAGTGTCATTACATCCAAGTGTATTTAACAGACGTAATTACACGGCTATGTCAAAATATAATTATAGCATGACAAACCTAAAATAGTTAAAAATGTGGTTTTCTCATTTGCTCACAGGAAATATATTCGCACTACATTTCGTTATTATAACATTAATAGCTTTATTTTCAGAAGGTAAACACAAAACTTTACATTGGTAAGAACATAATTATAACAAATACAAAGCACGTCTTATTTCCATGTGGCCTGCCATATATTATTATAAAAAAGATTAAACTGGTTAGAGTTACATTTTTTTTCTTAAAAGTTATAAAGAATTGATTATATATGCATTTAAACTGAACGCAAACAAGGAATATTCTTACCCTATACAAATCAAACTTATGAGAGAGTAATTTGAAATGTTTGTGATGTTTATAATAAACATATTCGATTCTGTTATGCAGCATTATGCATTTACATACATCCAACAATACTAAGTACTTTCTTGTGTACCAGGAGTTCAAACTGGTAGATTGATTTTGCTTTCGGGCGAAAATCTGACAAAATTCCTCACATGAATAAGAAATGGTTGATGAATGATTTATGTATATTTTTCTGCTCATTAACCTCGCATCTTCTGGATTTAGATATTATTGTTATCACAATATTCAACATCATTACCTGATGGGCTATATGAATGCCAATCTATTTTATTTTTTTCACACGAAATACCTACCTTCAATTGAACTATTCGCCGGTAATTAACTGAACTGTTGCCCTCGCGTGCGCAGTTCGTCAATGTTTGTTTCAACATTTAATTTATAAAATTCCTAAAGTGCATCAGGTAATGATTACTAGTAATCATTAGTAAACCGACTCAGTTCATTTAGGCTGTATCATTTTACTTATACATGATAAAAACTATGTTTGCAGTTGATCAAATTCGTTTAAGGAGTTGCATTCAAAACTCAGTTTCTATTCAAAGTGGTTATTATGTGTATTTTTGGGATACATTCCGACCATTTTCCAAATATTGCTTTCTTATCTAATGTTATCACATGTATTTTACACTGCTGCTAACCGTTGCAAAATTCTATGCATCTTAATAGCGTGTGTGATATTGTGCAAGCGTATACAAACGTCTTGAAATATGTTATTTTGAAAATATATGTACTCTTGTGTCTTACCTATATAGTATGTACATTTACGCCTTACTTGTATTGTGTGTACATTTGTAAATGATTGGGATTTTGTTTTTTGTTTACCATATGACAGATTTGTATTATGTTCCAGAGGCCTAAATTACTTGCAATAAATATTGATATTATTATAATTGTTATTATTAATGAAATCACACGTTTACACAATTTCCCACTGTTATGTTTGTAAATGTTCTTAAGTGTATTTCTGTTTTCATTTATTTTTGTACAAGTTAAATAGCAAAATCGTAACAGTAGATAAGTTGTAGTTCTTAACACTTCCTTGAAATTGACATTTGACAAGTTATTTCATGTTTTGGAAAAAGTTAAATATGTTGTCCCTTGGTGTCGGGGATAACATTCATAACTAATGCCTATCGGCCTCTGTCACAAGCTCATGTGTCATCCCTTCCTCCTCATGACAACAGTTTTGACTGTTATACCGAATAATATCATCAAATAACTGTATACTATTGTAAATACAATATTCAACACTATTACCAGTAAATGACCAACACGGCGCTATTACTGTTAGAAGCAGGATGCAACTGATGAATATGACTTCAATGACCCAAATGCTTATGCCAGATGTGGATTCGTCGCAATCAACTGGAAGGTAACCATAGAAACTGGCGATATTAAACAATACTAATATTTGACGTAAGAGTCGTAATGATATATTGTTTTTTATAATCATTCTACAAGTTATGGACTGTTTGAACAGATGTTTAACCGAATCGTGCGTCAATATCTACCCTCGTTAAGGGTGATTGAGTATGTATACCTTACCTATGTCCGAAAGTAACATGATGACTTGGTCTATGCTTTACACCGACAAATGCCATGGCGAAGATCATTAAAAAGTACTAGTAGTTGATAGTTGGTATTTTGGTGTCTAAACTGCTTTCGTGTGAAAAGATCAAGCCGCGGTGTCACCTACTCTGACTGTGGCTTGTCGGGAACTGGTTACATATTTTATTAGAACAATATTACATGTATATGTACAGTTAATTGTAACATGCTCATTGACACCATAGTATTTAATGAATACTATTTAATTGTGATTATAAGAAAACAATATGTATAACTATTACTGTATCCAACATTTACTTTCGTGCTTAAACACAAACAAATGCAAAACAGTTGTTTCCTATTTTAGGGTGCAAGTATTATTTTGTGATGCCAAGAAATTGATATAAACTGCAATGTTCAAATGACATGTTTTTTTAGAAAAATACAGATACTTAGCACACTAGTAAAAAATTGAACAAACACTAAGTCTATCTACAACTATATGTTTATGAAGATTGTTTGCATGCTGCTCATTGTATACTGTATTGTTTTGTTTCTGTTTATGTGCATGTGTCGGTGGTCTATAGTATTCACAAATAAAGCAAATTACTGCAATAAACATAACAAAGTTATAAGTACAACAGGTTAGACAGTACCGCGTGTAATCGCAACTAAAATTGGCCGAATGTCCCTTCAAAAGGGTGAATGATTTCTACGTACTTTTACTGACATGGGTGTTTTATTTTCCAATAGTTGTGGTCAGTTCCACTACTACAATGTCCATGTTTCCGTACAAAAGCATAAATTCACATTGATAGAGAAGATAAAAGAAAGAGAGAGAATAAGTTGCTACAGGGAACGCCACATACATGAAACAGTGCCTCCTCACACAGACCTCCGGGAAAGCAACATTCTATAAAACATAAGGCACTTGATGAGGATAAAGGGTACATACGTTAGGGAACAGAGGTGCAAGGAATGGCCTGGCAGACCATAAAGAATAACTTGGAGAACAAAATAGGACAAACAGTGATTTGGGAATTAATGGATGGAAAAGATCGCATGACAAGTCAAGACAGCTGGTAACAAAGGCTGATAAACTTAAGGTATTTACTAGGGGTTATAATCAATGGAGACATAGTGCTCGAGGGCTAGAGCACCCGAAGATCATGGGTTCGGATCCCGACTAGGGCGAGATTGTACCGCGATCTGCATATTCCATGAAATAGACGCTAGGACTGGTTAGTAACACAGGAAGCAGCCATCGAGAGTGATTAAATACGTTCTTATAACTTGTTTCACAATCGATGTAAACAAAGACGGTCAAATTTCACTATTTTACAGCATTATCACTAATACCAATACAGCTCATGCTACAATTAATTCAATAAGGAATCGTAAGTATACCGTATTTTCAATCAAATCGGTACACATTATTTCTTCGTGAAAACAAATGTTAAGCCAAAATAACTAAAGATGATTTGATTGAAAATTTCCGCGACAGATTTTAGCCAATAGCCACACAAACCACTTCAAAAATGTTATTGTCTATCCATAAACATGCTGTTCGTGAAACACTTAATGTACTATTCCCAAACTAAATCGTGATATACAATGTATTCGCAAACAGTGTGACGCGTCGAGTTCATGAAAATGGACATAGAAGGTAGGTGTATGAATATACCTAAAATCTCGGTACATGATGCGGTTTCCCTACACTGTTAATTACAATACATCTGACAAGGGAAACACATTTAAATATATTATTGAATTGTGTGCATCGTGTATCTAATTTTTAAAATATCTCCGTCATAGTTTCCACAGAGACTACATACATTTACTTCGACAGCCATTTAGGAACTATTTTCCCCATGTTACTTTCAATGGCTATTAAAAAACGAGGTTATCCGATTGCAATTCATGTACATCAATAATATAAAATACGCGTGTTTCATTTCTCCCTTAAACATGGCTGAAAACGATAACACGTTAATGAAACGGATAAAACTCAGTTAGTCATAGTTGATACATCTTTATGTAGAAATCTGGCACACCTTAAGCTTTATATTTGCCATTTGGATAAACTTATGGTGTTGTTTTAAATAACACGTTTTAGTTTTGGAATAGTACTTCCGGTTTATTTGTCACTTACTGCAAATTACTGCAAATAAAATTAAATCAGGAAGCAATGAGTCAACACATTTACTAAAGATAAATATCTTTTAAATACAATGCATAATACAGAAATTGTATAATGGCTAACTATCAATCAAGCTTGCATACAATGCTATCAAAACCGTATGAGATAATGTATACATGTAGTGTATTGTAATATTGTAATAATTATTATATATTGTATTAAATTATAAAAATTAAGTAGTAGGGCTGTTCATGTTGTGCTGCGCCTTTATTCAGTTAAAATACATTTTGAAATTCTTACTTAATCTTAAATTTTGAGGTGAAAGCTGTCAAAATGATATTTTGTGTAATGGTGCGTATTTAAGAACAATCACAATACTTTTTTACAAGTTGTATAACATTGTCTAATCTACATTCAATTAGATATTACACAATGGTGCGGTCAATAATGGTCATATTTACGATTAGTAAATAATTCGTGATTTGTTTAATTAATTTAATGCCTGACTTGAGTGCAAGGCTGCAGTTCGGTTTTTCTTTTTAACTACGTAACATCATCTTCTTGTACAAAAGCGACATTACAGATAAATGATCAAAAGTATATAAATATAAATACTGTCGGAAAAGTACGGAATCCGCCACCGTCTTGTCGACTTAGAAAACCTGATATTAAGCTTTAAATTTCAACTTGTCGCGGTGTTAATTTCCAAAAAGTTGAAAAATCGAGCTAAATTGCGCAAATGCCATAGTGTCGACCCATAACTTAGCAAGAAAAGTATAAATTTAAACAAGTAAACTGTATTTTTCTATTGTATGACGGAAATCACCGATGATACCCGAATACATGAAATTGAAAAGAATGCACATTTACCCAGCATGAAAATATGTACGTGCTGGACACGTCTATGGTAGTGTCGTTATTGTAGGCGTACATGTACGTAATATCTTCCCATTGCCAAGTCTTTACACAATATAATACTCCAGTCTCTATATATAGCAAAATATTCGATATATATACTCGTTGATGTAGTCTGACTCGATTGATAGTAAACTGTTGTCATACCCTTTCTGCATACATTTCTGGATTTCTTCAACTACAAATGTGGTGTATCGTGCACAGTACTTGTAAACAATAGCAAAACTACATTCATTACAAATATGTCTTTCAATATTATTTTAATCTAGTTGCTGGGATATCCTTTTATTAACTACAGGTACGTTATAAGACGGTTTGTCAGTTTGAAAATGAGTTATATCCAGGGCCGTTGTGTATGTTGACTGTATTGCTTTGACGAAAGCTCAGAATTTGAAGACATTTATCCAACACCACAGGGTCTAAGGTTTCAGACCTGGATATATGTCTACATGCCTAAATCTGGTTTCATGTATGACTGTTTTCAAGTTAATTGTGAAACGACCATGACTTTATCAAACACATAAAAAAAACACTCTGAGAATGAAATTGCAATTTGAGTGTGGTAACTGTTCTAACATGTTAGAGTACCGTACCTTGATCAATATTGAAATGTTGCACATTCTATCAGAAGAACGAGTTAGCACTATTTGGAAATCTAAGAACCATATTTTGGTCAAGTTACACATGTTTTTTTGATAAACATTTAACCCTAAAATAACAGCGGCGGCTAGTACCTGAGTAAGCGATATTGCTCGTTGAATTGGTTGCGTTCCTAACTTGTGAGATTTGAAAGGCCGTTTTATCAACGCATGCGTCGAGTTGAATATTGTTACTGTACAATCCCTTGTACGATATCAGGCAGTATGGTTTTGATGTCATCTGTAGTGCTACCTGCAACAATAAAGTGCTTGTTGGGCTATTGAATTACATCAAAGTGAAGATTATTTCACTTTTGGGAAAAGATATGGAATGGAAATTCATTCAGACGTCTATATAAATACATTATTTGCAAGACAAATTAGTATGCTTAAAATGCCAACTTACATTTACCGTATAAAATACATGTACGAAAATGATTCTGTCATCAGATTTGCTCACACGTAAACATTTGCTTTGCTTTTTGTATTTTCATATACAATTCAATCTATAATTAGTGGAGGACAGAAATGCCAGAAGCCCATGTCTCTATCGGAAGACACTTACGGTGGCCACAAGGGGTAGAGCGTCTGACTACGGATCCGATAGTTCAAATTCCACCTTGGGCGAGGTTGTTTCGCCAAATTTTGCAATCCCTTCAGTAAGGCGCTATTGCTAGCGTGTTATTAGTGAAGCAGTCATCCAGAGTGGTCAGTAAAAGTTGTAATATCGATAAAAATAATACAAGTTTAACTAAGAAATTTAAGCTTAAAACCTATGAATTTTGTAAGCCAAAATAATCGTGAAACCTCAAACATTGAATTAAATAGAATCAATTCGAGTAAAGAAGTACATTGACATTCTGCGATTACTATAACTGTGTTAGCTGCGGTCTCATTTACCGCTCCGTCACATGATGTATCGATGTTGGAAGTGAACGGTTCACAAGAGGCTAAATCTATCACAACATTAAATATAAGTTTTCTGTAAATTCATACATTTAAATGCAATAGCGCCCAAAATAAATGTTCAATGTATTTAAATCTTACCGGAGTGTTGTATTAAATAACTCATGCAAACAGCATTATCGATATAGGCAAGATACAAATGACAGAAATCACATCCGCAACGAGATAAGAGATTGATTTAAGTGATAAGTCTGTCCTTTTGAAGTACATGAAGCTCTTCGCTTCAGTTGTCTACATTTATTTAGTAATATGGATCTGACAATTAATTTTGAGTTGTGGACAGTCATGTATCTAATTACTTTTACTTGACAGATTTGCAATACTTTGTAAATTTGTAAATAATTAGCTTTTGAAATTTGGACTTATATCACGCATGTAACTTTAAAGAGAAAACAGTAGTAATTTCACTCGGTTGAGGACACGTCTGCCAATTTTGAGATCAGTAACCATGGTTTCAACTTTCCCAAAATATGACTGCAATACTTTCAGAAACAGCGATTAATGAAATACAGAGCAATCTCTCCAGCACAGCGCCCTCTGGGAGATGTAAAATGTGGCTGTTGTTGGGTTGTTGCTGTAGGGTGTGTGTGTGAATACTGAGCAACCTCTCCAGCACAGCGCCCTCTGGGAAATGTAAAATGTGGCTGTTTTTGGGGGGTTGTTGCTCTAGGGAATGTGTGTGAATGCAGAGCAATCTCCAGCACAGCGCCCTCTGGGAGATGTAAAAATGTGGCTGTTGTTGGGGGGTTGTTGCTCTAGTCAGTGTAAATTGGGTGTTTTTTTTCTACCGTAAACTATTGTTAAAGAGGGTTAACAGTTAAGAGAGATAGTTGTTCAAGAGAGCCGCTCTGAAGTGGTTGCACATTACATTCGAAACAGAATTTATCAAACTTTAAAGGAAGAAATTGAGATTGTAAATAATTACCGGTCAGATAATACATTTCATATTTGTTTGGGGAGTGTGTAGTTGTACAAATGTCTACGCTTGTGTATGATGATACCAGAATGTTTCCAAATAGCTGAACTCCAGATCTGAAAGAAAAAAATATGTGGTCTAAGACGTCCATTGATATTGTTTATAATAACACAATCATGACATGTATTATGTTAAAAAAATGTCCAAAAAATTGACATTTATCTAATGTACATATATTCAACATTTATAATCGGTCATTCAGCAGTTCAGTGTAGTGTTTCACAGCATTTATTTGGACACATGTACATGTAACTGATAACATGAAATAATAAAAAAAAAATCATAATCTTTTTTAACCAGCATGTGCAAAAATTACATTGGGACCAATCTCCTTACTACCAGAAACAATAGTTTGAGCAACAACAGTTAGTTTAATGTCGCTGCGAAGTGTTGAGTAAAATACATGTTCCGAATCAATGTTTAAAATTATTAAAATATGCCTAGAATATTGCTTTGAATACATATAAAAGCGTAATTACCTACCCACCTCAATAAAAGAATCGTATTTAATACGAGTTTATGTACATGCAAATGGTATTAAGTACATGTTCCGAATCAATGTTTAAAATTATTAAAATATGCCTAGAATATTGCTTTGAATACATATAAAAGCGTAATTACCTACCCACCTCAATAAAAGAATCGTATTTAATACGAGTTTATGTACATGCAAATGGTATTAAGTACTCGGTGACTAGCCTGTCTTTTTTATTTCCGACGTTGTTCACTTAAAACGTTTCTATTTACGATGTTATTTTGACCTGTATATACAGTGAAAGCCATTAACTTGACTTTAGTTATACTGTATTTCAGATTTCAACTTCACCAATTGTGTCATGTTCTAAACCATGATATTACTTGAATGAAAAAGTTGGAACCCTACTGTTCTTGAAGCAATTGTATGTAGTGTTTGTATCATGTGCCTTTTTCAAAAACAATTTAAGACTTTAACTCAGACATAGAATTTAAATTTGCAGAAGATATATTTATCAGCCACTCATTTTCATGAAATCTAATCAAATGGATTTTTGTCTGAATAAATATAGTCTAAGCCTGAGTTTCAGTCATACATGTATTATGAATAGAGCCCCTAGTTCCGTTTCTATTTGCTTACGTCAAGTATCGTTTAATGTGGGCTTTTACGGATATAACTATGTGATGTTGATATGTCGCCAAGTTGGTTAAAATGTCCCAAAACAATATTCCGAACATTCCATGGAATACGTATCTCTTAATGTTTTGTGTCAGACTTATACAATAGAACATCTTTATGTTAAGTATGTAGATACAATTGTAACATATTAGATTAGGAATGCCATTTTTGCCGACAATTATTTCTATTTCGCTCAACAAGTGCAGTTTCTGGGATAAATATCAAGAATGGTCTCCCTTGATTATCGGCTTCGTTTAAGCCATTTCTCTAACTTGGATTGCCTCTCTTCCCCGCGAAAATGACACAGGTGTGTCAAACTGGTCAATAATCAATAATCGATATTGGCTTCATGCTTTAACCGAAATACCCGAATTTAACGTCCCTTGATCATAATCATAAGAGACTAACTTAGCCACCCCACTGTGTTCGACGGCAAGTTGAAATTGCTTAGGGCAATAGTTTGACTTTCTATTATTATAGAACAACAATGACTTGAACGTGATATTAGAAATAAATCTTCAATCACGGCAACAACTAAAATTTCAATGGAAACAGAAAATGTGTTGCTTATTCGTAAAAATGAATAATACATTTTTGTAAGAAAGTTTGTATCTCGAAAGTATGTGAAAATTAATACTGGTAAATTGTCGCAGACTGTTTAAAGATGAATTTACAAGATCAGAAAACTAGCTTATAAGAATAACGAGAGTATTTTAGTAATCTGTCGTAGTGGACATTTAAATAATTATACATCGCTTTCAAGCTAAAATAACACTGCATGTACTTACATGATAACGATTTTCGTCTGTGAATAATTAAAAAACATGATTTGGCTTTGATCCTGATCGTTCTATGGATACTGTGTATATATATATATGTAGAAAAAATTTAAATATCGTGCTTTTATTTTTTCCCCGTTATGTAGGTCGTTTGTCTGAACAATTGCAATATCTCTAAAACTATTACAATACATATAAATATAGGGATCGAATTTAGCGTGTTCCATATAAATAGCATCACTTTAAATAATTTCACTTTAGTATAACGTTAAACAGAATCATCGCCAAAATTGTATTGATTGTAATAAAGTTTTACTGTGTTAAAGTTCACACCTTTACATATCAAAACGTCAAGCTGTATATTGCCACCCAATATAATTGACCATACCAATATTTTATCTCGAGGCTATTCTATAAAAGTGTTTATATTTCCCCAAATTCCCGCCTAAAAGCGCTTTCGGTGTAAAGTAACAGTTTGTATAATCGCTACATCAGGATGTATCCCTTTAATCAGATGCCGTGTTTGTATAATCGCTACATCAGGATGTATCACTTTAATCAGATGCCGTGTTTGTATAATCGCTACATCAGGATGTATCCCTTTAATCAGATGCCGTGTTTGTATAATCGCGACATCAGGATGTATCACTTTAATCAGATGCCGTGTTTGTATAATCGCTACATCAGGATGTATCCCTTTAATCAGATGCCGTGTTTGGATAATCGCTACATCAGGATGTATCACTTTAATCAGATGCCGTGTTTGTATAATCGCTACATCAGGATGTATCCCTTTAATCAGATGCCGTGTTTGGATAATCGCTACATCAGGATGTATCCCTTTAATCAGATGCCGTGTTTGTATAATCGCTACATCAGGATGTATCACTTTAATCAGATGCCGTGTTTGTATAATCGCGACATCAGGATGTATCACTTTAATCAGATGCCGTGTTTGTATAATCGCTACATCAGGATGTATCACTTTAATCAGATGCCGTGTTTGTATAATCGCTACATCAGGATGTATCACTTTAATCAGATGCCGTGTTTGGACGCCGATAAAGCGTACACAACAATATCTAATTTCGAAATTAAAACAGAACAGAACTAAACCTGTCTATGCTCAACAAAATGTGTTAAATACTAAAAGGCTAAAATGTATACTTATATATATATATGTGTGCACACTGTATCTACCTCGATTGGAAAGTGTTTAAGTTAAAATATAAGTTATTGTTTTATCCGTTCCTTATGTCAATGTGATAAAGGGACCATAACAAAATTAAACAAGGACAATGAGGAAAAAGGAAATCACAGAAACATTATATTTGCATCACGATCAAGTTTAGAAAGTTAAGTCTGTTAAGTTTGTTTGCGCACGAAAGTTGACTTATCACGGTTTGAAAAGATGTTCCTTTCATAATTCAATAATTAAAATAATTCAAGAACGGTTCCAAATCATATAAAATGATGTATAATATTTAAAACCAGTAAATAACAACTGGCAATCAATTGAACACATTGATAGTTACAACTTATATATATATATACTCGACACATACGTGCCTTTGGTTATATAACACAAAGCAGCACAAAGACAGTCAATGCATACAACAACAACAACAACAACATAGCAGACGAGAATAATGAAAGAAAATCGAGATTTGTTTGTACATTACTAACTTTAACAATGAATAAGCAATTAATTATTTAAAATTATAAAAACGCCATGACATTGTTCATTTAATCAAGAAAACAGACATAACTGCTAAAATGTTTTCATTTATTTGAAAGTATGATTTATTAGCCCCTAAACTTTTGGAAATGGACAATTTTACTGATTTTTACTCTATGTTCTATGTAATAAAAGGTGATATTTTAAAATCAAATTGGAAGCAAGAAGATGTTTAGTTAGAATACATATGTTTACAGGAAATTGAAGAATATTGTCATAACTGCTAAAATATTCTAGTATTAAGATAAAGTGTTTAACTTTACGTATGAAAATAATGTCCCTCTATAATCTATTGATCGAAACTGGTAGAGCAGGAACTCGATATCGATTTTCGGGTCATTTTCAAGGGAGACAATCCACTGCGATAAGCCAGCTAAAAGGCACGGAAAGCTGCGTATGTTTGACATATTTTGCAGAATTTAAAACATTTAACTGCTATCTTCGAAGACTCTTTGTTGTTAGTGGAAAACAATCACGGCATAAGCTATCGAATGTGGCGCTTACTGGCATGAAACATTTGCAAAACACACACGTGCTTAATGACATCATAATGTCATTCTGTGTTCGACAACTTAGAAAACTCTTTTCCGGTTTATCAGAATTCCTAATTAAGATAACAGAAATTCTCTTCTTCCATTTTGATATCTAAAATATCAAACTAACAGAAAGTCTTTTTGTGATATTAAATGCAGTTTGGTGGTTTGAAATTGCCATAGAGACATTAGATATGAGAAGAAAAGTCACGCTACTATATAATCTATCCCATTCTAGGTGATTTTGTCTAAATACATGTTATTTATAGAATATTAATTGGGAAAATATGTGAGAACTATATGCCGCCTGGGATTTGTGGGCGCACTATCGGATAGTACATCGGACACTGTCTTGGCTTCTTGCGCAGGTACCCGCGGCAATGGAAGACTGCGCATGCACAGTGCGGTACAGTACATGTTGCCGGACTGAACTGAACAGTGCTGGTCTTCCACGCGGACGGGTATCGCACAGGAGGTTCAGGCGGCGTACGAGCACTAATCGATTGTCGGTGACTAGGCCCAATATCGGACAGGCAGACCGGATCTCACTGATATTTCGATCAAACTTATCTATATAAACCACTGCGCGTCATAAAACGATCCGATGATGGTTTTAAAATGCATGCAATACGAACGATATATTTAGAAATATAGAAGAATGACATTGAACATTATTGTTTGACTACACAAAACGAAAAGTATATTACATTATGTTGAAATAAAAATAAACACTTTCTCGGATACATGTTTAAATTATTTATTGTACATAGTAATAGTTTATATCAAAGTTAGCACGCTGCAAAACGCACAAGGAAGTTTACAAGATAGTATGATTCAATCGTTATCTATAAACATACCACACCGTGTATTAGTCAGTTAAATACTCCGCTATGCAAATAAGACAGATTGAAGAAATATACAATGTTCAACTATAGAATATCAATTACGTTTATAACCGATTTTATACAAAATGAAAATAGATATATACATACACCTGAGGTATACCTTTGTAGTGCGACTATAAATCGCATAAACAGCCAGGGTAGTGACTTTTCCAGCTATGAATGCGCAGGAAGACCATATGTGCCTTTTATTGCATTAGTTTGAGCAATGGCGGGTTCCTGGGTAGAACCACTGACCGTCTGTAAACCCCCGCTTATAAAATATATATCTCAGATAGGATTCGAACCTGCAACGGTGAGTGGCAAGTTGTTGTAAGTCAGCGACCATAACCGTTCGGCTACAGAGAGGCCTATGTTTGAGTTAACATTGTACTGATCGGGGACTTTCGAAAGATGTATTAAACTGAATGGTAAACTATGTTTTATAAGAACACAAACAAATAGTCGTGTTACATACTTACCCGGGTATGTAATATTCGTCACTCTTGCTAATACATTCAAGATCTGAATACTGCCGACTTATCGAAAATGATGCACGAACTTTCTGTATTTGTGTTCTGTTTTGTTGGACCACCCACGTACCACGTGATGAGGTAATATAAGTTCCATTAGATAATGGCAAAACACATTGACAATCTGAAACAATTACAAGAATCATTCGCTTTTGGTCAGGATAATTAATCACTTGACCAACAACGTCAGCATTGTAGAACGAAAAAACATACATTACTTTCACGGATTTTATAAATATCATAAATGCAATATATACACCAGTATATCCAACTAATCTCACAATCGCATGCTACTGATTTTATATATAATTGTTATTCTGATAATGTCTTTAAAATACAAGGCATCTGCCACATTTCATAATTAAATCCAATCTTCTGTTAAATTGTCCAGTTTAACTCTTCGAAACATATCTCATTGCTCCAAATATGACATCTTTAAATAATTATATACCATATGCACTTACTTACAATTTTATCTGATGTTTCAATAATTTGAATTTTACAAATGAATTCAATATAATAAAATACTCACATGCTATCTTAATATCATTAAATATATACACAAATGTCACTAATATTAAAAATTTCAGTATCATTTTTATAAGATACAATGCTTATCGTCCACACTAACACTCTGTATTTGCTTTTCAGTCCATTTTTTGTGATATATATTTAATTCCAAAGAAAAGTATAATTTCAAAGCACTTGCTTTGTTGTATGCATGGTTATAAAACTTAGTTATAAGCAAGCCATGTACAATAAAACAACACTGAGGTATTTAAATTTGATCTTTATTAAATAAATACGTATTATACTGTACAAGCATATGCCATGAAAAAAATGTACACCTTTGTTTTCTTGATTTTCGTTTTCAAATGTTTAACTGAAATAGGACACGCCGCAGATTGTATTCTCTCACTATATCTTCGCCCACTGATTCAATATACAGTATGACCTCGTTCATTCGAATTCTTCAGATCCAAATTTGTATCTGGAATAATACATGGTTTCGAATAGCCCATTTCAATTCGACGTACATAAGAAGCGGGACCTGGTATTTATTTCGGATGATACAGAGTGTTCGGATAGAAGATTGTCGAATAAACGAGGCCCGACTGTACTATCAAACATATTCTATTATGAAAACAACAAGCCATTGCTGAGCTACATCATCTTAATGCAACGAATGATTATTCCTTTACAGTATACTTCATGGGTTATTTTAGAATACCTCAATTGCGAGGAAATCGAGCACTTGTACAAATTCTGATCTTTTTAATTGTCATATGTTGGAACATAATATCACATTCCTGAGTTATCTCCACCATTCAGGATATCTATCCAGAGCATGAGAAGATATGTATTATGCCAAATGCACAGGCTATTTTATCAAGCGTGCGAGATATGGAAACACAGGTACAAACTAGTTCGTCAATCTCCTAAGATTTTATGTCAAGCACGCCATATATTAGCTCAAGCACGCGAGATATAACGTTAACGTACCGCCTGACATTTAAGACAACATACAATTTAGTGAAGACACTCTAAAAGAAAATGACAGGCCGACACTTTTACCACATACATTAAGATGAAATGATTGTGTCTTAATAGCACCACATCTGTCATATCTTCATCACCACACTCAATTACTACGAAATCATCATCAGCAACAACAATAGCAACACGCTTGTAGCAACAATAGTAATACATGTAGTGAAAAATAATACAATTGTATTAATAGTATTATAAGATCACAAACCATCTTTAGAACGGTTATATCAAACTGTTTCTTCCTGCCATACCGAGTTGTAATCTTTGGTGAGTATTGTAAAGGTTTATCTGTATCTTGGACGTTTTGATATTAAGGTGTCATTGTGTCTATACAATTATTTGGCACACATAGTTAACTTACGTACAAAACAATAACTGCTCATCGCCTCATGTAATATGATATGCTTTGTTTTAAAAGGTTTTGAAATGTAATACAATAGCTTCTGATATTAATCGCATGTACATTGTAACGACCATTTTCGTACGGATAATAAATCTTAAGAGCCTATTGAAGTCAGTTAAATAAACGGATAACTAGTGAATACTTTAAACTCTGATATCTTTAGGTGTAATTTAATAGAGGAAATTAAAAGTAAGTATATTTAATGCACGATGTATTTGTGTTTTCTGTGTCACATAATGAACTTTTAATTAAGCTAGTGAAGAATGCTAAATAGTGTGTTGGATATCCTTGATCGAAAGTCCTTGTGTAGAGTAATGTTCATTGACTGTGCTTTTAATTAGACATTGCGTCCCTACGTTGGCTAAGCTGCCCCTTCACGCTAAATACCATAGCAAATTTACTCATATATCATCGTAAACAGACCCGTGTTTCTTGAACACACGGACTGTGAATGCATTTAGAAAGTTCAATGAAACCCCTCGCTACAGCGTCATAATTTAATGGGTACCAGCATTAATGTAATGTGCTCTCAAAATTGAAGTCACCAGGTCGAGTCGCCGAGATTATGTTCTTCATATCTTAATTGCACAATTTTAATTTTCTCTCTTTCAACAGATATGGCAGAGGGACACATTAACACCAATAAGTTACCAATACAGTGCCCTGTCTGCTTGGAGACATACAGTCGTCCTAGAACGTTACCATGCCTACATACGTTCTGTACCAGCTGCCTTCATGGTCATATCTCACACTCCGCATATGCTACATCGTTTTCGACATTCTCCTGTCCAGTGTGTCGAGTAGCCACGAAGCCACCGAAGCCATTTACTGGAAAGGAAACTTGGGCTGAACAGTTTCCCGTCAACTACTGGATACTGTCGGTAATTGAAGAATCTGAATTCTGCACGATCCAAAGTGATCCATGTTGTGAGATACACAAAGACTGCAAAATCAATATATATTGTTCTGATCATAAGAAAACATGTTGTGCTACTTGTGTGGCGATTTCCCACAGACAGTGTGACCATGTTGATGAAATAAGTAAAGTTGTTGAAATATGGAATAAGGATACAGCAATGAACGATTTACTTCTTACAACGAAACAAACCGAAGATCTTTTCATTGATCTTGACGCAAAGTGTGTACTTGCGGAGAGCAATTTGCATATAAACAAAGATAAAATAGCGAGCACAATTGAAACAGAATTTGAAAAGGCCGTAAGTCACTTAAACAAACTGAAAGACGATGCATATAAAGAATTGGAAGTGAATTATAAACCAGTTGAAGATGAGATAGAACGCAGAAAGAAACTATGCGCGAGAGGAAAACAAGTGTGTCAAGAGGCCAGAGAAATTATTAATGAAGTAGATAAAAACAATTATATATCAAATTCATTCATAGACTGTCAAAGAGCAAGAAATAAATTGGATACTCTTGATGCCATTCAGTTAAACCAATGGACTCTTCCAGAGGTCAACACTATTATATTCACCACTAATAGAGAATTAGACACGATACCGCGAATAAAGTATTTAGGAAAGGTTGAAAACGTTAGACATAATATGAATGTTGTTGGCGCTTGCAGTGCTGCAAGAAATGCAAAGGAAGATGAAGGTGTTAAAAAAGTTGCATGTGAAGAATATGCTGCAAATGAGGAAGCGAATTCAGCTGTTTCGATTAGGACTGAACGCATAGTGTCTGGTTTGATAACTCAAATTGCCAGTTTACCTTTAGACAGGTGGTCAGAACTGACCGTTAACAGCAGATGGAATAATAGTTTATTTCGAAGAAGTTGGATATCTGGATCAGGGTTCCTAAATCATGGAGTTTTGATGATGTGCAATCAGTCAAGAGCATCGCTTTGTGTTGTAAGAGAATCTATGTTTCTTTATGAAGAGAAAAGAAGGACACCGCCCTGGAGTGTTTCAAGAGTTGGCGATTCTTGCGTAGTTGTGACGTACCCACAAGAAAACTGCGTTCGTATTTTCAATATAAAGTACAGTGGGCCCATTCTTAAACTGTTTAGACGCCCGTCTATGCTTGGGAGATCAGTTGTTCTTCAAAAAAGCTTTAATACGGAAGATCCTTGTTTCGGCGTGGCAGCAACTGGTGATCGCGTGTTTCTCGCTAGCGAAGACAGTATTAAAGTATTTACTTTAGGTGGGCGATGCTGCCAATTACTGAAGCTTTCACTGCGGTCGGAACCTTTGTTTAAAAGAGTTGTCGGCCTTGCATTTGATGATAGACATTCAACACTATATGCGACTGATGAAATGAGTCACACAGTACTTGCATTTAAAGTTATTGAACAACAGCTGATGCACCAGCCCGTGTTTGAATTTAGTCATGAATTATTGCGATGTCCTCAAAACGTTGCCGTGGGGGTTCATTCGGAGGTATTTGTGTCCGGATTTGTTTCCAAGACCATTCATGTGTTAGACCGCTTTGGCACCTGTACCAGAATATTGTCATTGGATAAAAGACCATCATGTCTGTCAGTGAACCACAAACACAGACTGATATTAATTGGCTATTATCCAGAAAGAGATAGTGATTCCGACAATGTGTCTGATCATGTCAGAATTTATAAGTTGTATACCTAGTAATGTGATTATTCCGGGTAAAATCAATTATAAAGTATTTACAGAACGATCAGTATGTATTATGGACTGCAAGCTAACATTATTTATGAAAGATTTCATATTACATGTACATACGATATATCACGGTGAAACACAAACTCACCATATTGTAATATGATACTATTATTATTTTAATACTATTGTTTTAGTGCAAGTGGGAAAGTTATATTTGATCCATGTGATACGTCTCTCTCTCCGAAAAGTTACTTGTTTGTGTTTCGAGACAGAGTCTGCTACAAAGGTAACTGGTCAACTCGTACCTTAGTCAACTCGTACCTTATTTTACTCAACTCGTACCTTTTCTTTGGTCAACTCGTACATATCCAAGTCAACTCTTACCTGTTTTGGTCATACCCCTTATTTTTTATTACTTTTATATTACTTTAATATGTACACTAATGTTAGCCTATAGTTATATTTCCGATATCAGTAAGGATTGACATACATGTATATTATTGTTAAAATACCAGGAGAAGCCTCGGGAAATGATATTCTTCAATATTTCAATAGGTGCATTTGGTTCTCTAATTTGTAATTAAGAAGAACCTTTATTCCTACAATGTGTAACTAATTATACATTAATATCAAACAATACATTAATATAATAGCATAAGGATGTTAATAGGTTGTATAGTCAAATTCAAAATTTATCAGAATGAAGTTTGTCTGTTGACTTGTATTAGCTGCCGCCTAATAAGTACTTACAAACATAACTGGGATAGTTATACTTCTATCATTCACGTGATTGTAGAGAACATGTATGTTAAAATAGAATAAGGTGCCAAATAAGATGCCGTTATCTTTTTGCGTTGACAATACAGTCAACACTGCAATTCATTATTATGCGAAACATCACAATACAGGCCCAATTCAAAACGATGTTGTGCCTATAAATAAAATAAGAGCTGTTACACTTACAATGAAGTGATATGAACTCTAAAACATACGGCAGCATTAGAATATTTTAATTTTAATTACACTTATTCATTTTACATCAATTCGTACAAGTCTATTACCTGGGTATTTTCAATAAAAATATTGGTTTTACAATAAACGTTGCCTTTAAAAAAGTCTCCAAATTTTCGAGTATTTACCCCTAACACGCAAACACGTTTCATGATGTTTTATCCACTGGGAATAAACGTCCGAGTATCACTCTCTAATAAATGTGGAGATAACATTGTGCACATGTACTTGCAGTTCATGGAGGGAATTAAATCGATGCCCTCGTAGCCGACACGGATGGCTATATCACAGACTGTCAAGCGGCGATCACCCTCGTTGACGTTCTTCACTGACGTTACCGACAACGCGCCCCTCGTCTTCTTCCTTCCTCTTCCCTTATCGCCTTCTATGTAATATCGTCCTTCTAAAAAACGTGTAGGTTTATTCCCCAAACCAACGCAAAATGTTATCACTGCACGAGCTTCAACAAACTCCGATGACGATATGTTGTGTCCAAGACAGTGCATGTAACCAAGTCATAAAAAACAATTTTTGACCGGAAATGACGTCGGAAATGTTAACAACATATTGGTGTGACGTCAACGTATTAATTGACGTAATTTGGCGGTTCTTTATCAGGAAACGTGGAAAAACGCTTGTTGTAAACGATTGATTAAAATGTTTATAAACCGTACATTTAGACGATGCGCCGGCCGTACGTTCTTGGCTACATAAAATACATATTTTTTCAATATACATTGTATATTCAATTTACCGTTATCTCGTTGGATGTTAACAGTCCAGTGAAGTAACCGCCCAGATAGACGCGGTGAGGGCTGATACGGAGAGTGTCAAGACACAGTTGAGCGGTATGCAGGATGTTTTACTTAAAAGATGGCAGTCATTTGGTGACTCAATCAAATCACAACTGACTAATTTAATGGCACCTCAGAATGACAGACCATGTTTAAGCTCTTCTAGCCACAGGCCTTCTCAACAAGAAAATGTATTAGCACAACCTTCACAACCTTCAAAACCCAACCTGCCATCTGAAACCACTGATGATAAATCCAAAAAAACACTCATCATTGGCGACTCCATTTTAAAAGGCATCCAAAAAAGAGGACTGGACACGAATACTGATATAATGACATGCCCGGGGACAACAATAAATGGTATCCACACGAAACTATTAAATGTGGATACTTCGCAGTACGAAAACATCATCATCTACGCGGGTGGAAATGACGCTGCGTCGGGATCTTCACAAACCACCATTTATAATGACATGAAGTCTCTTCTGGGCATTATGAACCAACCCTATGCTGTTTCCCTATGCACCAGTTGTCCTAGGGTCGACGCAGATGTAATTTCGCTGAACGATACGTTGAAGCAGGTTGGTGAAGAACTGGGAGCCACCATCATCGACTGTTACCAAGCGTTTGTGTATGGTGACGGAAATGCCGCTCGACTATTCTTTCATCGGGATGGTATTCATCTCAACCAGAAGGGTTCCAGCGCTCTAGTCGCAGTCATCCACCGAGTTGTTCCGATTACCAAGCAAAGGACTGGAAGTGGAAATAGTGATAGAAAATCACTCGAAAACTCCTATCAACCGAGATCAAGATGGAATGAACAATTTACATTCTGTCGTAACTGTAACATGCACAATCATGACACTATCGAGTGCCACCGGAACTGGATGTCTAACGGCTACACGAACGACAGCTGGCGTCCTACTGATAACAGACGTCGTGGAAACAGTTACGCGTCAAGAAGTCCGATGGCCCAGAAGTAGGATAAGCTTAACAGACCTTCACATAATCTTATCGAAACAAGTGGTAACACTTTTAACAAATATGAACTTTCAGAATCAATATGTGCCGATTGCAATAACCATAATTGTTCTTTTAATGACTTACAGTATAACACTAATGATTCTAATTTGTACAGAAGAAAATTGAAATGTTCTGATGATATGATATCATTAAATAAGCCTCAGACAATATTTGATGTAAACGGTTCCATACCTAATTTATCTTGTTCTACAATTAATAGTACTGGTTGTAATAATTTACATGGTTTACCTACTACAAATTATTTCGATATTGAATTTAAGAACAGAGGTTTACATGTTGTCAATCTAAATGTTCAACACATATTGCCTAAGCGAGACGAATTGAAATGCCTTCTCGCTTCTATAAATATTGACATACTGGGTCTTTGTGAAACTTTTTTGCATGACGGAATTTTAGATGAAGATTTATTTATTCAAAATTATTCTATTATTCGTAAGGATAGAGGTAACCGTAAAGGTGGTGGTATTCTTATATACATCAAAGACAAGATACCTTTTCAACACAGACATGACTTAAATATTCCTATATTAGAATCAGTGTGGGCTGAAGTTACTTTCCCTAAAACTCAATCTTTCTTATTAAACTTTGTTTACAGACCCCCGGATTCTACTCATGATTGGATATCAGCGTATGAGAATCAGTTCACAAACGCTATAACGTGCTCTTCACAAGAATATCATATTATGGGTGATTTTAACATAAACTTTCTTGCAGATAGGAATTCTTTTAATAATTCTAGATGGTCCTCCTTTATTGTGTCGAATGGACTTTCGCAGCTGGTAACGCAACCCACGAGAACATCTAAAACGTCGAGTACAATTATTGACCACCTGTATTCTAGTCGACGTGACAGGGTCACGGAGGTTTTTGTTTCTTCTTACAGTATCAGTGACCATTTTCCTGTTTGTTTCACGCGTCGTATTCAATCTAAAATCTACAAGAATACACATACTACTATCTCATATAGACAATTCAAAACATTTTCGGCATCAAAATTCCAAAATGATTTATTGATGTCCAACCTAGACATAACTGAAACGTTGAACAATCCCAACTCTGCTCTCAATCATTTACTCAGCATTATAAAAGAAACACTCAACTTAAATGCACCTCTGAAATCTAAAAGAATAAAATCACAATATTTACCAGGTTGGTTTACAGGGGAAATAAGATCAGCAATTAGAACTCGTGATACATTAAAAAAAGCAAATAACATAGACCAGTATAAAAAGCAGCGAAATTATGTCACACACATCATTCGTAAGAGCAAACGACAATTTTACAATAAGTCAATAATGGCAAATAAATCAACAAAATTTCTTTGGAATACTTTAAATTCACTCACAAAATCTAAAACATTTATTGCAGTACCACAAAGAATCAAACATGGTAATGAATACATTGATGATACCAACACTATTCTTGAAGCATTCAACACACACTTCACTAACATTGCAGACATCATTCAAAAGACTAAATTTGATCCTGACAATTACCACACGTTTGAATCATACTTAAATAATAAAATTAATTCAGATTTGTTAAACATAGACTTCATTACTACATATGATGTTCGGAGAATAATAGGAAAATTAGACATTTCTAAAGCTTCTGGTCTGGATAATATCGGTCCCAATATTCTTAAACTTTGTGGTGATACTATCATTGGTCCTATTACATCCATTATAAATAATAGTATAGCTTGTGGTGTATTTCCTGATCAATTAAAAGATGCATATATTATTCCACTGCACAAGGGCTCTGATAAAGATGATCTTAACAATTACCGTCCTATATCTATTCTTCCAACAATATCTAAAATATTTGAAAGACACATTGCCAAAAGCCTCAAAACTTTTCTTGACAAACACCAACTACTTCATAAATATCAGTCTGGATTTCGCCAAAATCATTCTTGCCAGTCTTCTTTAATAAGGCTTGTCGATTCGTGGCTCAAAGACATTGACTCTGGACGTTTGATTGGATCTGTATTTCTTGATCTTAGGAAAGCTTTTGATTTAGTGGATCATAGAATTTTACTTGAAAAACTCCGAATGTACCACTTCTCGGAAAACTCGTTAGCTTTGATGCGGTCTTATTTGATAAATAGAAGGCAATGTGTAAAAATCGGATCCAACAAGTCAACCTTTCAAGAGGTCAAATCCGGTGTTCCACAGGGATCTATTCTTGGTCCCCTCCTTTTCCTAATATATATCAATGACATTCCATTTTATCTTCAAAATTCGACCATCGATCTCTACGCAAATGACTCAACATTACACTTATCTGGTTATAACATTGTCGAAATACAGCAGTCCCTACAGGGCGATTTGGAGATGGTTTCTGATTGGTGTTTCCGGAACAACATGTCCATTCATCCTAATAAAACTAAATGTATGATAATTTCAAATGCTAAAAGACCTGTACTAAATTCTTCGCTATCACTTTATGTAAATAACATCACTCTAGAACAGGTAAGTAACCACAATATGCTTGGAGTAATCATTGATAAAAATCTTCGCTGGAATGCACATATAGATCACGTATGTCACAAACTCAAATCAAAGTTAAATTTATTAAAAAGAATAAACTATATCTTAAACATCAACACAAGGAAATTATTCTACAACTCTTACATATTATCTTCAATGGACTATTGTTGCCCTATATGGTGTCGAGGCTTGTAGCAAACAACAAGAAAATATCCATAATACAGAAAAAAGCAGCAAAAATTATTCTACATAGACCACAAATAACACCATCACGACCCTTATTCATTGAATTAGGGTGGCTATCATTTGAAAATAGATGTAAATTCCTCTCAGCAACTATAGTGCATAAATTCTCACATGATAAAATGCCTACTTACTTTCATGATATAATTTCTTTCACTCACAATTCTACATACTCATTAAGATCCACCACCAACAATGACATAGCACCGTTTTCCTTTAAATCAAATTATGGTAAACAAACATTCTCTTTTTATGCTCGTGAGGTATGGAATTCAATTCCTGTAAATATACGTTGCCTGTCTGATACAGAAACATTTAAAAATAATTATAGGAACTACTTAATGCTTAAACAAAGATATCAATAATATTTCATTATTGTATGTATGTGTCTTATGTGAGGTGTCTGTTGTTGTTGTTGTTTTATTTCAATTTTTTATTTTCAGATCATCTTAACTTTTGTAGTTTTTTAATAGTCTCATTTACATCCTGATGTTAAAACATGACGTTCATGTACAATGTATTGTGTGTGTGAATGCGTGTTTGATTGTGTGGATGTGCGTGCGTGTGTGATTTCTTGTTTGTTTGTGCGTGTTTATATTGTTAATAGAAGGCCATATTGAAAAAAAGATGTACAATTTATTGTTAACCTTAACTATGTAACCTTCTGAAAATAAAGAATTTATTATTATTATTATTATTATTATTATTACCGACATGAAACCCATGTGCTAAATGCCGGACACTTCGAATAAGATATACATGACTTTTAAGATTTTATGCGCTGGATATAATGTATATATGATTTGGTGAAACAGCCTACTTAAAGTGTTCGTCTATACTCCTCATGTTAACACAGCCTATAGTGGTTTAGGAAATTGAAATCATTTACAAAACGGATATTTACACTTCACGAACCCTAACAACATAGTAATCAATATTACCATTATCGTCTGTATTTGAAAAATAATTTAGTTTAACCAAAAACAAATCTTCTATTGTCTCGTTTTAAATTGACAGAGAAGGACTGACATTTCATGTCCAACCTATCGCATGATATACCAGGTCAGACCATAAATTGACTCAGTGTCGTTTCGGAAGGTATGGGGCTGTAGATTTGGCTATTTAATAGTAATAATTGCCGTTATCATCATCTTTATTTGTTCGCCTGTTACTATTTTTTTGTTAAGTCCTCCCGGTTAGCCCAGTAGATAAGTTTGATACCAGAATCAGTTTAAAGACATCTCATGAAACAAGTTCCGGGTGTATTATCAATTGCAACAGTTCCTAAGTACTTCCGATATTCAGTCCGCCTAATACATAATCTATATTTATTAACTTGATGATAGTCTCGGAACAGGAAATCGCCAATACACATATACTAGTACGTACATGTAAAGTGGATATTTGTAAGAAAATAGAATAACTTATAATGTATGAATAACTTAATCATTTGTTGCTCTAATTTTGATATTTTGACGTAAACTATTGCTCTTCTTCCTTTAAAATGAATTATAATTTAACATTAAAATGATTAGATAACGATGTCGATGAAGTGTCTCTAGCGCTCTGTTCGTAAGAAAAAGAGACAAATTGATAGCACAGAGTAATTATAAAAGAATTTATTTGTCAATTTCTTATATCATTCTTTAATAATGTTAACATGTGTGGCGTGCGTGTGATTAAACTTTTAATTCATAATCTCGGGATGTAGAACAATGGGATGAAAAACGGAAAATGGATTGACCTTAAATGGTTCTTTGAATCAATGTGTTTGTTCTTGACTGAAACATTATAACAACCGCTGTTCGGTTTTTCGTCTTTGCGTTTGAAAAAAGGTCTGAAGTATGGATTGTGTATACAAGCTGGCATTAGCAGCCTATATTCTTGTGATTTTCATGGCGGATGTATACATCTCAGGTAGGTAGTGATTTCAATTGTTGTGTCATATTTTGATACGATTGAAATGAAACGCATGTTATGCTTTAAATTGCTTTGGCATACCGAAATACTAGAAAAGAAAACCATAGCACAGGAACAAACCATTTCTCTTTCATCGAAATTGTAAAATAGACAATCGACTTTGTTTGTAGCAAAACCCTAACTTAAATTCTACGAAACATATCTTCATTAATATCCTGTAAAAATTTAACTATAGTCTACCAGTACAAAGGGAAATATATTTAATATATTTTCCTCCTTAACAAATAAATCAAAACGAACGGAAGTTGAATTTTCCTTATCCAGCCTACAGAATGGAATAATATATGTGCTTAATTTCAAATACTCGTAATAGGGGATCAATGGATCACTTTGAAACTTCTCCGTATTTTGCAAACATAGCTTTACAAGTGTTCATGAATTTTATACACATTATTGCGAAATTTACGAATATCAATATTTATATCCGCGAACATTACCGCCTATGGCGAAACAGAATGCGGACGACGCGGAAAGAAATTTTGTTTGCCCATATTCTTAAATGATATTGCAACATTTACAACCACTACCATTACTCCTACAAACATCTACAACCACTACCATTACTCCTACAAACATCTATCACCACTACCATTACTCCTACAACATTTACAACCACTACCATTACTCCTACAACATCTACCAACACTACCATTACTCCTACAACATCTACCACCGCCACTACCATTACTCACACAAACATCTACCACTACGACCATTACTCCTACAACATTTACAACCACTACCATTACTCCTACAACATCTACCACCAATACCATTACTCCTACAACATCTACCACCACTACCATTTCTCCTTCAAGTTCTATGGACGCTAATAATAGCTAGACCTTAACCTTAAATGGAAATAGTCGATAGGGGTTTCGACGACTACACGTTCCACACAGTGATGGTCCGTGAGAAGAATGAGAACTTGTAGTACGAAGCAGCTGTAGAGATGAGTATATACTCATTGGTGTGAGAGGATCTTGTTGGGCGGTTGGCGGGAGTGAAATCATTGTCAGCTGGGATATCGACCAGCCTCTTGTTTCTGGTATCAAATCTCCAAAGGTTGCTGGACAAATTTTCTTTCATACTTTTATATTTGGCTCTGCTGCATAAGTACAATTTTCTTGAGTTTTTCTTAATTTCATTGGTCATAGGCTGGTTTCGATATTAGCTACATTATTGATCAGTGTTTTATTGTTGGTAAAGAAGAGGTCAATGATGTTGCTCGTACATTCTGCCATGCGGGTAGGACAGACTATCACTTGCTCCAGCAAGGCATCATTTGCCTCGTCGACTTTCAGTCTGCTCCATATCATCTCATTTGCTAGTTACTGACAATTCAAGAGGATCCTCACATGTAAATTGTTGGACACAAGAATAAATACTCCATCTCCTTGGGAGCCAGTCTGTCGATCACAGCGATATGATGTAAAGCGCGCTGTAAAAACTTCGGGCGATGAGATACTATCGACCAAACCTGGACTTAGTACCTATGACGATATCTGCTTGGGTTGTGTTTTTTTCCAGAACTCTTGAAGAACTGGCAGTTTACGACGTTGTGGGGAGAATGTAGCCTTTGGTATAAGAAGATTATTTCACGTTCTGTTGTAGTCACATTGCTCAAGTTGTTAGTAGTGTCAATATTGAGCTGTCACAAATTCCCGTTGAGAAGTTTGGCAGTTCACTCTGAACGCATTCCCAGCTACAGTGAGCTTGTACCTTTGAGACATGGTTCTTCATACCCATACATTCCTGGTGGTACCAACATCACAAGTGCCACAGCATACACAAGGTGTTGGTCATTTGCCAGCTTTGCCACACACTGCACAGGGGAACTTTGTATGTCTTGGTCCTAGGTTTGTTACAGTGGCATACGGCTCTACTAGAACTAGAGATATACAAAAGCACCAGTTTGTTTCTACATACCGGTCCTTTGATATTTCTCATGTGTAACTTCCTTATGGTGATAAACTGGGTGAGGAGAGATGGTGTTATACTTTGAGGAAGGACAGGGGCATTCTCTTTAATTACACTTAATTCTAACCAGAATGTTTACATTTGCAGGGGCATTATTGTGAAAATGGCGGTTGACATCTATGACCTACTTTGAATTTGTTGCAATGGGATTTTCAAATATTATTTTAATGCATATTAGAGCTTGGAGCAAAACCTGCTTTTCCAATAGATAAATGTTTAACAAGACTAAATACATGCTTATACTCGGTGAAGACTCCATGGATTAGAGAAAAGTGGCTTTTAAACGAGAGCTGAAAGAGGAAGTGACCCTTCGTAACCAAACCGGAAGAGAAAAACATCGTGGCATAGCATTATCCATAATAATTATAATAAATAAAAAGGAAATGAAAAGAAAACAAAACCAGATTTAATTAAATAATTAATTTATTATCATTTACATCACGGAATTATAACGACAATGTTATGTATTTAGATGCAAAGTTCTAACACAGATATTGCTCATGGAAGATATACATTAAGAGCTTACATCAGTTCATGAATAACCTCAAACATAAGTGATATATTGTACATCAATTCATGACTAAACTCGAACATACATTAAGCATAATGCAAATGATGAAGATAATATATTTCCGGTCGAATGGATAGGATATCGACACTTCGACGGATTTTACAATTAAGTTTGCTCTTTTGTTTCAGATGATAAAGTGTTGTTTCAGAATTGTATTCACTATAAAATTCAATAAATAATTAACAATTACAATTTCCCGTTTGGTGTTCATTAAATAATTATCTACTAAGTGATTTGTTTGCCGCTTAAGTATATGTGTATAGTACAACAGTCAAGTAATTAATACGACGTGCGAATAAAATGTGCTGCCAATCTCAATTGTCAACAAAGGAAAGGATATCAACCGATCAATCGAAAGGGTTATAATAAGTACTGTATTGTTCGATGAAATGATGTAAAATGTATCTTTATTAACATACTCGACACGTCCGGGTCTTTGGTCACATAACACAAAACAGCTCAACGACAGTCAATGCATACGTACATACACACATACAAGCTTAAATTCATACATACAAAGTCATGAAACACTTTATCTCAGTGAAATGCAAGTAAAAATTGTGACAAGTATCAAAACTCTACAATCAAATACGTAGATAAATAGCATCTACTTAGTTAATACTCTTCAACCTATAAAAAACTAGAAAAAAGTTAAGGAACTGCGTGAGTTTTCAAATAATCGGTTCTGATAGAAAAAGCTTCCCTTAAGTAAATAGCAAATTAATCAAACATTTTTTTGTTGAAAACATGATATTAATGAACCATAGAGGGACGCGATATATTACATACATACAGTAAAACCTCATTAATAACACCACCTTTGGGACCAATGAAAAGTGGTCTTCTTATTGAGTTGGTCCTTATATTGGGGTTGAATAAAGAGTAAAACAGTGATAATGGACTTGAAAATTGTGGTCTTAATTTTGAGGTGGTCCTATTATTGAGGAAGTTGTTAGTAGATGTTTCACTGTATATGTTTTCTATTATTTCTTATATAGAGGACAACTCATCATCAAATGGTATTCGGATTCTACTTGATTAAGCGAACACATTTTACAAAATACGATTTTCTTTTTGTATATAATCTATCCTACATGTTTCGATATTGAGGGAGTGCAAGCATAATCTGAAATATGTAAATTGTTTTAATAATGTATCATTATCAATCAAACTAATGTATTCTGAATAATTTAAGACGTTTTTGAATTTATTAAAATATGATAATTTCGGACTTTCGTTGACAGTCGATTGCCACTCTTGAATAAAATGATCGCGTAATCGTAGCTTACGGATGATAGCTAAGGACCATCAATCATGTTCGAGTGTTCGACCTATCTCCGTTCGAGTGATCTACTGTATATATGAATTAAGAAGGGATTTCGCCGGACTTAAGAACCTCTCCAGTGTATCTATCTACTGTGTTCGAGCTAAATATACACTTGCCACTTCCACAATCAATATCAAAAACATATCCAATGTCTCCACCACCATCACAATACCACTATCTCCGCAACTGACAAACACTGCCACCGCTTACCCCTAACATCATCACCAGAACCACTCATTCCACAACTTCCATTGCTAATGTATATATGAATATCTCGACAACTACAATATCTATATCACATTTCGGCAATGATTACCACTATCAACACTGTCAAACACTCAACAATTACTACTTACACTTTCACTACTCTTTCCTCCACTACAATAAGTTCCACTATATATACAACTAAAAGTGCCACCAAAATGCAACGTTTTGATATGGCATTTCTACTGATAGCAATGCCCTAACGGCCACCAAGATAACCATGACCATATTCATTGCAATTGCAACCTTTACCACCACTATCAGTGTTACCATTTCTACAAAAGGCAGCAAACAAACAAACAATTAACACCTTCACAGTGCACCAAAAGTGTGGCCAAATCTACTAGAATCGTAGCTACTAAAAACATCCAACTTCCACCACGTCAAATATGGCCACGCTACCATAGACAGGTCGTTCCACTACAGCAACAACAACAAATAAGAACATAACCATCACTTAAACAAACAGCTAAACCACTGTCTCTACCACCTTCGCCAGTATAGCACGTGTTTACACCACATACAGACAACATATCATGCAGAATAACTAGCGCTGCCGCGACTGACAAGATTACCAATAACATATCATTCGCCAAGGCAACCAGAACTACGCTGAAAATACTTTCAGACTTTGTTTTTATTGAGAGATCATACTATATGCATGTATTACTATCTTATGACTTTTGATTTCACGGTTATTGTTGATGATGATTTATATGATGACATTTACATTGCTAAATTTCCTTTCAATACTTTAAAAAAATCAATAAACCCCAAATGAACATTTAGACCGTTTGTAAAGGGTTTACAATAGAACTAATACAAACACTACCAGACACAAATATAACCCTACTTGACCATCACCACCAGTTGATATAATATCGTCATCCATGACAATTAAACTCCTCACAGTGCTCATCCCCAGTAACAGTATAGTTGGTATAATCATGATTGCTTTTTAGGAAGTCACTTAATTATGGACACTTGTATAAACTGACGGATGTAACTTGAAAACACAATGATTGTTCATTTTACTCTACACAAATAATGTTGCTCCGTATGTGTTGCACTGAAGTGTTGAAATGTTGGTGATGACAGACCGCTATGCCCTTATTTACTGCGCATGAGACAAATACCTACACATACAATGACACCTCGGTTATTTCCCCTTAATTAACAAGGCATTGAAAACCATGTACTGAAATGTTGAACCAAATAAATGTATGTAAATTTTAATAATATCCTGACAGGAAGGTAGACAGTGGCGAAGCTGATATATAAAACACTATTCATGAACAAGTGAACGGATATTTGTCTTTGTTGCATTTTTGCGCTTTTGCCATTTTTGACATGTTAATAACGCGTTTATAGATGGTACAATCCTAGAATATATTGTTATTGAAGTCAGTATAATGCAATAGTACCAAGTTATATTTATACCGATTGACTTTGTTGGCTTTATCCCTTAAAACGATATTGTATCTACTGACTGTTGTCGTTACACGTATCATTTTATATCCACAATCATTTGTCAAGAGCTCGTCAGTTATCTGCGAATGACCAATATTATCAAAGATAATAAGCATCCCCAGGAATCGAGCACTGTAAGGGGTGATAAGTCACATAAACATTCATGGTCATGTAGTGATTATTCAAGCAGTTCAGAGTGGATGAAATCTCTATATGGCCACCTGGGTAGATCCAGCGTATTTATGAAAGCTAGTGGGATGTTTTCGCCGTTTTAACAAATTTGTTATGCTGTTTTGCTGCATAAAACATGGTGTTCTTCTTTTATACAGCCACATGTACCGACTTGGTAGAACAAGTTCCAACATTCATGCAATGTCAGTACCGCTGCCACTGTAAACGTGATGCGCAATGTGACAAGACTACTGGGGAGTGCCGGAATGGTTGCGAATTCGGTTGGATGGGACCAGGATGTCAATACCGTAAGCGAATTATATGTGGTTCACTGTGAGAGTGGTCCAGTTCAAACGATTATGTACATCGGTCATTTAAGAAAGGTCTTAAGACCATGCATTGCAGTGCAATCCGAAAGCTATACGTTTAACAAATAACAAAAACTGCCAAATACCTATTCGTGATTGTTGATCCACGTGGGCGCTTTATTCTGTGCAGCTAGTACTTATACTTTATGACCTTATAATGACGTAAATCACTAGAATAAATATTGAAAAGTCGAAGGACAATGTTAATTTTCTCATATTTTGACTCGTCATTGCAATGTAGCGGGATACTAATTCATTTTCAATTTCGTCGTCATCGTCTTGAAATTTCGGTGAAATGCATTTGCTTCCGGAACATAACGGAAATTCACTGAATGGAGATGTTCGGATATGTCGTGTTAGTAAATTATCTGCATGTGTTGTTGGACAGAATCGCGCGAGTAAGTAATCGAGGAAGTAGTCATCGATAGTGATTAGTATAAGTTGTAAGTCTTTGGTTGACAAACAGTGTAAAATAAATGTTCGCTAAATATATGATCAGTGACGTTTTGAACCCCAGTCTAAAAAGTAATATAACATTTAATACAAAAACATAAAGTTATAGATAGCCCTTGAGGGTTTCAAACCTTAGCTTGTATTGACTTCATGAGGACTTTGATGACAACGTTGATATTGTAACTTATTTTAGAGTACGATTTTGAACCCCGTACATGTATTAGCCTGTATTAACATGTTTATGCGTAATGTATATCTCTTGCAGGGCGTTTAAGAAATATGATATGAATAACAAACTATAAGCGGAAAGCAGTAATACTTTTCTTAAGTAATCTGTAGACATACATGCTAAAATGAATGTGTTTTATAATCTAAAATACAGAAAAATGATCCACATGACATGCAGTATCAAAGACATTGTATGAATTCTCAAATCAATTATTGGAAATAATAGATAACATAGCATGGATCTTGTTTCCACACGAAATGGCTATTACTGCATGATACAACAATACCAACATGACGATAGCCGTAAAGTATTTACTGTCGTATCGCCGCAAATGCTGTTTGTAATACTGCTAGTGCTGTTACTGCTACCTAAATGCAAACTTCGCACCAATGCAAATTCATGGTTTTATTTCCATTATTTAATCAGGTAACATTGCTAAATACAGCGTTTTCACCAACATGGTTGATTCCGGCGAAAATGATAAACGAACATCGGAAAAGGCTGTTGACGGCAATGGAGCAACATGTTTAACAACGGTCGCCACTTCAAACAAAAAACAGAAATGGTACACGCAATTCAACAGAACGTATGAAGTTATTGGAGTTATAATCAAAGTTCCACCTGAAGATGTCGGTGAGTTATGATCACAGTGTTGCTTATCGTGTATTTCATAAAAGGTTGACTGTTTTCTACATAATATATATATAACGTTTCGATGTCTTCTGTCATTGGTTGTAAAATATGTTTATTACTATAAATGTCCATTACAAACATATGCTTGAAAAATTAGTTTTAATAAACTTAAAGTAGACTCTACAATTGCGCTGTTGCTGCTGCTAATTATGATGGTTGTGGTTGTGGTGATGATGAATTTGAAGTCCCTACAACAATGCTAAAGTTAAAGTGATCGTTTATGTTAACGAGTTTATGTTTCAAATTGTGGTTGTGTACGGAAATTAATTCTCTTTGAACGATCACTATTTTGCAGAAAAGTTTCGAAATTTCTACATTAAAACAAGCAACAGTTTGGATGGTACACGCTTTCCAATATTATGCTATCGTCATACAAATACATCAATCAATACAACTATGGAGATAATGTGTAAACAACCAACAAAGATGCGACAATTACTAATAAGGCTGGATATACCGGATGTACCATTGAGTTTGTGTGAAGTAGAAATATATGGAGGTATGCTAATTTATTTGAAGTACGCCACTTACTTAAATGACTAATACATATTAATCATATAATGAAATTCAGAAAAGAAGTATATACGGTGGAACCTCCCCAAACCGGACCCTCCAAATCTGGAATACTCCCGATACCGGATATTTTGTGTGGTCCCGAATTTTCCTCTTCTATTTTTATTGTATAAAAACACTCAATTCAACTTAATTTGATTCGATTTCTATATTATTTCACCTCCGAAAAACCGAAACGACTTTAGGCTGCGCATGTCATCATGCATAAACTTGCATTATGTTGACACTTTGTGTATTTTTAACAGTTTGACATGTTGATTTACATCGAAATGCGGTGCGCGTTTTTACTACAAAGGTGTGAAAATCATATTTTGTTACGGACGTCGGGTATGATTAATGGCGATGGCAAATACAACTTTTGACTTTTAATCCGTTGATTATGTTGATGATTGGATTTTTATCGAATAGTTCTAAATGGATAATTATAAAATATCATAGATAGAAATATTGAGTTTGAAATACATGTAGCTTGTTTGTGTGTTCATTTTAAAATAAAGGCAGTCATGTTTGTCAAAACTGGGTTCATTTTCTGCTAAAATAAAGAAATATCATGCGGTTATACCATGTAGAATTAAATGATGTACAATAAAAAATAACCTGAACCTAGGTAAGAGTATGGAATAGCATCAAAATGACAAAACCCTCTACAAACCGGAAACCTCTGCAAACCGGAATTTCAAACCGGTCCCGAATGAGTGGTTAAGGGAGGTTCCACTTTATAGTATTACCCCCCCCCCCTTAAGACCACCAGTGGATCTTTCATTAAGTGGTCTTAATAGTAGAGTGTTCTTACTATAGGGGGGGGGGTACATTTGGGTTTGCGTTGCAATGTTATATGTTTCATTTAGACCTTAAGTTAATAATTATTCCTAATAGTCTAAACTATTTGAGAGTGTTCTATTAGCTTCTTCCATTTCACGACAGTGCTAGTCATGTAACTGCATGACTGTTATGGTTAATTGCTTTTCAGATAACATTAATCGTTAATTGCGTTAAATGATCAATTACTGCCTAATGTATGTATAGATGTTAGAAATCGATGATCATTTAGCGTTTGAGAGTGAGGTTAGCTAGCTGTTAAATCGATTTAAACCCCCAGTATGTATACTGACAGTTCCAACTTTGAAGGCTTTAAATCGCTATATGGTTATTATTTATTCGTATGTTTTGGATGTATTTAAGTTCCCCTTTCCCCATCTGCAGTTTCCTGACTTAATATAATATCCTTGTCTCCAACATTTAAGCCATGGCCACTGGTTGTCTAAGTTTGCCCAATGGTTATTTCCATCCATTCAATCCCCTCCTTAATTACATGTATTGTCCTTTGAAATTTTCCATGGTTGTTTTCGACATTCGGCTGGACAATACTTCCCCATTCCGATAGATATTTGTCCTTACACCACCTCGATCCGAAATGTTTCGTAGGTTGGTGTTTCCCCGTACCAACTTAACGCTTCCTTTCCAGCTTCTTTTTACCAGTGTCCGTTTCTATTTTGACGTCATTTCATGTCTGTCTAGTACATCATTACGTCAGTTACCGTCAGCGACAAGTTCTGTCTTGATACAGTTTCAAACAATATTTATGTTTCTTTTAAGGTGAATTGTGGTTGTTGTTTTTTATGGATTACTTCGCTTAAGCCTAAGTCCCACCATCACGACTTTGGGTGGCGAATGGGTCCGAATGTAGAAATCGTGGACATTCCTCATAATTCTTACAGGGTTCTTGTTGTAGTCTTGGTGATTCGGTGCAGTTCTCCTCTTTTTGCGGGAGGGCCGCGACAGTTTTGAAATGTTCAAAACATTCGTGGTCAAGTCACGTTTTAAGTCTGTTCGTACTGCATTCTTACTGCGTTCGTACGGGTTCGTACTAGTTAGTGCAAACTGGCAATCTTCCCCTATCGTAGCGATTCGTGATGGGGGCTGTCAATCATTTTCTCACGCTCCAAGCAGAATGCAGTACGCTATACCACGAACACCACTACGCGGCATGTATTCATATCACTTTCGTGTCGCAATCGTGACACAATCGTAGCGGTAAGCAGTGGTTCGTGGTGATTCGTACTGATTCGTGGATATTCCTATGACATTATTACTGTGATCGTAGTGAGTTCGTGTGGGTTCGTACCAGATCTTCTTAATTCTTGTTGGAAGCGTACCGCGTTCTTACTGCTGTCTCACTGCATTATTGTGGCATTTGTACCGATGCGTACAATATGCGTGCGGCATGCATTATTCCCTATTCGCCGGCATTCGTTTCCAAAGTCAAGACAGTAGGACTTGGGCTTTAGTCGGAATGTGTGTAGTTCTATAAAGTAGAAATTAATGACCATTTAGCGATTAAGTGTGGGGTTAGCTAGCTGTTAAATCTATTTAAACCCCCAGTGCTTTTTACTGACAGTTCCAAGGCTGTAATTCGCTGTATCGTTATTATTTCTTTTTGTGTTTTGAATGCATGTTATATGTATATAGTGTTCATTTTATTTTCTGCCCAGTTACGGCCTATTGTTGCCAGCTGTCTTGACTTGTCCTTTTCCATCAGTTAATCCCCCTACTTCACTGTTTGTCCTCTTTGGTTCTCCTAGTTATTCCTTATGGTCTGCCAGGCCATTCCTTGTGCCTCTGTTCCCTAATTATGTACTGTTTAACCTCCTCAAGTGCCTTATGTTTTATGGATTGTTGTTTTCCAGGAGGTCTGTTTAGGGAGGCACTGGTGTATGTATGTTGAGTTCCCTGTAGCAACTTATTATCTCTCTTTGACTACCAGATTAATATCAAACATACTGTTATACCACCTGTCCTAACGATAAACTAATTAATTGAGAAGCAATTAATTATCTTCGCCAGTACCATTTGTCGATATTTAAGGACGAAATTTGAAGTACAAATATGTCCATGTATATTATTCGTTAGTTTCACGGGGAGTTTTACTTTCATGTAGCGTCTAAAGTTCCTAATATTATTTTAGGTAATTATGCATGTATATTCGTCTAATTTTCATGGAAAAAGTATCAAAATTAACAGAAATATTATCAGACCTTAAAAATATCTAACGTTTTATAGTTTAAACTCAGTTATATGACACGAAAACCTAAAATGGGTTCAAATCTATGTAAAAAGCGTGTGTAATTACGTTTTTAACAAAATGTTTGACACTTTGGGACTAATACATTGTCGGCTGAAGCGGGAATGTTTATTAATACAAATCGAATATTTCCAGAAAAACGAACAATGCTTGATCAGCAATGGGCATTCTCAAGTCAGGGATGAATAACTTGGTGTAGTTATGCATAGGCAATCAGTTCTACAATCTATGCACTTCTACTCTAGTTTGCCATCTAATTTAAACCTATGCTATATTTGAAAGAATTCGTGTCATTCTGAGTTAAAGGAATTAATTACACCCCGAAAGCATTGTATTGAGTGATCAATGATATGATCAATATTATTTTTAGGGAGAAGCATTACATTTAATAAGCCCGCAAGCCAGATAACGACATATAGCCCACCGACGTTTCACTGGTACGCTTCCAGAGCTTTGGATGGGCGTATTCCTACTACCAATTCGGACGAGGCTAACAGAACATGTTCAGCTACAAAGTATGAATTCAATCCGTGGTGGAGTGTGGATTTAGGAACACGGTATATATTGTACGAAGTTCAATTCTTCGGAAGATTTGCTAATTTCCGTAAGTATTTAAGACAGTCAACGAACTCTTACCACAGTCTACTCACAAGCACATACATGTAAATCTCATACGGACAATTTGACATTACTATATTGTGTCGTTCTCGCTTATTTAAATATTGAATACGTTACATCACATGGGATTGGAAGAATTTCGATTAATTTGTGCATATGCTTTTTAACAGCCTGGAAATATTAAATCGTACATGTATAGCCTGCACATAATTGAAGCATCACACTCAACTTGATTCTATGTACAACTACATTAGTGTTCATTATTCGCCTTATCTCGACAGGACACCAATCATCTCTTACTAGGTCATCTAATGATTGAGTTTGGTCATTTATTGATACTGCTGTTAGAATAATTATATATTCGATTGTTATTTCATTAAACCTATTTTCAGGTCAGTTCCGAGGCTTCCATCTCCTATATGGACAAACTAACTCGACGTTTACCGAATTATATCATGATACATCAACCAGTGACGATAGAAAGACGTATCAGCCATTGAAAATTCCAATCAACACCACTGTCAATGCGAGATTTCTAAAAGTCCAGTTAAAAAGCATAAATGAGACATTACTGGCGATATGTGAAGTAATTGCCTTTGCTGGTAAGTCATTAATCATTGATATAAAATCAGTATTCTCCAATTACAATATTATTGTCATGTTTAATTATTATCATTATCAGTAATATAATTATGCTTTATGCCTTAGAAGAGTTGGCAACAATGTCAATTTTCTTACGTTTAACAATTGCGATGAACTTTGTTTGCCTGAAATAAATCATACTTTTGAATGAAATAAGCGATAAGCAGAATAACAAAATAAAGTTTCATCATTATTTGGAAAAGTTTAGACTGCATTCTGTTCAAAATGAAATTCTGCAAAAACAGGGCAGTAAATGGCTGTGAAATGTGGATATTCGTAGTTTTTGTTATTTGATACAAATAATTTTCATCGAAGACAATTGATGGCCTACTGATATTTGAGTTTTCTAGCAAAGTCGACATTCGTAACTTCGAATGAAATTTGCCAATTGTTTAAGTGTCGTAAATGACACAAATGTACCAAAAAGAACATTATGTTCTCATTTTTTCAAATATGTTTTACTTTTCTCAAATGTGTAAGCCTGTTTAGTACATAGGTGGTTTCACTACATGAAAGTATTAAAGAAAAAAAAATAACTTAAAACATTTTTTTAGAAATGCTAACTTTTTTCAATTCTTATCAGCATTTATGTATAGATTGAATCAACCGCTTCACTTGTCTGATGCATTATGACCATTAGGTTGCTAAAACCTTAATAATGTGCACAACATAGCACAATCATTGAGACGGTTTCACACAAATAAATCATGTATGTGACTGCTAAAATTGTAAACGCAATTAGTAAAAAAGTGTGTTTTATAAGTCTGTTTGTTTGAACGACCGACCAACAATCCGAAACGGTTTCTGCTTGTACGCAGCTGATAGATACTGTTGCACTATGAGATCATACTACATACACGTGACATGATGCCACACCCAGAAATATTGTTCAAACACCGGACAAATCAATCCAAATCCAACCCTAAAAATGTTGAACATAGGCATTGCAGCTTCTAATACAATGATTAACGAGTATGTTGCGTCAGGTATACACAACCTGCGACCTCCAGCGACCGTGGCAAACGTTACTCCACTTAGGCACCAGATCGCAGTTTGCATACACAACAAATATAATACCGTCAGTATACGGTGATGTTGTTTTGACATCATGCCTACATATTCATAAGGTTGCAATTTCTAATTGACCATAAAATCTTCCATAATTTGATAATTAATCTAAACTTCATGTGTCGTCTTCAGAATGCCAGAGTAACCAGTGCGGCTGGGATTGTTCCATGAAATGCTTTTGCTCAAGTGAAACCACCGGAAGTTATAAGGTAGCTGGAACATGTCCCAATGGTTGTCAGGGAAGATGGACCGGTGTTGGTGGAAAATGTGACAATGGTAACTAATGTTTAGCCCTTTAACATAGACGAAGTGTTTCAGAAAACGAACACGTGCATGTCAACGTCTGATACACTAGCAAGAACTGAAGAGCAAGCATTTACAACCTTGATGGCAGGTGTTTATCTTATTGTAAAATGAAATCAGTTATCGAAGGACAATACTTTTGTCGAGCTCCACCTAAGGTCAAAATACTTGATATAACACATGTTTTCATTTAAATGTATGTATAGGGAAATATACATCAATTGTCTGTATGTTCATTTAAATGCAAATTGACATCATGATAACTCTATAACCATCATCGTCGATGTTTCGTGCGATATAAACCGTTAGGAACTAATGTTTAATATATTTAGGTATACCTGATTTCAACTAACACAGATACACATGTTTCATCATTGGTATTTTATATTTCGATGAAAGCAACATAAACATTATACTGCAGTAAAAATATGTTTATATTTCATAGAATGTGAATTATCGGAATGGGGAACGCAGTGTGAATACAAATGTGGCCACTGTGAAGGGAATTCTACTTGTCAAGTTACCACGGGTAAATGCGAGGAGGGTTGCAGCGGTCCATGGGAGCCACCGTTGTGCACTGAAGGTGACGTATTTGTACAATCATCATATTGTAAATGTTATATATTTCTATAGCATTAACTTCGTCTAGATGTTGATTTATTTTGTGCTATTGTATAATCATAAAGACGTTGTAACAAGGTTTAAATGTTGAAACATAATACATGTACTAGTATCCTTATTGCATGATCAAACATAAAGATCTAGCGCTACAATGGTAAAATAACCAGCGATCCACATGTAACTGAAATGTGTACAGTTATTACAGTTCAATGTAAATTCAGTAAATGATTAGATTTACACGTTTCATGGTATAAATCTCTAAAAGCTTCTATTTATCACCCACAGAGTGTTCCAATTTCACGTATGGTATCAACTGTTCTCTAGACTGTGGAAAGTGTAAAAATCTTACTTCTTGTAACACAACAGACGGTACCTGCACAGATGGGTGTGAGCCTGGTTGGGAACCACCTACTTGCAACGAACGTAAGTCACTTGTGACTGTACACAGTAGGCTTATCATGCATGCATATCATATTACACGATTGGCACAAGTTCAATATAAAACAAAACAACAAATTTTCGTTGCCTAATTTGAAATTTGTAAAAATAGCTCAACCATTGACTTTTAATCATACTTATATAATTATCTTACGAGTGCGCGCTTTAGAGGCCATAGCTACGAATAGCTGTAATTTTAACTATTCCAGATGTTGACTCGTCATAATCCTTTTAAATTTGGTACATTTTAATTATGTTTCCATAAGGGTGGTGAAATAAACACTGCATATTACTACATAACTATTCTAAATGTGCTAATCAGACCTGCTTTACTACCTGCATGCTGTTAAGTCTGGACTTATATATGTCTGTTTTCTCTTTACCATTTTTTTCTATTTCTTGATTTATACCAATCTTGCTGTTTGGAATGTGCATAATTATTTCTGATTTCAGAATGTCAGAATAGAACATATGGATATAATTGTCAATATGATTGTGGAAATTGTTCTAAACAAGCCGCTTGTGATATCAGGACAGGAGAATGTCATGATGGCTGTGATTCAGGCTACCATACAAAATATTGCAATGAAAGTCAGTATATTATGTTAGATTAAGCATCATATGTACTGCTTTCAAACAAGTGACCTCAGTAAAAGTAGACCGATATTTCGCGAATTTAAGTTATCAGGCTGTGATGCGATGATAATTGTTAGCATATTGCAAACTTCAGTTTTGTCGACAAATTAATACAACTTAAACAATGTAAATAGTTAGTCAGTATATATTTCTGCGAATACAATGTATAACGATCTCGGGCAAATTGATGAAAAAATGCTTCGCGAAGAGTGCTGATTTTTACAGTAATCTAATCTGGAATAAGAAATTCTGTTTTAAATATAGTCCTACGAACATTTCACCAATGTAAAACGTATTTGCTTATACAAGGTACGTTATTCTATCTGACCATTCCTTATTGGTGATTTTAATATTCCTGTATTCCTTCTTACTGTTTGTATCAATTTCTGTAGCATGTCCAGATGGATTTTATGGTGATTGTACTAAAGAATGTGGATTTTGCGAGAATAAATTGGCGTGTGATAAAGTAACCGGTCACTGTCTTAGAGACTGTCAGTCAGGATACCAAGGGAAACAGTGCAAGCGAAGTAAGTAATTAGTTTCAGTGTCTGTTTCCTACTTTGATCAACGAACATGACTGTAAATTAAGCAAACTCGCGGGTTAATTCAGTCGGTTTAGGTTTGAACTGCGGATGGGGCGTGTGTTCTTGTGATAAAAGTCATGTGTCCGCCACGTCTAATTTATGCGGGGAAGTTGTCAAATGCTTGCAGATGAAAATGTTAGTACTGGGTGAAAATGTCTCTCAAATGAAGCTGCCTGCGTACGGACTTCCAACGACATAGAGGCCAATACGGTTCCCTACGTCTTACAGGCTCGAGACCATACATAGGTCTCATCTGAACGATGTATGAAAGTTAGGCATGCTTCACTTTCAGCAACGGGTCCAAAATAGTTTGAATATTCGTGCCGGCCCACACGGCTTGTCATGCGACTACGCACAGACTGTCAATATTTTGGTTCTATCGGAGCCCCTAAACTGACATCCTCGGTACCCAGGCTATTCATAACATGTATGATATCCTGGACAAGTGGACTAGCGAAATTTCGTAATGTAATGCATGAATATTCATAAGCATTTCTCGACCAATAAAATGGACGATAACAAAAAAGAAGGAATCTTCTTTGTGTCCTACCTAACACGATTTGAAAGCTGCAATCTCATTGGATCGCTCAGAACCATCGGATTTAATCCGTAACTTCTCGGCAATTTCCGTATCGCATAGGGGTGTGTCATGCGACCCATCAAGCGGCTTGATTTTACCACATTAATTTTTCATGTAGAGATTTTTACAGTCATGTGACCTAGGTTTAACCAAAGTACACAGGTAATACCAACGGACCACCGTAAATTCCCGTTATTGCCCTATCTATATAAGATATGTTTACCGGTCGGTTGCAATACGGCAATATTCTGTGAAAGTCAATGTTAATTTCGAGTGTCATAAATTTTGTTTCAGAGTGTGACTCTGGGAAATACGGTTCACAATGTTCCCTTGAATGTGGACACTGTCTTAAAACAGAAACGTGTCATTTCCAATCTGGAATCTGTCAGGAGGGTTGCAGTGCTGGTTATCAGAACAACAATTGCAACGACAGTGCGTACATCTTTGTATATTTTTGAAATAATGCTTACTTTTGCGTGCCTGCCGTCCACTACAGCCCCGATGCTTTGCGGAAGGGTTGCCGATAAAACTTTGCTAGTTTCGGGAACCTTTCGGGATCATTAATCAATAAATGGGCGAAGTTTTGCCATCGGGCTCGTTCGGCATGTATTTGCGGAGTGGCATACGAAAGGTTGCGGTATAAACGCCGAAACCTATCCGAAGTAGCCGAATGCGACGCGGAAGAATGCTGAAGAGTTGCCGAATCGTTGCCGATAGAATGCTGAAATGTATGCTTGTACACTTGTTTTGTGGTCACATTAAAATTACTATTTAGAAACTTTGTGAAATAGCACTGGTGGGTTAGTACTTTTGACCAGTATAGTATATCTGACATACCACGTGTATCTGGCTACAAGATGTTTATATTAGTGTTGCTCAATTAACTAATCTTCCACAATAAAACATTGTTTAACATACCGTGGTTTCTAGCATGTCTTGATGACTACTTCGGTTTACCGTGTTCTGGTCAATGCGGAAAGTGTAAATATGATGAGCACTGCAACAAGGTTACTGGTTATTGTTTAAGAAGTTGTCAAAGTAATTGGAGGGATTACAAATCATCAAGCTGAAGGTTAACATACAGTAACAACAATGGGAGAAACTTCCTGAATGGGGATTCGGAGGATTCCCGTTAGTCTTCCCGACCAGGAAGTGTGGAACTTAAAAAAACACTTCCTGATCAAGAAGTCAGAATGTTTTGGTTTGTTTCCAGATTTGGCAGTATGGTTTCTGAATCGGGACGGTTATTTTTTTTAAATCATTTACCGAGTAGGTACCCAATGTAAAAATCGTTCTAGTTCGACAAGAACGTATTCCTCCAAATAGTTTTGTTAAAGAGTGATGTTCTTCCTCCCGAACGTGAATTAAAAAGCTAACAAGAAATGGGCAATGCCCACAAACCAGGTTTTAAACCTAATTATTTGTAACCAAGGCTCTATTTGTATAATGAATACATGATGATCATCAATGCTGCAAAGGTGCCAGAGGTGATACATGCATACAAACACTCCCACTTAGATATATTATATATATATGGAACAACTATACAACAAGTTTGATGTCAATACACCCACGAATAGCGAAGATATTAAGTGGAAACTGATTTTTAAATTTTAAGTGACCTTGGACGGAACGAACCAAAAAGCAATCCCAAGCAAGCTCTCCACATTTTCTTACTATACACCAAGTTTGATGTCAATATGATCAACAAAACAAAAGTTATTCACCGGGAACCAAATTTCTATTTTTAGTAACAGTGACCTTGACCTTTGTCAGGCCGAACCCAAAAGTAATCCCAAGCGAGCTCTCCACATGTTCTTACTGTACACCAAGTTTGATGTCAATATGTTCAACGAAACTCAAGTAATTCGCCGGAAACCAAACTGCTATTTTTAGTAATGGTGACCTTGACCTTCGTCAGAACAGGTCCAAAAGCAATCCCAAGCAAGCTCTCCACATGTTCTTTCTGTACACCAAGTTTGATGTCAATATGATCAACGAAACTCAAGTTATTCGCCGGAAACCAAATTGCTAGTTTTAGTAACAGTGACCTTGACCTTTGTTGGACCGAACCCAAAAGCAATCCCAAGCGAGCTCTCCACATGTTCTTACTGTACACCAAGTTTGATGTCAATATGATCAATGTAACTCAAGTTATTCGCCGGAAACCAAATTGCTATTTTTAGTAATGGTGACCTTGACCTTTGTCGGACCGAACCCAAAAGCAATCCCAAGCGAGCTCTCCACATGTTCTTACGATACACCAAGTTTGATGTCAATATGATCAATATAACTAAAGTTATTTGCCGGAAACCAAATTTCTATTTTAAGTAATGGTGACCTTGACCTTCGTCGGACCGAACCCAAAAGCAATCCCAAGCCAGCTCTCCACATGTTCTTACTATACACCAAGTTTGATGTCAATATGATCAATATAACTAAAGTTATTCGCCGGAAACCAAATTTCTATTTTAAGTAATGGTGACCTTGACCTTTGTCGGACCGATCCCAAAAGCAATCCCAAGCGAGCTCTCCACATGTTCTTACTGTACACCAAGTTTGATGTCAATATGATCAATGTAACTCAAGTTATTCGCCGGAAACCAAATTGCTATTTTTAGTAACGGTGACCTTGACCTTTGTCGGACCGAACGCAAAAGCAATCCCAAGCGAGCTCTCCAAATGTTCTTACTATACACCAGGTTTGATGTCAATATGATCAATGTAACTAAAGTTATTCGCCGGAAACCAAATTGCTATTTTTAGTAATGGTGACCTTGACCTTTGTCGGACCGAACCCAAAAGCAATCCCAAGCGAGCTCTCTACATGTTCTTACTGTACACCAAGTTTGATGTCAATATGATCAATGTAACTCAAGTTATTCGCCGGAAACCAAATTTCTATTTTTAGTAACAGTGACCTTGACCTTTGTCGGATCGAACCCAAAAGCAATCCCAAGCGAGCTCTCCATATGTTCTTACTGTACACTAAGTTTGGTTACAATATGATCAACAGAACTCAAGTTATTCGCCGGAAACCACCCAGTTTGACGCCCGCCCGCCCGCATTCCCGCCCGCCCGCCCGCCCGCCCGCCCGCCCGCCCAACGACATCACCATTCTAATAACCTGGTTTTTTTCAAAAACCTGGTTAAATATAGTAACGCTCAACCGGATAGGTAAGTACTAGAGTTGAATCCCATGTTTACCAGTTCGGAAATTTTCTCCCACTGAACAAACCAGGTTCGGAAACAGACTGCATCGTAAAATTATTTATCCCTTCCAATTGATGCATTAATGTTTTCTGTTGTGAGACAAATATCCAATCTGTCAGTGTATGTATATTAATGGTATGTAATAGGTGTTCTCCCTGTATTTGTTTGTTTTGGAATGAACAATATTATGTCTTTTGTATGCATTTGATTATACGGTAAAATGTGTTTGAGTGCATGTAATTTTTTGCTGACAGTTCCAAGGCTGTAATTCGCTATATGATTGTTGTTTCTGTTTATGTTATGAATGTGTTTTGTATTTCCCTTTCCCCTATGCAATTCTGTCACTTTATACAGTGTCCTGTGATCTTTTCCATCCATTAATTCCCACCTTCCATTCCCTTACTGTCCACTTTGATTCTCCTTGTGGTCTGCTGGGCCATTCCTTGCGCCTCAGTTCCTTAATATGTATACCGTTTGACCTCCTTTAGTGCCTTGTGTTTTGTGGATTGTTGTTTTTCCGGAGATCTGCGTGGGGAGGCATTGTCTTATGTATGTGGCTTTCCCTGTAGTTCCGTATTCTCTCTCTTTTACAAGTAAAATAGTGTCACCTTGGACTTTACTGACTTATGAGACACTACTTTCTGTGCACATTTACTTCCCCAATTCTTATCCTTGAGCGCCGGACATCAGGCAGATAATCATGCAGTAACCGTTATTGAACTAGTTGGTGGCTCACCAACCGGTCGTATCAAAAAGAATCCCTACCGGGACGATCTCCCGCTCCCAAGTCAGATGCCTAAACCACTCGGCCACGAGAGGCGAGAGACGGTAGTACATGTAGTTTAAAACATCTTGTCGAACTTGGTTTAACTCTAAGGGAACAATTTCCAATTTTCCAGCCTGTGACCATGGTACATATGGAAATAAATGCGAACAAGCGTGTGGCTTTTGTTCAGGTTCTGAAACATGTCATTCAGTCACTGGATCATGTCCGCACAGCTGTAAAACAGGATATACCGGAACGCTTTGTATTGAAGGTATCTCATTGCTCCATCCTGATATTAGATTATCTTGTATTGTAGTAAGAAAATAAAAGCTTCAGTCTGAGTAATATTTGCTAAAAGAAATGTCGCTAGATGTCTTTAAAACAAGTTCCTAAATATTTCATATACATTTATCTCACCATGGGTGAAATTAACAACTTTTCAGTGTTCGATAATTATGCTTCCCCCACATGAAAATGTCATATCCGTTAATAATTTTCAATGTAACTTTGAACACTGAGGTAACAAGTACATTTACAGAGGTTCCAGCCAATACAGTACAGATCATTGGTGCTCTTGTTGCTATTCTGGTGGCTATAATTGTTGCAATAATTATCGCGGTGGTGATAATACGCAAAAGAAGGAAACCCAAAAAGGATTTGTATGTTTTTACTTTGTTAATTGTACTGTAATGTTTTATGTATGACATACCAGTGTATATAACAACAGTATAGTATTGTTAAACAACTAGGCCTATATTACTGCTTATGGAATCTGTTGTCTAATCTCTTGCTTTATATATGTATTGTTTAATTGTATGTATGTTCATGTTCTGGTCTGTTTAACGTTTCCGTCAAGTAGAGGGCAATGCTGATAAACCGAATTGAATTGTAATAGGATGCGTATGACACTATAACAAATAATAAAATAACAAATCAGCAAATTATCGTCCCCGAAACACGAAGATCGACTAACAATACACTAAACAAAATTTATAAACGTCCACTTGGTATTTTGTCGAAATATAAGAATAGAAACAAATGTACATATTTGCGCCTATTGAACAGACGGGCAACCTGAAATATTAATAAAAAAATGGTAAATTATACAAAAATTATATATTTTTTATAATTATTTTCCAAATTCTATTTGAATTGAATTTATAAAATTAATTATACCTGTCGAATCGGAGTACCAGCATCAATCATACCGACGGCCCTAGCGCGTTCTACAGTGGTCATTCTCGCCATCTTTTCTGTTTTTCGTGTTGGACAAACAACATGGATCGCATTGCAATGAAATTAACCACTTATTACACAATACACGTGATTCTCGTCCAAAACTTGAAAATCGTACTCACCGTCACGCGTGGTCAACCATGGCGATAAATAGGTATTTTCTTTGTGAAAGTCGATAGAGTATTATGTATAATACCAGAATGCCAAATTGTAAGTCGGCATATAAAACAGTTTTCGTAAATATTTATTTTATTACATGATAGAAAAATTGATCAGTGTATAAATTATGTATAACTACTACGTGCCTGTTCGAAAAGGACAGCGGGTGTACACGAATATAGTGGCGAAGAATAATGAGTCTTATTCCAAAAGTATTTAACACTACAAATACATTCATAATGTCACAAGGGAGGTAACGCTTACCAGACTGTTAACGCTTATCAAACAGAGGTATGGTGTAGTGTGACTGAGAAGCTTGTGTATTTTAAGGAGTTTATTGCTAGGGCAAATCGTTTTTGTGGTAAAATCATATTTAACGTATTTATTTACAACTATTAACCACCTAGAAGACATCAACATGTTAGATGAGAGCGCGTTGAACATATAACGAACCATGTTCCTGTATATAAAATTTGGAAATAGAGATAAAGAAATAGCTAACATGGACAAAACCTTATAGCAACATTACGACCTTGTGGCCTAGTGAATTATCGGTAAAATACTTGGTGCTTACAAACAATAAACTTTCATGGATGATAATAATAATAATAATAACATCTTTATTTTAAGAAGGTTGTTACACATTATGATATAAATATAGAACTATAAAACATCATATTTTCAATGTGGCCTTCTGTAAACAAAACATATTAATAATTAAAATTTAACATTTGCACACTATAACAACATATATATAAATAAGATTTCACATCGTATTTCAATATAACAATTTAATTCAATATAACAATTTACTTACCGACAGACACTCGATCAATTATAATTGATGTGAACATAATATCTCGGACATATAAACGGTTTATATGTCCGTGATAATATATATATTTATATATTATGTCACAATTAATAAAATGAAACGTAATTACTGCGATGCAGTATTTAAAAGGTGACTTTTATATTCGTGTTTGAAGGATGCTAACCTTTCCGCATTTCTTACGGCATCTGGAATGTCATTCCATACCTTCATACTGTAATAAGAAAATGAATCTTTAAAATAATTAGTGCGTGGTGTTTTATTTATACATAAGTCATGTTTTGAAGCCGATCGAAGTGAATAGTGTTCATTATTTGCAAATACAAGTAACTCAGTCAGGTAACAAGGGGCCATACCATTTCGCGTTTTATATACAAGAGCGCCACATGATGGTAATAACATGCTTAAAATGCATGTATTCAGACGTCAATGCCTTCAGAAATGTTTAATATTGAATCGAAAACAATGACAACATTTCTATAACAACACATTACAATTGTTCATGAATTCCGCATACTGTATAACTAAAGGCCATTTATATACAATCGTCAGGACCAGCTTTCCTATGTCTTATAGGCCAGTGAAAATTAAAAAATGGGGAGAACAAATGCACAGAAATAATTTTGGTGGATTTGTGTCATATAAGGCACCACATTTAATGTACTAAAAGTATAGGACAATCACTGGGTGTAAAATGAGATTTTTGGGGTAAAATGGTTGAAGATTTAAATAAAATGGGAATTTCTTGCCAATAACTGTGCAATTTGTGCAATAATGCTACCAAAATCACTGTATTTAATAGATATTGTACTACAGAAAAAATACCTTAATTAAGTATAAATACATTGTACTGCGTGAAGAGTGATTTTTGCAGTAAAACAGTAAAAAATAACAAAAAATGGGAATTTCTGGAAACATCTCATTCACTTTCCAAATATGCGCTTAAAAACTTAACAAACGTCCTAGATTTGTGAAACAACAGACTGAATTTTACGGCGCGACGAAATATCGCCAATTTGGTTGTCATCTTACAATTGTAGTCACGAATATTTTTATTAGATATACATGTATTTATTTCAGTGAAGGAATGGTACCCGTTGTGTCCAAATCAGAAGTCGACTCTAGAGCAGGTATATCGCCCTGTCTAATTGATAAACTCTTAAAGTATAAGATATTCGACTTGAAGAACTCTTTACTTACATGTGACAAATAAATGTATTAATGCAATGACATTGATATAATGGTTTAAACTTTGCAGTGATAAGGACAATTTAACAATTTAATGCATGTATAACTATTTTTTGTCGCAGCCGTACTAACATGGTTTTGCTATTTGCATATCAGTGTTGTGTTAACCAATAAAATCTTACGCTTACCATCAAGGCAATTTCTCTTCAGTCGAACAACGTTTGTAACATTGACGCGGATTGGTTAAACTTTCGATAAAGGGTACGTGACTTTACCGAAATCCATTTTGGATGTGGAGTGACCGGCAGTCGTTACATCTCGGCATTTTTTTCTGTCGCGCAACACATTTTAAACTTCATATTGCGCCGACCATCTGGGTAACGTTACTAAAATACTGCTTCACTAATGAGGTTTTTTTTAAAATGAAATGATTTCATTGGATAACGAAAACTTTGTGTGGCTTACATTTAACATAGCACCACAACCACCTTGCCGTTCTGACAACCGGAAAGCAGTGCGACGTCACAATGAAGCACTTATTGCTGCGCAAGATGACAACGTATATGGTAACACAGTAGCTGACACGCATGATATCATTGTTGCTCGACTACGGATGGTAGCAAATAGTGCAAAAACTGCTCCTGAACCATTCTTTGAGGATTTCAAGGTAAGCTCAATCTGACTATAAAGTACTCGATCTTCCAAAAAAATCTGATGACAACCTATTCGACTTCGTGTCCATAAATGTAACTATTTAGCTCAGTCGGACACGCGTTTAAATTGATGACTAGCTAAATCAACTTTCAATCTGTTTGAAGTTTACGGTAAGTCAGATTTTGAATTTAATTTTAAAACTGAATGTAAGCAGAACATTTAAAACATACACGTGTGTTCATCTACTTTCACTTTCAAAACCACGAAAGCGAAGCTTCGATTGGTTGATTGAAAATGTCACTGAACGTGACCTATTAATGGCCGTCTTCAGATCCTCATGGGAAGCGTTTATTTTATAGATTTTTATCAGATTTAGGTACGCTTTGTTGTTTTTATAAAAGTTTGGAGGGCCACAATAGTAAAACCACCATTGGGACCCTTGAAAACTGGTCTTCTTATTGTCTTAATTTTGACGTTGAATAAAGAGCAACACAGTGAAAATGATCTTAAAATGTGGTCTTAAGTTTGAAGTGGTCTTTACGTGAGGTTTTACAGTAATTACAATGGAATAAAGTAATACACACCGCTTGCTTACGTCAGTAACAAACAGCAACATGTAAGTCTGGGTGTCCGGAACAGACCGGAAACTTTTCTAAAATGTTTAAAAAAGAATTGACATGTTTTATACTAACACTGAGGTACTTCAAAGAGAAGTTTTATGTTTTTAATTTTATTCGACTAAACCTGATTAAATACATTTTAATTGCAGGAAATTCTTTATGGTTTGACAAGTGATTCATCGGTCGCCAAGAGACAAAAGAACAAAAACAAATACTCAGATATGTATCCCTGTAAGTTAACTATTTCCAATCGGTCTATACATGTACAAGGTGTAGTCAAATAAGCTCTCATGTTATCAGTACCTTCTATCGCTGCGGAAACAGAGCGGTTGTCTATTGACTGTTGGTTATAATTATGAACGAGTAATTATTTAGGTGAATCATGGGCTTAATTCCTTATATTCTAAATAAAGCGATTTATATATCTGGTACGTATTAGCGTACAATATATATTATATATATTTTTATATACATATATATCCACACCAATGAAATACTATCGTGATGTTTTTGATATAAAACTGTTATGTTAAATTAATATTATATTTGTCACTATGTATAGTATCGATTCGCTCTTTTTGCAGACAATTTCAACCTAATTTCGACTCGCTCTTGTTGCAGACAATTTCAACCTCATATCGATTTGCTCTTTTTCAGATAATTTCAACCGAGTGATTCTTCCAAAGATTGAAAATGTTCCTGATTCAACATACATCAACGCCAGCTATATTAATGTAACTATCATTACACTTGGTACTTTAGTTAAGGATACTATTTCGTCATGTTTTCCTACTTAAAGTTGCATTTTATACTAACCTCGTCATTAACCATGACTTCCAAATCAGAAATACACACTTCATGGGAAAAGGACAGACTACGAATGTCAGAAGTACACAGTTTATGGACAAAGGACAGACTACGAATATCAGAAGTACACAGTTTATGGGAAAAGGACAGACTACGAATGTCAGAAGTACACAGTATATCGAAAAATGACAGACTATACGAATGTTCCATATTAAATAATTTCAATAAGTAGGCCTATACTCGATGACTGATAATTCACTGCAATTCCTATGTAGTACTACAAGAGCATGCTTTTTCGGTTCAACAACCATTCACTCTGCATCATCGTCATGTTATATACACAGTCACTTCTTGTTCCTCAACAACTAAAATAAACGTATCTTTTCGTTGAAAACAGCATTTGTTTTATTTCAGGGATGCAATGAACAGAAGAAATACATCGCTGCTCAAGGTATAGCAAACTTTTAAAATGGTTAATACACTCACAACATTCATCGTCGCCATGAATGAAAAATTCATATTATTTTGACAGTATTACATCAAGTTGAATAATGGTGGTTGTTGTTTATGGATTAGTTCGCTTAGTCGGAATATGTGTAGATCTGTATGTTAGAAATTAATGGCCATTTAGAGCTTAAGTGTGAGGTTAGCTAGCTGTTAAATCGATTTAAACCCCCAGTATTTTAACTGACAGTTCCAATGCTGTCATTCACTGTATGGTTATTATTTCTTTTTGTGTTATGTATGTTATATATCCCGTTCCCCTGTGCAATTCGTTCACTTTATATAGTGTTCATGTTATTTTCTGCCCAGTTTCGGCCTATTGTTGCCAGCTGTCTTGACTTGTCCTATGACCTTTCCATCAATCCCCCCTTCACTGTTTGTCCTCTTTGATTCTCCTAGTTATTCCTTATGGTCTGCCGGGCAATTCCTTGCGCCTCTGTTCCCTTACGTATGTACCCTTTAACCTCATCAAGTGCCTTATGTTTTATGGAGTGATGTTTTCCCGGAGGTATGTGTGGGGAGGCACTGTCTTATGTATGTGGCGTTCCCTGTAGTAACTTATTCTCTCTCTTTTAAATAACATATAGTAAATTTTTGAATGGTTTTTGAAGAAGACGACAATTGTCCAGAGTCGGGAGAATATTTATCAGTAAATTACCATGTCCTTTATCAAGCTTGCAGTTTTATCACAGGATACTATACCTTCCTGTAGGAGCTATTCCCTTACAACGGAAGAAGAAGGAATAGAAACTTAGGGGATAAACTGTATAAAATGCATACGTGATGACTTGTCCGCGAACGCCTTAATTCTGTTCAGTCGTTTTAGTGGTTTTCAAATGGCACCGAACACAACATATCACTTAACGATTTAGAAATACGTGTACAATTTGTTTGTTGCAAATATGTTGCCACTAAAACTATCGAATGACTTCATAATAACTTGGTATTCACAGGTGCCATCAAATCTACCATTGATGATATATGGAGAATGGTATGGTCACACAAAGTTAAGACAATTGTGATGTTGACAAATTGTTTCGAGGCAGGGAAGGTAATACTCGCGATGTATTTCTCCATTCGTTCTGAGAGGTTTTAATGAATCAAGGCACAAAGTCTACAGAAATCAAGTACCGCACCATTTGAACAAACATGCTTCCGTGCCACAGCGGTACAAGTTCGTTATAAAACTAAGAGAAACAAGCTATAGATTTTAAAAAGCCTACTTCGAGGACAAAATTTGTTTGGTCAAAAATAAGGTTAAAATCAATGTTATACAGCTACGCCGAAAACGAGGAGCACTTAAGATATAATCAAACAACAACGATACATAATCAATAAACGGACTTAAAACATCAGTTAGTCATGAAAAACATTAAATACATGAAATCTACGTAATCTATGAAACACTTCGATAATACCAAAGCGTATCTGTGGAAAATAATGACGGCAGATCTGAAAGGACAATGGAGAAATATGCCTATGACAGAGAGCAGTGCCGCACAACCTATATCCCCTGGGCACCAAGCAAAATCTGAAACAGAATCAAACTAAAACCCCAAAATCACAGGCACAAACTAACTTCCTGCACGTTAAAAAGCATATGTCCTGACCAAACGATCATAACGCCGTGGTCGAGTGGTAAAGGCATCCGCATTGGGAGCGGGAAGTCGAAGGTTTGAATCCCGATAGGGGTCCGTTCTGATATGGCCGTTTGGTGAGCCGCTAGCCAGTTAAATAATGGTTACCGTGCGCCTACCTGTCTGGTGCCTAGCATTAAAGGAAAGGAACCGGGAAGTAAATGTGCTCACAAAGTATGTGTCTCATAAGTCAGAAATGGCTGGCCCTTTAAATAGTGGTGACACTATAATAAATAAACACTTTTTATATAACATCATAAGTCAAAAGGGAGCAAACCGAAAGGAAATGAATGACTAACAAAAACTAATTCTCGTTAGTGTGCATGTGTCATAACGTGTTTATGATTTATTTCATTTAAACTATAATCGTATAGCAGCCATGTCACATATGCTTTATGTCTGTGTCTTGCTGATGGAGGGCCATGTTGTTTAAACTTTTGTCAAACCCTTTTGTGGTTTTATTTTGTATTTAGAATACTAGGTATACATACGTATGTATATTATAGAGGAGAATATTACTGTCGTATTGAGATTGTTACAATGTTAGCTTGTGTTAATGTGATGCATGTATGCATTACATATGATTTAAGTAAAACATGCATGATTTCAGTACGTTTCCAGTGATTACAAAAATATTGTTTTGCCTAATTTAGTGGTTATATTTAATGATTTAATGTAAATGAAATGTTTTGTTACAGACAAAGTGTGAACAGTACTGGCCACATGATCATTTGTCCCACACTTACGGAACCATCACTGTAGATTGGAAATCCTCGGATGTTTTCACAGACTTTTGTATCAGAACTTTCAGATTGACCACGGTATGTAAACATTCACATTGACTACGGTATGTAAACATTCAAATTGACTACGGTATGTTAACATTCACATTGACCACCGTATGTTAACATTCAAATCGATTACGGTATGTAAACGTTCACATTGACCACGTTATGTAAACATTCATATTAACTATGGTATGTAAAAATTGACATTAACTATGTTATGTAAACATTCATATTGATCACCGTATGTTAACATTCACATTGACTACGGTATGTAACCATTCACATTGACCACGGTATGTAACCATTCACATTGACCACGGTATGTAAACATTCACATTGACTACGGTATGTAAACATTCAAATTCACCACGGTATGTAAACATTCATATAAACCATGGTATGTAAACATTCATATATATCATGTAATATAAACATGCATATATATCATGTAATGTAAACATGCATATATATCATGTAATGTAAACATTCATATTGACCACGCTATGTAAACATTTACATTGACCACGGTATGTAAACATTCATATTGACCATGGTATGTAAACATTCATATTGACCACGGTATGTAAACATTCAAATTGACCACGGTATGTAAACATTCATATAAACCATGGTATGTAAACATTCATATTGACCACGGTATGTAAACATTCAAATTGACCACGGTATGTAAACATTCATATTGACCACGGTATGTAAACATTCAAATTGACCACGGTATGTAAACATTCTAATTGACCACGGTATGTAAACATTCAAATTGACCACGGTATGTAAACATTCAAATTGACCACGGTATGTAAACATTCAAATTGACCACGGTATGTAAACATTCAAATTGACCACGGTATGTAAACATTCAAATTGACCACGGTATGTAAACATTCAAATTGACCACGGTATGTAAACATTCATATTGACCACGGTATGTAAACATTCAAATTGACCACGGTATGTAAACATTCTAATTGACCACGCTATGAAAATATTCACATTGACCACGGTATGTAAACATTCATATTGACCATGGTATGTAAACATTCACATTGACCACGGTATGTAAACATTCATATTGACCATGGTATGTAAACATTCACATTGACCACGGTATGTAAACATTCACATTGACCACGGTATGTAAACATTCACATTGACCACGGTATGTAAACATTCATATTGACCACGGTATGTAAACATTCACATTGACCATGGTATGTAAACATTCACATTGACCACGGTATGTAAACATTCACATTGACCACGGTATGTAAACATTCACATTGACCACGGTATGTAAACATTCACATTGACCACGGTATGTAAACATTCATATTGACCATGGTATGTAAACATTCACATTGACCATGGTATGTAAACATTCACATTGACCATGGTATGTAAACATTCATATTGACCACGGTATGTAAACATTCATATTGACCACGGTATGTAAACATTCACATTGACCATGGTATGTAAACATTCATATTGACCACGGTATGTAAACATTCATATTGACCATGGTATGTAAACATTCACATTGACCATGGTATGTAAACATTCACATTGACCATGTCATGTAAACATTCATATTGATTATGGTATGTACACATTCATATTGACCTCGGTATTTAAACATTCACATTGACCACGGTATGTAAACATTCACATTGACCACGCTATGAAAACATTCACATTGACCACGGTATGTAAACATTCATGTTGACCATGTCATGTAAACATTCATATTGATTATGGTATGTACACATTCATATTGACCTCGGTATTTAAACATTCACATTGACCACGGTATGTAAACATTCACATTGACCACGCTATGAAAACATTCACATTGACCACGGTATGTAAACATTCATGTTGACCATGTCATGTAAACATTCATATTGATTATGGTATGTACACATTCATATTGACCTCGGTATTTAAACATTCAGATTGACAACGGTAGGTAATGCCATTACCCCGAAATATAGTTTTTTCCGTCGCATTTTTGCTTTGAAAAACGTATTCCAGTGCATTCAACGCAATGTTTAACAGTACTTTATTATTGTACACATATACCAGTACACTATTTTAAAACCAGTAAATGTCGTTCTACACAATACAGTGTGATTTATGAGCGCTTATATATTCCTTATTCTCAAAGTTTCCTAATAGAGTCGACACTGTCTTTATGATTTTAGTCTGATGGTGGTGAACAACGTACAGTGCTTCAATTCCATTACACGGCCTGGCCAGACAAAGATGTTCCCGATACGGCGTTATCCCTGGTTCAGTTTTGGCGTGCAGTAAGAAAGTACCAAGCATCGAAAACGATTCCTTGGGTGGTCCATTGCAGGTATGACCATTCTTATACAGTAAAACCTCACTTATATACCACCTCAATAATAAGACCACCTCGAAATTAAGAACTCATTTTTCAATTCCGTTTTCACTTTTTTGCTCTTTATTCAACCTCAATTTTCCGCATTAGCACTTCTTTCATAGCTCATGATTATACATGTAACATATGCTCCATGTTCTTTCCCCCAATTCGTCCTATTATTACTGATTATCTTGAATTGTTAAATGATATATTCCAACCAATAATGATTTCCCCCCTTTTGTCCCACTAAATTCTCGTTAGTAGTTCTTTATGGTCGTACAGACCATTCCTTGCACCCAAGTCTACCCTAGCACCTCCTCTATGCCTAATATGATTTCCCGGGAGTCTGTGTGGGGAGACAATGTATTGTGCATGCGGCGTCCCCTGTAATTATTTAATCTCTCTTTCATACATATTGTTAATGCAGATTTTGAAAATGAGTTATGATTAATTGGTTTAGCATTATACAAATGCTTATATTCTTTGTGTTCTCTTTGTATTGTAATAATTTATGTATGTATGAAGGCCTCTTGTTAGATAAGTTTATATATGTATGTTTTTATGTTTATAGCTTAAGGAGTTACCTTCAATAAATAAAGTTTATTATTATTATTAATACCGCCTCTATATTAAGATCATTTTTCAGTGGTCTTCTTACTGAGGTTTTACTGTATTTATATTGCAGTAAAAATCACGAGCACTAATTACATGTAGATAACCAGATAATTATCCATATATATAGTTATCAAGCTAATGGGAATCTGCTTGTGAAACCCTAACCAACTATGTGGTTATCAGGTTAAATAAACTAGTTAACTGCCTACTTAACAAGAAAAGTATGTGTTTTTTACGATATTTTCATACCACATAAGTATCTTAACACGAACAATTGTATGATAGTGCCCCAAACTGCCCCACTTACCCACTTAATCCCCAAGAACGGACAATCTATTGTAGATTTATAAGTGTTAAGTGTTTTTTCTAGTTAATTATGTAGTTAACTAGTTTCTTTAACGTGATAACCACATACTTTCCTAATTGATTATGTAGTTAACTAGTTTCTTTAAAGTGATAACCACATACTTTTCTAATTAATTATGTAGTTTACTAGTTTCTTTAAAGTGATAACCACATACTTTTCTAGTTAATTATGTAGTTAACTAGTTTCTTTAAAGTGATAACCACATACTTTTCTTGTTAATTATGTAGTTAACTAGTTTCTTTAAAGTGATAACCACATACTTTTCTTGTTAATTATGTAGTTAACTGGTGGCAGAAGTATGCCACCATACTGTTGTATGTTTCCATTAATTTATAAAACCAACATTTTACCTCGAGCACGTATGGACTTGTAGCAGTATGTTCTGTCACTTTATATAGAGTTCAGGTTATTTCCTGCCCAGTTTCGGCCTATTGCTGCCAGCCGTCTTGACTTGTCATGTGACCTTTTCCATCCATTAATCCCCCACCTCCTTCAATGTCCACTTTGATTCTCCTAGCTATTCCTTATGGTCTGCCAGGCCATTCCTGGTGCCCCTGTTCCATAACGTATGTACCCATTCACCTCCTCAAGTGCCTTATGTTTTATGGATTGTTGTTTTCCCGGAGGTCTGTCTTATGTATGTGGCGTTCCCTGTACCTACTTATTCTCTCTCTTTCAACATGGAATAACGATAAACGTTTACCTGTTACTACCGCTAACTCCTTACGTAACGATTCTTACTTACAATAAAATGTATGCTCTGTTATTATAGCGCTGGTGTTGGGCGAACAGGAACATTTATCGGCTTGGACTTACTGTATGAACGATGTCGTGCTGAAGGCGTGGTCAACATAAAAGGCGGGGTTAATACACTGCGTGAACAACGAGTGAAAATGGTTCAAACCAAGGTAAACGTTCGCTCATATTACCCTATTTGAGTAGTTATACCAATAGTATATTAAGTGCCAATATAATCTAATTCCTCGATAAAAATGTTATTCCCGTGTAAACAGTAGTAAGGCGCGCCCATTTCAAGTAATCTGACTTAACATCGCCTTACACGTGTTTTATTCGACAGGTAAACTTTTTGAAATGGGACAGATAGCTTACAATTGCAGTATGTATTTGGTATGGGTAATAAATCTGAGGTTTATATTAATGCTTATTCGTTTTTAAGAAACAATACACACCCTTAGTTTTGTTTTCTCTCATCCGAAATACAGTCGGTCCTCGTTCATTCGAATTCATCGGGTCCGAAATTTTATTACGAATAATACATGGTTTCGAATAGACCATTTCAAATCGACGTGCATAAGAAGATACATCGGGACCTGATTTTTTATTTCGAAGGATACCAAGTATTCGAATAGATAGTTGTCGAGTACACAAGGTCCGACTTTATTTATATTCATAACCATGTTGTAATACTACATTATCCCCGGGGCATATCTACCAGCATACATGTACTGAGGCCTTGTGTGACATGTGATATGATATTCAGGCGCGTACCGTGCCATACTCATTTACTCTCACGAGTAAAATTGAGAATGAAAGGTTTAAAAAATGAAAGTCTACCAGACTGGTGCCTGGCATTAAAGGATATGAATCGGGAAGTAGATATGCTCAGAAAGTAGTTGTCTCTTAAGTCAGAAATGGCTGTAGGGGTAACACTATAATAAATAAACACTTTAATTTTACGCGCCGATTAGTGTATGGCTTGTGAAAAAATATAATGTAATTATGCCATTTTATATCAATGCAGGAACAGTACGTGTTGTTGCATGAAGCATTAGCAGAGGTGTTGGATCCTATAGGTTCTGTCTACAAGAGTGAGAAATTTATCAAACAGTTATCAACTTTTATATCAAACACTGGTGCTCCAACTCAGGCGTTGCAAGATGAGTATCAGGTAAAGTTAAATGAAGTATAGAATACAATATTATGCAATCGGTTCAATATGTTCTATTACTGTGTCACATAAGATGCTTTCCTTGTATTCCGACGCAAACTAAATCATTGTAGGTTTTTAAGTTTCGCGCAGAGTGGAGCACTCCATTTTTTGAAGCATTGGTTCCTCCATAGCTCATTTTTTGTTCATTTGTTTACCAAAACAAACATGAAAAATCTACTTAATAAAGTTAAAATATACATTATCAAAGAATACATTTATAATGTATGTCTCTGTATTTGTCGATGAAACAACAATACTGGATGAAGCCCATTAAAAAACTTTTGTTCATAACATAACATATATTTTATTCGACATTAAATTGTAACATCCAATTCATAGTCGACAAATAACATTCAAATACAAAGTATGAAGAATGAGAAATTTTCCCAGAGAAACATTTTATGCATTCTAAATTAGAACAATAACTCTCCATAGACTCGACAAAAGGGGACTCTATTATCTCCATTGTATCACATTAATAATATCTTTTTGTTACACCTAGACGTTGAATTTTGTTCAAACATATATGGAGATGCATAATGTTGCAATATCATTATTGAGATGCATGAACATCGGAGACAGTGTTAATAATAAACAAATGCGGTTGCATTGTAAAAATCGGACATTGGGTAAAAGTTGTATTGAATGAATGAATGAATATACAAAACATAGAGTAGTGCACTATACATAAATAAATGATTCACTGACATCACAGAGTAATTTCATGAACGTTGAGCTTCGACATATCATTATCATTTACCTTGTATATAAAATAACAGATGTTCAGATGAGCCAGATACATCTTTAAATACGTCGTCAAAACAAATTCTAGTCAACATGTTTTTATTGTCGGATAATTACATTAATAAATAACATTAACCATGTATGGCTATTTACCGACATAATTACAGCACAGCTGCTTATTCAATCAATTCCAAACACCAATTATTTTATTAGAATAGTACATGTAATAATAGTAATACCGTAACATTTGCTAGCCCTGTGTGTACATATGGTCGCATCTAGAACCCATCGTGTTTTCCTATTGAATCGTCGCACTTTCTGTAGACGATCTGTAGCATTGATGCGAAAAAAGTAAAACAATGTTCTGACCCTAAGTTCTAACGCGAAATTCTAACGCGAAATTCTAACACTAAATTTAAACGGTAAATTATAACGCGAAATTCTAACACTAACTTTAAACGGTAAATTATAATGCTAAGTTCAATTCGATAAATTACAGGCTGTTTGTGATAGCTGCAAAACAGAAGCCCCAGTGGATGATGAACATGTTTACTACAATGTCACAGACAAAGCCATTCCAGCTGCAAGAACCCCAATTAATTTGCGCAAATCAAGGAGTCCTGATATATACCCAGGTAAAGTTTCTTTAGAGTTTAAACATTACGTTTAAACCGTTTTATTTAATGGTGTTAGTCAATCTATCTGCTCATTCACATCTTTATCTATGCTACATTTTTCATGTACATGACGTTAATTGGCGCATATACAGTTGTGTTAAATTATCGGCAGTCACTAAAAATAGTTATTTCCGTCAATACTGTCAATAGTCAAATTATTTTGAAAGAAATAATGACTAACATGAAGACGGATAATTATATATCCCCACAGAACAACATCTATCCTCATTTTACATCACACTTGCATTTAAAGGTATTCTGTCACAAAACTATCGTTTTGATGTCTTCACTAATACTTATAGCATAATATTTAACTGAGTGCGTTATAAGAGAGATACTGTTGCAACGTTCACATCATTGGGCAATCTATCCACACAGACCCTCGGGGTTAGACATGAAATATAACGTATGGGGCCGGTTTATGTAATGAAACTTCAAAGATCATTACTGGGTAACAGAAAGCCTGGAATAAGGAAGAGATGTGTGAAATAAAGCAGGAGAGGAATGAGATTGGGACTGTATTTAACAACTAAACAATAAGAGAAACCTACCACCATATGCAATGCCTCGCAACCTTACAGCTGCCCTGCGTTCAGTTACGGCTATCAGCCCTATCGTTTCGAAACGTTTTGCAATTTGGTTCCCGTGTGCAGCCAATGTGCTACGGTGGTCAAGGGATACAACACAAAACGTTAGCCACTGATAGCCGTAACTGAACGCAGGGTTGATAGGTCCTGAACAGTGAGCGGGCTATCGTTCGCCGTAACTGAATGCAAGGCTGTTTGCGGTGTTAATATTTTCTCGGACAAAGTATAGTCACGGACAATGCACGGTTCGCTCGCGGACATTGATATATTCTGCAGAATATCCGTGTATTATAGGTCAGGATCGGGTCAATTCTAACAAGCTATACTTGTGATCACAATTTACCATTAAATCATTTACATAACCATGAATGTAAACAAATGATCCCGTACTACGAAGTGAAACAAAGAAGGGAGGTAATCTGGTTTAAACAATCAGTCTACTTCAACTCAGAGTTACTTCCCCTTATCAATATTGTACACAATACATAGTATCCACATCTACAATATTTACCTCCCTTGTTCTTAACTGTCGGCCGTTTTGATAGGCAAAACTGATAAGCCCTTAGGAGCAATTTCCAAATATGTGATAATTGAGAAAATACCAAGAGAATTTATTTTTTATATATCAGATTAGTTATCATTGTTTACATTATATTCCCCATAAACTTTAAGGAAATTTGCCTATCAAATTGGCCGACAATTCAGAACATGGGAGGTAAATATTGTAGATGTGGGAACTATCTATACCACCATGTAGGTCTGAATTATGAATATAGCCGAACTTTAATTCCATGTTCACACCTCACAAAATCTATGCAAGTTCAAGATTATTTCAAATTATGCTGCATGTAGAGCTTTTGTCGTCAGATAAATAGCGAAGTTGACAAAATGTGAAAGCTCAGGACTAACAACTCACGCATTGTGTTCTACACAACTAAAGTGAATAGCATTTGCATTTTAAGAACATTACATTTCCTGCAATTCGGTCACCGGTTTTATCTATCTGCAAAAGCCACTCTAGTCACACGATTTGTGACAACGTTGGTGCTATGTATCAATGTTTATATGTTATTTTCAAACAAGAGCATACTTTATTGATAATGCTACACATGCACCATGTTATTCTTCAATGTTTGAAAATATATTGGTAATCATTTTAATAGACTTAGCTCTTCTGTTTTCAACAGACGATTTATATCGACCAATGCTATCTAAGATCCCCATACAAGGACACAATGAGTTCATTAATGCAGTATTCGTATCGGTAAGTACATGTTTCATTTTAAGGCGATAGCCTTGCCATGTGTTTTGACATGTTTATCAGTATACACATTTATGGATTAACACTATACACAGTATAGTAAATTTGTACATGTAGAATGACTTTTGGTGATGTTTTACATTCCGGTAAATGCACACAAAAGTCTGTTAAGTATTTTTTTAATCTCAAAAGTATTTTTGGGAAGGAGAGAAAGTATACTAGCTTATGCTACCGATATTTTTTTCAAAATTTTATCAATATAAATATAAAAAAAATAGATTTTCCGTACTCACCCCTTGTTTCTGTTGTTGTTATTTTGGATTAAAAACTTAATTTTATGTTGTTTTGAAAAATTCTCGATAGCATGAGGTAAATTTGATTATTATCTTTGTATACATGTGTTTCTTTTGCAAGATTTACGCTTGTGCAAGTAGCCTGATTAACCGGACAACATGTACAATTTGACAGTACCAAAATTTCAAATAACTTCATTATTGTTCAATATTTTTTACAAAACTAAATCAGTGTTAGTTGTAGGACTGTATAACGATAAAACAGTATACATTTCATCTTGCTATATCATGTAGTTAGACAATTATTTCTAAAAAGCAAATATGGCTATTTCCTTCTGCCAACATCGCCTTAAAATGTTGAAGTATACTACATATGTGTAAAATGTGTTTTGTATAAGTGTTCGTCACATTTTTATCACAGTGCAAACTTTTCTAAACAAGTGGCATAGGGAGGCACACGTATTGCCTGCTGTCCGGAGTGTTTTGCTATATAGAAATTTAATGATAGTATATGCTTACTAAAGGAAAACTTGATATTGTTCTTGAAATAGGAGGTGTTGCTTAAAAGTTGGCAGCTTTGTAGATTTTGCTCTATCACGTACTCTGTGGTCAAAAATTGTCTTGACGAATACTTCTTTATTTTAATATACAGGATATATGTAACCTCACCTAAAGATCAGCTCAGTAATAAGACCACCTCAAAATTAAGACCACACTTTTCACGTCCGTTTATACTGTTATGCTCTTTATTAAACCTCAATATTAAGACCACCTCAATAAGAAGGCCAGTTTTCAAGGGTCCCAATGGTGGTCTTGTTATTGAGGTTTTACTGTACATTTATCCTGTCCCCCAAGGATATTCATTTTTTTACTTTAAATATGTTCATGGTGAACTACACTGAACATTATTCCTTATATTCCTCATAAATCAGGTCTGAATTACCATCTACACTTGCCTTGTCCTCTGTCGAATCAAATAATTATATGCGGTACTGTCTCAGCCTTGATTTGGTTCCATTATATTTTCAGACATTCCGACAGCGTGACAGACTTATACTGACGCAGGTACCACTTGAAAATACGATTGAAGACTTCGTGAGAATGCTATGGGACACTAACATATCCACCTTCGTTTTGCTGGAACACGATGTTGACGAGGTCAGTAATTTTATTCTGTATCTCAATTTTATGATATTACACTTACTCAGACGCTATAGAACAACAATGACAAACGTATTATAAATGCATAATAAAAGTTCTGACCGTCAAAATGTCTGAAGGTACTATGGAAATTGGTATTACATTTAGTTATAGTTGTGTTTCCAAACATTACTTATTTGCTTGATCAGTTGTTTCCTATCAACAGTTGTTGAATATATTACATGTAGACTTAAAGCAATAGAGCCCGCGGGCTAGTTCCCCTCCTCTATCGGACACACCAGCCATGTATATAACCTCTAAGTAATGTACGTGGTGTTTGACAGATGTCTTGTATTAACTGTGAACTTTTGTAGACCAAATTTAGATAAGTAAGAGAAAGATGTGGTTCTCTTACGACTAAAATGGTCCTATTGCGAAATGACATGAAAATATGACTGTGATTATATTTTTTATTCAAAACTTAGAATATAACATCATTCTTGTCATTTTTGATAAAAATGTTACCATGGCAACACAAATATTTTGTGTGTTTTTTAATGAATTATCAATTGGGGAGAGCTTTTAAATGACAAAATAGAAAAATAAGTGATTGGTTTTACAATAATCTCTGCTAAAACGTATGCGTTGTGTTTATTGTTTCAATGGAAACAATGGTATTCTGAGGCACAGATTTAAGTTAGTCCATGTCATCATCGGTAATTTCAAAGTTTCTTTATATCCTTTGTTGAGAGAAAGTATTACTCCCAATGCTAAACGTTTCACACTGTCTGTAAACACAATAATGTTTTGTTATTCATATTGCTAACGTTATAAAACATATATTATAGTAAACATTTTCAAAATATGATATACAAAAACGAGTTGAGCACTTTAGCTACACTTTTGCATGATTAATTGTTGTTAATATAGTATTATGTTTAAAATGGGGAAATATATAGTGTATTAACACTTAATATCCAATCCTGGTTTCTTTAGACATGGTTATATAATCAATATGAATGAAGACATTCTAAGTCGCATCTAATAGTGTTATATATTTATTGAAATTGTGTTCATGAATTTTGATTTATATAAATAAATTGTTAGAATACATTTGTTATGGTAGTTTGGTTGTTAATCATGCATTACTTTGTAAGAAAACAGTCAAGTAACCATATCCACTTAGAAGCAGATCGTATGTAGCTATGATTTAAAATAGTTTGATCAGAAGAAGAAGTTTTATTTCACAACATAGTTTTATACAATGCACTTTTTAAATAGACCGTAATGGTCCATGTTCAAAATAAACATATGTACATTTTTCATTAACATAATAGGCGACAGTCAGTGTAACATGGATACTTTAATATACTTTATGTTAAATTTGCTCATCAAAGGATGATAGAAGCAAATAAAGAAATAAGTAAACTGATCGTTTTTAGTACAGATATTGATATACCGTTTTGAAATAAGTAATGTTAGCTGTCTGCACATGTTTGTTTAGTATATGCTAAAATGCAAGAAGAGATTACTCAACAAAAGCTTTGAACGGATAATGCTGTGTTACAGACATTTTCTAATGACATGTCAGTTTTACGTTTAGAATGGTTTGTTATTTTTTTACAGTTTTTTTGTGTAATTTTGTGTAATTTTCATGGCCTGTCAGTTTTACGTTTAGAATGGTGTTTTCTATTTCTATATAGGGTGTTTTGTGTAATTTTGTGTAATTTCCAGGATTGAACCAGAAACCTACGGCGTAAAAGTTCTGCGTCATGCCAATTACAGCACATGATCTGTGCGACATTAATTCTTATATTACGTAATAATTTAGTATTGAGCGGACTACTGAAACATTTCGAATTTAAACAAATCCCATCTATTCCCTGTCTTCAAAAATGAAATGCTCCACACTATATATAGAAGCGACGGATCCAAAACGCCTAATGATATGTACGCATGTTTGATAGTGTGATATTGTTGCCGTTTCCAGGAATTCTGTTACTGGCCTTTAACCACAACATCAATCAACATTGGTCCCATAAAATGTGAACTTGTGGAAGAGAAACAATTTGAACATTACATAGTCAGAACATTGAAGTACATTACTGACGCACACTATATTCAGGTATTGTACATTAAATGAATCAGCATGCTATGTAGCTGTACGTGAAATACAGTAAACCCTCACTTAAATGAATCAGCATGCTATGTAGCTGTACGTGAAATACAGTAAACCCTCACTTAAATGAATCAGCATGCTATGTAGCTGTACGTGAAATACAGTAAACCCTCACTTAAATGAATCAGCATGCTATGTAGCTGTACGTGACATACAGTAAACCCTCACTTAAATGAATCAGCATGCTATGTAGCTGTACGTGAAATACAGTAAACCCTCACTTAAATGAATCAGCATGCTATGTAGCTGTACGTGAAATACAGTAAACCCTCACTTAAATGAATCAGCATGCTATGTAGCTGTACGTGAAATACAGTAAACCCTCACTTAAATGAATCAGCATGCTATGTAGCTGTACGTGAAATACAGTAAACCCTCACTTAAATGAATCAGCATGCTATGTAGCTGTACGTGACATACAGTAAACCCTCACTTAAATGAATCAGCATGCTATGTAGCTGTACGTGACATACAGTAAACCCTCACTTAAATGAATCAGCATGCTATGTAGCTGTACGTGACATACAGTAAACACTCACTTAAAGGCAACCTCAAATTAAGACTTCCTCATTAATAAGATTATAATCTAATAATTTATAATATTTTTTGAAGAACCGGTTTTATTTTTTCTTCCATATTCAAACTTGATATTCAGAGCACCTCAAAACTAAATAAAAAAAAAATCGAAACAAAAATTTTATGTTGGTCTTATTTTTGAGGTTGTACTGTATATTGTAATAAGCGGTCTTCTAATGTTAGTAAAAGTAATACATGTACAGTAAAACCTGACCTAAAGACCACCTCAATAATAAGACCACCTCGAAATTAAGAACCCAATTTTCAAATCCATTTTCACTGTTTTGCTCTTTATTCAACCTCAATATAAAGACCACCTCAATAAGAAGACCAGTTTACAAGGGTCCCAAAGGTGGTCTTATTATCGAGGTTTTACTGTATATTCATCACTTAGAATCAGCCTTTATGATCTAGTCGCGACCAGCCCCCGATCTCTCGAAGCATCTCAATATGAGCTAGATCTCAGCTTAGATATTGTCTCAAATCGTTGAGATTATTCTCATCAAAGACTGATCTCAAAATTGGTGCTACAACATTAATTTTTGTTCTCAGATTAGATCTATCTGAAACTCAGGCTCTGATTTCAGCAACATCTCAATATTGAGCTGAGATTTCTATTTGAGACGCTTTGGTAGTTCGGGGCTGAGCTCTGGATATATCGGATTTGATACTTGGGATACGATAAAGAGTTTTGGCGGCACATATGGCCTGTATGGTGAATGGTGGCCTATTAATACCGATATGTATCTAGTAATGCGAATCTGCTTACGAACCGTAACATGTTATCTTACGGCAGAATGATTATACCGTATGTTTGGTATATTAAGTACGTATATATATACTCAGTACATTCAAATGACAAAATATAAGCTTTCTCAAATGTCATAAACTTCATTTTACGCAATAGTGAACGCTAACTTTTCTTTTAATCAACGGATATTTTCATATCAAAATGAGTTTAAAAGACGCTCAATTGGCATTTAAAAGACATATCACAGGTACAAAAATATGCGTTTTTAAATGTACTGAGTATATGATTAAAGTTCTCTGTATACAACACGCTATCTCAAATGTGGTTTTCTTGAGTTTGCTTGAGTTGAGCACCGGCAGTATCCCCCTCAAATTGTTTATCTGATTTTGGACGCATGCAACAAAAACAACATGTAAATCATCATTGTACAGTAAAACCTCACTTAAAGCCCGCTTCAATATTAAGACCACACTTTTCACGTCCATTTTCACTATTATGCTCTTTATTCAACCTCAATAGTAAGACCGCTTCAATATTAAGACCACACTTTTCACGTCCATTTTCACTATTATGCTCTTTATTCAACCTCAATAGTAAGACCACTTCAATAAGAAGACCAGTTTTAAAGGGTCCTAACGGTGGTCTTAGTATTGAGGTGTTGCTGTACATGGTTTATAAGTCTGCATTTCAAAGATGCCGACTAAAGTTAACAAGAAGTTCTAAATGTAGGAATTATACTAAATCTTTGGTTTATTAAAAGTGTATGCTTATGTTTACAAACATCAATAGGAAAAAGAAAAAGTAGTACGTCAGTTCCACTTCAAATCTTGGTTCCCGGAACGTTCTACGCCAGAGAGTACACGATCTATACTAGAATTAGTATCAGGCATTGAAGAAAATATATGCGATAACAATGAGAGCCAAATTGTTTTTCAATGCATGTAAGTAAAATTAATATTTCCCGAAAGTTTCGAGCGTAATTATGCGTGCTTCAAACACGGGTGTTGGCAATCACAAGCCAAACTATGAGCGTATAATTCAATATGTAGCACTAAAGTCGCAAGTACCCTACATGCGTTTAATATAAGTTCTAGAAGAAAATAGTTCACAATATTTGTAATATCGAAACAAACGTATGATATTATATTTTACTACTCAGTACTCTATCATTTGGAATATATGCTTCGCCAGAGCTTATACATGTCTTATGATCACCCAGTTTAGTTTAATATGTAGACCACTCGCTTACCAAGAAATAATGTTAACATTTTATTATCAGTACTTACTGTTTGTTCTCTGGGTCATATTATTCCCGCAAAACATTCTTCACGTCATGGAAGATTACGTCACAACATTCACATAAGACTGGACCTGAAGCGAAGTAGCCTAAAGCAGTTCTTTTACCAAATTGAACATACTCGTCCATTTTGCAGTACGTCTGAGACACGCTTAATTCATTAAGAATGCTTCGCGAATTCATATCTCAGCGAAAACTCAATTAAATGGAAATTCAGTCGATTAGAGTTTCAGAGAATTCTCAAAATGAGATATGTTGTGAATACACAGTCACATTAAATTACTAGTACGTAATCTCAAGACTTATTTGCATTGTAAGGGATGGCGCTACAAGAAGTGGGCTGCTTTGTGTATTGTGGTGTGCACTGGAAAGGATGAAAAATGAACGTGAAATTGGTATAGCTGAAACTGTGAGACTGTGCAGAAAAAGACGTAGACAGGTCATAGACAATTTGGTGAGATTTAATATTTCATATGCTTTGTACGCATTTATATCGATATGGATACGTCTGACTTGCCTTCTATACTTCAGGGGTTTTATTCATAACATTTTAAGACAGACACTCATACTGTGACTTTAAATTTGCATATATTATATTTACCAGCCTTTCGTTTTCACTAAATCTAAACGAATAGAATTTTGTTTGAATCATGGTTGTTTCCACTCAACACGTTTGCCTATTCTTTTTAAAGTCTGTACTGTTGTAATAGCATAGGAGCAAAAAGAACATTTAACGTTTTAAAGTCTAAATCAGAGTTTTAGTCATAAAATGTTTCTGAATAAGACCCCCTGGTAATTAAAAGTTCTGCGCGTATTGTATTGCATTTTCATGTGGAATGAATTTATAATTACAGTCAAACCTGTGATTAAGACCACCTGCGAACAAAGACCACTATTGCAAAACCTGTCTGCAAAGACCACCAATTTTATCTCCCATCAGACCATTTTCAATGATATTTAATCTGTTAATAGAGACCACCTGTAAACACAGACCACATTTTTCTGTTCCCATGGGTGGTCTTTACAGACAGGTTTGACTGTAGATATATATACATGGTCATGTACTTGTACATAAAATAAACTATCGCAGGTCTTGCCGATTGCAAAACAGTGTTTGTATTTTATTAAGACCACAGTAGCCTTGAAATAACATAATCAGTGGTCCGATGTAGTGTCAGAAATAGCCCCGCATACGTGTCTCTGTACTCCGACTTTTACACTCGTCGTTCGTAACAGCGACAGTATAGAGACGTGACGTCCGTGGCTGGACTATGTCAGAAACAACACTTTTATTACACAGTCGTTGCATAGACTCTAGTCATTTCATGTCATCGGGATGACGTCAGAATTTCAGGGTTTCTTAAATTATAAACCAAAAGAATATGACGATTACATACCATCTTGTTGTATTAAGTAATTATGTAAGTTTTTGTATTTCTCATTCGTGAAAAAGGTTTTGAAACTGAAATATCTTGAGTGAATAATTTGTTGAATTATTTTATACTCTGTACATAGAATTCCCAGTGAAATCATTTTAATCATTGTGCGTGACCTGGTGGTTGTGAAATGCTGTTTGGCCAATTTGAGTGCTGCTATGTGATGTACAATCTCTTCTGTAAGTGACGTCATTTCAAGAAAACGCAACATGTGATGTCACTATTTGCAAGTAGGAAACAATATTTACTGCATATGGTAACTTTGTTTTCCTATTGCCATATGGGGCGAATATTGCTAACTGTCAGTACATAGTGATGTCACATGTGACGTTTACTGGAAATGACGTCAGTTAAATAAGAGGTTGGAAATCGTACAGCGGCGCTTATTTGTACTTTTTTAAAACCCTCTCATTGTAAATGTATTTCAGGAACAGTATACATTCTGTTACAAAGTGTTGAATGAGTATTTGGAAAGCGTGGAACTTTATTCAAATCTCTTATGATCAAGAATGGTACTAGATTCCGGATAAGTGAAAATCCAAACTTCTCCAACAAGTAGACACGGGGAACCAGTGTACAACACGATAGTAACAACAATATAGTACAACCAATACCTGAAAGCGCGGTACCATAGTTCCAAAAATGAGCTACTCATCTTTTTTAGTATCTGTTACATTGGTGCATATAATTTACAATACTTAGTTCCCACATCTACAATATTTACCTCCCTTGTTCTTAACAGTCGGCCATTTTGATAGGCAAAACAGATAAGCCCTTATAGGAGCTATTTCCAAATATGTGATAATTGAGAAAATACCAAGAGACTTTGCATGTGACAACCACCTTTTCTTCAACTTACTGAGTCAACTGCCCACATGAGCATAATGAATAAGTTATTGTTTATATATCGTATCATCGTTTACATTATATTCCCAATCAAAATGGCCGACAATTCATAACAAGGGAGGTAAATATTGTAGATGTATAACTATGTATTGATTGTCATAAAATCTTGACCCTATTATATAGATAATGGCTATCAAAGAAGACATTTATGGTGATGAAACAAGAAAAGTTCAATGGAAACATTGAAATAATACTCTTACTTTACGAATTGAAATGGGTTATTCGAAACCTTGTATTATTCGAAATAAAGTTTCCAAGCCGATGAATGTAAATTAAGTAGATCCCACTGTATATTGATATATTATTCTCCAAATTGATGTTGTAGATATTGGTATATAACTTTTCCTAATTTATGATGTACATATTAATATTTTTTTATGCTAATTTATTGTGTAGATATAGACGATCTAACGTGAGTGGTCGCCGAAGTTTTTTATTGAATTGAACGAGTCTTGCCAAATCGATAAAAACGAGTATTTGCGAGGTTTTATTCGGTTTTAGATGACGAGTTTTATAAATTCAATAAAAAAAAGTAACAGGAGAAAAGGCTTATTTTCGACTAAACATTACCTTAACCTCCTATATGCAAGAAAGTAGGGCATTTGTAATTCGGTCTTTGGTAAACAAAACATGAAGCAACAAAAAGTAGTTCCGACAATTTTATTTTTCAACCAACCGATACGAGTTCAAATGATTATTATAATTAGCATATTGTTTAATGTCCTATAAAATTGGGTGATCATTTATAGTCACAGAAATGTTACAATTGCATACCTCCAGAACTTGACGTTATTACGTCGATAGGGATTATCATAGAAAAAATGTAAGGTGATTAAATATGCAAAGTTCAAAGGAAACATTGAAACAATATAATGCTTATTTGTATTCGGATATTTCTTGAATCCTGAGACAAATGCCAAAGAGGACAAAGGCGTGTACAACATGTGAGTGCTGTTTAATATGCGTCATGTATAGTGTTCATGAAAGCCGCGGCCGTGGTCCATTGTAACCCGGCGATCCGGGTTCGATTCCCGGTCGCGGCAGGTCATACCCTTCCATGAAAATTTGACAAAAATGTCGATATTCCTCCACATGTGGAGAAGTTGCCGGTTCCTTGTGGAAGGGTAAGTTAGTACTGGTTATATTTCAGTCCAGGAAAAACTGGTTAGGTGAACCGGCCGCCGTATATAACTGAAATATCGTTGAGAAACAGCTTAAACCCGATGAAACAAACAAACAAGTGTTCATGAAAGTTTATATTATTTATAGATTATATTTTTAATGTGTATCTATTTTTATATTATCTTACAAATTCATTGTGCATGTATTTATATATAATTCTAAAAAACTGTATGTATGTATTGTACGTTATTCTCCCAAATTGCGTATATCATTATATTATTCTACAAATTGACTGTGTGTATGTATTGATATAATTCCTAATTTATTTTATGTATATGATGATAGTTGATTTGTTTTTCTAAAAGGCTATTGTGTATATATTGATATATTATTCCCCATTATGTATTTATTTACACATGTTCTCCAAATTTATTGTGTGGGTATATATACACTCAAATGCTTTGGTCACTCCTAATATGGTCATTTTATTCAATATGAAAACAGTGAATACTAAATTAAATACATTTGTTTTACTTCATTTACCTCAATCTCTTTAACCCCAACATTCATAAAGAATTGTACTATATTATCTGCTTGCGCTGATTTCTATCAAAAGTAATGAATATCAGAAAAATTGAATGACCGATTATAAAAGCGTTTCCGTGTATTGATATATTGTTCTCCAAATGTATTGTTTTACGATGCTATTGTGTATATATTATGTTTAACTCTCAGTAGTGTAATGTTCCATAGCCTGATGTTTATATGCAATGTCTGTGTCCAAGGTTATGTAGTCGTTTCTGGTATTTACCAGGCCTTCTCTCTTCTCGCGGATTTTTAGCTCACCTGAGCACGAAGCGCTCATGGTAAGCTTTTAGGATCGTTGGATGTCTGTCGTCCGTCGTCGTGCGTCAACATTTTCTTTAAACAACATCTCCTCAAATACAACAGAATGGATGTTGTCCAAACTTTACAGGAATGATTCTTGGGTGGACCTCTTTCAAAGTTACATCTATCATGTCGGTTTGTTGCATAAGTATGTAACAAGAGCTAAAAATAGATTTTATAAGTGTAAGCTTTGAAAATCTTCTTGTCCAAAACAATATTGCCTACAACATTGATAATTGGTGTGGGGCATCGTCAAGTGGTCCTCTTACAAGATTGCAAAGATTATACAGTTCCGTGAACAAACATGGCCGCCAGGGGGCGGGCCTTATTCTATATACGTATATAGTAGAGACTATAAACGACGTCTCCTCCTAAACCAGCACATGGATTTTGACCAAACTTCACAAGAATGATACTTTGGTGGTCCTCTTTCAAAGTTACATAAATAATTTCGGTCGGTTGCATAAGTAGGTTACAGGAGCTAAAATATATTTAAAAGAGAAAACTTTGAAAATCTTCTTGTGCAAACCCATAAGGTTGATATTTGGTGTGTAGCATTGTCTAGTGGTCCTCTTACAAGATAGCATAATTATTATTAAGTTCCGTAAAAAAAACATGGCCACCAGGGGCGGGGCCGTGTTCCTATATGTATATAGTGGAAACTATTTATAAACAACATTTCATCCTAAACAACTGAATAGATTTTGACCAAATTTCATAGAAATGATCCTTTGTGATCTTCATTTAAAGTTGTATAAATGGTTTCGGTCTGTTGCATAAGTAGGTCACAGGAGCTAAAATAGATTTCCAAAGTGAACACTTTAACTTTTTATTGAACCTTTACCTATTTATTGGCACATCAGTCTAATTCAGTCAGAATGGCAGCGTACTCAGGTGAGCGATATAGGGCCGTCATGGCCCTCTTGGTTAGTATCCAAGGCCTAAGGCGAAGGGGTTATGGTAATGGTCTCCTTCTCTCCGTAACACCTTTGTCCGGAGCATAACCACTAATTGTTTATATGAATTTTTGATCATCACACATCGATAGAGGTCATTGAGATTTGTAGTAAGCACGAACCATAACTCTGTCCCACTTACTTTGTGAATTATCTCCCTCGATTACTTGTTCATGCCTGGAACATAACTCCAACACTATTGAATGGATTTTGTTAAAAGTTCACACAATGATAGAACATATTAAGTGGAAGTGCAGTGAACAAGAACCACGACTCTGATTAACTTCTCTTTTTAATTATTTCCCTGAACTTTCTTATCCGGTGCATAATACCAATAATATCAATGGATTGTGTTAACATTCCTCACAATGATTTGTTGAGAGGACGTGTCATGTACAAGAACCATAACTCAGTTTCACTTACTTTTCGAATTATCTCCCTTTATTAAATTTTTATCGGGAGTATAACTTAGATAATATTACATAGATTTTGTTGTAACTTCACAATTTAGTAGAGGTACTACGTCCTATAACTATAATTTCATATTGTTTTACTTGTGATGGATATAATAGAAGAATCATACATTACTAGTCAAGGGATAGGACTCTTATACTTTATAATTCTTGTTGAAATCATAACTCCATGCTATTTAAGTAATATTACAGAACCCCTGTTTACTATAAGAATGTGGTTCTTTTCTTGACCACCTTTCGGCGGGGGATTGGCTATGTCTCTACCTCCTCTTGCTGTGTGATATTTATTGTTGATAATAGTCTCTTATAATTCTATACAAAATGGCTATGTACTTTTTTGTAGTTATTATATTGTTTTTGTATTATGTTGTACTGTACATAGATGAGACGGAAATAAAGAATATATATAGTATCTGTATCGAGCGGAAGTAGAAATTCGTACAAAGCGAGGGAAAGGGCTGAGTATCGACACTGACTCCCCAATCACCCCGTACTACTGTTGTATATTCTTCTTGGCCACGTTCATGTATCCTATGATTGAGGCTTATCCTGGTTATGGTGTGGATTTTCATTCTTTGACCTTTACTTGTTAACAAAAAGTCTTCATATATATAGATAGATATATTTATTTGCGCATTGAACACTGAAAAGTTTTTTTTACAAAGCAGCAATAATCATTTTTACAGTAATAAGCAGCGTGACAAATGGCGAGAAAGCATGTAATTTAGGTTTGTGAATTTTAGAAATTTCATTTTTTCGAGATATAAATCATATTTTTTTAATTTGTTTTCTAAATAGACATATATATGTACGTTTTATTTTCAATATATCTGTAGGCCGGAGGCACGTGAGATTGACGCATATCAATACACAGCATAGTGGCAAAATGTGAAAACAGCAATATCAATACAATATTATACAAACATGGAAATTGCTTGCATGTGTTTGCTGAATATCGTATAACGGGTGTTGTACATGTTAAGTTTGTATAAATACTGAGCTGTTTTGATAAACAATGACAGGGTTTTGTGGGATTTTGCCACATCGTGTAATGTGTGAATAAACAAAGGACTAATTGCATGCACCATCGCTTTGAATGATCTAGAAATATCGAAAAGTGTCGTTGGTATTCGATATTTGTAGTTTAATACCAGGTGCTAATTATATACTTTTAAATCGCTCGTCACGGGGTAATGCTGGACACATTCTGACACAAAGGGGGTCGGCACGTTAAGGAAATGACCTAAAACAGACATCAAGTCAAAATCAATCTTACCATGTAATATCATTAATGATATTACATGGTATGATTGATTTTGACTTGGATGTCTGTTTTAGGTCATTTCCTTAACGTGCCGACCCCCTTTGTTCTGACATCTTTAGTTATATCTTCGATAACGCTGCAATATGTATCAACGCATTTAGGAACGAACTCATTTCCCAAATTTGGACAAATTTTGATGGCCAAAAACAGTACACTCAACTGATTTCTATTTGGTCACTTTTTATATTATCATACTTTTCGAAATAAATACAGAGAAATATCAATTGACTGAATTTGTTTTACTTATTCTTACCCATGCCATTATCCTTTGAAATCCAAAATTCACACATGATTTCTGTCAAAAATATACAGAAATGTGGAATGACCAATTGCGTTAGGGTGGTACTTATGATGTGTTATGACTTGTGCTATGGAACTAAACTAATGTTACTAATAAGTCTGTGAATTGATGATAACTTATGTCCAAAAAAACATTAGTATTCCATATGCAATGAATTACACTATATCCAAAAAATAACACCTTTTGCGCGATTACTGTACATATTGATCAATGCATTTCGGTAAAGATGTTCATGTACAGTTAAACCTCAATAATAAGACCACACTTGTGACCCTTGAAAACTGGTCTTAATATCGAGGTGGTCTTTATATCGATGTTGTTTAAAGAGCGGAACAATGAAAATGGACTTGAAACGCGTGGTCTTATTATTGAGGTGGTCTTTTAGTAAGCATAACATTTTTGTTTTGTCTTCTGGAGTCGCTATATAGTTGTTTTAAACTACACAGATTTCATTTCATTTCACAAAACACGTCGTTCTGTTCGTTTGATATTGACGTGTTATCAGAACTGAAAGTAGCCGATATTAGTCTTTATTAAATCGAAAGTAAGGATTTTGACAAATCTGAGAGTATTTTCAAATTTACCGTTTTGATTTCGAACAGGAAATGGAATTATGTAACTTTTCATACTTTTTTCATGATAGATATTTATCCAAAAGGCTGATAGCCCATGAGGACAATACAAAGCATACTCATGCTCATGTCAACAAACATCACATCAAAAAGTAAAATTGTGTCTGTCACAAAGTTTATTCGTTGAAAGTTAGGAGGTAAATGTCTTATGTCAAATTCAGCGAAACAAATACTATTTTCGTCAACAAGAACGCATTCCATACTGAATATGTAAAAAGAGTTTATTTTAAATTCATTCATTACAGAAAAAATGTAAAGATGCTTTAAAGTCATATGCTGTTATCACAGACGTTGAGAATCCATCAGAGCTTCGATTACATGTATCTGTATATGTCATGCTTTTAGAAAATCTAAGTGCATATTTCTGTATTTATTTCATAATATGTACTGATCTCTTCAGTCGGATAGTATGTACTATATGTGTATATACTGAACAAAATCAAGTTGAGCAAGACTTTAACTTAACATGTATTTCGGTAAATGTATTTATATTTGCGCCTCTCCGCCTCTGCAGTTTTATTTATGTCATGAAACAAAAGGACAACCAAGACAATGTAAGTTGGGAAGGCCTGGTATGGAATCATGCCAGACATTCTTTTTTTAAAACAAAAGGAACTAAATCAAAATGAAAAACAATGACAAGTAATGACCAAAGAGATATGTACTTTTTGGTAAAACAGAACATAAAGTTGGACTACAAAAGTCCACATCACGAACACAATGTATATATGGTGGCATACTTCTGCCACAAGTTAACTACACAATTACTAGAAACTTATGTGGTTGACTAGATAAGTATCGTGATATATCTTCATACCAGGTAAAGATCTTAACACGAAAAATTGTCTGATAGTGCCCACAACTGCCACAACTTACCCACTTAATCCACTAGTGTTTCTGAACGGACAATCTATTTTAGATAAATGTTAAAGGTATACTATGCTCACTTTTTGTTCATTTGTTTAATTAACCGAACATGAAACATATATTTCCTATGGTTAAAACATCACTAATCATGCATTTATAAAGAATGAACTCATAATGTAGTAATCCGTATTTGTTGAAGAAAGATATATGTACATCATAAAACTTAAAAAAACTGGAAACAATCGGGCTATTTTATCGGTTTTGACTGAAAGTAATTTGATAAAAAAAAAATATTTTCAATCGGTTATACATTGCAAAGCCAATTCAAACATTTTATGTTCAGATGAGTCAGATACATCTTTAAGTGGTTAACGCGATAATAACAATCTTTTTTCTTGCATTTCCTGTAGACACGTTTGTGTTTAAATTTAGTGTGTAGTTTAACTACATGTACATCAATCAGATAAATCATGATGTCCCGTAGCATATCATGCTATAACTATTTACCTGTTTGTTTTCCCGTTGCTCTCAAAACATTGTGAAACTTCATCTGTCGCTCAGACGTGGTATGGAACTCTTTCTAAATGGAACTAAACCAGGAAGTGAACCACACACATACAAGACGGTAAAAAGCTACTCAATGGGGAATATATGGACGTGCTAAGGTTGAAGTGATCCTTGGATCCTATGACCAGTGTCGCGAAACTACTTAAAACAACCGTAACTGCGCACTACACCAATGTTGACTAGAATATTATTGTAAGTCATGTGCTTCCAACACGTGAAATGGAGTGTAGATACACCGGTGAAAACATTTGGTATGTGCCTAAATGAGGTAAACACCGAGTTCTTCACGAAGGATTTTTTTTCAGATACTACTGACAATGCCTCAAATATGCGTTATTTTTGTCGGCCGATGGGTGTCAGCGACGTCGCTAGCGATACGCACGTGCGTAACACCAGTTGGCAAAAAATGGTAGAAAAAAGGCCAAAAATGGTGTAGAAATCAGAGGGTAATGGGTGATCTTTAAAGGTTTTAATATAACAAAAAAAAGAGCTAAACTTGTGCTTTATTTTTCGATAAATTAGGTTTATAACGTATCACAATGCAGCTGCGACGATATAGCATTTCCGAAATATCGAAGGGCATTGCCCCCGGACCCCCTAAAAATCTTGCATGCATATACTAAAATAATGGCCCAGCTACGCCCATGGGTGTGTAACAAGTTAAGTGTGCACGTGCATTTCCCTCCAGGACATTCCTAACATGATCAAGCTTGCCAGAAACTTATTTGTTTTCAAGTCGGTTTGGGTTCTAATCATTGGCTGAAGTGCAGACAAGGTTACATAATGACAAAAAGGTCAAATTATTATCAGTTTGAAATGTCTGAATATTTCTGTTTACAAATCAGAAGCAAATAAACACTTATTATTCAATCCTGCTATTAATCATTACTTGCGTTAAACAGTAGACCAACGAGTGATTTATAATCCTTAATGTGGTTAAATAGAGGATATTTGTATGTTTCGGTGAAAGATCGGAAGTTATTTCACCGAGTGAGCAAACAACGTGTGTAACAAAATTTAAGTTTTCTGATCAATTGTTATCAAAATGGAATATTTCTAACTCTGGAACATAATGTTGTGGTAAGTATCGTTACATCCACAGACTCTACATACATGTATAATGTTTCCAATCTGATATTGTCCTTGTTTCATGTTGCTTTATCCACACCAAGGCTGTCCTAAAGGGGACGTGTGTTTAGATAGCAATATGACACTTTATATTGGTGAATGGTCGACAAGGCATTGTCACCGTTACTTACATCTTTCAGAGATACCACAGTCATTTCAATTAATGTTAGTAGTAAAATAGTTAAATGCCTCACAATGAAATCTTGGGATCACACCGTTTACAACAGTACAGTATTTTATATCGCAAAGATCTCCATAAGTCTATAAAAGCAATCGACCAATACGCCACTATATCTTTTGACAGCTGATGATGTTTTTTTTTTTGTATTTTGCGTTTATTTTTCGTCGCCACCGGTTGCCCATATGGGCGATGCCTCCAGAAGAATGTTAGTCATATTAGAGGGTTGGATGATAGTGCATGATACAGGAGATGCCACAGTTCCAGAAGCACCCCTGGTTCTTTTACGTGCTCGATGTAAAGCATCATACACGGGACCTCGGTTTTTTAAAGTCTCGTCCGAAAGACTGTTAGTACGGTCAGTGATGGAGCGGGGAATCGAACCAGCGATCCCTGGATTACAAGTCCAGCGCGTTACCACTGGACCACGGATCCGCTACAATGATGGTTTACATGTCAGTGTTTATATGTCCGTGGTATTGCCCATTATAGTTATAGCCGATCAACACCTTTAGAATATATAATGGTTATTTCTGCATGCTTCATTACATATTTCACATTAAAACGACAAATATTTTACTCAAATTTATTTGAAGTTTGACCAACTAAGAAATTGAGTACTAGAGATGTACTAGAGGTGTGACAAACGTACACTTTTTGGAATGATATTATTGTCATTAGGTTTGATAACAAAGCAATACTCAGAAGTACTTCTGTTGGGAGAACACAAACTGTGTTTTTGTAGGTTTATTTTCCATTTAGCATTTGTAATAAACGCTTTGTCATACAACGTCCAATTAAAATTGCAATTACAATATAATTTTGGGCACAATTTTAAATACACAAGATACTGTGGTGCCTGCAAATACCGCGTAAAACACCTATACATATATTAATTTTCCACATTGCCTACGGTTTTGTAAAATGATTTATATTTGCATTAAAATGTTTATTTGATTTTCTTTTTTTTCCGATGTATCAACCATTATTGAAAATTAGTAACAATACAATAAACATGTTTCATTATCACGGCTCAACTGTTTCCACTTCAGAAAATAGTAATTTCTTTTCTTTGCTAAGATTATATAATTCTGTGTTCTTTCAAAATGGTGCGTTAAGAGTTTTAGACAGTATAGGAAGAATGTATTTAGTACATATTTGCATACAAAACAGGAACTAGATATATATGTATATAGCAATGAACTATAGAATTAAACTATATAATTTAGTTTTTAGTCATTCGCTCGTAACATTATGAAAAACTGGCAGCCACAACTTTATTTATCAAATGAATTCAGATAAAACGTGTCTTTATTTTCATTTCTGAATAGTACAATGACTGTCCAAATGTTCATTTATGTAGCTATTTAATGTGAATAATATTTGACTTCTTAATTAGCGGGGATTGGAACGACGTATCTGTACCACAGAGAGATACCACGCCAAAGATACATGTGATGTGATACTTAACAACCTGTCACCGGGCCAAGCTGTACTATCTCTATAATTATAATACCGACCGTAGGAACGAAGAAAGCAACTAACTTACTATTTAAATAACTTGGGCATGTCGCGACCGGGACACTCTACCACTGTTCCTCCGGGCGTGTGTTTGCACACATACTTGTACTTGATCGTAACGAACCAACACTCTATTGCACTTTCTGATTTCCTGTTATAACATTATAAAGAATTGAATAATGAAGTCAAACATATTTTATTACTCTTATATTTGAGAGTTCGTAAATACGGTACATCCTGTCAGGAAACTTCTGCTTGTTGTTACTCATACACGGTCCCATGCTTTAGTTTACATTAATACAACTACCCTTGGAAATAATTGGAATTTAACAAACAGCGTGTTGCGACACTTCCGGTGAACGTGATAACAACACAATAATATATTGTGAGTTATGTACGTTTCATTTGATAAAATGTAGGCTACATGGCATACTGCGCAAGTGTTAGTGTCATTCCGTATAAAGCAACGCTTGCTGCTGACAATGCTTAATTTTAGAATTTCTGTGTGTTATTCAAACAAATGTGTATTTACGAAAGTTGTAATCATTTAAACATTGATGTAATTTAATTGGCATTAAGGTATTCAAGTGGTGTCGCTACAGAATTATTTTGTGATTTGATGTTGCTATGTCACGAAACAATAGTCTTTGTTCTCTTGTCTTTGTTTCATTTCTGTACTTCTGTTTGGAGGACACAAACCATTATAAAAAAATCAGAAAATTTGTATATAAGTGATATTTATATGTAATTCATCGGAAGAACATTTACAGCTTTGAAAACAATTGGTTATAAATTGACAGGACGATTTTTTCTGAGCTGATATACAAGTGTACAACCTAAACAAGCGCAATTTTCTGGGGTTTTATCGAAGAATATTATATAAAGATGACTTAAATACTATTGACATTATTGGTATTTTTGCAAACGAACCGGGTTTTTAGTTTAGTACCGTTTTAGCATGATCCGAATCGCTATAACTCGCCGTAAAACTTACAAAATAATTAAGTAATGCATACATTTACACGAATGTCTATTGTCGTAGCTTTTTATGCATGAATATTTTGTGAAAATGAACGTAAAACTGTTGACATTATTGATATTTTAGCAAACGTACCGGGTTTATTTTTTGCAAACTTTGCCTTATTCGAATCACTTTAACTCGCCATTTATCTTAGCAAAACAATTAAGTTATGCACATATTTGCAACGGCATTTACTGTAACAATATAGTATTATATGTTGTCCATACTCTATGTCTTTGTTTCTGTACTATGCGTCTTTGTTTCTGTACTATGCGTCTTTGTTTCATGTTGAAATGTTTTATGTCTATGTTTGTAAATGTAATGTAATGTTTACATTCTTTTCTCCTGTCTCATGTATTATCGCCATATTGTAATTACTAAATTGTAAATGGCGATAAACTTGTTAAAATTTATGCTAATAAATATATGTATGATTAAAAGTCAATCAGTAGTAATAGCCATCGGCATTAATCAGACCCGACGTCCGTAACAGTATGTGATTTTCACACCTGTGTAGTAAAAATGCGCACCGCATTTCAAGGTCAAACTGTTAAAAATACAATGTCAACTCTGAGGAAGTTTCTGTAACCATTGGTGTCCTCTCTGTTGAGCTCCTGCAGCAGTTGCTCATACTACCCATACAGTGGTCGCCGTGTCAACCACTGCCTGACCCAGATTTACCTGCACCGTTGCTGTCTACGCCTTCTTGTGCGTCTTTGCGCTCCTCGACCTCTTCTTCCTCGTCAAACTCCATCACAGCTATGACCCTGCCTCTATAGAGCTCTAACCACCTGGACCACAACTGGAACTGCTCTGCCTCCATGATACTTGTTGCTGATGCTCATACCTATTCTCTAGAGCTTCTGAATGCGGACCAAAACTGTTCGAAGTTTTTATACTGAAATTGTCCGAACACGTCACTTACGACCCAGCACGGCCAGGTCGATCTGGTCGGGTCGACATCGGGTAGAGATCGAGTAAATGTCGAGTTGGTTGAGCTGGTCGAGTAGATATCGTGTATGGGTCGTGTATGGGTCGAGATGCTCGGGTAGAGATCAGAGTGGTTGTAGGGGTTGAAGTCTTGAATGGTCTTGTGGGGGTTGTATACGATTGAGTAGCGGTCGGGAAGAAGTCGTGTACAAGCCTCATCAAGCAGTTGGTCGAACTTGATCGGGGACTTTGGGCGATCGAGACGATCGAGTTTATCTGATCGGCAGTGGGAACCTAGCTTTAGTGTCATTACCAGACACGATACCCGTGTACTCGAGTGCTCGTGACAGCCCAATGCCTGTGTGTTACAACCCTTTAAAATGATCAAAAATGCGTTCGTTGCTTTGTCATTGGTAAGACTCGCATACAAGAGACCAAATGCATGGAGCCGTCAATTGTCTCCAGGGAACTTGTGTATTAATAAACAGTTGTGATTCTGATTGGTAAAATATCTTCTTCTTTGAACGAAATGTCTTCGCTAGAGATATCTTGTTTTCTCGTACTACCGTATTGTGTCTTGACCTTTATTGTTCCTCAATAAAATGCATGTTCATATTTCAAGGACGTTAACATTACAGACAGATCAATCACGTGTTTATCTTGAACTTATGCCTGATTTAAACGCGCACATTTTCTACATCTTTCTTATCAGCCGTCTGGTTAACAATGAAATACAACCCACAGGTAGTGATATCTCAAAAACACAATTTGCCTGATCACAATTTGTATTCACGTGTTAGAAACTTGATAAAACAAGAAATATCGTATTTACTTATCTCAGCATATGTCAGGTTCTAAGCAATGTGTATTTACATATCTCAGCTTAGGCCAGGTTCTTAGCAAGGCGTATTTACTTATCTCAGCATAGGCCAGGTTCTATACAATGTGTATTTACATATCTCAGCTTAGGCCAGGTTCTTAGCAAGGCGTATTTACTTATCTCAGCATAGGCCAGGTTCTTAGCAAGGCGTATTTACTTATCTCAGCATATGTCAGGTTCTATACAATGTGTATTTACTTCTCTCAGCATATGTCAGGTTCTAAGCAAGGCGTATTTACTTATCTCAGCATATGTCAGGTTCTATACAATGTGTATTTACTTATCTCAGCATATGTCAGGTTCTAAGCAATGTGTATTTACTTATCTCAGCATATGTCAGATTCTTAGCAATGTGTATTTACTTATCTCAGCATAGGCCAGGTTCTTAGCAAGGCGTATTTACTTATCTCAGCATATGTCAGGTTCTAAGCAATGTGTATTTACATATCTCAGCATATGTCAGGTTCTAAGCAATGTGTATTTACATATCTCAGCATATGTCAGGTTCTAAGCAATGTGTATTTACTTATCTTAGCATATGTCAGGTTCTTAGCAATGTGTATTTACTTATCTCAGCATATGTCAGGTTCTTAGCAAGGCGTATTTACTTATCTCAGCATATGTCAGGTTCTAAGCAATGTGTATTTACATATCTCAGCATATGTCAGGTTCTAAGCAATGTGTATTTACATATCTCAGCATATGTCAGGTTCTAAGCAATGTGTATTTACATATCTCAGCATATGTCAGGTTCTAAGCAATGTGTATTTACATATCTCAGCATAGGCCAGGTTCTTAGCAAGGCGTATTTACTTATCTCAGCATAGGTCAGATTCTTAGCAAGGCGTATTTACTTATCTCAGCATATGTCAGGTTCTTAGCAATGCGAATTAATGTATTTAACTTTACATGGGACATTTACCAAACTCCTCTCTGCGCTTGTCTCCTCTGGATATTAAATTAATCACTCGCGTTACGTGATGATCAATATTTGGATGAAATGATGTTTCGCTGTGAAAATAACATAACAGAAACAAGAAATAACTTGAAAAAGATGGTCGGCGAAATTTGAAGGTTTAGATTTGTTGTGCATCATAAAAAATGCCGAGATGTTTCGATTGCTGGTCACTTCAAATCCAAAATAGATTTCGGTAAATTTATCGAAATTCAGTGGATTTCGGTAAGGTAACGTACCTCTTATCGAAATGTTAACCAATCCGCGTCAAGGTTACAAACGTTGTTCAGTTGAAGATAAATTGCCTTGATGGTTAATATAAGATTTGATTGGTTTACACAACACTGATATGCAAATAGCAAAACCATGTTAGTACGGCTGCGCCGAAAAACAATAGTTTAAACTGTTTCGAGTAGCTTTGAAGTTATTTCAAAAGCTACGATGGGGATATGGGAAAATAAATTCAGCTCAACTATGAATATGGATAAGATAAGATTTATTTAAAGTCGATGAGATATCCAACAAGTGTAAGATAAGCTCATGCGAGCTTTTGAGCCGACTACTGAACACAACATAATGTATATAATATACCATGGGTAAGACAGCTGAAAACACTTGGTTGAAAAGATATATAGGGTCATGCATGTAGTCATAAAAGATACCAAATATAAATTTAACACTTAGTTCAAATGAAACGAAAATTTGACACTAAACATGTAAGGAAATGGTAATACGGTAAGACGTGGTAAGATGGTTTATTTCATTTAAGTCCAGTAAGCCATATGGCCATGAGGACAAACACATATATACATATATACAAACATACATCTATGAGACGGAGAATGAACACTATAACACATTTAAGACTTGTTTTTTAAAAGGAAAGTGGTTTAATACATAGAAATATTTAGACAAACATACCCAAGATCACAGATTTCAAATTTGGCATCTCTTATGGTTGGCAGGTTGCATAAAGCACATATATAAAGGCATAGTTACATAAAAAGCATGATTTACCAGGTTTAAGGTAAGGAAAAAAGGAAGAAGAGTACGGCAGCAAACATGCAGCAAAAATGATAAGTAATATAATGCGATCACGTGTTCATGTTGTACGCATGTGAGTTATGCATACCCAACAATATCGCTTATCAGATAAATCTAGTCGATGCAGATCGATATCGATGGGACTTTTGGTCAGCAGTCAATTTGTCTGTCGGTAGTTTCCGTAAGTGATCGTAAATTTTCCGATGATCACCGATTGATAACTGGTATAACACATGTAGCCTCGGGCTATCTTAGATCTATACACCTGATAAACGTTTAAAACATTACGTTGTATGATCATAAAGAGAAAACTATTGGAGTTCGATTTTGTTGATGAAACCTGGATCTAATATATACATGTATGTGTATATTGGTCCCAGATGAAACACGAGATTATTTTATTATTGAAAATTAACATGTGTAAGGCAAATGTTTTCTTGTGAAGTAAAATAGAAAAAAGAAGGAATTCGTTTTACTTGACTTTTGTAATAAACACTTTGTCATGCAATTTCCACATTGCAAACGCATAGCAGATTTTTATAATTATTTATATTAACATTAAAAATATTGGTTTGATTTTCATCTATGTTATGTATTCACCATTATTGAAACTTTAATAACAATAAATATTTTTTGTTGCACGGTTATGTCAGGATTTGTGTAGCAGGACCTCCTTATGTTTTGTTTTAAGAAGGTTTTACGATATGGATCGGGTCTGTGGGACAAAATTTTAAGAGAACATTTATACTCGTCATGGCGTCCCCTACTATCCCCTCCCAGGCCCGGATCCACAGGGGGGGCAGGCCCGGATCCACCGGGGGGGGGGGGCAAGGGGACATTGCCCCTCCCCCCAGTCGGCTGTGGAGTGACATTTTTCTATACATAATATAAAATTATTTCCACTGATTAGGTCTTAAGGTTACTATTCTTTGAGCACTTAAAATGCAATACATTAATTTATGGTCGATTTCCTCTTGTATACTACCAGTAGAATGGAAGGACGTGCAATAAATGTTGGCCCACTGTTGTGCTCATTGGCCTTGAGACCGTCTAGAAGAATCATATGCTTTTCACTCTACATCACCCAGGCGCTTTCAATTTCCTTATCATGTATATATATATATATACATGACACGGACATATAATATTGTTTATATGTCCTTGTACATGATAAGGAAAATTATTCATATATATATAGTGTTTTTCAAGAACAAGCCTACTTTCGTATTTGCACATTTTCCTTATAAATTGTTCAAAAACAGAGTTAATATTATTATATTAAAGCTACACATTTGACATTAGACGAATGTGCATACACTTTACCGATAAATCCCATGTGATGATGGTAACTGAACTAACTGCTAACAACATTTTATTCTCTAACTAAATTGACGTGTTTATGATATGTAAATGTTTTGTTATCAGATATTACAAAAGAATTAGATCTAATAAACTTTACACTTTTTTTGACACAACTTGCTAAGAGGAAAAGTATTTGTAAAATTTCAAAATTGTGTTCATTATCTTGGCATGTATATTACATCATCCTTTTATTTCACTCATTTTCCTTATAAATTGGTAAAGTTTGTGAATTTCTTTTATTTGTATTGTCCTTTTAATTAAAAAAGCAGAATAAAGGTAAATACAAAAATGGAGACCATTACATCGGTACCTATTTTGGTTTTTCAAACATAATTTGGAAGAATGTATGCTACAACATTATGCCTTATACCAAACTGACAAGCATGTAATTCTTCAAAGGACAAGCAAATGTCTTATGAAAAAGTGGGACAGAAATGATGCTAACAATGCTAACACATTACACGTAAAAATGGACCATTTTTGGGTCTTCAAAATTGTACACATTTAAAATCATACGGGTTTTCTTCTTAAATTTTCAACACAACTAAACCTTAGTGTATCTTTAGATAGATATATTTATTTCAGCATAAGATACATATATCCATGGTAATTAAAACAAATATGTTTCATTTATAATATAAAACACACGAGTAATATAAAAAACCATGCCACACACATCCGTACTAAGGATTACACACAAAAAAAGAGAAAATATCCCTTATTTCCATTGTGGTCCTTAGATATGTATGTATTTTTGTCTAAATTAAATGTGTAGTTTTTCAGAATTGAGCAGATGTGCCAACTGGGATATTCAGACCTACAGAATGTGAAACTTATTTATTGCCCACTTGAGCGCTGACCACCAGTTCACAGGCAATTAATATGATCAGCATTATCAAATACCTAACTGTAACTGCCTGCTCACTAGTGAGCTATATTTTGGGTTAAAGTGTAAGACTGTATAACGTTATATGTTTGAATATGTGTTATAGTGTTCCTTCTCCGTCTCATAGATGTATGTTTGTATATATGTATATATTTGTTTGTCCTCATGGCCATATGGCTTACTGGACTTAAATGAAATAAACCATCTTACCACGTCTTACCGTATTACCATTTCCTTACATGTTTAGTGTAAAATTTTCGTTTCATTTGAACTAAATATAGCTCTGCTCTGTGAGGTCAAATGTTAACATGATATGATACGAGTTACGTGCCGGAGACTGGGTGTTTTCTTTCTATTTCTCTGACTATGTATTCGTCTTTTTTCTCTTCTATATGCTGTAAAAAAGTATTTACGTTTCTTGCTATCTGTATGTGTATGCATAAATAATCGTTAAACCATGTATCTCCAGAAAATGGAGGCTATAAAGTTATATATATCTGAAATTTTATTGCATAGTTCGCGTGTTTTGATGCTTATTTGTTGTTCAGTGCGATTTACGTTTTCGCTAAAACCATTATTGCCCTACATATTCGAATATATTATAAGCAATAATATGCAGTATTCATAAATCTACACTTCACTCATACCCCACTCACACTCACCTAAGTGACGCTCGAGTGTAGCTGGAGTGAAGGTCGAGTTAGTGTCGGTCAAGTGAAGATTTGATATTCACAAACCACACTCACATGAGAAGTTAACGGTCAATGTAGTTTTCATGGTCTAATGATTGAAGCAATTGCTGTATCATGCGTAAGTCAACAAGTTGTTTGTTTGTAAAAGAATGTACAGACGAAATCAAACGACAGTTTTGACGATACATTGATCAACATTTCAAACAAATAATTATCACGAACTATTTTGATAATCATAAAATTGACTGGTCGATAAATAATTGATACATTCATTAGACTACTAATGCCATTTTCTCAGCAGAAATAATATAAAACATCTCTGTGCTTTGTACGAACTATTTTGAAACTTATTACAGTAAACCTCATTTTAAGACCACCTCAATACAAAGACCACATCAATACTAAGACCACATCAATACTAAGACCACCTCAATACAAAGACCACCGCAATACTAAGACCACATCAATACTAAGACCACCTCAATAATTAGACCACCTCAATACTAAGACCACCTCAATTCAAAGACCACCTTAATACAAAGACCATATCAATACTAAGACCACCTCAATAATTAGACCACCTCAATACTAAGACCACATCAATACAAAGACCACATCAATGCTAAGACCACCTCAATACTTAGACCACCTCAATACTAAGACCACCTCAATTCAAAGATCACCTCAATACAAAGACCACACCAATACTAAGACCACCTCAATACTTAGACCACTTCAATACTAAGACCACATCAATACTAAGACCACCTCAATACAAAGACCACACCAATACTAAGACCACCTCAATACTTAGACCACTTCAATACTTAGACCACCTCAATACTAAGACCACCTCAATTCAAAGATCACCTCAATACAAAGACCACACCAATACAAAGACCACCTCAATACTTAGACCACTTCAATACTAAGACCACATCAATACTAAGACCACCTCAATACTAAGACCACCTCAATTCAAAGACCACCTCGAAATTAAGAACACAATTTTGAAGTATATTTTCACTGTTTTGCTATTCATTCAATCTCGATATGAAGACCACCTCAATATTAAGACCAGTTTTCATGGGTCCCAATGGTGGTCTTATAGGGGATAACGCCGTGACGTCACACGCACCGGCTATAGAAATGTAAACATTGCTGGTGGGCAGAAAATCGATATCCGGTTACAGCGCCATATTGTTTATAACGCTAATTCGCTTTATCTAAATTGTTAATTCTTTAAGTTATGATTCAGTCTTTCATAGTTGTTGGTTGTACACACAAGCGGGGTAAGGGTTTATGAATTCATGGCACAGAATTCCTAATGAGAATAATTAAGAGCGAAGGAAACAGTAGCTATCTGCCATTGACAGGAAAAACTGGTCCCGTCGACTCATCAACCTATGTAATGTCCGTCCCCTTATGTATAATATTATTAAGTGTGAATAAAAGTCATTTTAGGAAATATTTATGTACAAAGAGAACTTTTATTTTGTCCAGAAAGAAAGAAAAATCAACTTCATAGTTGATCATCTAACATAATTATTTTAAACTACTGCAACTAAAAATGCCAAGTTTTGTCATCTTTTTGATAATATAAGGATATTGTGTCTATTATAATCATCCAAAAGATTTTATAATATAAGTCAAAAGTTCATGTAGTAAAATTTATTTCTTAAAATTGACAAGTACAGTCTTTAAAGCAAACAATTTAGTGTGGGGACGGACATTACAAAATAGGGACAGACAATAATTTACACTATGTATTAGGATTATTTCCGAAATCTTCAATAAATCCTGCTACACATACTTCTACAAATTCCAGAAACTATACGTATAAGATAACATGATAAAAATCAGAGGCAGAAACAATGCCAGTATTTGGTTGGACAACTTATATAATGTTATGCAATAAACAATAGTGTCCCCGGCGTGCACTATCTAGATATCAATCTTATTCAGCCCCCTTATTAGCATTTCACAGTGTCTGGCCCAGTGGGAGTCCAATATGCATCCAATCAGTTTTTGCTGTCACCATCAGACAAATATATACAAATAAAGTTGAGAAGTGTCAATTATTTTTATATGCTGATGGACGGAAGTTTACCAATCGGTAACGTCGTATAAAAACATTCAACTGGCTCCGTTTATGTTTATGTTATGTTTTTGTTATCCCGGTTGCGAGTTTAAACAAACTCAACTCCACACGTTTATGTTTTAGACAGTTTAAAGAACAGAACTGTGAACACAAATATCAGCATACAGCTGTCACAAATGTATGTGGGCGAATCTAAAAAACTTGCGATAAATGTGATAATACCTGATGTACAAAGGCAAACGAACACATCCGATTGTTGTGTATTTGCATATGTTACAGAACTTGTGCATTGTAACTTGAATTGTGAAATCACCGATGTTCGATTTGATATTCCCGCTATGAGGATGCATCTCATAAAATGCTCAGAATATTACAAATCTGAACCGTTTCAAAAAGTTAAGAAAATGCCGAAAATGACTTGTAAAGAAGATAAGTCTCAACAATAAAATACGTCTGTACAGTAAGTAAGTAAGTAAGTAAGTAAATAGTTTATTATAGTGACATGTGCATTTACATTTATATACATACATTACAAATAACAGATAGATAAGCACCCGGCCCATTGGGCCTATAGGTCACCTTAACATATTGAAGTAATAGAGAATTTCCGATATATATAATTAATTCAACATCATAATTATACATCTGAGGCAACATAATACATAATAGAGACACACTTTTACAATTCATTACATGCAACATAATGCAAATTCATACAGACACACTTATACAAGTCAAACAAGTAATATAATACAGATACATTCACACTTATACAAGTAATATAATACAGATACATTCAGACACGCTTAAACAACACAATGCAGATACATTTAGACACACATCATACAGATCATTCGGGCAGAACAGTACAAATAAATAGAAATTAAACATAGTCAGATCTATACAAGCACACAATATAAGTACATACGGCATATATGCAAATTTAAAATAAACATAATTTTATACAGGTTTATCAATTATGGAACAGTATGTCTCTTCTTTTTAACCAAGCACAGACAAGAAATTTAGCTAGTTTTCGTGGGTTAGATGACATTATACACGAAAGTCTCTGATTTGCTTGTAAATCGGCACTATTTAAAAATAGATCACTGAAACAGTTGTCACGAAGATCATTATAAAGTTCACAATTGAAAAGAAAATGTGTTTCGTCCTCCACTTGGTTTAGATTACAGAGTCTACAGAGTCTCACGTTTGGTTGTTCCCCAGTATATCTCCCAGTTTCAATTCTTAGGGGTAATATCCCACATCTATATTGACAAAGTATAGACCGTTCGTTTTTATTTAAATTCAGTTTTACATATTCTTCACATTTAAAGTTATTTTTGTAGAGTCGGTATGTTCTGAGTTTTGAAATAGTTTGAACGTTTTCAATCCAGTTGTTTGAGTAATAGTTCACTAATAAATCATGTGCCTGAGGTAAATTTATAACAGTTCTGTTGTTGAAACTATCGATTAGTCCCAGTGCTGTCATAACATTTTTGATGTCACGTGACCAGTTGTTGTTGTTATTGTTCTGAAGGTAATCAAAGTTGTATATTTGTTTTGTTAAACGTGTGTCGTCCATCTTGATGAGTCGGTTCCACATGCGTAGCATGTTTTCCCATCGTCGGTAAACGCTAGGTAGCCATCCTGTGTCGCCAACCATTGCCAAAATGGGAGTAAAACGATGGACGCCAAGAAAGTAGCGCATGGCTCTGTGTTGCACGTTGTCTATTTGTTGGTATCTTTTAAACCCCCATACTGAAGAGCAATAGTCTAGAATTGGTATCACACATGCTGTAAATAGTTTTTCGTATGATCTAAATCCGAATTCCTTTAAGTCGTGAATTTTGTTGATGATGGCACCAAGTGCTCGACCGGCTGCTTTACCAAGAGACTCACAGTTGTTAGAACGATCATTCTTTTCTTCAAAGATCACACCTAGATATTTGTATTGTTTCACAGTTTCCAATGTATCATTACCTATCTTAAATTCGAATTCACTGCATGGGTTATTGTTTCTTCGGAAATGCATGCATTTTGATTTATTTACATTAATCAGCACCCTCCAACGTTTACACCACTTGTGAACAGTGTCCAACATTGCCTGTAATTTTTCTTCATTATCCGCCATGAGGACTATGTCGTCTGCATACATAAGCATGGAAAGTTTGATGTCGCCAACAGCAATTCCAAGGTCAAGGTCGTTAATTTCACTGACCAAATCATTAGCAAATATTGAAAAGAGTGTCGGTGATAAATTGCAACCTTGTTTCACACCAGTATAACAGTTAAACCAATCAGTATTCTTATTGTTTATTCGTACACATGACATTGAGCTTGCGTAGATATTCTTGATGGAGTGGTATAATTTACCGTCAATATTGTTAATCAACAGTTTATACAGTAGCATGTCTCTATCTATGTAGTCAAAACAACGTTTTAAGTCTATAAAAGCCGTGAACACTGATTTGTTGTTCCGAATGACACTACTTAACGTAAACACGTGATCTTCGCATGATCGCTGTTTCCGGAATCCGTTTTGTTCGTCTGCAAGTATAGTGTTGTTTTCTAGGTAGTTGGTAAGTCGTTTGTTGAGGAAAGATGTGTACAGTTTGCTGATACAAGATAAAAGACTGATACCGCGGTAATGCATCGGGACACGTTTGTCCGAGTTCGAGTCTTTCAATATGGGACAAATGATAGCCTTTCGCCACACTGATGGTATAATACTGCTGTCAAATATAAGCTGGAACATGTGTTGCAGCGTCAATGTAATCTGTTGATTCTTTAAAACGTCATATGGTATCTCATCAATGCCACACGCCGACCCTTTTTTCGCTTTGCTGAGAACGTAGTTGATTTCATTTAACGATATATTACCGTTAAGATCACTGTTTGGTTCATATAATGGATCATTCATATTATTCTCCAGTAACGTTTTATGTGTTTTTGCTTGTTCATAGTGTATTTCGTCAAAATCATTATTTTCATCACAATTATATAGGTCGTGGAAATCCATCTTCCATCGTTCAAAAACTAAGCGTTCTTCATTCACTATGTTTCCATTATCATCCAAAACCTCAATTGGGATACTTTTGTCTTTGCGCGGACCAAGTTGTTGTATTTTCTGCCAGAACTCATTTGGGTTTCTTGTTGAAAGATTCTCTATGTCTACCGCTTTTGACCGTCTGTATATGCGTTCCTTTTGCTTTAATTCTCTGTCGAATACGTTTCGCGCATTAATGTAGTCCATACGGAGGTGGAACTTGGTATGGTTTCTGTCTCTACATTTCAAAAATGCCTGTACATGTAAATTACCGGATGTCATTATAAATGTTGTAGGATGTGTGAAAACAAATCAAGCAGAATTGAGTGGTATCACGTGAGTTGTACAGGAATTTAGTCTAATTGGCTTTGTAGACTTTGTCATTGGTAGAGAAGTTGACTGTGCACTGCCGAACAATGATAATATGCTTTATGTATTATGTAAAAATCTAGGATAGCGCTAGCCAAGATTCCATTAGACTCCATTCAAACCAATACATTTCAAGATTTCAAGATTTTCAAGATTATTTACACAAAGCATAAGTCCCACGGAAGTGGGAAACATTAGCATTACAAACAATATGACATAATGAAAACATATAACGCGTGATAATGGAAAACGGCTACATTAATGTAGTTAAGATTTATTCCCATACAATTTAATTGTTTATCAAATCTGACTACCAACTCTTTCAACCTAGCGCCAGCCAAGACAAAGTTGATTGACAAACTGTTTAACATGTGATATATGTGTATTTATTTATCTACCGCTATGTCTTAATATGTGTGTGTATGAATGACACTCAAATAAATGCTGAATATGTTTTAATGCTAAATGCAAAATTAAGATAAGGTAAATAAACGCACAATTAAACATATCACGTTGTTGTCTTTGTTAGATATGTGTACATGTTAACAATTACTATTGATGCATTTCACACATAACACATTATTTATGCACATACACATTTTTTTTTTATCTTTTTTCAATTTGCTGTTTTATTCAAACCTACGCACAATTACATGTATTTCATTTTACACTCATTCGTAAACATAATTACTCCGTATTTAACACATGTTTGATTGATCGTTAAATCCAGTTAAACCACAGGGGGAATTAAATGTAAAATAAGCTAACGAAATGATGTTATACCAGGATACAAACGCGGATGTACAGACATATTAATTATCACAAGTCATAAATACGTCTTTTGTTTCTGGATCGTTTAAAGGAATGTGCTCTTGTGAAATTGAAAATAATTATTGTGAGACTCTGTAACTGAAAAGCTATTGGTCATCCGGGCGACCGTGTGGACAGGTTTGTTACCATATTGTTTTGTTTTTAAACATATACACTATTCAATTTTCACAATACATATTAAACATTTTGCAACAATAAATTCACTAAATTCAATAAATTTCAACATTTCTCACATTTTATAAATATTATATAAACTCACATCTTCTAAACACATAACATAATACATTACATAAATAATTTCCTCACATGACATAAATGCTTTAAATAGTTTATAAATTTTCATAAAATAAGCATTAAAAAAAATAATCAGTATTTCACACACTCACATTAGTCTAGTCCCTGGACTTTTTTGTGTGAATTTTTTGTCCAGAGCATTTCTTTGTATAATTGTGTAGAGGGATGCCTGAAGTTCAATTTTAGCGAGGGTGGACATTTGACATCATGTCAGTTTCCATGGAAACCAAGATGGCGGACAAAATGGCCGCCATTTCACGAACCCTAGACTAGTCTTAATGTAACGATTATTACTACTGAATGCAAATATATAGAGATTTTTATGTGTGTGATCAATAATGTACAGATATAGGGCTATCTAATGCACTGCATGTCAAGGTCACCAAAGGTCAAGGTCAAGGTCATTCAAAGGTCAAATTTAAAAAAATGCTAAAAAATGTGTTTTTACCCAATATAGTTATAATTAATTTGCTCAGTTTTGACCACATATTTGTTGAATGTGTTTTTTTACTAACTTGTATCAATATTATTTACAACAAAACATATTTCATGACCATAAATTGAATAATCATATAATTATAACTAATTATGTTACTCCACCTTAATCTGCAATTTTTCGTAGAAATCGATATTATAGCTTGTGAATACATGCATTACGTATGATTGCATATAGTGTATTAGGGCAGTTTCTACATATATGTAAATGTATGTGCAGCTCAATGACTGAAATATAATCAAGGTCAACATTTATATTCAACTGTTGACCAAGGTCACCAAAGGTCAAGGTCATTACTAGGTGAAAATGAAAAATAAATGTCGAAAGCATGCTTTACCGTGTTAAAAGTTCAGAAGTTTTTATTTTCGCATAGTTTAGACTTCCAGTTAAGTGTTTTGTCTCTACCTGTCAGTGCAATGATAAATACAACTTATTTTGTAGTCATAAGTTGGTAAATGGAATAATTAAAAGATATTTCGAGAACAGACTCAATATATATATTTTGGATAGAATATAGCTAATGAATGCATCTTCTGCATTTGTGTATGCTCATGTAATATATATGTATGTACTTATGAATGCGTTTGCTGCTCATTTACTTAAGTTAAATCAAGATCACCAGCCAAGGACACAAGCCAATGTCATTTGAGGTCAAATAAATTAAAACATGAAATGTTTTTCATTTTTTATTACAACCAATACTGAGATGATTGTGCTTAGACTTTGATGTGAAATATAATACTGAATATGTTTCTATAATTTCATTCAGCTAACAAAATTAACATTTATCAATTCATACATGCCGAGTTTATCAAGGTATTTTTAACTGTTATACAAATGCAATACACATCAGAATTAATTGAACCTTCATATAATGTCATAGAATAACAAGAAAATTCGTCATTCAAACAACCTGACATTTCATACAAAACTGTATAATACTATCTTAATTGACATGTATCTTCACACAACACATATTAATACAAGAACAAACAACAAGCATATATATATATCGATATATCTGGTACTTGAATATTAAGTATGTACATGCAACGAAACTAACACCAACTTGTAGACATGAACAAACACATATCAATGTACTAGAATTTGTGGTATAGAATTTGAAGTTATGAACAAAATGGAAAAAAAAAATTCTTAAATAATTGGTACATCCAAGTTAGCAGTTTCCAATGCATAATAATGGCTATTGTAAACACAATGAGTACAACCAGTTTCATGTTGTATAATTGTATTGTATATCAAGAAGCAAACTTTATTCAAGTTCTATAGGTACGGAGAGTATGACATTGGCATTTTTACACACCATGTCTAACAAATTATTCCTACATTTACAGTACTTGCAGCATGAAATTCCATTTTTCCTGCAAAGACACCTCTTTGTAGAACAGTCTTTGCATGTGCATATCATAGCAATGTTGTCTGGAACACTCCTGTATGTATGTGTAGGTACTACATGACCGTCACCATCATCTGAATATCCATACATGAAAGGATCAAGTTCTGCTGTTCCACTCAGCTCCATGCAATGTATCTGTAGGTATGTTGCATACAAGCACCTAAGTATGTGACCTTTAATTGCATGACTTGTAGGTGGAAGGCATTGTATGTCCATTGCTTTTCCGATGTGATGTAATGTGTAACGGAGCTCATCCATCGTTTTACATTGACTGTTTGGCTTGATAACCTGGACCAGGTATTCCTCAGCTTTGATAAACACATCATCCGGAGTGTTGGCTAGAGCATGGCCGAAATTAGTCAAGTATTCTTCTGGGTGAACTTTTAAGGCAGAAAGTTTACTTCCAATTTTACTTGAAGTGTCACACCCAGTAAGAATGTGTGCAGCGGGCAACACATGGCAAATTAATGGGTTTGTCTCTGCAATATGATGAAGTGGAATGTAACGAAGTGTGTTTCCGACTCCAGCCCTCATCCATAACTCCTCTAAGCCATCTTTGGACAATCTGTTCCAGAAATAAAGTCTTAGCACCATCACATCTGTGTCACCAGAAAGCAGCACGATTCTCTTATTGCCATGCTCTGTGGCATTGAATGCATGAGGCACGATACGGACATCAGCTTCTTCAATTTTTTGATTCAGCGACTCTACATAGATTTCAGTGTCATTCTTTATTGCAATACATTCCGTTGGCATTCCTTTTTGTATAGTACTGCTTAACAAAACTTCGACATTGGCCCATAAGTACCTTGATTTTGTCCTGATCCATCTGCTCAGAAGATTCTGAAGTTTCGTCTTATTTGAACCTGATGCCCAGAATGTGTCCATGTTGACTGGCAGTGGTGTATCTTCATTTAAAATGCTGACCTCAACTGATCTATTCCTTGATCGCCGAGATCTTTCATTGTCTTTTAAAGAACCATCCAGGTATGAATCAAAGATAAAGTCAACTCTGGTTGCAGTCTTGCTGAGATAAGACACATTTTGTGCAAATGCTGCACATAGGTCACTGAAGGTTCTCATCCCTGAAAGTTTCAGTTTTCTGACATTGGCCATTACATCAACTATGTATGCTGTTTTCTTTTCTTGCCAAGACGAAGGTGATGTGCCTCTGTGAACAGGTTCTATTGTCTTCTCCAATTCGTGGACTAACATGTATTTGACAGGTTTCGTCATCAAACCTTCCTCATCAAATAAATAACTTGTTGCCACAAGATCATACCTAAAAAGTTCTTGGCTGCTGTACCCTCTTGCTTGGCAAATATCTAATAACCTATAGCCTGCAGCTGAGTCATTTATCTTCCGTTTTGTCTTTGTAGTTGACGATATTCGTGTTTCATTGATTGATTGGAAGCTTTTCACATTGTGCCTGTGTATAGTGTCAAAGAGAGTTTTGTTCTTCTTGATAAGTCTTTCCATTCGAAACTCCAAATATATTTCCTTGCCTTTAGTTTCAACTTGAAGTATACTTTGTCTGATTTCTTCTGTCATGATTTGCTGATTGATGATGTTGTGCAATTTAGCTTCTACAGATTTTGTATTGAATGGGTTTTCATATAGTTGTATGTATCGCACAATGTCTGTGATATTTGCTTCTCTGGCGTTTGTTTCTGATGTCTTAAATTCATGGTTGACAGTCAGCTCATGATAGAATGGTTTTGATCCACTTTTCTCTCTATGAAGACTGCTGACGGCCATCATCTCGTGGTATATGATCTCCCATTGGGCTACATAGTTCTTCTTCCGTGAGCTGCCTATGATACCACCGCTACTTTTTTGGGAGCGATTTATTGTTTGTTCAAGGCACTGGTCGGCAGCAACAGCCTTAAATTGTCCTGGGGTTCTTTTCACAACAAACTTTCCTTTCAGGAAGGCTTCAAAGATCTCCGGAGCAGTTGCTGAAAGTTGCTTCATATCTTCTAAATAGATGGAACACCACCTGAGATAATTTACACAATCGAAAGTTGCAAAATAAGGGAGTATATCTTGCACTGTTGTGAGATGAAGATACCAATTGCCTTCTCTGTCTGCTCGTACAAGGTTCTTTAGCAAAGAAACAAGAAATTGTTGCATCCTACATTCGTCATTTAAGAGAGGTAAGCAAAAAAGAAGAGAATATGATAATTTTGTACGATTTTACATATCTTTAATGATGTAAGTATGAAACTTTTGTAGAGTAGAGATCGCCTTTTTTGGTATTTTAAGGATGTTTATTGCCAGCTGCAATTCTTTCTTAAACAGGTTTTTAATACTTCCTTGTTTTGTTCTCCTTTCAGTGACAAAGTATGACTTATAAATGCAAAAACCAATTAAGTTTATGATAATATTAATATCTGTGTATTCTTTCAGTCCAGATTTGTAACCTATATACATTATTATGTCATACAGAAAAGTCAAAGTCATACTAAAAAATTATTTTCGGAAAACTCGCACACTTCGATATTTTACATTGTTAGAAAGCTGGGTGCATTATCTTTCGTTTGGTACCAACTTTATGTACATAAATTGATTAATACGAATTCTAATACCCACCGCCGTGTTTTTCGAACCTAAACGAATTATTTTTGGAAGCCTTTGATCTGGTATCGATTTGATGCACATGTGTAAAAATGAGAATTGAAATACCTACAGCCGTGTTTTTCGAACCAAAACAGTTTGAAATTTATTTCACGGAAAAATGCCCATTTTCAGAGTCTAATTTGAAAACCAAAACAACCTCTGATTTTCATTATTTTTATGTCGTGGGAAAGCTGGGAGCATTACCTTTCAATTGATGCCAAATTTATTATTGTATGTCAAACATTAAAGAAATTAATGGCTACCGCCGTGTCATTCATTCCATATTAGTTGTATAGTACGGCGCCGCCGCCTTTTACCCTTTTGCCCACCAGTTAACTGCGCATGCGCGGAATCGGGTTGTTTTGTTTACAAACACGTTATCCCCTATTATCGTGGTTTTACTTATACATTTTACATTGTGTTATTGGGGGATATTAGAACTTGAAGTTACTTTTTAGTGATAGTTTGTATATCAAATAATTTGTTTATCTAAATGGTAATCTGTTGGAACATTGGAACAACAAATAATACGAAATAAGTTAGTTAATTTCTGAAACAAATGTAAACTATAGTATAAGGTATCATGGTATGGATAAACATAAAAGCATTATAATATTTGTTTCAATCAATTTAATAAAACTTCACGACATCATTATCTTTGTTTTTAGGAAGAGTCCCGCTTTCATTTTCGGCAACAGTGGAAAGATACACCGACAAAAATGATAGCAGAAAAAGATAATGGGAAGATGTGTTACAATTGAGCACGTATTCGGCGAACAGTGATTAAAACTATTTTTATAAATCAAGTCACTGCACAATATATTGTGCTGTCGTCCGCTTTTTCCCTATAATTTATCATATTGGCCTAGTTTTGTTCCGACGTGGCAAGATTAGAAACTCGATCGAGAAGTGTAAATTTCATAACATATCTTTGCATAATTTCCGGCATTAATATTGATTTCAATGGAAATTATGTATGCACAAATCTATTGAAACGGATGTTGTTTTCATAGTTTCAAGCAATTAATGATTTACATATATTCGCAAGTGTCAGCGCTATAAACTGGTGCATAATTAATGCAGGTATGTATCAATTTAAGTTAAATGAAAGCACCGTTGATTGTATCAAGTACATGTAAATTGAATTTACAATATGACTTCACAACGACTTTCCGGACACAGATCTGATAACCAGTTTATCATTTGTTATTAATACTTCCGGCTACATATCAACCACTCCAGAGTTACCCTCTCTTGAGCAAAAAACTTTCCTCAACAACAATAGCATTTTCCTTATACATGTATACAGTAAAACCTCGATAATACGACCACCTTTGGGACCCTTGTAAACTGGTCTTCTTATTGAGGTGGTCTTAATATTGAGGTTGAATAAACAGCAAAACAGTGAAAATGGATTTGAAAATTGGGTTCTTAATTTCGAGGTGGTCTTATTATTGAGGTGGTCTTTAGGTGAGGTTTTACTGTAGTAAGTTTATCAACAGTCGACCTGGCGGCGTCGAATTAAGAGACGAAGAATGAAAGTTATTCATTACCATCTGTTCCATCAATCTCGGTACCCGTATTATTATATTATATATGTTATGAATAGCTTGGGTACCTCGCGAGGATGCTGTTCCATGTAACAGAGGCGCGTTTTTTAGAGGTAGGAAAAATAGAATTCTACCTAGCTACGTAGGGAAAGTAGGGATGTCGTTTCTTAAACGTAGGAAAAGTAGTCCCTATCATTAGATAGGAAGCGTGATTTGACAGTGCTATCTTTGCTAAACAAAATGGCGTCCATGCGGTTCAGTGTCGTCTGGTCTGGCGCGCGCCAATTTGTAGCTAGCGAAGCGTTCAAGCGTTTTTAGACAGCTACATTTTCTGCATTGGCTAACTGTTCTCGCTCTCTACCCCTACCTTTAAAAACGCCCCTCAGATGTTAATCTTGATTATTTCATTTACATTGTGGTAAGAAATCTGAATGGTCATAATAGCAATATTTATGTGAGTGCCCAATGTTCATGAATAGAAACAAACACTTCACTCATACTCCACTCACACTCACCTAAGTGACGCTCGAGTGTAGCTGGAGTGAAGGTCGAGTTAGTGTCGGTCAAGTGAAGATTTGATATTCACAAACCACACTCACATGAGTAGTTAACGGTCAATGTAGACGTAGTTTTCATGGTCTAATGATTGAAGCAATTGCTGTATCATGATGCGTAAGTCAACAAGTTGTTTGTTTGTAAAAGAATGTACAGACGAAATCAAACGACAGTTTTGACGATACATTGATCAACATTTCAAACAAATAATTATCACGAACTATTTTGATAATCATAAAATTGACTTGTCGATAAATAATTTATACATTCATTAGACTACTTATGCCATTTTCTCAGCAGAAATACTATAAAACATATCTGTGCTTTGTACGAACTATTTTGAAACTTATTACAGTAAACCTCATTTTAAGACCACCTCAATACAAAGAGCACCTCAATACTAAGACCACCACAATACTAAGACCACCTCAATGATAAGACTATGCATGCACACATTTATAATGAAGACACCTTTATCACTCACAGCATTATACGGAATCTGCCAAAATCCAGTTATAATCACATTGATTAATAACATGTTATCGTCGGGGAAAAGTATAACCGAACAGTCGTAAGAAATTACTGATTGCAAGAATCCATATTCAATTAAGTATCACTCACCAATGGAACACGCTTATAACGATTTTCTAGGGACCTGGAGATTTATTTCGTTATATCCAAACTTTGTTATATCCATACAACGAAATCTAATTATAAGTGTATGGATAAAACAAATTTCGTTATAACATCTATACAAAGAGCTTTTTCGGGGAATAAAAAATACTACGCACTATCCGATTTTTCGTTATAACCGAGAACGTTATAAGCGTGTTCCACTGTATTCGTATACTGTCGGTGAGTGTGTGTCAATATACTATGTACCCCGGAGCGATACATTCATCTATTAGTTAACCATTTCCGTGTTTATTTGTTGTTTACATTTAATTACTTACACGTACAAGAGGTAGAAATTGAGGATACGGCTGTCACTGATTTTTTTCAGAAATGACAAATATAAAAAAGGAAGAAAACATGTTTGTTAATATGTAACTATTGAGGAATATTTTAATAACATAATAAGATACAATTACAGGTGTGAACAATGATTTCAGCGATGAAGTTATCGATGAGGCTTCAGGGTAAGATAATATTGATTATTGATAATAATGATTTGACAAAAATGTATATTCAACAATTTTATTACGTTAGACCAAATATGTGATATGTAATTGATAATAATGATTTGAGAAAAACGTATATTAAACAATAGTATTACGTTAGACCAAATATGTTTATATTCTTGGAATTATTACAATTTAGAACTAAAACTATGTTATGCAAATTGGCCGTATATTACAAAAAAGCTTTATAAGAAATAATGTATTGTATAATATTTAAACTGATATACATGTATCTGTATTGTTCATCATCGACTGTTAATGAATAGGTATTAACTGTAGTATATGTTTTATATTTGCTATGCAGTCACGTGAAAAATGTGTATATATTTATACGAAACGTTTTATATAGATGATGTACTTTGTACAAGTCTAGATAAAATATAAGTTCTGTTCTGTAATTGTAAAGTTATATTTCTTGTGTCAACAATTGCTTGTTAGAAAAACATTAAATTTCTCGTGGATGATATGATTACGATCTTATAGCTGCCAGTGTCCTCATGATTGGACATGCGCTAATTGTTTGTTTTGGTACTACGTAATTGAGGTGCTGCTATTTCAGAAATGGTGCGTAGTTCTTGCAGTGTGAGTTGAAAGAACTACTTGTTTTGTAGACCGGTGTGAAGTTAGCAATAATAGCAATAACAGCAGTTATACTGTCGGTTCTGTTGGAAGAGGAAGCAGTATTACTGCTGTAAATCAATGATAATGGTTATTGATAATTTGCAGTTATACCTATTCTGTAATGATATTACTAGTAGCAAAAAGGCAGTGTTACCCTTCAACGCTAGGAGCAGTACATCCCTCGCATGTCCCTCTTATTGCTTGTAGTATCAACAATGAATCTCAATCTGACCATTCTCCTACTGCTAGCAATATTATCTGCATTGATGCTTATTACTGCTAGTATCATTGATTTACAGCAGTAACAGCAGTAATACTGCTACCTATTCCTGTAGTATTGCTGCTGTTACTGCTGTCACTGATATTACTGCTAACTTCACACCGGTGTTATGTAGCTGAGATCAATATACGCACATATATTGGGCTAATATAGTAGCTAATATACAGGCATTGAAGTAAATTAGTTTTAATAAGAAAAGGATCAATGAGATAAGGGTTAAAAAAAAGGAATGCATACCACGAACAGTTTGCCATGTAATATTGTTGTACATTTAAGGTAACAGACTTTGCGTCAGGATCGTTCTTACAAGTATCCTGTTTATCTTTCTGTTACTGGCTTTACATAGTTCAACACTTAGAGGTAAGACTTGTGTAATCATTATATCAAAACTAAATTTATGTTTGTCACGAATTTATTCGTAAAGTTTGTTGATTGTATTGAGATGTACACGTTAACGATACGTTGATTAACACTTCTCGCCATTAAGTCTTCTACTGCCCAATTAATCACTAAGCAGACACTTAATATGTGCAGATCCAGCAATTAACGTCAAGGGGGATCATGGGGGACCAGCTCCTAGGCAGCGGATCTATCTCAGCCTTTGGAGTCCCTAGATTGTTGCAATGCAATGCGGGTTTTTAAGACAAAAACACCGATACCCTGAATTTGGGACCCCTCTTAATTTAGGATTAGATATGGACAACAATAGTTTGCCAAAACATCTGAGATCCTCACCCCATCCAGTCTGCTTAACTATGTTGATTTAGACTTCCTGCCATAACTCTTCTACCGCCAAATTGTTCACAAACACTTATATTTCAATGATTAACGTAATTAATATTTGTTTAGTAATCCACTATCTTTATGGACAAATACTCGTAACAGTGTTCATAACCTTTCATTTTCATAGTTTTTCACTACATAGACAGGGGTGTAATGAAACAATCCATATTTCCACTGAAGACGTTAAGATTAAACCCCAACATTTCAATACTAATCTCGTGAGAATTATCTCCCTAGCAGATTCTTCGCAGTGTTTCCCTTTCTGTAAATAACATATTGAGATTATAGTGGAGTGCGGTAGATTTATATAAATACATTTTCACACATTCTGTCACGAACTTACTCTATCGAGACATCAGAATAATCATCTCATTGATATAGTTTCAGAAATACCAAGAGAAAAATTCATATTACCAGCATTTGAACCATTAGATGATTCCAAACGTGAGTAACATCATTAGTTTTACGAGTATCGTGATACATTATATTGCTTCCTCACATTGATACAAAATGTATACATTTATTATAGTCAAGCCACTGTGTTTTTCTTCACTGTTTTATTCTTTTATCTCGTGCTTTTCAGTGGACAGCCGGGATATATTCGTGGATTAAGTCTTGATCACAGTTCTCACGAGTTATTTCCCTGTATTGCATATATATACTATAGAAGGGATGGAGGGAGAGTACTCAAGAAGGGATAACGGGAAATAACTCGTGACAATCTCCTGTGGTCCTTATTAACCCACCTCTTTAGGTAGAGAGAATTTCACATTACGTTAATATGTGCATTGAATTAAAAACACTTAGAACGCCATTAACGATTTAAATGTATGCGTTTTTTCGTAGAAAGATCGAACACAGTTTCATTCTTGAAGAGGCTTGTCAAGTTTGAGACCATATGCCCAATCATTCTTGAGATATTGAGCAGAAACCGTTTTCCAGTCAATGTAACCCAGTCCTTGACCTTTGACCTACTAACCTCAAAATCAATAAGGATATTCTACTTATCATGATCAGGAGGCCTATTAAGTTTGACAACCATAGCCCATGTTTTCTCGATTTATTAAGCGGAAACCGTTTTAGGTCAATGTCACCATGCCATTGACCTTTGACACACATACCTCAAAATATTTAGGGGTCATCTACCAGGAGGCCTATCAAGTTTGAGTACCACGGTCCCAAGCGTTTTAAAGTCATCAATCAAAAACCCTAGGCAGCATTTAACATCCAATCTCGGTTAGTGTGTTCTTCAAGCAATCTGATTCTAACCTGCAGGGCCGCATTTCCCTAATTTTTAATCAAATACTCCAAAAGATGGCATACACATGGCTCCGATCGGACGGACAGAAACACAAACGGGCGGACAACGCCAATACTATATCCCTTCGCCTTCAGCGGGGGTGGGGTAACAAGTATTAAACAGTGCTTTGGAGATATCTTCATACTTGGCTTCCTGAAAGGAACACTCAAAAGTATCAAAATGCCGGAAAAGTCCGAGGGGTTTATCATTTGGACAAACTCAGTTTTCTTAAGTCACGTGATCTGTTTACAGGAGAGTCATTCATGTGTAACGAGACGTTCAACAGAACTCTTGAAGACAATTTAGAAGTTATACAGAATTATCCAAAAGGAATTGCTGACGACTATTTGTGGAAAATTGGGACAAACATGACAGAACCATTCCGAATGAAAGATTTTCCAGTGTTTGTTACTGCATTTGACAAGAGATATTATCCCCAATCACAGGGACTTTTTCAAGATTTACACAAGCGATTCTTGATGAACCCAAAATATAAGAAAGGAGTGCACATTATTGTGTACGATCTTGGAATGACCAAGCGACAACTAAAAATGGCAAGTTATCTGTTTCCTATACATGCAAATGGCAAGTTATCTGTTCCCTTTACATGCAAATGGCAAGTTATCTCTTTCCTTTTCATGCAAATAGCAAGTTATATGTTTTCTTCTATACATGCAAATGGCAAGTTATCTGTTTCCTATACATGCAAATGGCAAGTTATCTGTTTCCTATACATGCAAATGGCAAGTTATCTGTTTCCTATTCATGCACATGGCAAGTATTTTATACCTATATAACATCCAGAGCAACACCCTTTGGAGACGCAATTTTGGGATGCTGTTGAGAAGTTGTTGCTCAAGAGAGTTTTAGTAAATTGATTATTCTAACTATCAGAAAAGTTGATACAAGTTGTTAGAGAGAGTGTAGCTCAAGAGGGGGCTGCTCTGAAGAGATTGTTCTGTCTAAATTTTATTTCTATGCGAACTACTGCTATAAGTAACAACAATAAATTATATAATGATAATGTGGAGACTGGATGAAGTTGTGCATGTGGCATACTTATATTATCACGGTATCAAACAATTTCAGGTAAAACAAAAGTGCAGGTGCGAGATACGACGATTTCCATTTGAACAATTTCCACCTCATGTGAGAACATTAAAGACATATGCCTTCAAACCCATCATTGTACAGGTAACTTGTTTTCTTACGCAGGACTAAGAAGCGTCACTCAGGCATTCCGTACAAAACCTTAAGTAAACACATGCAAGATATAACCAACTTAAACAGCTATACATGTTTGTACTTTGAGACGTAATGGTGTCAAGTTAAAACCTTTGTAGTGACTACACGCCGTCTTGCTATGATCTCATGAGCATGTCACAATCTGCGACTCTGTTTTCACCTCTACAAAGAACCGGGACATCTATCCTGACAACTGTATTCTGTTTTTCGGCGCAGCCATACCAACATGGTTTTGCTATTTGCATATCAGTGTTGTGTACACCAATCAAATCTTACGTTAACCACCAGGGCAATTTCTTTCAACCGAACGTTAACCTTGACGCAGATTGGTTAACCTTTCGATAAAGGGTACGTTACCTTACCGAAATCCACTGAATTCTGGTGAATTTACCAAAATCCATTTTTGATCTGGAGTGACCAGCAATCGTTCCATCTCGGCATTGTTGTATGTTGCACAACAAATCTTAACCTTCAAATTCCGCCGACCATCTTTTTCAAGTTAATTCTTGTTTCTTTTATGTTGTTTTCACAGCGAAACATCATTTCATCCAAATATTGATCATCACGTAACGCGAGTGATTAATTTAATATCAAGAGGAGACAAGCGCAGGAGGAGTTTGGTAAATGTCCCATGTAAAGTTAAATACATTAATTCGCATTGCTAAGAACCTGACATCTGCTGAGATAAGTAAATACGCCTTGCTAAGAATCTGACCTATGCTGAGATAAGTAAATACGCCTTGCTAAGAACCTGGCCTATGCTGAGATATGTAAATACACATTGCTTAGAACCTGGCCTATGCTAAGATAAGTAAATACGCCTTGCTTAGAACCTGACATATGCTCAGATAAGTAAATACACATTGCTTAGAACCTGACATATGCTGAGATAAGTAAATACGTCTTGCTAAGAACCTGACCAATGCTGAGATAAGTAAATACGCCTTGCTAAGAAGATGGCCTATGCTGAGATATGTAAATACAAATTGCTTAGAACCTGGCCTACGCTAAGATAAGTAAATACGCATTGCTTAGAACCTGACATATGCTAAGATAATTAAATACACATTGCTTAGAACCTGACATATGCTGAGATAAGTAATAACCTTGCTTAGAACCTGGCCGATGATAAGATAAGTAAATACGCCTTGCTTAGAACCTGGCATATGTTAAGATAAGTAAATACACATTGCTAAGAACCTGGTATATGCTGAGATAAGTAAATACGCCTTGCTAAGAACCTGGCATATGCGGAGATATGTAAATACGCCTTGCTAAGAACCTGGCATATGCTGAGATAAGTAAATACGCCTTGCTAAAATCCTAGCATATGCTACAATAAGTAAATTCGCCTTGCTAAAAACCTGGCCTTTGCTAAGATAAGTAAATACACATGGCTAAGAACCTGGCATATGCTGAGATAAGTAAATACGCCTTGCTAAGAACCTGGCATATGCTACAATAAGTAAATTCGCCTTGCAAAGAACCTGACCTATGCTGAGATAAGTAAATACGCCTTGCTATTAACCTGGCCTATGCTGAGATAAGTAAATACGCATTGCTACGAACCTGGCGTATGCTACAATAAATAAATTCGCCTAGCTAAGAACCTGACCTTTGCTACAATAATTAAATACGACTTGCTATGAACCTGGCCTTTGTTGAGATTAGTAAATACGCCTTGCTACGAACCTGGCGTATGCTACAATTAGTAAATTCGCCTTGCTAAGAACCTGACCTATGCTACAATTATTAAACACAACTTGCTATGAACCTGGCCTTTGCTGAGATAAGTAAATACACCTTGCTAAGAACCTGGCCTATGCTGAGATAAGTAAATACGCCTTGATAAGAACCTGGCCTATGCTGAGATAAGTAAATACGCCTTGCTAAGAACCTGGCATATACTACAATTAGTAAATTCGCCTTGCTATGAACATCACCTATGCTACAATAAGTAAATACGACTTGCTATGACCTGACCTATGCTACAATAAGTAAATACGTCTTGCTTAGAACCTAGCCTATGCTGAGATTAGTAAATACGCCTTGCTAAGAACCTGACATATGCTGAGATAAGTAAATACGCCTTGCTTAGAACCTGACCTATGCAGAGATAATTACATAACATCATTTTTCACATGTTTATTACACAACATTAATCTTCACACTTCATGCCGCACAGTAACTGGTCTCGTCAAGCTGACACGTGATTTATATAAATTAGAAAGTAGCTCTTCCATCGATAGTCTGGTAAGTATTGTCTAACTATATGTATGTGACTGATATATGTACATGATTATTTCAGCAACTGTTGATGGAGCATGGTTTTGTATGGTGGATGGATAGTTCCGTCAGATTTACCACAGATGATATAGATTCAGCCATATTATATGCTAAGGAGTATAGCATGCTTTATACGGTCTCAACTTCTGGCAGAGTTGAACTGAGTTTGACAAAACAGACAGACATAAGAACATTCGAGTTTCTTGGTGAAGACAGATGTAAATTCAGACCATTTGGCGAGACTTGGGCAACAACAGTAATGTTTCATTATGATAATATATCACGTGCAGTAGTACAAGCATGGGCCACTTGCGCAGTAAATAGTGACTGTATAGCCCCGACGAACAGTCTGCAAAAACTCTTTTGTGATATGGAAGTAACTCATGATGGGCGTTGCCACAGGTTTGACCAATCAGTACTGAGTATTATAACCCGTCGTTTGTTCCATGAACAAAACGTTTATCCGTTCGACATTACATTGAATGACATTTATGAAATCAAGCGAGGAGATATTGTACCTTACTTTGAATCATGTGTACCTATGGTCAAGTGTTTGTTGTAATGTTTGGAAAATAAATGACCGTAAAGGTAAAACTCTTTTTGTATTCAGTGATACAATTTTGTAAAGTTAACGATTTAGACCAATAGATGTTTACAAGCAACTACTCGATGGCTGAAATAGCCAGTCAGGCTATCAAATGACACGTTGCTATGGCGACATCTCTGAGATTCGAAGTCAGTTATTGCTAACCAGTTGTAAAATATGATTTATATTCTTACTCAAGAAAAGATCTTACCATAATGAAACCCAAACAAATTATTTGAAAACTGGTTTAAGCCATAACAGGACACAAATTTGGGAGCACAATACCTTAAGAATGCAACGTTAGAAGTATAATAGATATGTGTAAAGAGAAAAGAACAGAATTTGGTAAATATTTTCAATAAAATAGAGCGATGACCAAATATTGTATACATGTATAGTTCTATATTGTGTGTTTTGATAGTTGCATGTTCGTTTCGTAAGCCATTCCATTACACAATATCCCGGACATATAAAATGTTTATATGTCCTTGACTAACATACAGTAATTGAAATATTATTTTATAATTTCAGTGGTATGCTTATTTTTGTAATGACTTACCATTTGTGTGCGAGAATGGTTTGAACTTTACATATCCATTTTGTCTTACCTGTTCGTAAATAGGACATCGTTACTTTTAGTTCATATACTTGTATATACAAGTTAGATAATATACTTCAATACTTCTTTGATATCAGATGTTTACGAGGGCTGTTATAATGGTCAACGTTTAAATGTATGTTTTGGCATTATATCAACAGAACACAAGATACGGTTTCAGATATATAGAAGACTAACAATGTTTTGTATTAGTGCCAAAGTAATATACATACCAGGGATACATTTATATACTCAGTACCGCGTAATAATGGAGTTGCAGTATATTTAAACAGACAGACAGCCAGCAACTGATAGGTAACTTTGGTGACTGTTTGGAGATTGAAACAGTTATTCCTAGTGACTGACACGTATCTATGGCGAATGCCTGGAGTCTGAATACAGTCAGTTATTGTTAGCACATGACAGATTAAAACTCCTGAGTTATTCATGCGTAGACTCGTAAATATCTGAATTAAATACCAGGTCCTGATGTATCTTCTTATGCACATGAAATTGTAATAGGCAATTCGAAACAATGTATTATTCGAAATAAAATGTCCGACCCGATGAATGCGAATGAACAAGATGCAACTGTACAAGTTATCCAGCACTTCCATATCCAACAAGAAAATGACACAGACCAAGGGCGGGTCCAGGTTTTGGTCTTAGGTGGGCGTAACTTTTTGGTCATTTTTTGGTTTGCTCAAGCCTTATAAAACAGCAATGACTGTGTTTTATTCTTTGTTTATTGAACATAAAACCACTTAAGAATCGCTTAATAGAAAATCTTATAATTAAAGATCTTGGTATATTTTTGTATTTTACTCGGACATACACGTAGTCGTAGCTGGTCAGAGAGAAAGTGGTAGTAAGTCGTAGCTGGTCAGAGAGAAAGTGGTAGTAAGTCTTAGCTGGTCAGAGAGAAAGTGGTAGTAAGTCGTAGCTGGTCATAGAGAGAGAAAGTGGTAGTAAGTCGTAGCTGGTCATAGAGAGAGAAAGTGGTAGTAAGTCGTAGCTGGTCAGAGAGAAAGTGGTAGTAAGTCGTAGCTGGTCATAGAGAGAAAGTGGTAGTAAGTCGTAGCTGGTCATAGAGAGAAAGTGGTAGTAAGTCGTAGCTGGTCAGAGAGAGAAAGTGGTAGTAAGTCTTAGCTGGTCAGAGATAAAGTGGTAGTAAGTCGTAGCTGTTCATAGAGAGAGTGTGATTGTAAGTCGTAGCTGGTCAGAGATAGAGAGAGTGATTGTAAGTCGTAGATGGTCAGAGAGAGAGAGGGGTAGTAAGTCGTAGCTGGTCAGAGATAGAGTGGTAGTAAGTCGTAGCTGGTCAGAGAGAGAGCGGTAGAAGGTCGTAGCTGGTCACAGAGAGAACGTGGTAGTAAGTCGTAGCTGGTCTGAGAGAAAGTGGTAGTAAGTCGTAGCTGGTCAGAGAGAAAGTGGTAGTAAGTCGTAGCTGGTCATAGAGAGAAAGTGGTAGTAAGTCGTAGCTGGTCATAGAGAGAAAGTGGTAGTAAGTCGTAGCTGGTCAGAGAGAAAGTGGTAGTAAGTCGTAGCTGGTCATAGAGAGAAAGTGGTAGTAAGTCGTAGCTGGTCATAGAGAAAGTGGTAGTAAGTCGTAGCTGGTCATAGAGAAAGTGATAGTAAGTCGTAGCTGGTCAGAGAGAAAGTGGTAGTAAGTCGTAGTTGGTCATAGAGAGAAAGTGGTAGTAAGTCGTAGCTGGTCAGAGAGAAAGTGGTAATAAGTCGTAGCTGGTCAGAGAGAGAAATTGGTAGTAAGTCGTAGCTGGTCAGAGAGAGAGAAAGTGATTGTAATTCGTAAGACTGCACGTGTGTATGAACGTACGCCCAGCCTGAAATTTGTATCTGCCACATCAAGTTGCGCATATCAATTCTGAAAAGTCAGTTTTCTTACCACGCTGTAACTAAACGTTCAAAGTCCGTATTTTGTGATTGTCTATTTGTCCATTCCAAAAGGCAATAAAGTTATATACATGTATATCTGAAATTATATTGCTTAGTTCGCGTGTTTTGATGCTCATTTGTTGTTCTAATTACAGTGCGATTTACGTTTTCGCTAAAACCATTATTGCCTTACATACTCGAATATATTATAAGCAATAATATGCAGTATTCATAAATCTACACTCCACTCATTCTCCACTCACCCAAGTGACGCTCGAGTGTAGATGGAGTGATGGTCGAGTTAGTGTCGGTCAAGTGAAAATTTTATATTCACAAACCACACTCACATGAGTAGTTAACGGTCAATGTAGACGTAGTTTTCATGGTCTAATGATTGAAGCAATTGCTGTATCATGCGTAAATCAACAAGTTGTTTGTTTGTAAAAGAATGTACAGATGAAATCAAACGACAGTTTTGACGATACATTGATCAACATTTCAAATAAATAAATATCACGAACTATTTTGATAATCATAAAATTAACTTGTCGATAAACAAATGATAAATTCGTTAGACTATTAATGCCATTTTCTCAGCAGAAATAATATAAAACATAACACGTTGGTCAGGCACGTCTCTGTGCTTTAGACAAACTATTTTGAAACTTATTACAGTAAAACCTCCTTTTAAGAACACCTCAATACTAAAAACACATCCGCATCAACATCGGTACCCAGTCTATTCATAACATATATTATCATATGTATGTTATGAATAGCTTGGGTACCTCGCGAGGGTGCTGTTCCATGTCACAGAGGCGCGTTTCTTAGAAAAATAAAATTCTACCTAGCTACGTAGGGAAAGTAGGGGCGTCGTTTCTTAAACGTAGGAAAAGCACTACTAATAGGGACACCCCAACTGTTTATACATGCACATATTTATAATGAAGACACCTTTATCACCCCTAGCAGTATACGGAATCTGCCAAAGTCATGTTATAATCAGTTATCGTCGGGGAACAGTATAACCGAACAATCCCAAGAAATTACTGATTGCAGGAATCCATATAAACTTACAGTGGAACACGCTTATAACAAATTTCTAGGGACCTGGAGATTTACTTCGTTATATCCAAACTTTGTTATATCCATACAACAAAATGTCATTATAATTGTATGGATAAAACAAATTACGTTATAACATCTATACATAGAGCTTGGTCGGGGAATAAAGACTACTACGTACTATCCGATTTTTCGTTATAACCGAGAACGTTATAAGCGTGTTCCACTGTATTCGTATACTGAAACTTATGGTTTTTATCAAGTGTCAGAAATATATGTATCTTTGTCGGTGAATGAGTGCCACTATCCACTGTACTCCTAAGGCGATATATTCATATATTAGTTAACCATTTCCGTCTTAATTTGTTGTTTAAACTTATTTACTAACAATTACAAGAGGTACAAATTGACGATACGGCTGTCACGGATTAATAACATAATAAGATCTAATTACAGGTGTGAACAATGATTTCAGTGATGAAGTTATCGATGAGGCTTCAGGGTAAGATAATACTCTTATTTTTTTATTATAATTATTTATTTTTTGTTTGTCAAATTCAAGTCACAAGTTTCAAGTTTGTATATGGAATCGCAATCCCCACCAAGTAAAAAACAAAAACAACAACAACAAAAACCCAAATTTAATCATCATCCAATAAACAAAAATTGTAACGCCATTACCTATACCATTATGTAATTATGTTATTTTTTGTACACATGTCATTACATTTGTAATCTGTGTGAAATGTAAAAATAAAGGAATTGTTCTGTTCTGTTCAAACATATTGATTATTGATAATATCATTCGTTTCATTCGTTTATTTAGCCTTTGGCCATTTACAATATTATATGGCAAAGAATCACAATTTATGTGGAACACAAGAAAAACAGTTTATCACATGAAAATATTCTGAAATATAAAATATCAAAATTAATATATTTCATATTATAGACACAATAAACATAAAAAGAGCAACTTAAGAAAGAAAAACACATAGAGATAATGACATATACATATCTGGAAGAAATAATTTGCAATTACAAATTAATATTAATTATGTACCTTAGTTGGCTATATAATATTATTTTCCAATGTATTTTTTCTGATAACAAATGCCTCAGTTATAAATTTAGCAGTATTTAGAAGGCATTTACTCTTGTTTGACTTTAATATATGGTAAATTTTCTCCAAGCTTGGCAATAAAGAGTGACGAATATATTGTTTTCTCAAATCATGATATTTTGGACAGCATAACAAGAAATGGTATTCCGTTTCTACGACATTCTGAGTGCATATTTTACATATTCTATTTCCTCTATCAATACCGAGTAGTCTACCGGCTTCAATTTCCAAGTTATGACTGCTGAGTCTAAATTGTGTAAATCGAAATCTTATGTTATCATCTCTAATTATATCAAGATAATTTTCAAATTCAAAATTTGTTTTAAATTCACAATAGTGGCTTAGTTTCGGCATTGTGCTGATTGAACTATACCAGTCTTGAATAAATTGGTCATGTATTCTCCTTTTCATGGTTATTAAATAATTATTTCTAAAATTAAAGTTTGTTCGGACGTACTGAAAGCCAAGATGGTCAATGACTGAGTTCAAACGTGAGGCCCATGTAATACCAGTAACATTTTCAGTGAGGTCTTGATACAAAGCATACATTGAAGATTGATTGTGTTTCATGATTTTTGACCAAAATTTAATAGATCTTATTTTGCTTACTATTGATAATAATGATTTGAGAAAAATGTATATTCAACAATATTATTACGTTAGACCAAATATGTGATATGTAATTGATAATAATGATTTGAGAAAAACGTATATTCAACAATAGTATTACGTTAGACCAAATATGTTTATATTCTTGGAATTATTACAATTGAGAAATAAAAAAATGTTATGCAAATTGGCCGTATATTACAAGAAAGCTTTAATTATAAGAAATAATGTATTGAATAATATAAACTGATGTACATGTATCTATATTGTTCATCCTCGACTGTTAATGAATAAGTGTTAACTGTAGTATATTTTTATATTTTCTATGCAGTCACGTGAAAACTTTGTATATATATATACGAAACGTTTTATATAGATGATGTACTTTGTACAAGTCTAGATAAAATATATGTTCTGTAATTGTAAAGTTATATTTCTTGTGTCAACTTGTTAGAAAAACATTAAATTTCTCGTTGATGATATGAATACGATCTTATAGCTGTTAGTGTCCTCATGATTGGACATGCGCTAATTGTTTGTTTTGGTACTAAGTAATTGAGGTGCCGCTATTTCAGAAATGGTGCGTAGTTCTTGCAGTGCGAGTTGAAAGAACTACTTGTTTTGTAGACCGGTGTGAAGTTAGCAATAATAGCAGTAACAACAGTAACAGCAGTAACATCAGTTATACTGTCGGTTCTGTTGGAAGAGGAAGCAGTATTACTGCTGTAAATCAATGATAATGGTTATTGTTAATTTACAGTTATACCTATGCTGTAATGTTATTACTAGTAGCAAAAAGGCAGTGTTACCCTTCAACGTTTTTGCTAGGAGCAGTACATCCCTCGCATGTCCCTCTTATTGCTTGTAGTATCACCAATGAATCTGAATCTGACCATTCTCCTACTGCAAGCAATATTATCTGCATTGATGCTTATTACTGCTAGTATCATTGATTTACAGCAGTAACAGCAGTAATACTGCTACCTATTCCTGTAGTATTGCTGCTGTTACTGCTGTCACTGATATTACTGCTAACTTCACACCGGTGTTATGTAGCCGAGATCAATATACGCACATATATTGGGCTCATATAGTAGCTAATATACAGGCACGGAAGTAAATTAGTTTTAATAAGAAAAGGATCAATGAGATAAGGGTTAAAAAAAGGAATGCATACCACGAACAGTTTGCCATGTAATATTGTTGTACATTTAAGGTAACAGACTTTGCGTCAGGATCGTTCTTACAAGTATCCTGTTTATCTTTCTGTTACTGGCTTTACATAGTTCAACACTTAGAGGTAAGACTTGTGTAATCATTATATCAAAACTAAATTTATGTTTGTCACGAATTTATTCGTAAAGTTTGTTGATATTGTATTGAAATGTACACGTTAACGATACTTATGTTGATTAACACTTCTCGCCATTAAGTCGTCTACTGCCCAATTAATCACTAAGCAGACACTTAATACGTGCAGATCCAGCAATTAACGTCGAGGGGGATCATAGGGGTCCAGCTCCTAGGCAGCGGATCTATCTCAGCCTTTGGAGTCCTTTTCATAGTTTTTCACTACATAGACAGGGGTGTAATGAAACAATCCATATTTCCACTGAAGACGTTAAGATTAAATCCCCAACATTTCAATACTAATCTCGTGAGAATTATCTCACTCGCAGATTCTTCGCAGTGTTTCCCTTTCTGTAAATAACATATTGAGATTATAGTAGAGTGCGGTAGATTTATATAAATACATTTTCACACATTCTGTCACGAACTTACTCTATCGAGACAAGAGGATAATTATCTCATTGATATAGTTTCAGAAAGACCAAGAGAAAAAATCATATTACCAGCATTTGAACCATTAGATGATTCCAAACGTGAGTAACATCATTAGTTTTACGAGTATCGTGATACGTTGCTTCCTCACATTGATACAAAATGTATACATTTATTATAGTCAAGCCACTGTGTTTTTCTTCACTGTTTTATTCTCTTATCTCGTGCTTTTCAGTGGATAGCCGGAATATATTCGTGGATTAAGTCTTGATCACAGTTCTCACGAGTTATTTCCCTGTATTGCATATATATACTATAGAAGGGAAGAAGGGAGAGTACTCAAGAAGGGATAAAGGGAAATAACTCGTGACAATCTCCTGTGGTCCTTATTAACCCACCTCTTTAGGCAGAGAGAATTTCAAATTACGTTAATATGTGCATTGAATTGAAAACACTAAGAACGCCATTTACGATTTAAATTTATGCGTTTTTTCATAGAAAGAGCGAACATAGTTTCATTCTTGAAAAGTCTTGTCAAGTTTGAGACCATAGGCCCAATCTTTCTTGAGTTATTGAGCAGAAACCGTTTTCCAGTCAAGGTAACCCAGTCCTTGACCTTTGACCTACTAACCTCAAAATCAATAAGGGTATTCTACTTATCATGATCAGGAGACCTATTAAGTTTGACAACCATAAGCCCATGTTTTCTCGAATTATTAAGAAGAAACCGTTTTAAGTCAAGGTCACCATGCCATTGACCTTTGACACACAGACCTCAAAATATTTAGGTGTCATCTACCAGGAGGCCTATCAAGTTTGAGGACCACGGTCAAAAGCGTTTTAAAGTCCTCAATCAAAAACCCAATGAAGAATTTAACATCCAATCTCTTTTCACCATAGTACAAAGGGTCATAGTTAGTGTGTTCTTCAAGCAATCTGATTCTAACCTGCAGGGCCGCATTTCCCTTTAATGAAATACTCCAAAAGATGTCATAGATATGGCTCCGATCGGACGGACAGTAACACAAACAGACGGAGAACGCCAATACTATATCCCTTCGCCTTCAGTATTCACGTATTAAACAGTGCTTTGGAGATACATGTATCTTCATACTTGGCTTCCTGAAAGGAACACTCTAAAGCATCGAAATGCCGGAAAAGTCCGAGGGGTCTATCATTTGGACAAACTCAGTTTTCTAAAGCCACGTTATCTGTTTACAGGAGAGTCATTCATGTGTAACGAGACGTTCAACAGAACTCTTGAAGACAATTTAAAAATTATACAGAATTATCCAAAAGGAATTGCTGACGACTTTTTGTGGAAAATTGGGACAAACATGACAGAACCATTACGAATGAAAGATTTTCCAGTGTTTGTTACTGCATTTGACCAGAGTTATTATCTTCAATCACAGGGACTTTTTCAAGATTTACACAAGCGATTCTTGATGAACCCAAAATATAAGAAAGAAGTGCACATTATTGTGTACGATCTTGGAATGACCGAACGACAACTAAATATAGCAAGTTATCTGTTTTCTATACATGTAAATGGCACTTTATCTCTTTTCTATACATGCAAATAGCACTTTATCTCTTTGTTATACATGCAACTGGCACTTTATCTATTTGCTATACATGCAACTGGCACTTTATCTCTTTGTTATACATGCAAATAGCACTTTATCTCTTTGTTATACATGCAACTGGCACTTTATCTATTTGCTATACATGCAACTGGCACTTTATCTCTTTGTTATACATGCAACTGGCACTTTATCTCTTTGTTATACATGCAACTGGCACTTTATCTCTTTGTTATACATGCAAATGGCACTTTATCCATTTTCTATACATGCAACTGGCACTTTATCTATTTTTTATAAATGCAAATGGCATTTTTTCTATTTTCCATACATGCAACTGGCATTTTTTCTATTTTCCATACATGCAACTGGCATTTTTTCTATTTTCCATACATGCAACTGGCATTTTTTCTATTTTCCATACATGCAAATGGCATTTTTTCTATTTTCCATACATGCAACTGGCATTTTTTCTATTTTCTATATATGCAACTGGCACTTTATTTATTTTCTATAAATGCAAATGGCACTTTATCTATACATGCAACTGTCACGTTATCTATTTTTTTTTTACATGCAACTGGCACTATCTATTTTCTATACATGTAACTGGCATTTTATCTATTTTCTATACATGCAACTGGCACTTTATCTATTTTCTATACATGCAACTGGCACTTTATCTATTTTCTATACATGCAACTGGCACTTTATCTATTTTCTATACATGCAACTGGCACTTTATCTATTTTCTATACATGCAACTGGCACTTTATCTATTTTCTATACATGCAACTGGCAAGTATGTTCATACATATATATAACATCCAGAGCAACACCTTTTGGAGACGCAATTTTGGGATGCTGTTGAAAAGTTGTTGCTCAAGAGAGTTTTAGTAAATTGACTATTCTAACTACCAGAAAAGTTGATACTGTTGGGAGAGATTGTAGCTCAAGAGGGGGCTGTTCTAAATTTTATTTCTATGCGAACTAATGCTATAAGTTACAACCATTATATAATGATATTGAAGAGACTGGATGAAGTACTTATATTATCACGGTATCGAATAATTTCAGGTAAAACAAAAATGCAAGTGCGAGATACGACGATTTCCATTTGAACAATTTCCACCTCATGTGAGAACATTAAAGACATATGCCTTCAAACCCATCATTGTACAGGTAAAGTTTTCTTACGCAGGACTAAGAAGCGTCACTCAGGCATTCCGTACAAAACCTTAAGTAAGCACATGCATGATATAACCAACTTAAACAGCTATACATGTTTGTACTTTGAGACGTAATGGTGTCAAGTTAAAACCTTTGTAGTGACTACACGCCGTCTTGCTATGATCACAATCTGCGACTCTGCCTTCTCCTCTACAAAGTACCGGGACATCTATCCTGACAAACACTTTCAACTGTATTCTGTTTTTCGGCGCAGCCGCACTAACATGGTGTTGCTATTTGCACAGTGTTGTGTACACCAATCAAATCTTACGTTAACCACCAAGGCAATTCCTCTTCAACCGAACATTTGTAACCTTGACGCGGATTGGTTAACCTATCGATAAAGGGTACGTTACCTTACCTAAAACCACTGAATTCTGGTGAATTTACCGAAATCCATTTTGGATCCGGAGTGACCAGCAATCGTCACATCTCGGCATTTGTTGCACAACAAATCTTAACCTTCAAATTCCGCCGACCATCTTTTTCAAGATATTTCATGTTTCTGTTATGTTATACTTCGATTTATATACCAGTATTGCAGATTGATATTGTTCCAATTATATCTTATAGAAATGTAGTGAACGTAGGTGGTTGTATGAAAAACAAATTTAATAGAAATAATCAATGGCTTAATTTTCACAGCGAAACATCATTCATCCAAATATTGATCATCACGTATTAAACGCGAGTGATGAATTTAATCTCCAGGGGAGACAAACGCAGCGAGGAGTTTGGTAAATGTCCCGTGTAAAGTTAAATAAATTAATTCGCATTGCTAAGAACCTGGCATATGTTAAGATAAGTAAATACGTCTTGCTTAGAACCTGACATATGCTGAGATAAGTAAATACGCCTTGCTGAATCTGACCTATGCTGAGATAAGTAAATACGCCTTGCTAAGAATCTGACCTATGCTGAGATAAGTAAATACACATTGCTTAGAATCTGACCTATGCTGAGATAAGTAAATACACATTGCTTAGAACCTGGCCGATGCTAAGATAAGTAAATACGCATTGCTTAGAACCTGGCATATGCTGAGATAAGTAAATACGCATTGCTTAGAACCTGGCATATGCTGAGATAAGTAAATACACGTTGCTTAGAACTTGACATATGCTGAGATAAGTAAATACGCCTTGCTTAGAACCTGGCATATGCTAAGATAAGTAAATACACATTGCTTAGAACTTGACATATGCTGAGATAAGTAAATACGCCTTGCTTAGAACCTGGCCGATGCTAAGATAAGTAAATACGCCTTGCTTAGAACCTGGCATATGCTAAGATAAGTAAATATGCCTTGCTTAGAACCTGGCATATGCTAAGATAAGTAAATACGCATTGCTTAGAACCTGGCATATGCTAATGTAAGTAAATATGCCTTGCTATGAACCTGGCATATGCTAAGATAAGTAAATATGCCTTGCTTAGAACCTGGCATATGCTAAGATAAGTAAATATGCCTTGCTTAGAACCTGGCATATGCTAAGATAAGTAAATACGCCTTGCTTAGAACCTGGCATATACTAAGATAAGTAAATACGCCTTGCTATGAACCTTGCATATGCTACCATAAGTAAATACGACTTGCTATTAACATGGCCTATGTTGAGATAAGTAAATACGGAACCTGGCCTATGTTGAGATCAGTAAATACGACTTGCTATGAACCTGACCTATGCTGAGATAAGTAAATACGTCTTGCTTAGAACCTGACATATGCCGATTTAAGTAAATACGCCTTGCTAAGAACCTGGCCTAGGCTGAGATAAGTAAATACGCCTTGCTAAGAACCTGACATATGCTGAGATAAGTAAATACGCCTTGCTAAGAACCTGACCTATGCCGAGATAATTACATATTACTCATTGTTCGCATGCCAATTACACAACATTAATCTTCACACTTCATGCCGCACAGTAATACGTGATTTATATAAATTAGAAAGTTGCTCTTCCATCGATAGTCTATGGATGTGTTATACAAGAGTGCCTGGTAAGTATTGTCTAACTATATATATGAGACTAGTATATGTACATGATTATTTCAGCAACTGTTGATGGAGCACGGTTTTGTATGGTGGATGGATAGTTCCGTCAGATTTACGACAGATGATATAGATTCAGCCATACTATATGCTAAGGAGAATAGCATGCTTTATACGGTCTCAACTTCTGACAGAGTTGAAATTAGTTTGACAACACAGACAGACATAAGAACATTCGAGTTTCTTGGTGAAGACAGGTGTAAATTCAGACCATTTGGCGAGACTTGGGCAACAACAGTAATGTTTCATTATGATAATATATCACGTGCAGTAGTACAAGCATGGGCCACTTGCGCAGTAAATAGTGACTGTATAGCCCCGACGAACAGTCTGCAAAAACTCTATTGTGATATGGGAGCAACTCATGATGGGCGTTGCCACAGGTTTGACCAATCAGCACTGAGTATTATAACCCGTCGTTTGTTCCATGAACAAAACGTTTATCCGTTCGACATTACATTGAATGACATTTATGAAATCAAGCGAGGACATATTGTACCTTACTTTGAATCATGAGTACCTATGGTCAAGTGTTTGTTGTAATGTTTGGAAAATAAATGACCGTAAAGGTAAAACTCTTTTTGTATTCAGTGATACAATTTTGTAATTTTAACGATTTAGACCAATAGATGTTTACAAGCAACTACTCGATGGCTGAAATAGCCAGTCAGGCTATCAAATGACAGGTTGCTATGGCGACATCTCTGAGATTCGAAGTCAGTTATTGCTAACCAGTTGTAAAATATGATTTATATTCTTACTCAAGAAAATATCTTACCATAATGAAACCCAAACAAATTATTTGAAAAGTGGTTTAAGCCTTAACAGGACACACAATTTGGAGCACAATACCTTAAGAATGCAACGTTAGAAGTATAATAAATATGTTTAAAGAGAAAAGAAGATATTCGGTCAATATTTTCAATAAAATAGAGCAATGTCCAAACCTTGTATACATGTATAGTTCTATATTGTGTGTTTTGATAGTTGCATGTTCGTTTCGTAATTCATTCCATTACACTATATCCCGGACATATAAAAGGTTCATATGTCCTTGACTACATACAGTAATTGAAATAGTATTTAATAATGTTTGTGGTATGCTCGACAATCTTGATTTTCATGACTTGCCATTTGTGTGAGAATGATTTTAACTCAACATATCCATTCCGTCTTACCTGTTTTAAATAGGGCATTGTTACTTTTAGTTCATATACTTGTACATACAAGTTAAACAAGAAATGGGCAATGCCCACAAACCAGGTTTTCAACCTAGTTATTTGTAACCAAGGCTCTGTTTGTATAATGAATACATGATGATCATCTATGCTGCAAAGGTGCCATAGGTGATACATGCATACTAATACTCACACTTAGATATATTATATATATATATGCAACAACTATACACCAAGTTTGATGTCAATACACCCACCCATAGCGAAGATATTAAGTGGAAACTGATTTTTAAATTTCAAATGACCTTGCCTTGGACGGAACAAACCCAAAAGCAATCCCAAGCGAGCTCTCCACATGTTCTTACTATACACCAAGTTTGATGTCAATATGATCAACGGAACTGAAGTTATTCGCCAGAAACCAAATTTCTATTTTTAGTAACGGTGACCTTGACCTTGAGTGGAACGAGCCCAAAAGCAATCCCAAGCGAGCTCTCCACAATCATGTTCTTACTATACATTAAGTTTGATGTCAATAAGATGAATGGAAGTTATTCGCCGGAAACCACCAGTTTGATATAACGACACACACCATTCTATTCTAATAATCTGGTTTTCGTTTAAAATCTGGTTAATAATATACTTTAAAACTTCTTTGACATCAGATGTTTACGAGAGCTGTCATAATGATCAACGTTTAAATGTAGATGAAGTTTTGGTGTTATATCAAGAAAAAAGACGATTTTGAACAACTTCTCTTCCTTTTTCAACAAATTTTAGGATTTTTCATGAAAAAAATCGGGAGCCAAAACGACATCGCATTATAATGGATATCCCGGTATAACCAACCGCAGTGTATTTAAACAGACAGACAGCCAGCAACTGATAGGTAACTACCGTGACTGCAGATTGAAACACTTTTTTACAGATATTCCTAGTGACTGACAGGTATCTATGGCGAATGCCTAAAGACTGAATACAGTCAGTTATTGCTAGCACAGGACAGATCCAAACTCCTGTGTGTTGAATCAGGAGTCAGGTGCTCAACCTTTCAACCATTATGCCTCCAAAATTATTAGTTGTTATTCAGTCAAACCTATTTTATTTGACAACCTTCCACTCGTAAACATCTGAAATAGATATCCTGATGTATCTTCTTTTGCACATCAAATTGTAATAGAAACAATGTATAATTCGAAATAAAATGTCCGACCCAATGAATTGGATTGAACAAGATGCAACTGTACAAGTTATCCAGCACTTCCATATCCAACACCCCCCCCCCCCCGTCCTGGATCCGCTAGTGCAGACAACATAATATACAGACAACTGAGGCAAACTTCATCTTCAAGTATTAGTTCAACAGTCAATGTCAGTCAATGACGATTTACAGATTAAACTGGAACACATCATATACAAATCAAACAAACAAACGCAATTAATCAGAGAATATTATATTTTGGTACATCATACAGAATGCAGACCACTTTTGTCGGCATAATTTTGGTAAAATTGAATTAAAGACTGATTGATTCTGGGTGGAACAGCTTTGAGAGCCATCTCAAAATGAGATTTCTTTACTACTTCACTTGTGATATCTTCTTGTAGAGCACACATTGCAGCTTCATGGCATACGGCTGATATCTGAAATAGTAGGTGTTTATTTTACATCAACTGTGAAACACATTTGAGCGCTGCTATGGGAATTACAACCTCTTCTGTAAGTGACTTCATTTCAAGAAAACGCAAAATGTGATGTCACTATTTGCAAGCAGGAAAAAATATTTACTCCATAATATTGGTCACTTCATTTTATATTGCCATATGAGGCAAATATTGCTTAATGTTAGTAGATAGTGATGTCACATGTGACGTTTTCTGGAAATGGCGTTCATATACAACTTATATAAATAATGCTTAATGACTTCTTTCTGGGTTACTGACAAGTAGTTTCATCTTATTCAGGAATTTCGATGTTAGTGTTCCAACGCAGGTTTCGAACTCATTGGTTCAGACTAGGAGTAGACACTCTACAGCTCAGCCATTCTGCTCATTAAATCACAACACATCCATGTTAACTGTGATACATGCATATCATATACCAACTGAACAGTTATACTGATTAATCTCCCATCAGATTTGATCAAAATTAATTTCTTACATAGTAGGAGTGACTCATTTTGTGCTTTTCCTGAATCTAAAAGCCAACAAGGCAGAAAACTTCATAATTGTTTCTGAATTTATTAAATATCATCTATATAATATATATATATATACAAAACATGTACAGTCAACTTTGTTTATTCGTCAACCTTCTATCCTCATACTTGAATTAAATATCAGGTCCCATTGTATCTTCTTAGGCACGTTCAATTGAAATGGGCTATACAAAACTAAGTACATTGTATTATTCCAAATAAAATTTTGGACTCGATGATTTCGAATGAACAAGTTCTGACTGTATTAATTTTCCTAATTACATGTAACTATCTAACTGTTTCAAACAATACATTTGTGAAATTTGCGAGGGAAAATTTAGTAAATAAATTACCTCAGCTCCTGAATAATTGTGAGTAAGACCAGCCAACCAATCAGCTGTTATGTTGGTTTCTGTGGGAACTTTAGCTAGATGAATACCGAATATTTCAGTTCGGGTTTCTCTGTCCGGTAAAGGGACATAAAGTACTCTGTCAAATCGTCCTGGTCTCAACAGGGCCTGAAACATGATCAAACTAAAGTCAAACGTAATATATATGAATGATCGAGTCGACAAGCTAATGTAACAAACATACCATATCGATCCCAAAAGCACAAAGACACATAAAAAATATACAGTATCATCTGTATTATGTATCAGGTCCCGATGTATCTTCTAAGTTTCGTCTAATTGAATGGGCTATTCGAAACCACGTATTTTTTATAATTTTGGACCCGATGAATTCGAATGAACGAGATCCAACTGTACATACAAGTAAAGACACACAAATAACATATCCCTTCTATATTCACTATGCTTGACCTGTTCAAACATCCAAGACACAATGTCCTATAGTAAATACTTTGTGCTTTTTAAGGTAGCAGACTTTGCAGTTTGTATCTTCCCATGAACATTTTAATGTAATATAGTTGATGTAACTGTAAATTCCAATTGTCGATATCGATATTATGAAAAGCATTAAACATTGTTTTACCGTACATTTCTTGCTTTACAGTATTCATAATAAGAATACAATTTAAACCAATTCTTCAAATTAATTATAAAGACCACCTGCGAACAAAGACCACTATTGCAAAATCTGTCTGCAAAGACCAGCAATTTTATCTCCCATCAGACCATTTGCAATGATATTTAATCTGTTAATAGAGACCACCTGTAAACAAAGACCACATTTTGCTGTTCCCATGGGTGGTCTTTACAGACAGGTTTGACTGTATACTGAATGTTTAAATCTTACTTTATCGATCATATCTGGTCTATTAGTTGCTGCTACTATAGTGACATTTGATAAGCCTTCTACACCATCGATCTCTGTAAGAAGTTGTGCTAGAACACGATCAGCAACATTACTGCTTCCGGAAGAACTGTAAGTAGACCAATACATTATCAAACTGTCTTCTATAAAAATGTCACATAAAACATAAGCCTCATCCATGGTTTGTACCGATGAGCTACAGATTGGGAGTAGAGTGGTTATAAACTGCGCTAACAGTGTGCACTAAAATGCCACTCCGCATCATATTAGATTAAGTCAAACTTGCGGTAGGGATCAGATGTATTTAGGGACTGTTTGTGATAAGCGACCACTTTACATGCCTCCTGAGCAAAATTGTTGTATAAACTTGTTCTATTAAATGCCCATTCTCTTGATGAAACCAGCAACCACATTGTTTCTAGGCATTTGGGATAAAAATTGTTTTAAACGAACGCTTGTCCCTAATTGCAACCAATGTAAAAAATTTCACAAACCTTCCCCTTTCCACAGCTAAAGCATCAATTTCATCGAAGAAAATAATTGACGGAGAAGCAGATCTGGCCTTCCGAAAAACTTCTCTAACAGCTCTCTCCGATTCTCCGACCCATTTACTGAATAATTCTGGTCCCTGTAAGTGGAACATACATATACAGTGGAACCCCTCTAAACCGAACCTAGGCCGGACCGGATAAAAAGTTCGGTTTAGAGGGGTTTCCGGTTTAGAGGGGTTTTAGGAAATGCATTAAACAACAACATAATTAATGACTTAGTGTATTAATTTTTATTCATCCCTTATACATGCACGGTTTCGGAACAGATTCTGACTCTTTGATCAATTTAATTTTGTCATCAAGTGACAATTCTATTCTTCGACGTTTAGAAGGAGGCGCAGACATGTTGATTGTCTGAATGATAAAATCAATCTGACAGAAACTGATTGATAAAACAACAAAATTGTTCCACATTATTGTTAGTTTAAACAACAATACCTGCACTCGTCTTTACTCTGCTAATACGCTCATTAACTACATGTAGAATGATAATTTGATTCTTTTAACAAAAGATCAATTGAACAGTCACCTACTGTAGCATTCATCATTAAATAAATTATTGAAAACATCGATTGATGTGTATGGTCGGCAATTAAAAGTTGTTAATGATATTTGCAAACTGTCACTTTCTTTTGTCGTTACTTGGTTAATAATTGCGATTATCACACTGTACCTATTTACCCGCGCACCGTCATAAAGTAAACAAACGTGTAGCTACTGCCGATTGAAGCCATTTAACAGATAAGGTGTGAAAACGCCGTGTTAACACATTTATTGTCTAAACACTTTAGGTGTCATAAATTGCTGTTCGGTTTAGAGGGGTAAATTACTGTTGAAATAGTTAAGAAATAATGGAAATCTTGTTCGGTTTCCGGAATAGAGGGGTTCCGGTTTACAGAGGTTTTTACACAATGAAAATAGAACAGAAAAAATCGGGACCACGCAAATTGTTCGGTTTAGAGGGAATTCCGGTTTACTGAGGTTCCGGTTTTGAGGGGTTCCACTGTAGTTCTATTTAATCTATACTGGATTAAAACAACTTGTTCTCTATACACTGACTTTGTTTTCTTCCATAATTAAAGTATAACATCAGTAAAATACATCCTTCACTATATACAGTCAAACCTGTGTTAAAGACCACCTGTGAACAAAGACCACTATTGCAAAACCTGTCTGCAAAGACCACCAATTTTATCTCCCATCAGACCATTTTCAATGATATTTAATCTGTTAATAGAGACCACCTGTAAACAAAGACCACATTTTGCTGTTCCCATGGTGGTCTTTACAGACAGGTTTGACTGTACTGTTATACCATACTTTGTATCATGAAGTCAAATTATATCATTATTTACAATATTTTATCATCTTCCCTATTTAACTAAAGAATTCTACAAAATATTTCAGTCTTTTCACAATTTGTTAAAAAAATGCTGATCCAAGATTAGGTGAACTAGATGTGTCATAGGACACAGGTGGACACATTGACAATCACACTTGACCTTGACCCAAAGCGTTTGGTGTTGAATAAAAGAGATCAAGTATGATAAAAATCTACGGTTATATCCCAGATTAATGAAGCAATATGTAGTGGTACGTAATACAGCATGTTTCTAATGTGTTGCAATATATCACGGTACATTACCATTCAAGCTAATTGTAACATCCAGAGTCAAAACAGCAAGAACCCATCACATCACAGTACTAAAAATCATGATACCTTTACAGCCAGGAAATTCAGTCCACTTTCTGTAGCAAGAGCCTTGGCAATCATTGTTTTAGAGCAACCTGGTGGTCCATACATAAGTATACCTTTAGGATGAGATATACCCATCCTAGTGAAGGCTTCAGGATGTTTCAATGGCCATTCAACAGCTTGTTTCAGTTTGAGCTTTATCTGTTCTTGGCCCCCAATGTCACTCCATAAAACCTAAAATGGAAACATAACCAGGATAAATCTAAGGCGAAAAACATACAGTCAACTCCTGTTACGCTGACATTCATCACAACAGAATTTTCGCTTAACAACACAAATCCAAAGGGAACAAATCTACACATTGTTTTATTGACCTCGTTCTATATAATGACCTATTCAATATAACAATATAAAGCCAGGTCACAAATATGGTCGTTATAACAAGTGTTGTCTGTACAGTACTTATCCAGAAACAACTGAAGTGTTAGTTGATACAGATACCTAATATTTTCACATAAAACACCGAACTGGGCATGGGTACTGGTTAGTGACCAAGCAAGCATTCATCAATAGTGATTAATTAGTATAATTTATTTTAACTACTTCCACAATTGATTCAAAATAAGTAAGATTAAAAATGAAAACCAAAGTACTTTTTAGAATACCAAGTTTATCAACTGAATAATTCAATATTAATGAATGCGTAGTGGTGTTTTTGGTATTGTTTTTGCTAGATTGTTATATCACAAGATAATAGACCATCAAAACTTTCTACTCACCAATCCCAGAAATAAGCACGCTCATAATGAATGACATGACAAGTACTGGTATGTGGGCAATGTTATGATTTGAATGGCAGTCAGATACCAATTCAATTTTAATTCAAGAATATCTCTACATATTATAAGATTACAATGACTATGAATTATGACAACAAGAAGGTATGATGTTGAGAAATTTTGTTCCAGGACTCAGATTTCCTTCAATTCTTTACGATAAATTTCTGACTACATTCAAGACCAGGTAGAAATTGTGGCGCCTCTGGAGTTTGAACTATGTTTTCTAACAATTTGACCCAGTCATTTCTGGGATTTCATTGAGGTCAACAATCTAATTGATAAAGTTTCATTAAGATTTTGCCAAAATCATGACTTCTGGAGTTTTAACATGCCAATTCCTAATGACAGACAAAGCACATCACACGACAGACACAGGGCATTCACAGTTCACCTTGAAAACTGTGTGCTCAAATGAGCTAAACACATATAATAGATGAAGAGTTAATTCCACTAACCTTTGGTACATCAATTTGCACTTCTCTCATTGCACTAGGCTGAACAACTGCCATACCGTACATGAAATCATTGTAAGATAAACACAGAGACTGCTTGTTGTTTATATTTTGTTTCATACTGTATAAGCTGGCTGAAAAAAACAACATAATAGTCAATATAACCATTTGTTACTTCTGTTGCATTTTATACAGTTTTTGTACAGAAATTCACATATGTATAGTCAAACCTGTGTTAAAGACCAACTGCGAACAAAGACCACTATTGCAAAACCTGTCTGCAAAGACCACCAATTTTATCTCCCTTCAGACCATTTTCAATGATATTTAATCTGTTAATAGAGACCACCAGTCCTGTAAACAAAGACCACATTTTGCTGTTTCCATGGGTGGTCTTTACAGACAGGTTTGACTGTATAGTGGTCCGTTGACCTTATCAGTGTTTCTGGGCTACCCACCAGTACCAACCTTTTCTTCAGCTATGCAAACAACTAATCAACTAATTACAGACCAGAGGGTGAGGACAATTGATTATAGATGCATTAACTTCAGTCAAACTGTCATGAGACAACACAGGTTTTCAATTATCTACGACCAAATATCACCAAGCAACAAAAACACATCTAGAATTTAACCATCAATAGGATCTGCAGTATAACATGAGGAATAATTCTTTCGTATCAACAGGCCACCATATCAGATGTTTGTTTCATCGGGTTTAACGCCGTTTCTCAACAATATTTCAGTTATATACGGCGGACAGATGACGTAAAAACATTGCTTGGATATTTGTTTAATCATTAAAAGTTCTTTTTCATTCTTTGTCGATAATTTAGAATAAAATGCATTCACACTTAAATGTGTCTACATTACAGGACCAAAATAATAGTTTCTTCAATATCCTAATATTTTACACAAGTAAACAAGATATTCGGCATTAACTGCATCAACCTGATGCTCAAGTCAAACAATTAGTACATAATCATCCATCTCTAGGGAGCCTACGATAGATGTTGAATAAGAAAAAGAACTAAGAAGATTAGAACACAATGTCAACTGTCTAGGAGAGAAGCCGACTTGTCATAAGCAAGTAAATTTGACCAAAATGGACGATATGAAATTATTCAATAAAATGGTAGGCGCATGATTGAAATTTGCAACATCATGAGAACAAATGTTGAGTTGGTAATAATGTTGATTTGTTAGGAAATGAGCCGCGGCCGTGGTCCAGTGGTAAGTGCGCTGGACTTGTAACCCGGTGATCTGGGTTCGATTCCCGGTCACGGCAGGTCATACCCTTCCATGAAAATTTGACAAAAAAGTCTATTTTCCTCCACATGTGGAGAAGTTGCCGGCTCCTTGTGGAAGGGTAAGTTAGTACTGGTTAGAATTCAGTCCAGGAAAAACTGGTTAGGTGAACCGGCCGCTGTATATAACTGAAATATCGTTGAGAAACGGCGTTAAACCCGATGAAACAAACAAACTTGTTAGGTAATATATTGTTTTTTTGTTGGTAATATGAGTTATCTCCCTTTATGCAAGATAAGTAGACATAGCCAGATATGTACATACCTTCCTTACAAAGTGCTAACATATCTGCACCAACATAACCATGAGTACTGTCTGCAATTTCCTGTATTTCTTTGTCATTCAAATCATGTGTTAACTTTGACAGCATACATGTTAATATCTGCAAATAAGAATACGGTGGGTTTTAAATGTATTAAAACTACAATTATAGCATTGAGATAAATATCGCTTTTTTGAAAAACCTGTGTTCCTGGATTTACTCTGATACACATTTAGACAATATCATACACTTCTCCATGACAGTAAGCACTGTGATCTCCCTGTGCTTAAATTTCCTAATGAAAAACACCAAAGCGCTTCAGTATTCTGTCAGTACCGTAGAAGAAATTAATATCCTTCAAGTTTGAACATAACCAAAAAAGATTACAATGCATAAAGTTTATAGGCAAAAATGACGAAAACAGATTCTTTCCAGCCAAGTGAACAATGTTGGTCTGCAACATGAAAACAACCTCTCTAGAGTGGCTGGCCCTCTCTTGAGCAACAATATCAAAGAATCAATTTTTCCTATTAGAAATTCATTATCAATTGAACCTCTCTTGAGCAAAAACCTCTCAGCATCAGTCAAATTTTGTTCCATCCAGTGTATTGGACTGGAGAGGTTGCGCTCAAATACTTACTAATTCAGTTACAGTGCACAAACATTTGTTCATGAATTTCTTGATACTTTACATACCAAGAGTAATTACAGCTAAGATGAATATTTAAATGAACGTTGCCTTACATGTCTCCTGTCTAATGCCGACGGTACACCAATCTCAATTTCTCTATCAAATCTTCCTGGTCGTCTCAATGCGGGATCTATTAGATCAGGTTTACTACTTGTCGCAAGTACCATCACATACTCATCACTGCCCATCTATAACAATATTTTGTAACATACAACTCACAGTCAGCTATTTCAAGTACCAAACATTAAATGCATCATTTAGAGAATAATCTTAGATATTTGTGATGTCTAAGTTGATAAGAATCGAAATTAAACTGAAAGGCTCTCCAGTGCATAAAATTAGCTCACAAGTAAGGTAATAGTTTGTGATAGCCATGGAAGCATGTGCACCTTGATTTTCATAATAAACTGGTACATCTTCCAAGTGTACATGACCCATAAGGCATGCTCAATTCTCTTCCTAGACAAATGGCTTATAGAATGACTATAGCTGATGAACATGTTATACAAAATTTATCCAAAGTATAATTACATGAGAATGGAGACGCAAGGGGTGACACATCGTTATGTCAGGAATGCCCTTTGGTGAGCATGATATTTCACCATACTGTGATAACAAGGTGACAATAACATATTTGTTTTGGAAGATAACCCAAACATGCATTGGCAAACATTATCGAAGTAGAATTACGAGAGAATGGTGAAGCAAGGGCCCCACAACGTAAGGTCAGGGATGCCTTTGGTGTGCACCATATCTCATCATACTGTGATAATAAGGTAACAATAAAAGACATTTTTAAGGAATAACCCTAACATGCATCGGCAAATTTTATCAGAAGTAGAATTACATGAGAATGGTGAAGCAAGTGCCCCACAACGTCAGGTCAGGGATGCCTTTGGTGTGCACCATATCTCTCCATACTGTGATAACAACATAAGAATGAGATGGTTACAGTTTTCAGTATATACATACGTTGTTAATGCCATCCATTAATGTAAGAAGACTAGCAACTACCCTCTTCTCCATTTCACTGTGACTTACATCTCTTCTAGGACACAAAATCTCAACTTTGTCTATCACAATAAGACTTGGAGCACTGAAAATAAAACCATATGTCCGTGTTAAGCTTTTACATCATGATAATACAAGACTTACAATTAAATAAAACAATCTGTGGGGAGACATGTAAGAATAGACTTTATATAAGTGTACAGGGCCCAGGATTATAACGGATACTTACACTCAGCCCTCAAATTTCAATTCACAAAATTAAACTCATTAGTCTGACAATAACTCTTATTAGTAGGTATAAATTTGGTGGAGGGAAAACATACCGTGGGCAATCATACGGTGTCACGTGTCACTGAGCAATCATACGGTGTCACATGTCATGGGGCAATCGCTAAAGTACCACATGACATCGTATGATTGCCCACCATATGTTTCCCCCCCCATTTATACTCATATTGAGTGTGAAATTGCATGGTACATGTAATATCAAAAGAGAAAACTTGAGTGAGGAAAATGCGTGAAAATGTCAAATGAGAGCTGAATTATTCAGTTTGGTCCATTTTCTTAGAGATTTGAGTGTAATATGAGATCTAGGAGTAATTATTAAGTCGCAGTGTGGAATTCAAAACTAATAATTGCCCCTACATCTCATAATTACCATAAAATTTGAAAGAAAATGGATAAAAATTAATATTCAGCACTCATTTTACATGTTCATGCATTTTCCTCACTCAAATTTTTAATATCAGATGAATAATAATCTGTGACTTGAGTGCCGAGTGTAATCTGTTATAATCCTTGTCCCTCAGGGTGACATTCCTTTATCATGTTAGGGTCAGTAAAACAATACTTTTCAAATATCAAAATATCTGCACAGTACAGACACATTATATCATATAAACATCCAACTTGTCATTTTGGTTCCTATAATTATACTTTATCAGAATTAATCTTATTCTTTCAATACAATGAAAGAAGAAAAATGCACTAACACAATACATATTAAAGAAAGAAATATCATAAAAGGAAAATTAAATTACTACATACTTTTGTTTTGCATCTTCAAATATCTTTCTTAGTTTTATTTCAGTCTCTCCATAAAATCTGAAAGTATAACATATCATGTTAAAAGTAACGCCATTTAAAGTAAACAAGAGTTGTTTGTAAAACAAATACATGTATGCCTCCTCCCCTGATTGCCTATTTGAAGTAAAGGACAATCATTTTATGAACTTTGACCTCCAAAGCCCCAAACATTCTTCAGTCATTGTTTTAAACATTCTTCAGTCATTGATTAAGTCACTTCCAGTCTCAGGGTCAATGCGACTTGGCCTTAAGATTTACCAGTCCCAACAAACAAAGTGAGTCATTTACTGAACGTAGAAAATCATCATACAAAATTGCCATAGGTGTAACTGTTCTCTGGAATCCATTTTCAACCTCCAGCTCATTGTGACCTTGACCTTTGACCACTGTATGTTGAGGTCCCACATACAGGGAAGTATTTTTAGTTGGTCACATTCTTCTAGCAATGTTGGCAGTAAATCCATTCTACAGGATATTCTCATGTTTATTTTATTTATTTTATTTATTTTATTTATTTTATTTATTTATTTTATTTATTTTATTTATTTTATTTATTTTATTTATTTTATTTATTTTATTTATTTTATTTATTTTATTTATTTTATTTATTTTATTTATTTTATTTATTTTATTTATTTTATACATATACTGGTATTTAAAACAAACCCTACCCTGGAGGCTCAGTGCTTTAATCAAACAATTTTTTAATTATAAAATGCCAAAATAAAAGGTCCTGAAAATTCAAGTTTGAGACTGATCCGAGATATCTTATGAAATCAGGACATGTTGTCAATTGTATAATATCTGCATACTTGCTCCATATATCTGATCCCGATACTGATACAACATTGATGTTGATTTCTGATATAACAGCTTGAATCAGCATCGATTTCCCGCATCCACTTGGACCATACAGAAGTAACCCATGTGGTGGACACAGTCCTGTAAAAGTATACTACATGTGTATCTATATCTCGTCAAGTTAATAGGTGTGTTAGAATCAGGAACATAATACATGGGACAACATCAATCAATTAGATTCCAATTTTACCCAAAGTATGAGTTAAAAACCATAGCGTTAAAGACTGGCGATTGCTGTCGCAAAACACTGGTATGTTACCGAAAATAAAGATCAAATAATGATTAAACAATATTTTATATCATAAATGGTGCTACTGATTTTGTGTAACACTGATGTACTATTTTCGATAATTCACTATTGAAATAACAAAGGCGTTGGCACCACATATGCTGTACAGTAATGACTCTGGCTAGTATGGACAATAAAGTTGAGCTTACCAAAAAAAAATACATTTACGATTATAATATAAATAAAACATTACTTATGTGTTAATAAATAATTTTATTAAATTTGGCTAAAGAACAATAAAAAACCCTGACAGAAGTTTGTTATTATCGTTTTCAGAGAATTCATATAATGAAATCAGCAAGTTATAACCACTTATGTAATATCCTACATTTATAAGATACGATGACTTATACATGTTCTAGCCTTTAACAAGCTGAAAGTACCACTGCATGCTATCACTATGATACCAAGTAAATCACATAAAATTCACAAGATACAATAATTACCATATGACTTCAACAGGTGAGGCTGTTCAATTGGCAAGTGAATTATCTCTTTCATCAATGATATCTGTTTTGCTAATCCACCAATATCTGAATACAGTATCCCAGGTTGTTTCGAATCATCCTCATCATTAACACCAGTTTCTAAATGACGACCAAGAATTAACTTAGAATCTACACTAATTTTATAAAATTCGGAAGAATTTTCACTCATTGCGCCTCTTTCTACAGACGGAGTACAGAAGCAATCTGTTGTACTAGATGATAAGTCAGTTTGTGGAGTTTTGGGAGTCCCACTTGTTGAATGAATTTCTCTACTTTTTCTAGAATCCCGAACTGGTGTTGTAAGTATCACTGTCTGATCATCACATGTATCGTATTCTATAGACTGATTCACTAGTTGTTCATCCACATCCACAGACACATTCAAGCTATTTGATTCATTCATATCTTTACTACTAGTACTTAGATCACTTATGTTTAAGTTGGACAAAGACTGACAAACACTTGCATCATCAGGCGAAGTAATCAGCTTATAATCCATGATTTGTAATGGCTGTCCTATGATTTCTGAGACAATGAAATTCAATGTCTGCCCAAAATAACATATTGATATTTTACTTCCTTCGCACAAATACTGGTTCTCTGAAAGAAAAAAAACATATCTTCAAGGAGACAAAGCAAGATTTAAAAGACATTGTCACCATACATACACAATGATAGTATCCATAGAAACACACTTGATATCTTGATGAAAATCGGTAATTTATATAAATGCTCTTTTTTTTAAGAGGCTTGAAGGGAAGGTGGGGCAATTGCAAAATGAGTTGTCTCAATAAATAAAGTATTTATTATTATTATTATTATTATTATTATTACAGACTCATTGTACAACTGAGAATATTGATTCCAGCATGTATGGATATACTTACAACATAAAGAACTTCCCGAAAAGAATTCAAGTACTTTTCCCCATTTTCAAGGACAAAAATGTTGATTTTTTTTGGTATAGAAAAGAAGGGATCCTGTGTATTTTTCAAGATTATCCCCCGAGATGACCATCACTGCAGCACTGATAAAATAACTCGGTGTACTGTATTACCATACTATGTCGAAAACAGCTCATTTTTTATTGATTTTTTTTTATTTTTTATTTTTTTATTTTTTTTTTCGTTATAAACCCGACTATACACCATAATCTCACACTACGATGTGTGCAGTTTGTTCCTCTTAGTTACAAAACAATGACTATTTTTGTTTCATTATGTTTGCCTTATGAACTTCCTCTTGCTAGAAAAACTTTGGAACCCAAAGTTAGAAAAAAGGATGACACAAAATTGGTCATAGTTGCCCTTATAATATTTTCATCAACAATTATTGAAGCCTCGTGCTCATACTCACTAAAAGAGACGGGCTATATAAAGTATTAAAAATGAGTACACATAAAAGTGTCTATTTTGCTTTCATTTTACCAACATTAATTTTTTCTGAATTGATTCGAGCTTATGTTAACCATGTTTTTGACAACCACATGTCATTTAATCGTATCTTTTTAATATTTACAATTATTTTACTGTACCCGCCCATCCAATGTACCACGTGCCGAAATTACCACGCACAAACAATACATTTTGACTAAAACATATTAAAATTTCCACAATAAAATAAAATATTTTTCCTACCTACCTACCCACCTCTAAAATCTAGGGTCGGTAAAGGGCAAACAAAGACTTTTAATTATGGCCTCAGTCATTATATCGCATATTTTCCACATTGTTGGTATGTTGTTGCTTTATTCAAAATTCAAGTAGTTTTCAAGAAGTTTTTGGCTGTTACAAATTCAAGTAGTTTTCAAGAAGTTTTTGGCTATTACAAATTCTAGTAGTTTTCAAGGAGTAGGCATCAAATTCACAAACTGTTCAAGACCTGTTCGAACCTTGTATAAGATGCTTCATAGTCCTATACTCTGACCATTGGAACTTACAACCTAAAGAAATTGCCGAACAGTCGACATCTTATACACAACATGATACCTTTTAAGTAAATAGGATTAAACATTCTAACACCACTTAGTCAAAAATATTCACTGATCTGGATTTACCCAAAACATATGTTTTTATTTATCAACATATAAATACGGTACAGTACAAAAATATCTTCCTGATTCCAGCTTTAGCACTTTCTGAATGAGTATGCATATTTTTTACATTTGACTGCTTTTTTTGTCAATTAACCAACCCTACAAATTGAAATAATTAAAATCTTTCCTAAAGTGTTCATGTGTGCTGCTTTACCAAACAAATTCCAATAGATGTTTATAAACATTTATTTCAAATACTGTACAAAAAATAAAATAAGCCTAAATTCATTCTTTTCTTGCATAAATCATTTTAAATTACAGTGGTTCACACTTATAACGAATTTCTGGGGACCTAGAGATTTACTTCGTCAGGGATTTGCTGACACAGAAACCTCAAGTCCCTGACTCCCATTTTCTACTTAATGTGCATCCCTGGGACCCATAAAATAAGCTTTTTTCCAGTATAAACTGCATATCTGGGACCCTACAAATTTAGTAAGGACCCTTAATTTGTCAAACACAAGGGTCCAAGTACTCTTTGGTGAAAAATCCAAGGGAAGACCCTGTATGTTATATCCAAACTTTGTTATATAAAATTACTACGTACTATCCCATTTTTCATTATAACCGAGTACGTTATAAGCGTGCACAACTGTATATACATGTGGTTTGATGTTTGTTTGTTTCATCGGGTTTAACGCCGTTTCTCAACGATATTTCAGTTATATACGGCGGCCGGTTCACCTAACCAGTTTTTCCTGGACTGAAATCTAACCAGTACTAACTTACCCTTCCACAAGGAGCCGGCAACTTCTCCACATGAGGAGAAAATCAACATTTTTATCAAATTTTAACGGAAGGGTATGACCTGCTGCGACCGGGAATCAAACCCGGATCGCTGGGTTACAAGTCCAGCGCACTAACCACTGGACCACGGCCACGGCTTCACATGTGGTTTGAATTCAATTCAGATAAAAACTCATAAAAGAATAGAATCAGAAACAGGGAAGTTTTATCAAATGTATTTAATTCCATAATGCGCATATAGGACAGTTCTGTTACGGGATACTGAAAAGTTCATATAAACTTACCGACTGATCTTTTTAAAAAGTTCATCATATGTTCTTGAACGTCATGATGGTATAGGTCGCTGAAAATTTGAGTGAATAAAAACATATATATATGAAGATAGTATTAATTTACTATATATATTTTTAAATACTTTTCTAAGAAGGTCCCTCACCAAGAGCTCTGCAAAACTTTTAGAGACAGCAGAACTAGAAAAATGAAGTAGTAATCATCATAGACTTAACATTTTAAACCTACATATTTACATGATTTGTTAATATATTTTCCCTATCTAATATAATTTACAGCAAGAAAAATTTGGCCACGGTTCTATTTCTCCAAATCCCTTCAAAAGGTCTGATTCCCCATCTTAATGAAGAATAAGAAAGGTTTTCCCAGAAATTCTAGCCATCAGATAACAAACAAATATTTACCATGGTTTGACATGTATTTCCTTTGCACAGAGTTCAGATTCAGTAAATGCTTGTACTGTAATCAAACTATTTGGCTTAATTTGTTGTAATGTCATAATACTTTGAGACAATCCCACTGTTGTAAGTCCACTATCAGCAAATGGCCAACATGTTAGAATACTTGTATGATTAACAATACAAAGACCTCCAATCGAAAATCCACATAACTGCATGACTGATGGATGAACAAACACAAGATTGTCAGCGAGTGTTTTAGGAACTGTAAGTTTTCCACCTGTAAATAAGTAATATTCTATCATTAACTGAAAAGTATAAAAAAATCCACCTGTAAATAAGTAATATTCTATCATTAACTGAAAAGTATAAAAATTATTCAACTGATAAAGAAAAAATTATATCAAGCCTCTTAATGCCTGTCAGTCAAAATAGTGCATACTACATCTAGCAGCACTCATTATTTCCATTTCGAGTTTTAATAGTTGAGTTCCTAAACTGTGCCCAGTACTGTAACTATAACTATAAGTAAGAATGATAAAAGTAATATGGTGGACAGGGTGTTTTTATTGCTAAAGGCATCAACTTTAAGGCATGAGGCCATTGGTCGGTCTGTCTGTCTGGTCGGTCGGTCAGTTTGATTGGTTGGGGCCAGTCAATTGGATGGGTTGGGGTTGGTGGATGGGTGGGGCTTTTGGGTTGGATTGGTCAAGTTGGATTACTGATTGGGTCCAGTTAATTAGAGCATTTTTACAATTTGTCTGCCCCTATTATTGCAACCCCTAACTCTGGCCCTGCAAATAAATGTCATTAAGTCATAAAATGTGTCTTGAATGATGGCAATTATTTGTTTCAATTCCTAAAACACTATTGAAGATCAAATTAGTCAATAAACAGGTTAAAGATATAATATAACTAGAATGCGTCCATAGGACACAGATGCCCCCATTTGCAGCCTTTGTCACAAAAGCAAATGCTATTATTCTGCTCATAGTTTGTGAATGGATATCAAAATTACCAAGTGAACAACTGTACTGATTATGGTGATAAGTCAAGGGCCATAACTTTGCACTTACTGGGCGTAACCATACATGAAACCCCAGGTGCACAACTATACAGGTTGGTGAACATTCAAGTAAAGTTTTATGACTCTGGCTCATATACTTTTGGAGATATGAGTGACACAAGATTGCATACACTGTAGGCTATATTTTAACTAAGTCAAGGGCCATAACTTTGCACTTACTGGGCACAGCCAAACATGAAACCCCAGGTGCACAACTTCACATGCTGGTGAACATTCCTGTAAAGTTTGATGACTCTGGCTCATATAGTTTTGGAGATACAAGTGACACAAGATTGCATACTCTGTAGGCTATATTTTAACTAAGTCAAGGGACATAACTCTGCAACCAAACATGAAAGCCCAGGTGCAAAACTACATAGACTGGTGAACATTCCTGTAAAATTTTATGACTCTGGCTCATATTCTTTTGGAGATATGAGTGACACAAGATCTTGTGACGGACGGAAGGACGGACAAGGGCAAATCTATATGCCCCCCCTTTTCAGGAATACCAGACGTTTCACCCCCAAGTCGTTTCCACCCCAAGACGTCTCCCATTTTGGGGGTGAAATGTCTTGGGGTGAAACGTCTTGGGTGGAAACGACTTGGGGGTGAAACGTCTGACAACCCCTTTTCAGAGTGGGGGCATAAAAATAAGGCTTAAATTAGCAATTTAGAGGATATTTAATTAATATATCTGGACAATTACAAGCATAGCCGCAACATAAAGAATGGCTTCAAAGTGTATAACCATGGAAATAGAATATGTCCATGTAAAAACCTGTGCCGTTAATTGCTTCATTTCGTATTGACAAGTGATACATCAAGTAATCCCTAATACATAGAAGTTCCGTATTCCGGAGGACCGGCGTTTCCACCCTCTAAAGAAAGTAGCATAGTACTCGGACAAACACCAAAGATTGTTCATGACCGTTACAAAAAGCTGATGAAATTGAAATCGACCTAGACATTTTCACTTAAGAAAGGCACTGATAAACACATATTCGGTTAAACCAACCTTCACGACATTGAGTGGCGACTCCAAACAAAACATCTCTCTTTATATGACCATGTGTAATTTCTTCGTCAGCAAAGCATTCATCTTTATGCTTTGACAAATCTCTGCAGTTGACCACGATGTTGCACTTCAAGCATTGGTTCCATTCTCCAGCTTGGGATTTAGTTTTCGGAGGCATGATAATTTGTCAATAAATAAATACGAGCATTGCAAACCATCTCCGTTTTGAGAATTTGAGTTATCGTTCGTTAATTCTGTCCCGTCATTTCCGTACAGAAGATTTTTAACCGCATCCCGAAACGCACAAGTTCGCGTGACGAACGAGATTTCATATTGATCAACGTTTTTTTTGCGGTCGACCTTCTTTAGTAGCCATGAAAGTAACATAGCCATCGTAGCTACGAAAGTTTAATGAGGTGGGCGGAGTTTGGTGTAGGCACGAAGACGCTAAATCAGTATCCATAAACTCAAGTGACCTGCGTTTTATACATAATGCCCAGCATGACTACATATACATGCAGAATACTACAAATATCGATTATAATTTGAACTGTGCAAAAAAACAATCAAATAACCGGGGAAATAAAAAACTTAAATTACGCCATGAAAGTATCATAGCCGTCGTAGATACGAAAGTTTAATGAGGTGGGCGGAGTTTGGTGAAGGCACTAAGACGCTAAATCAGTATAATATGGTAGTAGCCACGAAAGTCACATGTCTGTTATATGGTAGTAGCCACGAAAGTCACATGTCTATAATATGGTAGTAGCCACGAAAGTATCTTGTCTATAATATGGTAGTAGCCACGAAAGTCCCATGTCTATAATATGACAGTAGCCACGAAATTAACATGTACATGTGTATAATACGGTAGTAGCCACGAAAGTCACATGTCTATAATATGTCTATAATATGGTAGTAGCCACGAAAGTCACATGTCTATAATATGGTAGTAGCCACGAAAGTCACATGTCTATAATATGTCTATAATATGGTAGTAGCCACGAAAGTCACATGTCTATAATATGTCTATAATATGGTAGTAGCCACGAAAGTCACATGTTTATAATATGGTAGTAGCAACGAAAGTCACATGTCTATAATATGTCTATAATATGGTAGTAGCCACGAAAGTCACATGCCTATAATATGGTAGTAGCCACGAAAGTATATTGTCTATAATATGGTAGTAGCCACGAAAGTCACATGTCTATAATATGGCAGTAGTCACGAAAGTCACATGTCTATAATATGGTAGTAGCCACGAAAGTATATTGTCTATAATATGGTAGTAGCCCCGAAAGTCACATGTATATAATATGGTAGTAGCCACGAATGTCACATGCGTATGATATGGCAGTAGCCACGAAAGTCACATGCCTATAATATGGTAGTAGCCACGAAAGTCACATGCCTATAATATGGTAGTAGCCACGAAAGTCACATGCCTATAATATGGTAGTAGCCACGAAAGTCACATGCCTATAATATGGTAGTAGCCACGAAAGTCACATGCCTATAATATGGTAGTAGCGACGAAAGTCACATGTCTGTTATATGGTAGTAGCCACGAAAGTCACATGTCTATAATATGGTAGTAGCCACGAAAGTATCTTGTCTATAATATGGTAGTAGCCACGAAAGTCCCATGTCTATAATATGACAGTAGCCACGAAATTAACATGTACATGTGTATAATACGGTAGTAGCCACGAAAGTCACATGTCTATAATATGGCAGTAGCCACGAAAGTATATTGTCTATAATATGGTAGTAGCCACGAAAGTCACATGTCTATAATATGTCTATAATATGGTAGTAGCCACGAAAGTCACATGTCTATAATATGTCTATAATATGGTAGTAGCCACGAAAGTCACATGTCTATAATATGGTAGTAGCCACGAAAGTCACATGTCTATAATATGGTAGTAGCCACGAAAGTCACATGTCTATAATATGTCTATAATATGGTAGTAGCCACGAAAGTCACATGTCTATAATATGTCTATAATATGGTAGTAGCCACGAAAGTCACATGTCTATAATATGTCTATAATATGGTAGTAGCCACGAAAGTCACATGTCTATAATATGGTAGTAGCCACGAAAGTCACATGTCTATAATATGTCTATAATATGGTAGTAGCCACGAAAGTCACATGCCTATAATATGGTAGTAGCCACGAAAGTATATTGTCTATAATATGGTAGTAGCCACGAAAGTCACATGTCTATAATATGGCAGTAGCCACGAAAGTCACATGTCTATAATATGGTAGTAGCCACGAAAGTATATTGTCTATAATATGGTAGTAGCCACGAAAGTCACATGTATATAATATGGTAGTAGCCACGAATGTCACATGCGTATGATATGGCAGTAGCCACGAAAGTCACATGCCTATAATATGGTAGTAGCCACGAAAGTCACATGTCTATAATATGGTAGTAGCCACGAAAGTCACATGTCTATAATATGGTAGTAGCCACGAAAGTCACATGTCTATAATATGTCTATAATATGGTAGTAGCCACGAAAGTCACATGTCTATAATATGTCTATAATATGGTAGTAGCCACGAAAGTCACATGTCTATAATATGGTAGTAGCCACGAAAGTCACATGTCTATAATATGTCTATAATATGGTAGTAGCCACGAAAGTCACATGTCTATAATATGTCTATAATATGGTAGTAGCCACGAAAGTCACATGTCTATAATATGGTAGTAGCAACGAAAGTCACATGTCTATAATATGTCTATAATATGGTAGTAGCCACGAAAGTCACATGCCTATAATATGGTAGTAGCCACGAAAGTATATTGTCTATAATATGGTAGTAGCCACGAAAGTCACATGTCTATAATATGGCAGTAGTCACGAAAGTCACATGTCTATAATATGGTAGTAGCCACGAAAGTATATTGTCTATAATATGGTAGTAGCCCCGAAAGTCACATGTATATAATATGGTAGTAGCCACGAATGTCACATGCGTATGATATGGCAGTAGCCACGAAAGTCACATGCCTATAATATGGTAGTAGCCACGAAAGTCACATGCCTATAATATGGTAGTAGCCACGAAAGTCACATGCCTATAATATGGTAGTAGCCACGAAAGTCACATGCCTATAATATGGTAGTAGCCACGAAAGTCACATGCCTATAATATGGTAGTAGCCACGAAAGTCACATGTCTGTTATATGGTAGTAGCCACGAAAGTCACATGTCTATAATATGGTAGTAGCCACGAAAGTATCTTGTCTATAATATGGTAGTAGCCACGAAAGTCCCATGTCTATAATATGACAGTAGCCACGAAATTAACATGTACATGTGTATAATACGGTAGTAGCCACGAAAGTCACATGTCTATAATATGGTAGTAGCCACGAAAGTCACATGTCTATAATATGTCTATAATATGGTAGTAGCCACGAAAGTCACATGTCTATAATATGTCTATAATATGGTAGTAGCCACGAAAGTCACATGTCTATAATATGTCTATAATATGGTAGTAGCCACGAAAGTCACATGTCTATAATATGGTAGTAGCCACGAAAGTCACATGTCTATAATATGTCTATAATATGGTAGTAGCCACGAAAGTCACATGTCTATAATATGTCTATAATATGGTAGTGGCCACGAAAGTCACATGTCTATAATATGGTAGTAGCCACGAAAGTCACATGTCTATAATATGTCTATAATATGGTAGTAGCCACGAAAGTCACATGTCAATAATATGTCTATAATATGGTAGTAGCCACGAAAGTCACATGTCTATAATATGGTAGTAGCAACGAAAGTCACATGTCTATAATATGTCTATAATATGGTAGTAGCCACGAAAGTCACATGCCTATAATATGGTAGTAGCCACGAAAGTATATTGTCTATAATATGGTAGTAGCCACGAAAGTCACATGTATATAATATGGTAGTAGCCACGAAAGTCACATGCCTATAATATGACAGTAGCCACGAAGGTCACATGCCTATAATATGGTAGTAGCCACGAAAGTCACATGCCTATAATATGGTAGTAGCCACGAAAGTCACATGTCTATAATATGGTAGTAGCCACGAAAGTCACATGCCTATAATATGGTAGTAGCCACCAAAGTCACATGCCTATAATATGGTAGTAGCCACGAAAGTCACATGTATATAATATGGTAGTAGCCACGAAAGTCACATGCCTATAATATGACAGTAGCCACGAAGGTCACATGCCTATAATATGGTAGTAGCCACGAAAGTCACATGCCTATAATATGGTAGTAGCCACGAAAGTCACATGTCTATAATATGGTAGTAGCCACGAAAGTCACATGCCAATAATATGGTAGTAGCCACGAAAGTCACATGCCTATAATATGGTAGTAGCCACGAAAGTCACATGTCTATAATATGGTAGTAGCCACGAAAGTCACATGCCTATAATATGGTAGTAGCCACGAAAGTCACATGTCTATAATATGTCTATAATATGGTAGTAGCCACGAAAGTCACATGTCTATAATATGTCTTAAATATGGTAGTAGCCACGAAAGTCACATGCCTATAATATGGTAGTAGCCACGAAAGTATATTGTCTATAATATGGTAGTAGCCACGAAAGTCACATGTATATAATATGGTAGTAGCCACGAAAGTCACATGTATATAATATGGTAGTAGCCACGAAAGTCACATGCCTATAATATGACAGTAGCCACGAAGGTCACATGCCTATAATATGGTAGTAGCCACGAAAGTCACATGCCTATAATATGGTAGTAGCCACGAAAGTCACATGTCTATAATATGGTAGTAGCCACGAAAGTCACATGCCTATAATATGGTAGTAGCCACGAAAGTCACATGCCTATAATATGGTAGTAGCCACGAAAGTCACATGTCTATAATATGGTAGTAGCCACGAAAGTCACATGCCTATAATATGACAGTAGCCACGAAGGTCACATGCCTATAATATGGTAGTAGCCACGAAAGTCACATGCCTATAATATGGTAGTAGCCACGAAAGTCACATGTCTATAATATGGTAGTAGCCACGAAAGTCACATGCCTATAATATGGTAGTAGCCACGAAAGTCACATGCCTATAATATGGTAGTAGCCACGAAAGTCACATGTCTATAATATGGTAGTAGCCACGAAAGTCACATGCCTATAATATGGTAGTAGCCACGAAAGTCACATGTCTATAATATGTCTATAATATGGTAGTAGCCACGAAAGTCACATGTCTATAATATGTCTTAAATATGGTAGTAGCCACGAAAGTCACATGCCTATAATATGGTAGTAGCCACGAAAGTATATTGTCTATAATATGGTAGTAGCCACGAAAGTCACATGTATATAATATGGTAGTAGCCACGAAAGTCACATGTATATAATATGGTAGTAGCCACGAAAGTCACATGCCTATAATATGACAGTAGCCACGAAGGTCACATGCCTATAATATGGTAGTAGCCACGAAAGTCACATGCCTATAATATGGTAGTAGCCACGAAAGTCACATGTCTATAATATGGTAGTAGCCACGAAAGTCACATGCCTATAATATGGTAGTAGCCACGAAAGTCACATGCCTATAATATGGTAGTAGCCACGAAAGTCACATGTCTATAATATGGTAGTAGCCACGAAAGTCACATGCCTATAATATGACAGTAGCCACGAAGGTCACATGCCTATAATATGGTAGTAGCCACGAAAGTCACATGCCTATAATATGGTAGTAGCCACGAAAGTCACATGTCTATAATATGGTAGTAGCCACGAAAGTCACATGCCTATAATATGGTAGTAGCCACGAAAGTCACATGCCTATAATATGGTAGTAGCCACGAAAGTCACATGCCTATAATATGGTAGTAGCCACGAAAGTCACATATCTATAATATGGTAGTAGCCACGAAAGTCACATGCCTATAATATGGTAGTAGCCACGAAAGTCACATGTCTGTAATATGTCTATAATATGGTAGTAGCCACGAAAGTCACATGCCTATAATATGGTAGTAGCCACGAAAGTATATTGTCTATAATATGGTAGTAGCCACGAAAGTCACATGTATATAATATGGTAGTAGCCACGAAAGTCACATGCCTATAATATGACAGTAGCCACGAAGGTCACATGCCTATAATATGGTAGTAGCCACGAAAGTCACATGCCTATAATATGGTAGTAGCCACGAAAGTCACATGTCTATAATATGGTAGTAGCCACGAAAGTCACATGCCTATAATATGGTAGTAGCCACGAAAGTCACATGCCTATAATATGGTAGTAGCCACGAAAGTCACATGTCTATAATATGGTAGTAGCCACGAAAGTCACATGCCTATAATATGGTAGTAGCCACGAAAGTCACATGTCTATACTATGTCTATAATATGGTAGTAGCCACGAAAGTCACATGTCTATAAGATGTCTATAATATGGTAGTAGCCACGAAAGTCACATGTCTATAATATGTCTATAATATGGTAGTAGCCACGAAAGTCACATGCCTATAATATGGTAGTAGCCACGAAAGTATATTGTCTATAATATGGTAGTAGCCACGAAAGTCACATGTATATAATATGGTAGTAGCCACGAAAGTCACATGCCTATAATATGGTAGTAGCCACGAAAGTCACATGTCTATAATATGGTAGTAGCCACGAAAGTCACATGCCTATAATATGGTAGTAGCCACGAAAGTCACATGCCTATAATATGGTAGTAGCCACGAAAGTCACATGTCTATAATATGGTAGTAGCCACGAAAGTCACATGCCTATAATATGGTAGTAGCCACGAAAGTCACATGTCTATAATATGTCTATAATATGGTAGTAGCCACGAAAGTCACATGTCTATAATATGGTAGTAGCCACGAAAGTCACATGTCTATAATATGGTAGTAGCCACGAAAGTCACATGTCTGTAATATGGTAGTAGCCACGAAAGTCACATGTCTATAATATGGTAGTAGCCACGAAAGTATCTTGTCTATAATATAATAGTAGCCACGAAAGTCCCATGTCTATAATATGACAGTAGCCAAGAAATTAACATGTACATGTGTATAATATGGTAGTAGCCACGAAAGTCACATGTCTATAATATGGCAGTAGCCACGAAAGTATATTGTCTATAATATGGTAGTAGCCACGAACGTCACATGTCTATAATATGTCTATAATATGGTATTAGCCACGAAAGTCACATGTCTATAATATGGTAGTAGCCACGAAAGTCACATGTCTATAATATGGTAGTAGCCACGAAAGTCACATGCCTATAATATGGTAGTAGCCACGAAAGTCACATGCCTATAATATGGTAGTAGCCACGAAAGTCACATGTCTATAATATGTCTATACTATGGTAGTAGCCACGAAAGTCACATGTCTATAATATGTCTATAATATGGTAGTAGCCACGAAAGTCACATGTCTATAATATGTCTATAATATGGTAGTAGCCACGAAAGTCACATGCCTATAATATGGTAGTAGCCACGAAAGTATATTGTCTATAATATGGTAGTAGCCACGAAAGTCACATGTATATAATATGGTAGTAGCCACGAAAGTCACATGCCTATAATATGACAGTAGCCACGAAGGTCACATGCCTATAATATGGTAGTAGCCACGAAAGTCACATGTCTATAATATGGTAGTAGCCACGAAAGTCACATGTCTATAATATGGTAGTAGCCACGAAAGTCACATGTCTATAATATGGTAGTAGCCACGAAAGTCACATACAACCAAGCAAGAGTATAAATTGGTCGTCGAAATTGATTTGGAACATACAAATCATACTGTTGGTGACGTGAGTACTTGACACATAGGAATGCATGTATGTTTTTACATCTTTATGATATAGAGCGGTGCACGCTTATAACTAATTTCTGGGACCAAGAGATTTACTTCGTTATATCCAAACATTGTTATGTCCATCCAACGAAATTTCGTTATAATTGTATGGATATAACAAATTTCATTATAGCATCCATTAGTGTTGACTTGTTGCTTGTTTACACCTGAACTAGATGTGTGTGTGTAGTGATATAGAACCCGCATTAAACTAAATGTTTATTAATTAATTAAATAAATAATAAAATTGTTGTTGTTGCATTAACATGTTAAGTATATTGAAACAGTGATACTAAACAGACAAAACAATTTATGTTCACTTGTCCAATTCAAACATTAACAAACAATGAGTTAGTGGATTAATGTGTTGTGTCTGGCGCGATAAATTAACGCATTCGTTCACACCTGTTTTCACACCCAAAACAATCGATATTGTTTATGCAGTCCTACAGTTAATACCAGCTTTCTGGATCTCCCCAGTTTTCAAAGCCTCTCTTCACAGCTTAGTGTTTATTATGCTTGTAATTGATATCACTTATTTCTATCAGCAGGGTCCATTAATCTCACTGCGCTGGTCAGTCTTGTGGTCAGAACATAGGGATCAAGTTACAAGTTTACAAGTTTATTTTACTAAGCTCAGTTCATGTATACATGGAAGCATGAGTATGAAAATATTACAGTAGTAATGAATACAACATGGCATATTATATAATATCAGTGAGATTACAAGAGCAACAGAGAAAATAGTCAATATAAATAGACACAACTTTATGATGTTACAGAGTTGTGTATATGTTACTATAGTTTATAAAATCAGAAGACACACATTTTCATAAGACAGGATAAATGTTATATATGCAATAAACAGTGACAAAATAGATCAGATTACACCTCCCATATGATAGAGAAAAGAATGTTCTGCTCATTTTAAAGACATGATAACTATTTAAGTTTACAAAATTCATTGAAATAAAAATACATGTACTACCAAAATCATACTTTTAAAGGAAGAAACAAAACACTGAAGTACATTAAGAAAATATTTAATTAGTATCGTTTGATCTGCACACATATTTTAAATAGGAATTAGCCTCATACATTGGATTATAATTTAATGCTAATTTAACTATTCATTAAAATAATACAAGCTGTCTTCTAATGTAACTATCCAAGTATAAATATTTATACAACTGTACACATGTATATATGAACGAACGAACGAATATACGAACAAACGAAAAAAAGAAGATTTTGTAACAGCAATATAAATATATTTTACTGATTTTCATAGGAAGCTTAAGTTGTCCGAGAATATCGGTCAATTTAGTAACAAATAAACATACAGACTGATAGCTCCACAATTTAAAATTATTAATCACATGTATGTGTTTGTGTGATTCTAAGGTTTGACTTACAACTGAACAATTGCTGATGTTGGTTAGCTTTAGAAACAGACCTGTCCAGGACAAACTTCAACTCAACCGTTAGTAGCCCGATTCAGCATCCGGGGCGTCGGGCTAGTGGATTTCAAGAACACTGATACGCTACACACACTGAATGCTAGCTTTCCATCTATTTCTTTTCTATTTTGTCTTTTCCTTTTAACCAGCTGAATAAATTGCTGCTTTTTATATAAGTTCGTGTTGTTTTCTGTTCAGTCTTATGTATTCCTTAACAAATTGTGTTAATAATACCCACTGTCCCCCATCATCATCCCTTTTAGCATAGCCAATATTGAATATAGCCATTGTCTCTTCATTTTAACATTCCACTATATGATGTCCTGATACCCAATTCATATTTATTCTTCAAGTAAGCAATAAACTACCAAGAGAAAAATATTTTCACACATCCCTAGTCTATAAACTATGGAAAGTGTGCATGTATCTTAAGCAACAACTAAACATGCACCATATGACCCAAATCTCCAGTCCAGCACAGGCTACTGCCATATTATAGACATGTGACTTTCGTGACTACTACCATATTATAGACAGGTGACTTTCGTGGCCTACTGTCATAATATTGACATATGATAGACACGTGACTTTCTACTACTATATTATAGAAATGTGACATTCGTGGTTACTACCATATTATAGACATATCATACATAGACATGTGACTTTCGTGGCTACTGCCATATTATAGACAATATACTTTCGGGCTACTGCTAATTATAGACATGTGACTTTCGTGGCTACTACCATATTACAGACTTGATACTTTCGTGGCTACTGCCAGATTATAGACATATGACTTTCGTGGCTACTACCATATTATAGGCATGGTACTGACGTGGCTACTACCATATTATAGGCATCGTACTTTCGTGGCTACTACCATATTATAGGCATCGTACTTTCGTGGCTACTACCATATTATAGGCATCGTACTTTCGTGGCTACTACCATATTATAGACATGTGACTTTCGTGGCTACTACCATATTATAGACATGTGACTTTCGTGGCTACTGCCATATTATAGACATGTGACTTTCGTGGCTACTGCCATATTATAGGCATGTGACTTTCGTGGCTACTACCATATTATAGACATGTGACTTTCGTGGCTACTACCATATTATAGACATGTGACTTTCGTGGCTACTACCATATTATAGACATGTGACTTTCGTGGCTACTGCCATATTATAGGCATGTGACTTTCGTGGCTACTACCATATTATAGACATGTGACTTTCGTGGCTACTACCATATTATAGACATGTGACTTTCGTGGCTACTACCATATTATAGACATATTATAGACATGTGACTTTCGTGGCTACTACCATATTATAGACATATTATAGACATGTGACTTTCGTGGCTACTACCATTTTATAGGCATGTGACTTTCGTGGCTACTACCATATTATAGACATATTATAGACATGTGACTTTCGTGGCTACTACCATTTTATAGGCATGTGACTTTCGTGGCTACTACCATATTATAGACATGTGACTTTCGTGGCAACTACCATATTATAGGCATGTGACTTTCGTGGCTACTACCATATTATAGGCATGTGACTTTCGTGGCTACTACCATATTATAGACATGTGACTTTCGTGGCTACTACCATATTATAGGCATGTTACTTTCGTGGCTACTACCATATTATAGGCATGTGACTTTCGTGGCTACTGTCATATTATAGGCATGTGACTTTCGTGGCTACTACCATATTATATACATGTGACTTTCGTGGCTACTACCATATTATAGACAATATACTTTCGTGGCTACTACCATATTATAGGCATGTGACTTTCGTGGCTAGTACCATATTATAGACATGTGACTTTCGTGGCTACTACCATATTATAGACATATTATAGACATGTGACTTTCGTGGCTACTACCATATTATAGACATATTATAGACATGTGACTTTCGTGGCTACTACCATATTATAGACATGTGACTTTCGTGGCTACTACCATATTATAGACATGTGACTTTCGTGGCTACTACCATATTATAGGCATGTGACTTTCGTGGCTACTACCATATTATAGGCATGTGACTTTCGTGGCTACTACCATATTATAGACATGTGACTTTCGTGGCTACTACCATATTATAGGCATGTGACTTTCGTGGCTACTACCATATTATAGGCATGTGACTTTCGTGGCTACTGTCATATTATAGGCATGTGACTTTCGTGGCTACTACCATATTATATACATGTGACTTTCGTGGCTACTACCATATTATAGACAATATACTTTCGTGGCTACTACCATATTATAGGCATGTGACTTTCGTGGCTAGTACCATATTATAGACATGTGACTTTCGTGGCTACTACCATATTATAGACATATTATAGACATGTGACTTTCGTGGCTACTACCATATTATAGACATATTATAGACATGTGACTTTCGTGGCTACTACCATTTTATAGGCATGTGACTTTCGTGGCTACTGCCATATTATAGACATGTGACTTTCGTGGCTACTGCCATATTATAGGCATGTGACTTTCGTGGCTACTACCATATTATAGACATGTGACTTTCGTGGCTACTACCATATTATAGACATGTGACTTTCGTGGCTACTACCATATTATAGACATGTGACTTTCGTGGCTACTGCCATATTATAGGCATGTGACTTTCGTGGCTACTACCATATTATAGACATGTGACTTTCGTGGCTACTACCATATTATAGACATGTGACTTTCGTGGCTACTACCATATTATAGACATATTATAGACATGTGACTTTCGTGGCTACTACCATATTATAGACATATTATAGACATGTGACTTTCGTGGCTACTACCATTTTATAGGCATGTGACTTTCGTGGCTACTACCATATTATAGACATATTATAGACATGTGACTTTCGTGGCTACTACCATTTTATAGGCATGTGACTTTCGTGGCTACTACCATATTATAGACATGTGACTTTCGTGGCAACTACCATATTATAGGCATGTGACTTTCGTGGCTACTACCATATTATAGGCATGTGACTTTCGTGGCTACTACCATATTATAGACATGTGACTTTCGTGGCTACTACCATATTATAGGCATGTTACTTTCGTGGCTACTACCATATTATAGGCATGTGACTTTCGTGGCTACTGTCATATTATAGGCATGTGACTTTCGTGGCTACTACCATATTATATACATGTGACTTTCGTGGCTACTACCATATTATAGACAATATACTTTCGTGGCTACTACCATATTATAGGCATGTGACTTTCGTGGCTAGTACCATATTATAGACATGTGACTTTCGTGGCTACTACCATATTATAGACATATTATAGACATGTGACTTTCGTGGCTACTACCATATTATAGACATATTATAGACATGTGACTTTCGTGGCTACTACCATATTATAGACATGTGACTTTCGTGGCTACTACCATATTATAGACATGTGACTTTCGTGGCTACTACCATATTATAGGCATGTGACTTTCGTGGCTACTACCATATTATAGGCATGTGACTTTCGTGGCTACTACCATATTATAGACATGTGACTTTCGTGGCTACTACCATATTATAGGCATGTGACTTTCGTGGCTACTACCATATTATAGGCATGTGACTTTCGTGGCTACTGTCATATTATAGGCATGTGACTTTCGTGGCTACTACCATATTATAGACATGTGACTTTCGTGGCTACTACCATATTATAGACAATATACTTTCGTGGCTACTACCATATTATAGGCATGTGACTTTCGTGGCTAGTACCATATTATAGACATGTGACTTTCGTGGCTACTACCATATTATAGACATATTATAGACATGTGACTTTCGTGGCTACTACCATATTATAGACATATTATAGACATGTGACTTTCGTGGCTACTACCATTTTATAGGCATGTGACTTTCGTGGCTACTACCATATTATAGACATGTGACTTTCGTGGCTACTACCATATTATAGGCATGTGACTTTCGTGGCTACTACCATATTATAGGCATGTGACTTTCGTGGCTACTACCATATTATAGACATGTGACTTTCGTGGCTACTACCATATTATAGGCATGTTACTTTCGTGGCTACTACCATATTATAGGCATGTGACTTTCGTGGCTACTGTCATATTATAGGCATGTGACTTTCGTGGCTACTACCATATTATATACATGTGACTTTCGTGGCTACTACCATATTATAGACAATATACTTTCGTGGCTACTACCATATTATAGACATATTATAGACATGTGACTTTCGTGGCTACTACCATTTTATAGGCATGTGACTTTCGTGGCTACTACCATATTATAGACATGTGACTTTCGTGGCTACTACCATATTATAGGCATGTGACTTTCGTGGCTACTACCATTTTATAGGCATGTGACTTTCGTGGCTACTACCATATTATAGACATGTGACTTTCGTGGCTACTACCATATTATAGGCATGTGACTTTCGTGGCTACTACCATATTATAGGCATGTGACTTTCGTGGCTACTACCATATTATAGGCATGTGACTTTCGTGGCTACTACCATATTATAGGCATGTGACTTTCGTGGCTACTACCATATTATAGGCATGTGACTTTCGTGGCTACTGTCATATTATAGGCATGTGACTTTCGTGGCTACTACCATATTATATACATGTGACTTTCGTGGCTACTACCATATTATAGACAATATACTTTCGTGGCTACTACCATATTATAGGCATGTGACCTTCGTGGCTACTGTCATATTATAGGCATGTGACTTTCGTGGCTACTACCATATTATAGACATGTGACTTTCGTGGCTACTACCATATTATAGACATGTGACTTTCGTGGCTACTACCATATTATAGACATGTGACTTTCGTGGCTACTACCATATTATAGACATGTGACTTTCGTGGCTACTACCATATTATAGACATGTGACTTTCGTGGCTACTACCATATTATAGGCATGTGACTTTCGTGGCTACTACCATATTATAGGCATGTGACTTTCGTGGCTACTACCATATTATAGACATGTGACTTTCGTGGCTACTACCATATTATAGGCATGTGACTTTCGTGGCTACTACCATATTATAGGCATGTGACTTTCGTGGCTACTGTCATATTATAGGCATGTGACTTTCGTGGCTACTACCATATTATATACATGTGACTTTCGTGGCTACTACCATATTATAGACAATATACTTTCGTGGCTACTACCATATTATAGGCATGTGACTTTCGTGGCTAGTACCATATTATAGACATGTGACTTTCGTGGCTACTACCATATTATAGACATATTATAGACATGTGACTTTCGTGGCTACTACCATATTATAGACATATTATAGACATGTGACTTTCGTGGCTACTACCATTTTATAGGCATGTGACTTTCGTGGCTACTGCCATATTATAGACATGTGACTTTCGTGGCTACTGCCATATTATAGGCATGTGACTTTCGTGGCTACTACCATATTATAGACATGTGACTTTCGTGGCTACTACCATATTATAGACATGTGACTTTCGTGGCTACTACCATATTATAGACATGTGACTTTCGTGGCTACTGCCATATTATAGGCATGTGACTTTCGTGGCTACTACCATATTATAGACATGTGACTTTCGTGGCTACTACCATATTATAGACATGTGACTTTTCGTGGCTACTACCATATTATAGACATATTATAGACATGTGACTTTCGTGGCTACTACCATATTATAGACATATTATAGACATGTGACTTTCGTGGCTACTACCATTTTATAGGCATGTGACTTTCGTGGCTACTACCATATTATAGACATATTATAGACATGTGACTTTCGTGGCTACTACCATTTTATAGGCATGTGACTTTCGTGGCTACTACCATATTATAGACATGTGACTTTCGTGGCAACTACCCATATTATAGGCATGTGACTTTCGTGGCTACTACCATATTATAGGCATGTGACTTTCGTGGCTACTACCATATTATAGACATGTGACTTTCGTGGCTACTACCATATTATAGGCATGTTACTTTCGTGGCTACTACCATATTATAGGCATGTGACTTTCGTGGCTACTGTCATATTATAGGCATGTGACTTTCGTGGCTACTACCATATTATATACATGTGACTTTCGTGGCTACTACCATATTATAGACAATATACTTTCGTGGCTACTACCATATTATAGGGCATGTGACTTTCGTGGCTAGTACCATATTATAGACATGTGACTTTCGTGGCTACTACCATATTATAGACATATTATAGACATGTGACTTTCGTGGCTACTACCATATTATAGACATATTATAGACATGTGACTTTCGTGGCTACTACCATATTATAGACATGTGACTTTCGTGGCTACTACCATATTATAGACATGTGACTTTCGTGGCTACTACCATATTATAGGCATGTGACTTTCGTGGCTACTACCATATTATAGGCATGTGACTTTCGTGGCTACTACCATATTATAGACATGTGACTTTCGTGGCTACTACCATATTATAGGCATGTGACTTTCGTGGCTACTACCATATTATAGGCATGTGACTTTCGTGGCTACTGTCATATTATAGGCATGTGACTTTCGTGGCTACTACCATATTATATACATGTGACTTTCGTGGCTACTACCATATTATAGACAATATACTTTCGTGGCTACTACCATATTATAGGCATGTGACTTTCGTGGCTAGTACCATATTATAGACATGTGACTTTCGTGGCTACTACCATATTATAGACATATTATAGACATGTGACTTTCGTGGCTACTACCATATTATAGACATATTATAGACATGTGACTTTCGTGGCTACTACCATTTTATAGGCATGTGACTTTCGTGGCTACTACCATATTATAGACATGTGACTTTCGTGGCAACTACCATATTATAGGCATGT